>CM023458.1:28773828-29470359 GCA_013339765.2 Haemaphysalis longicornis | reverse complement strand
CATACTTCCTAATAAGAGGTTTGTGATGGTGCAGAAAAATTAATGCGTTGGGCACAGAAAACACATACATCTGATGCAAGTCAACGACACCAAAATAAATAGAAGACAGCCGTTTTGCCAGTCTGCAGTACCTAATTTGGCACTCTCCGAAATTTACGCGTTCAGAACCTTCAACCCTCCTCCAAATTCCTTCTCCTCATACATCGGCCCTCGAACACTGGAACCCTTCACGCTGCCTTAAATTGCGCACTACTCTCTAGAAAGCGGTCTAGTGCGAGCAGTTCAGTTCCAGTTGAAGCCAACCTGCTTCACCTGGAACTGAACGTTTTCAAGATGTCCCAATTCACAAACACTCCACCTTCTACACCCGCTTCCCCCACTTGATTTAGCGTATTCCTGCTATAATAATGGCTCTCTCTCTCTCTTCTCTCCTTTATTTCCCGGTGTGCGATGCGCGTGTAAGGGTCCGCTACTTGGGGTGTAGATTTGTACTGTTAGATATTCATAACAGCATCTCAAAAAACGTTAGGAAAGCCTGCGCATTTAGATGCTTATCGAGGAGCTCTGAGCACTGAACATCCTAAATACGCTAGAAATGCCGGGTTACTCACAATCATCTGACCAGGGCTCTGAAAAAAGTTGTTCTCTCTCTCCTCCTGTGCTGAAAACTTGTGCGGGATGCAGCTTGAAATTATTCGCAGGTGTCAGAAGCTGACAAAATAACTTAATTATTCGCAATACGCTTTTTATTGCACCAAAGCATAAAAGCGGGTGATTTCTTGAGCAGTCACTGTTGCACCTCACAAGCGGATTGTTGCAGATGACAGCAGCGCGAGTCCCTAAGCTGACGTCAGAACCAGGAGACGCCACTCAAGCATCTCATCGCCAATTGACGTTTTTTCAGCGCTTGAATTATGTCATTAAAGCGATGCAGCAGCTATTGTCCGGCGTCCCTTCCATTGCAGCAATAAACTCATGCGGTGAAAGCTTAAGCCTTCATGGCGCTTCCACACGCGAAGAAAAGAAGTAAATGGTTTATCGAAAGCATTGAGTTGCATAATAATCTATACTAAAAAGAAATCTGGCGCTGCCATCGCGGGCCGTCTTGGGCACCGCCATTTTAGCTAGCGACGTTCCTGGCGTACTTGGCTTGGCTTGCCACAAGGCTTCATTTTCGTCTCAAGTCAAGATCAACAAAAAAGGCCAACATTTTTTTCTCGTTCATCTTGAATGCAGCTATTAAATAATTTCTGACAAATAAATCTTTTTGAAGCTGCAATTTTATAATAACAAAACAAATTTTATTATTATTTTCCATTATTATTACTATTTTTTGGCAGCCAGAAGCACCTTTCCAGCCCATTCATGAGCCATACCAAGCACCAGCGGAACGTGCATGCCCGGTACATTACGGAACCCTTTTTTTATTGCCATAGTATGCCCGTTGGCATAAATAATATGTTACAAGTATAGGTCAACTCCCGTTTCATGAAGAAACGCAAGGAGGGGGCGGTGGCGGGGTCCCCATATCCGCCAATGAAGGTCAGGTGGTTTGCCAGAGAGGAAGCCTATGCCTCGAAGGTGTCGTGTTCTGGCCGCTTCCAATGAAAGGCACGTCCACACGAAATGTGCATGACGAAGCGCTCGCTGAAGCACGGCTTCCCGAGACGCTGGTGCCAGATTTCCGTCTAGTATATATTAGTATGAAACCATATGACCGGAAGTTCTGCAGTATCCCTTGAAGTGTGGTGAAACCTTCTATTGGAAACCAGCAGAAAAGTGTCCTACCTAAATTTTTTTTCAAACTAGATTTCGACGTTGCACTGTGCTTCGGTACTCTAGCAAAACCAAGGAAACCGGCTGACTTGAATAGCAAACTGCAATTGAATGTTCCAAACACTTCTTGCCAACTTTTGGTCTTTTACTGGTATGTGAGTATTATAAACTGTTGCGGAAATTTCGATCAAGACGAGAAATGGGGACAAGAAGAAGAATATACAGCAAAAAAATAGCAGTGGCTCAGCTCGGCTATGCCAGGATATAAGTAGCGTGGGCTATGGTTCAGATGGTTATTCTTAGCTTTCCTAGGTTTGCAGGATCAGCTGATTATCATGCTTACTGCTGCTAAAACGATTTGCAATCCAATCCATTCCAATCCAGTCCAGTCACTGCTTGACGCGCATGCGCAACACGCCTCTCCACTAGCCTCGCGGAATGGCTATCAAACGGCTTTGGCGCAGCGCCAGACTCGGCTACTGTGGAACGGAGGCGCACAGCTGGGCACGGCCCGGTACCAGTGCGTCTGTCGCGGCTATGACGTCACTCTTCTGGAATGCGCAAACCGGCGAATGTGCAGACCCGATTCTCTACACACCCGCACTCCTATTGATCCAATCCAATCTAATACAATTTAATTCAATCCAATCCAATCCAATCCAATCCAAGTCCAATCCAATTAATTCGAATCCAAAACAATCTAATTTAATCCAATTCAATCTAATCCAATCCAAATCCAATGTCCTCGCGCTTGCGCAGCGCGGCCGTTGAAGGTCCACGCAAAACTGCTCAATATCGGCCAGTGTAGATTACGCTACAAAAGGACGAACTATATAGAGGAAAAGCAGATCAGGAAAATGAACAAGTGGAAGGGGATGGTGATGTCTACGACGACGACTACGACTACGACGACGACGACGACGACGACGACGACGACTATTATGATAATCGTTCGCAGTTTGGTTTGTTGATTCACGTGTGACATCAGAACACATTTCTTAACCAACACAAGGGAATGTTAGGACCTACTCCAAGAAACAAATTTTTAAGAATCAGATTTTAAGGCGTTTTACGCTCTGAAGCATCACGTGTGCAGTGATGCTCGCCCTACGGCGAGCCTTTCCCCTGCTTCCTATCTCTCTAAGCCATCAGGCCTTTGCTCCATGCCGGGTGCTTGCGGAAAAGGGTGTGGTTTGACCTCTAGCTAACAAGGTCATAGCTGGTCACCTCGCGAAGACTGCCCGAGGTAGCGTAGTGTAGCTTAGGCTACAAAAATATGAACTCCCCTTCCGTCGAAGTGACAACGATGCAGGAACGTGAAGCTCACCTGTATGAAGTCCAAAACCAAAGGAACCAACTCACAAGCAGGGTGTCGAACCGGAACCGGAACCGAACCGAAAACCGGAACCGAACCCGAATTTTTGCCCGGAACCGGAACTGAACCGGAACCGTATTTTTTCCGCCATTTTGGAACTGAACCCGAACCGGAACGAATTGAAGGAACCGTTCCGAACCGGTTCCGGGGCCTCAAAACTGTGATTTCTAGTTTTCCATCCCGGTACCCTACCTTGCATCCGAAGATATTTCTACCATTCGCCAGACGGCACAAGGCAATATTTTGCATAGTCTGCAGTTCCCAAGGCCCATAAGGTGCTCATTTTATTATTACCCTAAATTTAATGTAAAGTCAGTATACACTACTAGTTTGCTTTAGGTATTGCCCATCTCCCCAGATTATCTTCTTGCATTCACAATAACATAAGTTAGAACGCATATCCCGTGGCAACATATCATGGGGTATTCTTTATGGTTTCTATCTGCAGTGTGTTTAAAATCGTGTGAAGTTTTCATGTTGTTAATTCGAATGCATCCGGGGTCCGCTTGCGAAGGCCTTCAGGGACACCATCAACAATAAATCCGTATCTTCCACTTATTTTAGTTTGAGTGGGCACTTATATAAAAACAGCACTGAGACACAACTCACAGTTCTCTACGTCACCATCACTTTTTCTTGTACAGTGCCGTTGTGTCCTTTGGTTACTGCCCTAGGAGAACATGAGAATTAAAAAAAAAAATTGGGGCCTTCTCAATTTCACTTTTAAAGTAAATGCGATAGCATTTCGATGCATGGATTTAAGTCGATTAACGCGGATTAGCGGGTAGACTAGGGTGGTTTAGTGAGATGAGTGAATGAACTAATGTGAATCAGTGGGACTGCGGTGTTGATTAGATGGATTAGAGGAATTAGCGGTCAGTTAAGGCAGATTAGAGGGTTGGACCACCCGCCGCGGTGGCTCAGTGGCTAAGGCGTTGCGCTACTGAGCACGAGGTCGCGGGTTCGATTCCCGGCCGCGGCGGCCGCTTTTCTGATGGAGGCGAAAAGCAAAAACGCCCGTGTGTTCGAGATTTCGGCGCACGATAAAGATCCCCAGGTGGTCAAAATTAATCCGGAGCCCTCCACTACGGCGCACCTCATCGCCTGCGTTGCGTCGGCGCGTTAAACCCCCACAATCAATCAATCAATCAGAGGGTTGGACCAAACATGATAGATTTAGGGTCCTTGGCATTTATAAATTTTGCAGCGTTCTCTTTCTCGACCAATCAGGAAATTTTGTTACGCACGAAATAGCTGGAAATAGCACACGAAATAGCTGTGTCGACCACCTGAATGCTATAAAAGGCCTTTTTTATGCACGTATTACGCTCTTATGTTATTTCTCGCGTAAGATTTACATCTCCCACTGAAGTTAAAAAATAATTGCCTAATGCATGTCTTATATTAACCAAATGATTCTCAAAATGTTTATATATATGAGGTAAGACTAGGAAGCAACTAAACTGAAAGAAAAAAAAGGAACGATCAACAGGCTTGATGCGAAAGACCCCTGAAAGCATTCTCCGATACCTTCTCTTTCTTCGTGCTACCGTTCTGCAGCCTTCCACAGGTGTAGCATCTCAACCCCCGAACACAGCCAGCCCCTTCCAAGCTGAGGAAGAGGCGATAGCACGTGCGCTTAGCCAAAGGGCCGCCAAAAATCTCATAACAGACTCTTCAGGCGTGGCGCAACTTTGCCAACAGTCTATTGCATGTTACAACACTTCGAATGAACAAGCAGAGACCACCAACGAGACCAGCCAGGATTGTATGGGCACCAGCTCATACTGGCATCGCCGGCAGACAAGATCACCAACCTCGGGGCTGGACATCTGACCCGCTTAGCCAGCGCTGATGAAGCCGAGCCCGAGCGCATGCATCCTGTATACATACCAGGAAATTAATTAGCACTATAGGCTCTCCCGTAGAACGTATTCCTTCCCGCACAAATAACTAGCGAATAACCAGGAAAGATTATTCTGTGCACTGTGGATTAACACCTTCCCACACATCACCAGTCTTCACCTCTTTGACGGGACACAATTCTCTCCATTTCGTCGCTTCTGTGGGGAGCCTGGGAACCTCATACACACAGTTGGTGGCTGCGACAAGTCCACCCTAGATCCACCCAACCTACACGTTTCCATAGAGATTTGGGAGAAAGCCTTGGCCAGCTCCGGCCTGGAAGGTCAGTTTCTCTTGATGGAAACGACTGTCGACTCTACCCCTTGAATGTGGACGCCTCTCTGAAACTTTTCCTCGATTTATTTAAAGTTCATTTTCCCTCTCTCTACGAGGGATAATTACTGCTGCTTGTGACTTCACTCAGCTATTATCTATCGTAGAGACCAACCGCTCTCACCTGTCGCTGAAGTGCCATTTAGCAAGTTCTTATCTCCGGTGGTTCCCTATCCAATGCCGTCCTGTACACGGCGGCCAATGAGTCATTAAAGCCGTTCTTTCTTTCTAAGTGGTACGTTAGCATATGAAAGATGAGCAGAAGGAAATCGCTTTAAACCCAACCAGCCACGCTTGACAGTCGGAGGTTGACGCCGACGCGGGACTGTTTTCGACTGCTAGCAGTGCTAATGATTTCGTGTAAAAGCTAAAGCGCCGGTGAAACAAGGGTACATGAAAAGCGTAGCAGACCAATTAATTTATTTAAATGCAAAATTATTTGCCTCATTGTGCGAAAACAGGGGTGCATGCGCGCGTGCGTGCCAAGACATTTAGTGGAATCAAAAAAGATGTTGGGCGCTCAGGCTCTCCTGCCCGCCAAAAAGACTGCCCGCTCGCCAGTAAACTACCTGCCTGCCTGGTTGCCTGCCAGGCAGGCGATTCCTGCGAGGATGCGTAATTTCGGGACGAGGGGCGGCCCTCCACGAGACGCCCGGGCGGAGGGGGGAGGCGGCGGAGACGCAAAATGCTGTCCATGGCGACACTCCAGGGTACTAAAAAATTTCTGCAGAAATTTAAACAATTATCTACTAATGCGTAGCATTCGATCCTATGCCGGTTGTCCTCAGTGTGAGTTTCTACAGCCAATTTTTTTGGTTTTTTATAAATCCTGTCCGACCAATTATCTCAATTGACGCTGCTATAATTACAAATGGAATATTCGCGAAATCTCCATTATTGTGGAAATGCAGGCAGTTATACGGTTTCCCATTTTCCTTAATTGCTTAATATTTTCTTATTTTATAGTTTTTTAAAATTTCGTTCGACCAATTATTGTCATTGGCGCTATTATAACGATTACATTTGTAACTCGCGAAATCTGCCTTATTGTGGACATGCAGGGTGTTACATGGTTCGCCAGTTTCCGCAATTACTTTACATTATTTTTATTTTTTACATTTATAAATTTTGTTCGACTAATTATCTCCATTTACCCTACATAACGATTACACGTGGAAATTTTCCGAAATCCTCATTATTGTCGAAATGCAGGGTGTCACACGGTTTGCCAGTTCCCGTGATTACTTTTTTGATTTTTTAATTTTTCAGAAATTTTGTGCGACCAGTTATCTCCATTTACGCTATTATAGCGATTGCAGGCAGAACTCCCGCGAGATTGGTATTTTTGTGGAAATGAAGGGGGTTGCACGGTCCTTGCTGTGGGCAAAGAATGGTACGCATTAAAACGATTGTGGACGGACGGGTCGTCTGCTTAGCAGGACGGGGCAATAGGCAGTCTGCTGGGAGGCTGCCCATTACCAGAAGATTCTGGTGAAGATGCACCGAGGGGGAGGCGTCGGAGGCACCCGTGTGCTGCCAACTGGCCAGGAGGCTACCTATTTGCCTTCCAGTAGGCTGTGGCGAGAACGCATTATTTGGAGACGATGTGCGGCCCGTCACTTGTCGGCGAAGGAAGTGGATCACATGGCTGCACAGTGGCTACGTAGAGCCATGCGTTAGAATGCAGCCCGTAAGCACCCGCTCCTGTGGTTTCGCGTAGTCCCTCAGCGTTGGACTCATTGTAACCGAGAGAACGAAGACGCCACCGAATAAAGAGCTAGCAGGAAAACGGAGGTTGCAAGTATGGCGAAAGTGAAAGGGGGAGGGCGTAATTCCGTGACCGTGCGAGACGTGCTTCACAGTGGCGACCCCTTACGAGATAACGACAGAGTATGCCGCTCGCAGTCGTGCATTAACTGGTGAAGCGATCACTTCCTGAGGCACAGCATCTATGCGCCGTCGCCGAGAAGACTACAGTTCGCGCTGCACTCAAATTTCGCATTAGCGAGTGTCGTAATCGTCCGTCATTTTCTTCCTCAAGAAAACAACTGCGGGGTATAAAACTGCAGTGTTATGATCCAAGAATAAATTAAATTAAATTATAAAAATGAAAGAAACGAAATCAATAAAAATAAACTTGCGGCCATAAAAAGCAGGGCTTTCCAATTCATACAAATACGGAGTCTTATGTGTCCGAGCGAATTTTTCATTTCGCTTCAGTTAATGTTGTAATCGTGGACCTACCATAGAAAACATTTTGCAGTACATTTTACAGTTAAAGGAACTCTTCAACACTTTAGATCAACGCTCTCACTCTTATCTTCGCAATTGGAAGCACTGCAAAAATTATAGCTATTGCCAGCACAGAGGAGCAGTGCGGGATGTGCTCGTCCCAGCAGATACGCCTTCCGTTTCTGCTTCGCTTTTGTGGTTTCATTTTAATGTCGCAACTTAAGGAAAGCCGGCAAATAGCCGCTACATCGCTGTAATGACGTCATTGCAGCGGTAGAAGAACGCCATAACTGGGGAAGAGAGAAAAATATTTCAAGCAAGTTTGTAAGTTATCTGATGGGGACAGAGCAGTACTTTTTGTCTGAGGGACTTTCCGACTCCCTGATCTAAGTACTGGATGTGTTGATTGACAACTTTCTGCAAGAATTCAAGATTTCGAACAAAATTGAAAAAAGGGTTGCAGGGTTGCTTATTTTTGGCCAAAGCAAAACATTTTCACAAAAAAATTACGCCCACCTCCCCTCGCGGGAACCCTGGTGTGATGCAACGCTGAGGGGGGTTCAAGCGCAAACGGAAAGCAACCGTCGACCGAAAGGCCGCCTGAGAGCGGCACACCGGTTATATGCGCAGCGCACCCGAAGGAGAGGAGACGAGATCGCGGAGAGAGTGCCGCGGCTATGGCGCAACACAATCCAACACAATCCACTTTAATTCAATCCAATCCAATCCAATTCAAGCTAGCCAAGTCAAGCCAAGCCAATCCAATCGAATCCAATCCAATGCCCCTCGCGAGAGATTGTTCGCTATCGGAGAGGAGAGGGGTAGAGTGGCTGCGGACAACAACGGACGCACGCGGACAACAACGGACGCACGCAGGAAGGACAGGGACGCCGACGAGATGCTCTGAGCGTCCCATCTAAAAAACCTACATTATTGCTTCGTTTTTCACAAAGGAACCTGACAAGGAAACGAAAATCAAACACAAAAAAATTAACAGGAAAAAACACGTCTGCCCTTTTTTCTCCGAACCCGTTCGAACCCGTTTGAACCGGTTCGAACCGGTTCGAACCGGAACGGAATGGTGCGCCGGAACTGAACCCGAACCGAACCCGAAAGCCTTGAACCCGAACCCGAACCGAACCCGAAAAAATTTCGGTTCGACACCCTGCTCACAAGCGAGCCGGCCCACATCACATCACCTTACCATACACACGTGAGGTATTCTTAATACGGACATTTTTTGCTCTGCGATTGGGTTCTTCATTTCTTTACAGATATGACCATTCTAAGGCTTTCCGTAGCGTTCAACCGCCATCGTCATTAGAGTATGCATTGCATTTTCTCCCTGATTTTGCGCGTGCACGCGTACTCTGACAATCTTAACTGCTTTGACCAGACCGAAATGACGCAATCGGATAGACGTTGGCTTCCCAACTAGAGGGACCCAGGTTCGATTCCGGCCACCGGAAACAACCTAATTTTTCTTCACTTCAGCCCAGATCATCATCATCGTCACCGAACGTTCGCTTTCCTGCAAGTTCGTTTTGGGGGAACTTTAAACGACATCAGTGATAGGCTGAAAGCGTCGCTTAAAAATGATGAAGGCCATTTAAAGTTTACCTAAGGGACGCGCCAATTTGCTTCCACACTTCAAAAACGGATCTACCTTATTAGGAAGAGATATAGAAAAGGCAGGATGACCAGCGTTTCAAGATCTATTTTAATCATTCTTATCGGTGCTTGTCCAACCTTATATATTTTTAGTATCTCTTCAATGGTCACTGAACGATCGACAAACCTTCCTTAATAAGTTTGGCAGAACCTTAATAATCTGTAAACCAAATTCGGTCACGCATGTATATCAGGAACTAATGGACTGCAGATGTTTTGCCTGCTTTTAGATGCGACGCATCTCTTTAACTCGCCTTGTCCCTCTGGCGACTTACGTCGTCCGTAGTCCGCATCCCTCCCGCATTCTCCTCGCCACGCCAGCTGCGCGCTAACGCCGCTCTCACCGCAGCGCCATCTGCGTGTTATCTCTCGCTCCCGCCACTGTGCCAGTGTGCGTCAGCGCGTGTTAGCGCTCGGTTAAACATCTAACATATGCGCATGCGGTGCTCTCTCATTCCCCTCACCGTTAACGCGCGGTACTTATAAACGCGGTAACTGCGCCGCTCCGCTCAGTCGTTCCTCCGCTCCGATGACATCCGATGACCACCGACGATTTGAATGGAGACTAACAGGCCTGCTATCGCGATGGTCGCTGCAGCCGTACGTAATATAATGGAAACAACAACAAATTGACATGCTAAATGAAAACAACATAACGGAAACGCTACGGAAACCCCCGATGCGTCGCATCCATCCATGGTTCCCCTCGCGGGAAGATGGTGTTTTTGTGAGTGCTATCCTGCGCACGCTCAATTCGTTCGTTGATTGCTTGATTTTGTTTAGTGAGAGCGCTTGGCAACCCCCACCTTTTTTGTATTGAAGTTCTTTCTTGACTTCCCATTTGATACCTAACTTTTTGTTGCAGCGGTTGAATTTGCGTTAAATGTTTCGCTGTCTGTGTGCGCGCCACCACCCTCCAATTTGTAATACCTTCCAATAAGGTCCCTTGGGCGTACTAGAAATGAATGAATGGTTAAAGAAACAAAAAAACAATACCATTTTCCGGTTACACTCCGGTGCCATTAACTCAACCTGCTCTTCTTGTAGCAGTTCATATTAGCCGCTCAAAATGTACCAACTCAGATTGGTCAGGGGGCTGCACTGTTGCACAAAGGGCAGACGCTGGCATTATTTCCCACTCAGCAAGCGAATACACCTGCTTACGGCTGCACCTCAAAATACCATTGGACGCAATTAAAAGAAAACGACACAGGCCAGAAAAATAAAAAAAAGGAAAGAAGCCGCTCCGCTGACCTACGGCACGGGGTAGGTCAGCAAGATCTTTGCCGAGCCATTTCAGCGATGGAGGACGTAATATCGTGAGACTAGCTTTGGCGCAGACAACGGTGAATTCCCGCCATGCCTGAATGTGCGCAAATACGCGGTGTACGTGGCGCCGGAATACGGCTGGTGACTGGGAAGACCAGTAAGAGAAAACGCTTTTATTTGATCGATATTCCACGCAGCAGTCGAGGACATAGCCATTGTGCTTAGGTCACTTAGGAGACCGCCTAGACGTCCTGTTTCTCGGCGGCTCTCTCGGTCTGCTCGTGGTGGTCTAAGCGCATCAGCAGGGCTGGCCGCTCTTACTGTTTCTCTCGGCCTCCCTCCAAGGGAGATGCATACACTTACACGGCTTCCTTTTAAATCTGTGGATTTTGTCAATGGTAGCGCTTATTCTGTGACCAGAACACAGATTTTATGCTCGCGTTTATTCTGGGGACTGCACCACAACATAGTTGAGCCTTATTCATCTAAAGCGACATAAAAGATACCAAGTCAACCTTTTTTACAAAATTATTGCGCAGAATCCGCTTAGGAGAGCCTATTCAAGCAGAAAGCCTACTTTGAAAAGAAATGAAGTTTTACTGATGGGACTTGAAACCAAGTCGTTAGTTTTGAAACCCAAGACACTGCTTGGCGCAACGAAATTTGTTACTGTCTGCCTGGTGACAAAACAACACACTGCGTAGTACACAAATTAAAAGTTCCAGCACCCAGTCGGCAGCAGTGGGTGGCTGAAAACTTATGAAACTGCGCTAATAAATCCTGAATAGGAAACAAATTGTTCCGGTATAACTTCGCACACTACTCGTATGTAAGCAACACTTTCAATGAAATACCCTCACGTTGTGCGAGCATCTTCTTCTGCGTTTCAAACTGCCATGCGAGGTTTCCACTTGCATTCAGACTAAGTCGACATGCCACGGAACATGCCACGGTAGCCGACGAATCAGGCCATTTCAGCAGTAGCTCAAAATATAACATCACCTTGAGGTTTCTCCACACAATGAAGCTGGACATTATTCTATTGTCTGGTCCACAGAATAGGCAGTGCGTTTGGTAATGGTGCCAATGTATAGCCAATCTAATTAAAATGCTTATACAACTTAAAAAGCGAGACTTAAAAGCGTGAGTTTCATCAGCCCTATTCTTATCTTGAAAATGGTTCCTCCAATTATTCTGCTCAATATCGCTATCCAACGGGTGAGTCCTTTACATACGTTGGAGACCCAAATCATGTTATGAAAGACGTGCGACTTTGGTGATACCACGCACACGCACACGCACGCAAACACAAGCCCACACACGCACACCAGGACGTTAGTTTTGCTACACCTGGCGCTATCGAACGTGTCTAGCTTCAAAGACAAGTGTTGCCTCGGAAGACGCTCCACTTGTCTTTACAGGCATGAAAAATACAAAAAACGCCAGCCGTTTAGGATTCGCTTATTAGTGGTTTCGGCAAACACCGCTTGTATTCATCGCTGCTGGGCAGCACGCCTGGTCAATGCTTGTACGTGGCTCGACACACCGGCAGGACAGCAGTTTCAAACGCGTGGCTGCAGCCTGCTCACCGGAAATGAAGTTTTACTTGATAGGTCAAGCAACGTCCCAAGTACTCTTGTACCAAAAGTATACCTATCCTGGGCGCTAGCTCTGTTGAAACTACATCCAGCAATGACCCACTATAAGCACCATGGACAAAAAAAAGAATCTTATTGGAAATGGGAACTAGGCCGATTTCCCCGATATTACACATTAATTTTGTGTTACTTTCTCAAGGTAGTGCCTCAAAAATAGCGACACATTGCAGCCTGAGACATATCTTAGCTTGCGGAAGCAGTTTGTGCCGTGGTAATAAAAGGGATACCGAAATAAAACACCAGTACGAGTACGTGGTGCTAAAGAAAGGTTATTATCCCAATGGCGCGACATTCCCGGCGGACAAACAAGAGACGAATGTTTCGCGAACTCTGCACTGATAAATTTAACTAACATGAACTGTTGCCCGTGAGGCAGGCCCCAGCACCTAGTGAAGATCGCGCCTGGCGAGGTTTCGACACCACTGCGCGCTTCTTAATCCGATATTTATTTATTTATTTATTTATTTATTTATTTATTTATTTATTTATTTATTCATTTATTTATATTTGAAGTGCTTAGATACAATGCTGGGCCTTCTCGGGCGATGCACTGGGTGTATGCACATTAGTCATACAAAAGGACAACATATAGGGAAGGAAATATTTCAAAAATGGGCTAAATAAATTCGTAGGCAATCTGCGAAAAAAGAAGGGAAAAAATTCACAGCATATCCACGGGGTGAATGATGACGAGTGGGCAAAGCTCCTGAGGGGAAATCATCGGTAAAACCGTGACTCTTCTGTGAAAGTTCGCCCACCACATCTGTGTCCGAACGTACCGTCTAGAAAGTCTCGCTTAAACCGCGCGTCGGCACCTTGGGGCTGAGCTCGCCTGATGCGTTTTGCAGACGCCTCACGAGCTCTCACTGCATCGGGGTCTGCCTGCCGATACGCGCGCTTTCTCGCCACTTCCCGTTCTCTGACGTTTTGGAGATCCTCTTCGCGCCGCAGCCGTGCCGCTTCGCGTACGGCAGGGTCCCCGCGCCGTTGCCGTGACGCTTGGGCCTCTCGTTCTCGAACGCTGGGATCTTGGCGGCGGCGTCGCGCAGCCAGACGACACGCTTCGGCCCCCCGCTCTCGTACGGCAGGATCTTGGCGGCGGCGTCGCGCAGCTTCACGGAGCGCTTCTGCCTCGCGGGCTCGCACATCTGCAGCCTTATCCATCGGGCGACTCCGAGCGCGCGCCAACAGCGAACGGATTTTATTACAACGCTCCCCGCCATCTAGTAAACAATCCAAGAACTAAACTACAGGTAGCCACGCCATCTAGTAAACAATCCAAGCGCATCTTTTCATCATATACAAGTACCGCCATCTAGTAAACAATCCAAGAACTAAACTAGAGGTAGCCACGCCATCTAGTAAACAATCCAAGAACTAAACTAGAGGTGGCTACATACATACGTCGAGGATGGACAGACCCACGCCCTAAGGAGCTTCGCCCCTAAAAATGTTTTGAACAGCAAGATCTGTGAGGTCGGGTGTTGAGTATGCACTAATACACACAAGCATAAGCCGGGTGGTGCATTTGATGCGGAAACACAAGAACAAAGAAAATAGGGCAGGGGCAACCTCTCCACAATATGCTTATTCAACATATCAAGATTTTCAAGGAGGGTTTACAAAGAACCGCGTCGTTTGCAAAAATGCCTATAGACGGTAAATACCGGCTGCTAAAGGCATATGGGCACGGCTAGCTGGTTCCAAGTTCAGTGTTCTGTCAACATGAAAGCAACAACGCGGCCGCAGTGGTCCGATTGATACTCACAGGTGAAGAGAGCTTACAAGGCAAGGACAATCAAACTTGAAATGAACACAGTTAAAAAGAAAAAAAAATCAGATCATGCCTGGAGCGCCTAATGTATAGTTCAAGCTTCAGAATCTTCAGATACCCACCTTGCCCATAATGGCTCACTGGCGACTAACGACCAAATACAGTCCTAGTGGAGCGATTTTGAATCCTTTCTAGTCGAAGGGTCGACGACGGGTCTGAAAAATTCCAAATTGTACTGACAAAGTACAGCCTCCGTAGCATTATGGTGCGGTAGAGTGAGACGAGGCATTATCGTTCGGTTAATTCACTGCTCGCTCGTGAAATCAATCCAGCCGTACGGAGAAGGGGGTTTCTCACGGAGATCCCGTGTGAGTTGAAAAGTAGTTTTGCATCCATCATTCAAACCAAATTACACACTACAGTAGCGCGTTTGACGGGTTCAACGTGAAGTAAGTTTCCATACGGAAGGACGATAGCGGGGAGGTTTTGCGAGTATATAATATCACGATAGTTCTAGAGAGATTAAGCTTTAAATAGTTTCTGTTCCACCATGCCGAAACTGCATTGACATCACTTTGCAGCAGACGCAATCATCCGGTGAAGAAACCACTCGATAGAGTTTCATATCATCAGCATACTGAGAGAGAGAACAGTGCCTGATAACAGGGTGGATATGATTACAAAAATGTTAAAGGTGTCCTAAAAGCAATTTTACCGATACATGGGTGTTCACATTTTCAGTTAAATCACTGTCCTAGTAACCACCTCCTTCAAAACGTTTGTTACAGCCACGATTATCAGTGGAGTTATTGCAAATCAAAACATCGCATTTTCGGCCGCACCCTCGTTTCATCCACCTGTGATGCCTCGCCCATGATGTTTCGCTTCTCGGTGACGTCTGCAAGAACATCCGATGCCGCGCGTCGTCTGCTGCTATATTGGGCGCCTCGGCATCGCTTTCGGACGGAACCGTCTGACTTTCTGCGCGTTCCGTTTGAACCGCTTTTTTTTTCATTTTATGAATCCTGCACTACGCTCACAACTGGAAAAGCCAATGGAAGAAATGGGGCGGACCGTTTACGTCTGCTCACCACGCAGAAAGATCACGCGAACAGAAAACGACCCGGTCACCACGCGTTGGCGGCGGCATCATGTCTTGGTACATATTAGTCTATAATATGTCAGCGAATTACTAAAGAATTGCCTCAAAATTTGGTAGAGTAAGCACGTACATGCGTTCCGAGCCAACGTCGGTTTTTATGCTGCCTAATTGGCCGCTCGTTCGCGCCAATGTAGACGTTGGTCGCGTTGCGTGGACGTCCCGCACGCGCGTACGTATGCAGCGCTAGTATTCCATTCCGTTATTCCGTTATTCTACCAGTTTTCATTTAAAACATAGCAAAAAAAACAACAACCGAAGGGTTGCGCGCGGTACGGAACAGGGAGTTTTTTAATGTACGTTGTGCGTTCAATCTCCACCATCGCCCCCTCCCCCCTTACTTTCTGGGAAACCGAAGCGTGGCGCTGTGTGTATCACCTACTGGCCAAGTGCACCGTAACAGACATTCCGAGCGGTCTCAGAAGAGTTGTGTGAGTTTTCAGGTCGTGCGGGCCTGCCGCTTTATTCGACTATACAGATGATAACAAGTATTCCTCCCTCGCTTTTTTACCCTTATGACCTGGACCCCCATTCATCTCTATGAAGACTGTTCGTTTATTTCTTTGCGGGCTCAGTGCTGCCATTTGACATATGTGGATGGTTTGCTTGCCGGCCGCGGCCATATATCCCCCTTCCTTCCTCTCCCCCCCCCCCCCCCACTCCCCCCAAAAGCCTACCTTGTGGCTAGTTGAAATGTATGCGAGGAAACTACGCATTCTCTATATAAAGACATATCAACTTTGCACGGTAAACAGATCAGTATTTCGTCCTCTGAATGTACAATTGCCGTTATATACATACAAAGCACGAGTTTAAAACGGAGCAAATTGTGCCTATCACTTTAACGATTTATTCACCTTTGATGTGGTAGTATCGCAGTTCAACCAAAAAGTTTTGTTTTTTATTTACGCCTACAATTCGCAAACCACGCACTTAGCCGAAAAAAATTCCCCGCATTTCCCCGAGGGGAAGAATGTGAAAGTCGAATGCACGAGTTGAATTTGCGCGGTTCGGTAATATTCGCGAAAGAGAGATCACACACACACACACACAACTACAAAGAAAGAAAGATGCATTTATTCACAGACACCTATTTGTGTTGTCGTTGTACTTGATTGCTAGAGCGGATCTCAGCTTTGAAATTTCGTGTCAGTACTCCTTTAAGCGGGTGCATTAGCCCTTCTCACGCCCGATTCCTGGCCAATCCCCCACGTGGGTATGTGCCATGTAAGCGGCCAGGCAGCGCGCGCCCATCTCCCCCCGTTGCCAAGGAAGACGAGGAGATTCCTGGCCAATCCCCCACGTGGGTATGTGCCATGTCAGCGGCCAGGCAGCGCGCGCCCATCTTTGAAATTTCGTGTCAGTACTCCTTTAAGCGGGTGTATTAGCCCTTCTCACGCCCGATTCCTGGCCAATCCCCCACGTGGGTATGTGCCATGTCAGCGGCCAGGCAGCGCGCGCCCATCTCCCCCCGTTGCTAAGGAAGACGAGGAGCGCGCGCACCCGCAGCTGTTGCTATGCGGACTACGGCGGCGGACGATTCAGGCTCGCTTAAGAAGTGCATTCGCACTTAAAAAGCAAGATATGTCGGAATTGGAACCTCCGACATTACATAGGCGAGCGCGAGGCGCCAATCAACTGCGCTAAGGTACAACGGGTGAAGCGATGGAAATTGCCTGTATACTGTACTTCATAGCTGATATCGAGGAACAGCACCGTTTCGGCTGCGGCGGCCATTTCGCCCTGCTAGAATAGGTCTCGCCGCCCTTTTGTTTTGCTCTTTTCGCTAAAAAACTTCGGTAAATTTATTCGGATTGTAAACATCGAACATATTTACCCGCCTTTAAAGCCTGTCGCGTAAAATCCTTCCAACCATATCAAACAATCAAGGAAATTGCTGGCGGCAAAAAAAAAGATGGGAAGAAAAAATGCCAGTTAAGGGAAAACCCGTTGAAGAACATCGTTACGATGATGCCTGCAGAATGCAGTCACAATCGCTGACACTAACTACCCACGCAAGCCTTGGTCGAGTGAAGTACAGAGTTTGGCAGGTCTGGGAAAGCTTTTTTGCACGCTTCCAGGCCTGCCGGAACATGTGGGGAAACTGACACACCTTAAGACATCTAACAGGAAACGTCTGCGCTAGTAAAATTTGATGCAAGAAACTAATCCATCTACATGCATCGTGGTTGAAAACGACTGCAAGGAAAACACTGAGACTGCTGGAGCATCGCACGCATCTGACCAGGAGTGTACTGCAATGCGGGGGTACCCCCAGCCAATCCTGCCAGCACATGCACAAAAGAGAAAACCCTCAGCGACAAAAGTCCAAGCACACGGCTGCGGCGGAAGTGGATGTGCGCAAAGGATGCAAGCGAGGGAAAAAAAGTAGCAGGCTTTGGAGGGCCCACACTGTGGAAGGTCTCCTCTACTCCAGGAAAAAAAAAAGGTCTGTCCTCGACAGGCAGCAGGTCTGTGGGAGGACAGGGTCTCTAGCGTGAGAGGATTCCGTGGCGGTCCTTACTGGTGAGCTTCTCATTGAGCTCATGCAGGGGTAGCAGCTTTCGACGATCAAAGAGGCCGAACTCCTGGACGAAGAAGGTGAAGCACTTCTAGCTGGTGTTGAAGTGCGCTTCCTTTCCCAGCCACACCACCTCCAAGACGCGCTGGTAGTAGATGTGCGCGTGCACCCGGTACAGCCGCTTCCGAATCGTCTTGGCGATGGAGCAGAAGTTCTTCGGGAAAGTCACCCCGATCTAAGAGGGGGAGAGCGACTCTTCGTTCAGCTGGTCCTGCAGCCACGTCTTGAGGTAGTCAAAGTATTTGGGCGCTGAAAACCTGATTGGTTTCTTGACCGGCCGTCCGTCGGCCCAGTGGTACTGGTAATTTTGCCAGTCGAGATGATGGCGCAGCTGTTCTCGGTGTAGAACTGGGTCACCCTGTAGTCGAAGAAAGAATTTAGAATATAGGTTGAAGACAGAACAGGACGTTGGTGAAGCATGTTGATCTGATGGAACGAGTCCACCGTGTTTATAACCATCCACTCGTTCAGGTCCTCGCACTCGGGCACCATGACGGCTAGCCGCGGGTTTCCCGAGCCCAGCGTGGCCGCCGCCTGCTTCATCAGGTGGTACTGGTACGTGCCCTCGGGGATGTTGTTCTTCGGCTTAAAACGCCTTGGACGAATGGGCCCCGCTGCTGACCAGCCGGAAGAGAAGTGAAGATGGAGGCACGGGGACTACCAGGGGGTACGCATCTGCTGGGGCCTGTGGCGCTTCCGCGAAGTGGTACACGTCGATGACGCAGTACTTGCTGGCGAGCACCACCGGTTCGCCGTCCATATAGGCGACGTCGAAGCAGTGCGTGTGTTTGATGTTGTAGTTTTGCGTCTTCAGGAGCACCCCTTCCTGGGTGAACACGATGACCTTGAAGCCGCGGTGTTTGTTGGCTACCAGCCCATACCCCGCGCCAATCAGGCACACCGCGACGGGGACGTTGGTGACGCCTTCTCCACCGATCTGACGCAGGTAGGCGCCAGTGTAGCTGAACACCTTCACGAAGTGGGCGAGGTTGTCGGATATGAAAAACGTTTCAGGACTCTTAACCAGAATGCCTAGTTGTAAAGTGTAAAATATTACGGCTACGTCGAAAGTAATCTACAAAAATGCAGACAAAATACGCCCTCTTCAGCATTCATTAGAAACGTTCAAAGCAACCAACGTAACTAAGAATATTTGGCACCGTTTAGGAATTAGGTGTGGAGCAGGACTTGTCAGGCGCGTTCAAGCGATGAATTTCCGCCTAATTTTATCACTAAAATATGTAACCCAGTTCCTCCCATTGTGAAATCTGGTTGAGCAGCGGGGCTGTCATTCCCTGTGCTGGCTGGAACCCTACCTAGTGGTCGCCCCAGAACAGCACCGCCTTGGCCACGTAAATTTTATCGTTCACGCAATGGAAACGGCAGCTTAACGTCTGCGCCATCCTCCCGCCCCCCTACCTCTCCCAGCTGGAGGAAGAGGAACCCGTTCCAGTGCGACTACTGGGATATCTATTCGTGGGTCTGAGAACCACTGGCGAGCAGGTTCCCAGGCCCACCTATTTAGGCCGTCCTAGGGTCTGGCAACCTAATGTCAGTGCAACTAAAAAAGACATCCCCCTCGCGAGGGGCACGATCAAATGCACAGCATTTCCGAGGGGGTGCGCCGGCAAGTCGTATCTCTTGATCGCGGGACCCGTGTCGCCATCTTTTGGAAGCGCGGGACAACTTGTGGCGCTTTCGAAACAAACGAGAAATGAGTGAAGGATATAAGGCGCGTTCGGTGCATCGAAATCTGTGTCGGTTTCGTGGCTCGTCGGTTGTGCGCCGGGCACCTTGCGTTCCGCCCGCGGCGTCATGGGTTCGAAACCGGGCGCCGGAAACTGTTATTTCTTCCTGGCTGCGGACTACGACAAGGCGCGCCTGCGGACTACGACAGGGCGCGCATGCGGACTACGACAAGGCCAGGGCTCTCAAGCTTGGGCGTTCCCTGGTTTCCCTATAGGCGGCGTAAAAATCGACGCCCCACGTGACCAACCTACAACGCTGTTTTCGACCATCAAGCCCACCAGACGGCGCAGGCAAAATGTTACTTTTGGTATAGAATACAAAACATTCATTCCGTGACTCAAAGAGCCCACAAAGTTCGCTTACAATGTGTTATTTAAAAATACTATTAACAAGTTCCGCATCAAACATCCGTTGAGCAAAAATGTACGCAACTTTTTACGAACAGCCGACTGGTGCACCACCTCGTTTCTGAATTCGCAACCACAAAGCCGCCAATTCAAATTGAAACCGCTGCAACGGCCGACCGTTTCAATGTGCGCGAAGCACCGGTTTCGTGACTGTTATTGCTGTTATGTGTTTTTGCGTCCATCAGTTGTTGAGAGGACTGGCAAAACACGGGAATTGAGTGCTTGTGGAATGACAAATGTGGGAAATTCCGCATCGGAAGGCAGCTGTCGAGGCCAGAATATTCGATTCTTCCAACAGAAGGTGAGTGTTATGCACTCCGCTAGAAAGACGGTGCAAAGGAAACCGTTGTCGCCGTCAATACTTCATTTGTGCCCTTCGTTCGAAATCTTAGCGCAAGTGAACGAGTTGTTATGGCAAAAAAAAATGCTGTCACGAAAGCGACGTACAATTGCAGCGATCGAAATGAAATGATGTCCTGGCCTCTGTAAACTTGCGGATGTCAATAAACGATTTGTTCTCACTTGCTGCTCACTGTGGTCTGTGCCAGTCGAGGCCATCTGGTCACCTGGCGTAACATCACTTCACTAGCGCGGCTCAAGTAAACACGCGGCCAGCGTGCCAGCCAGGAGCCAGCAGGAGCAGCCACGGCCGGACACGACGCCCCTTTCGCGCGCGGGAGGAGGAGAGTCGAGTCCGGCCGTGGAGCAGCGAGCCGGCGGCCGCCGTGCGAGGGCAGCCATGTTATTAAGGAGCTCAAGCGGCCTGTGCAGAAAGCATCCGCCATGTTTACAAAGCCGTGTTTACAGCGCCATCAAGCGGGCGTACTGGGTAGTTCACGACGCCGCCACTACGCTTTTTCTGGCACTACAGGCAAAGCTAGACCTTTGCTTCTCTAAAATCCTCCCTGTTCTGTGACAAGGCGCGCATGCGGACTACGACAGCGCACGCCAACGCCGCGTGACATTGTGAGTTACTAAAATGCTATGCATTTAATATCTTCTCCTCCGCGTTCACTCCCACGCCGTTCGGGAAAGTCAGCTAGTCGGAGCAGACGAACTTGCGCAGGAGGTTGCCCCTCTTGTCGACTATGACGTTGCGCATGTCGCGGGACTCGATGACCACCATGTGCACGACGGGGTTCACTGCCACGCCACGCGGATGCTGCAGCTCTAGCGAGCCGGACTTGCGTGCGAACCGGCCGCTCCGCTGGAACACCTATACCTGGTGGGTGAGCGCCCGCTCGATGACGATGATGTGCAATGTGGCCCGCGCAACCACCGCCCGGATGGAGAAGTACATCTGGCAGTCACCCATGCCCACTTCACCGAACTGGAACTTGAAGCCGCCGTCCTGGTCGAACACCTGCACGCGGTGATTGCTGGCGTCGGCAACGATGATGCCGCTGTCCGAGTTGACGGCCGACCCGGAGGTCTCGCTGGACTCGCCCTCCATGATCCCCCGGGAGCCGAACTTGTGACAGAGGTTCATCTTCTAGCGCTTCATAAATAAGGTGAGCGGAGCCATTCAGGCCCATGCTGGCCATCGTTCTCTCCGCCCGACTGGCTTGGATGGGGCTGGGCTCGCCGATGCTGCAGGCCAGGGACAACTCGCTCAGATCGCACGGGCGCGGAGCTTCGGCGTGCCGGGTGGCGGCCCGAAAGTTTCCACGGAAGCTACCGGGAGTCAGAGATACATAGCCCTAGACAGAGAAATCGTGCTTCCTCGGTCGCTGCGATCGAGCAACTACTCGCTAATGATGGTGGTGGTGGTGGTGGCCCAGAAAGTGGCGCATACCCACTCAGGGGGATTGGCAAAAAAGAGTTTTTTTTGTTTTAACTAAAAAACCAGATAGGCAAAAAGGTGCAGTCGAAGAAAGAATTTAGAATATAGGTTGAAGACAGAAATAGAAGAAGAAAGAGGAGCGAGAGAGCCTGATCAGAATAATTTTAACAAGGAAGACGAGCCGTCTCTGACATGAATAAAGGAATGGCTTTACAGACATCCCCATGGCAGTGGCCTAGCTGCGTGCCTCCAAAAGACAAAAGCACTGGCAAAGTTAGTGGCATTCCAAGATGCCGCAGGGGAGCCTCCAGCAGCCTTCTCCGGTGATGCGAGAATCGGCGGCAAAAAAGGAAGAAGTGCTCATCCGATTCAATTTCATGGCAGAAGTGGCACAAGGGTGAGGTTGCTAGATCTGCCCGGTATAGATACCTGTTAAGTGGGGGAACACCACAGCCAAACGAAGTCAGCGAAACTTCGCACGAGCGAGTTTGGCAGAGGCTTCTTTTCCACCGAAACCTGAGCTGTTCGAGTTCCGGAGAGGTGTGCAGCCCGTGATCAGACACGTCCTGGGCCAACAGGTATTGTCGATAACGGGCTAGCAACACGCAAGCAAACGGGGGAAGCACCTCCACAATAGTTAACGACAATGCCATTTTCGTTAATGTATCCGCGGCTTCATTAAGGGCTAATCCACAGTGGCCAGGCAGCCAGACAAGCCTAATTGCCCGCACATACGTGGGAACGAAGGAGTAAAAGGTTTTAAGCATGGGACTGACAGTTTCTGAAGAAAGGACCATGCACACGGAGAGGGAATCCGTGAGTATCATCACTGAAGATTGCGCCGAATCTAGTTTCAGAACAGCAAGAAGAATAGCGAGAAATTCTGCATAAAATATGGGAATATAATCTGGTAGACGCAATGAAAAAGACCAATTCAATGCCGGAGAGACGATACCCACCCCAACTTTCTCATTTTTTCCAGAGGCGTCGGTTGCAATAACCACGTGCGATGGGTAATCAGACTGGTGAGCCAGGAGAATGTTTTAGGGGCGATGCTCCTTAAGGCGTGGGTCTGTCCATCCTCGACGTATGCATGTAGCCACCTCTAGTTTAGTTCTTGGATTGTTTACTAGATGGCGTGGCTACCTCTAGTTTAGTTCTTGGATTGTTTACTAGATGGCGTGGCTACCTCTAGTTTAGTTCTTGGATTGTTTACTAGATGGCGGGGAGCGTTGTAATAAAATCCGTTCACTGTGGGCGCGCGCTCGGAGTCGCCCGATGGATAAGGCTGCAGATGTGCGAGCCCGCGAGGCAGAAGCGCTCCGTGAAGCTGCGCGACGCCGCCACCAAGATCCTGCCGTACGAGAGCGGGAGGCCGAAGCGTGTCGTCTGGCTGCGCGACGACGCCGCCAAGATCCCAGCGTTCGAGAACGAGAGGCCCAAGCGTCACGGCAACGGCGCGAGGACCCTGCCGTACGCGAAGCGGCACGTCTGCGTAAAACGTCAGAGAACGGGAAGCGGCGAGAAAGCGCGCGTATCGGCAGGCAGACCCCGATGCAGTGAGAGCTCGTGAGGCGTCTGCAAAACGCATCAGGCGAGCTCAGCCCCAAGGTGCCGACGCGCGGTTTAAGCGAGACTTTCTAGACGTTACGTTCGGACACAGATGTAGTGGGCGAACTTTCACTGAAGAGTCACGGTTTTACCGATGATTTCCCCTCAGGAGCTTCGCCCACTCATCCTCATTCACCCCGTGGATATGCTGTGAATTTTTTTAATTAAGTTGGTTGGAAGCAACTTAGCATGTCTTGGGAAAATTTTATCAAAAGAAACCTCCACTACTGTGGGTTGAGACTGCAAGACGGGAACTGGTAGGAGCGTGGAGTTTAATGGATAAAGTAAAGAATTGGCAAAAATGACCTGCGGGCACCGGATACGAGACCAATTAGAGCCGAAAACCGCAAATGCGTGTTCGACAAACACAGCCTGTGATCTGGCCTGCGGTGACTCTAGGAACTTTGCAAATGCATTGATGGTGCGATATTTAAACATGGAATTCAGCGTTGGGACTCCGGCCTCGAAGTATAATACCCGAATCAGGACGTAACCGGGTAGACCTAAGCAGCAACGTAAAGCTTGTCGTTCCAGCTTCACCAAAGGCATGAGCTTATATGTCGCTGCGCCAGAGAATACAACACACCCAAATTCTAAAATTGGTCGAACATACATGCTGTAAATCATCAAGATCGTATCTACCCTCAAACCTGTTCTTTTGTGGCTAAGACCCCTCAGTAGAGCTACAGCACGGGAGCCTTTCGGAGCTATATGTTCAATGTGTAGGCGCCAATTCAGTTTTCTGTCATATATGACCCCAAGATATTTTAGCGAATCAACCTGACGAATGGTTTGTTGGTGATACGATAACGAAATCGATATTTGGTCCGTAAGAGGGAACACGAGGATGGCACACTTATCAATGTTTAAAGAAAATTTCCAAGTATCCAACCACGCTTCCAGGGCATTCAAATATGATTGAAGGGAATGAAATAAGGAATGGACGTCTTGCGATGAAGAGAAAAAGGCGATGTCATCTGCATAGACATATGTATGCACATCTCGGTGAGTGGGTATGGAGCTCAAAAGCACATTGAACAGCACTGGGGAGATAACAGACCCCTGGGGTACTCCACGTGTCAGCTTATACCGGACAGAGGTGTAACCATTTTGGTAACAGAAAAACACTCTGTTTACCAAAAAAGCCGCTACCCACGCAGTAATGTACCCCGGAAACGAATAGCGAGCTAGGAGGTTGAGAAGGATGCCATATTCCACACTGTCGTAAGCTTTTGAAATGTCCAACGTGACCAATGCTGCGATCTGCTTATTTCGTTGGGCCCAGTGGATGCGACTTTCCAAGTCTATATGCGCCCACCAGATAGAGCATCCTTCCCTAAAACCCATTTGTCTGCAGTTGAGTATGTTCCTTGTACGCAAAAACTTGTTGATACGGAGAAGCAAAACGCGCTCAATTACTTTTACAGGGATGATAAAGCGCCGCGTGCCCCTGCCTGCTTCCTTGTCTTCTCTCTTTTCAACAATGTCAGCATCTTTTGTCATGCGAAAAAATGCAATAAAAGAAATCAAGAGACAACGAGAAAAAAAATTACACCATCTTCCCGTAGGGAACCCCGAGAAGTGTGCGAAGCAGGCATGGGCTCGATTAAAGTGCCCATTAGTTTTAGTGCGTCGTTTCCGTGAGGCTGAGGTGCGTAACTACCGTTATATTTACCCTTTTGTTCTCATAGTAACTACCACACTTTTCACTTACCGAAACTACGAAATGGAAAATTGCGTTGACCCCATGGCTGTTTCGCATGCTACTCAGGGTTCTCCTACGGGAAGATGGTGTTATTGTATTAGAGGAGGTGGGGGTTTTAGAGTGGAGAGGCATGAAAGATAGAGACCTTGTACGTGGTATGAGTTTGTCTTTATTTAAGCATTATCATCATCAAGTTCAACGTAGGTGACGTCCAGCTGTGGTTGGCGTTGCGCTTTGATTATGACCACCTTATGGTCGGTGAAATGTCAAGTCAAGGGCTGTTATAGTGGATGAACCCTGAAGTTGCTGAAGATGAGGTCGATGCACGTTCCCCGGATGGTTGTGGGCTGTTTGTAATCACGGCCCGCCGAGACTCGCTGGCGCACGCCACTGCCGCCGACGATGAAACGTCGAAGGCGCGTGAAGCGTGCTCATCTCGTGCCGGCCCAGGAAGACACCGGCAATATTGTCGCTCCAGGAGCCATAGAAGGGACCGGGCGTTCAGCAAATCGAGCATGCGCAGTTGGGAAGCCGACGGCGCAACAACAACGACAACGACAAGGGAAGGACATAGCCTCGACCATGAGATGCTTCGCATCTAAAACACGATGAAAGCAGAGGATGACGAAAACGAAAACAAAGACGTAAGGCACGCAGCGCAACGGTCATTGCCCCGGCTACGGCGGCGAGCGTTAGAGACCACAGATGAGCAGCGACGGGCACCGGCTAATCGGGAGTCGCCAGCAGCAGCGGCCGGTGGCAGAAGCGAGCCCGTAGAAGAACAGCGAGAGCAGAACTGTAACCTGGATGGACCGTGGTCGGGGGACAGGACCCGTGCTGTGCCCCGAGCGTTCCCCCACAAGCGGAGTCTCCAGGGCATCTCCTCCGCAAGCAGGTCGGGTCGTTGGACATTGGCAGAAGACCGCTAAGCCCCAAGAGAGCTGCTGCCGCTACAACGCTGCGGGAGCTCGGAGCGGACTCTACCACTGCAGCCACGACAGGTAACCAGGACCTTGCAACACCGCAACACCACAGCTGTGCTTCTCAGACGTGTGGGAAAACCCCGTTCGAGAAGCGAGCATGTACTGTGACTTTTAATGCGTAGCATTATTTGCCGTGTACACCCACAGTCAGTTCCGGGTAACCCCAGGCATTTTCATAAAATTAGAGATAGCGCGAAAGTTCCACCTGTAAACGCCCTTATACCACAACAGACATAACTGGTTGGACGGAATGTTAAAAAAACACAAATTAAAAAAAATTAAAAATTATGGAAAATGGCGAAACGTGTGAAGCCCTGCATTTTCATAACATTGCAGATTTAGGGAAAGTTCTACCTGTAGTCGTTATAATAGCGTAATTGGAGATGATTGGTCGAACAAAATTTTATAAAATCATAAATAACAAAAATATGAAAAAAAAACGGGAAATGGCAAATCGTATAACGACCTGCATTCCCACAATAAATCAGATGTTGTGGAACTACCACTTATAGTCGTTAAATTAGAGTAAATGAGATAATTTGTTGAAAGAAATTTTGAACCACGAAAAACAGAAAATATAAAAAATTAATGAAAATGACAACAGTATAATGCCGCGCATTTCCACAATAATGCAGACTTCGCGAATGTTCCACTGCTAATTTTTATAATAGCGTAAATGGAGATAATTCTTCTGACAGGATTTAAAAAAACAAAAAAAGAATTAGTTGTAAAAAATACACACTCATGAGAGGCAGCACAAGAATGCTAGGCATTAGTAGACAATTTTTGGAATTTATGCAGATTTTTTTCCTTTCTCGGCTTTGACTGTTTCGCGGATGTTCGAACTCTTGACCGTTTCCTATATGGCTTTGTTGCATTTCACCAGTGTTTACTGGTGCCCCATTGTTCTTTAGATCATTCTGTGTTGTTTGTTTGGGTTTTTGGTATACGAAAACATAGTCTCGTTTAGAGTTTCTTCTATTTATAATTGACCCAAACCTAACATCCTAAAGCGCCAATTTTCAACTGTGGTAATTTTGGAAATAATTTCAATTTAGCGTGGGCCGTTGGGTTAGTCATGGGTTGAGCGGTATTCCGTAGAGTTCTCTCCCATTGAGCGAATGTGACTTCGCAGATACTATTGTTTTCTCGGACCGAGTGCTATAAAAGGTTCCTCAATTCACTTTTTTAAGCCTTACAGAATTTAGTGCCGGGGTTCTCCGGCGTCATACCGGAGCCATAAGCCATCCTTTGCAGTTCCGGTCCTAATGTTTGTAACCTGTGGCATATTGTTTACTTCTCTCCACACTGAAGGGAATCTTGAGTCTTCTGCTCTCGTCCGGAGTTTATAATAGGCTTAAAGTCTGGCACGACTTGGGGCCTTTGTGAAGCGACACCGCCCGGAACAGAAAACGAAGACCAGCATGGGTGGGGTAGTTACGGCCCAATGTAAGGGGTGAGCAACGTCATCATTTTCGTTGATTGATTGATTGATTGATTGTAGGGTTTAACGCGCCGACGCAACGCAGGCGATGAGGCGCGCCGTAGTGGAGGGCTCCGGATTAATTTTGACCACCTGGGGATCTTTACCGTGCGCCGAAATCTCGTACACACGGGCGTTTTTGCTTTTCGCCTCCATCAGAAAAGCGGCCGCCGCGGCCGGGAATCGAACCCGCGACCTCGTGCTTAGCAGCGCAACGCCTTAGCCACTGAGCCACCGCGGCGGGTGTCATCATTTTCGTATTTATGACTCCCCCGCTCTACTAACTCAGACAGCAGATGATGATTTTGGATTCAGTGAGGATTTATTCTGGGGCAGTTATGTATTTCCTTCCAAATCCCTTAACGTAAACTCTCGGGTTCTTTATTAGCCCTCAATGCAGAAGCATTATCCTGTCTCTGATACAGTGCGCCTCAGTGATAAGAGAAGTGAGCTGTGATGGTTCTGCACGTACGTGTAGCGGGATGCTGACCCCGCTCCTGAGTCGGCATCCTTGATTAGAGAGGAGCAAGATGGGATGAGGATGCGAAGTGGTCTTGGGACACCGACCCGAGCTACGTCATTTTTCCCCTTGAGGAACGCATATTACTACAATGTTTGCGTTGTACGGTTGAAACTGACGTATTAACATCTGCTTCGTTTTTCCTGATTTCAAAACCATTTGAAATAGGCGATCACCACAACTAAATTCCCCAGAAGGAAAACACAAGACACGTCTTGCCTTTTGCAAGCGATGTTACAGCTGCAATAGGTTACTACCAAAAACTTCTCCCTTAACAGAAAACCCAAATCACTGCATTTTATTAGACTTCTATGCTTATTAAAACTTGCGGCAGCCTGCTCGCATCATCACTTGGGCATACTTAGATGGTGGTAACTGGTTTATTGAGTGGAGAGGTTGCACGCGGATCTGCTCCCGGCTACTCCATTTCACCAATACAGGGTCATAGATCCGGCTATACTATTCCACTGTGCACCACACTTTCGTGAGTACTAAAAGTTGTTTTTAAAATGTCCTTCTGGGTTGGTGGTCACTGAGTCACGACAAAAATCTAATATGTCACCAATACTTTGTCACTATTCCTGTTGAGATAAAAAACACATTCAGGGCACAAACAACCTTATTTTGAAGCCCCGCATCAGGCCATTGTCCTAGTAAAGATTTTAAACACACCACACGACGGTTCTCTAATGGGAGTTTGTGTAAAAGTTCACGTCTTTGCCGTGAGTATAATGGGCAGTCTAGCATCACGTGGGAACCATCTTCCTCGGGCGCTCCGCATGCGCAGGATGGTGAGGTTGCACAGTGAATTCGGTACAGAAACGACTTTGTATAAGCCACCCCGAGTCGCAAACGGTGAAGCAGAGTTTCCAAATTTCGTGACAGCTCCACATTCACATGGAACTCTAAGGCTGGATCTATTGCGTACAGCAATGACCACTTCGTGTCTTCATCAAACCACGCCTCTGCAGACCGTTGTTCACTTAGTTTCTGTATGATGCTCCTCATATCATCAGCGAGGAGAGGAACGGTGAGCTCGTCGCCGTCGTCGTGCCCCTTTTTGGCGAGTCTGTCGGCTGCCTCGTTGCCTTTTAGGCCACTGTGGCTGGGTACCCATTGGAAGTGTACGACATTCCCTTTATCACGGACTGCTTGAAGATGTTCAGCATTCGTAAGGGTCATTATTCGGTACCCGTTTCTGGCCTGAACATTTGATAGGAGCAGAAGTGCTGGCTTATAGTCTGAGCAGACAACCCACCTACGTTTTGGTCGTTTTCAAGCTTTGGCTGGCGGATAATGGCTTACAAGAACCAGTGTCCTCTTTGCTGAATTGTTAATACTAATAATATTAATATTAATAGTAATAATATTATTATTAATTGAGTAAAAATATTAATAATAATAATAACAATAATATTATTATAATATAATCCCCTTTCGGTTTCATCTCTCTAGAATAACACAATATTTGTATCTTTCTGTCTCTGTTTGTTGAGGATAGCTAGAAACCGCTTAATCGTGGCAAACGATTGTCTGCTTGGCAGTGCAAGCTACAGGAAAGCTGCAACTCAAATTTGGCTGACATTTTCTTCGACAAGGAGAGTGATTGGAGGAGTTATATTTGTTGCCATCGCATTTTTTCTCCCACTCATTGATGCAAAAAGCCCCCTACCTGGCAGTGAACCAACAAAAAGGAAAAAAACTACGCTCTAGTTTTATAACGCCACATTTCTCACATACGTATTTGTGTACAATCCACATCACAAAGCGGTGTATAACGAAGATATGTCACCTTGAATGAAATTCACAAAAAATGCGGATTTTCAGACAAGAGAGCTGGCGTGTTCTGCATGCGACGTGAAAAATTTTCTAACACAGTTCGTTTGATGTGCGCCCTCAGTTTCGTTGCGGAGAGGTACAAGAAATGTCTCTGAAAGAACGACAACCAATATGCCCTAGAGGAAGGTAAGTAGATATATCCACCAGATAAGAAATTTCGGCTTTCGCAACTCTTCTACGACGGACGCAAACTTGACGCCCGCCAACAGACAGTTAATAGCACCTAGAGTCATTTCGCAGAAATATCCACTACGACGGGGTCGGCGCAGATCACCAGACGGAAATGCGTTTATTTGCTTATTTTGTGCCCCGAGGAGATGCCTGCACGACGATTCTTCCCGGCTGGGCGTCATTTCAAGCCATTTTCAGCTTACCGTTGTCACGAACGAGCAAATAATGATCTCTCCGCTCAGCGCTTGAGAAATAATCTCTACGCGGTAACTCTGCGGAAACGAAACAAAAAGCTGCTAACTTTAAATTTTTAACGCACAGAGGTGTTTTAGGCCTGCGAATTATTAATTTTCATTGTTGCTTTCACACCTTTTCGCCTTCTTCTATCATTGTCTGAGAAACTCATTGGCCACTGTTGCGTAAGGGCAGAGAAGGATGGTTGAGTTGATTGGAAGTTTTTGTGAGGGCGGAAAGTGCCAAATCTCCTCTTCACATGCGAGGTTACTCTATTATATGATCTCACTTGTGCAGGCCCCGTCTGAACTTTATTAAAATTCTCTTACAAGTTGAGCGAACTGTTCCTCTAATATAAGCCTCCCTCGTAAAGTTCACTGACTTTAAAAAGATAGAAACATATATTCTAGCCATTTTGTGCTGAAAGAAAAACCTGGCAATGGATTTGAGTTTCGTTTTTGCTTTTAACGTTCTGTATGTTTGAACGCTGTACAGGCGGTTGACGTAACCTCCATAAATCTGCAGCAAGTGAAGGCGATTTAGTTCTAGGAAATCTACGTGAGAGAGAATGAACCCCATTACACGACATACGTAGCGCATAGTTGCCAAGGCTTGTTTTTGTCTTTACGGCCCAACACTCGCTAGCACAAAACCTTAAGAGTCGCGTTACTTTTTCTGTGTTTGATGGGGAAGCAAGAGCTGTCACAAATCTCTCGAAGAGCAAAAAAGGATAAAATTAACCTCGCCAAGGAAAATTCTTTTTCTATAGTCTTTCTGGACGCCTTCCCGCTTTCTTCCGCTTTTTTCAGCGTAAACCCATAGGAGCACACACAACAAAACAAATACAAAAACTAATCTGACGTGTTGTTCTAGTTAACTCTGGAGTGGTGACTAACCAAGTATTGAACACTTTTTCCTTTTTTTAAGGAGTCCACGCACCACTAGTTTACAACTAATACTTTTGAGAGGCGGATAATTTGGGCATATTACGAGCTCAGTTCACCAGCTCCTATTTTTTGTTGACAGCTGCGCCGGATATACGTTGTGCAAGATCGCCTTATTTGGCGTACTGCCAACGCTGAAATTACGTTTTTTTGAAGCCCGGACGTCACGCTGTTGCCAGAAAGGAAAAACGACACCATCAGCGGCCGCTTTTGCAGCAGCTGGCTAGACACCGTAAAAATAAAAAGTTTTACAGCAGGTAATAGCGTAGAGGCCGAAGTAGGCGCCCATTTCGTAGCAGATGAGGTCTCTTAACAAGGTTACACGAACTGTATTGGAATAGTGATACCAAGCCTATTAGGGCCTCCAGAAAAAAAGGTTAGGAACTGCGCATGCGCAAAATCAGGCTTCGTTTTTAGGGTTTGTGCTAAGGATTGATGCCACTCTGCACCTCGGAACCACCAAACAAAAGCTAGGGGCGTGCTCTCACCGAGGATCATCTTGAGGTCACCGGAAGCCACCATAAACTCTTTGAAACGTCCAATATAAGTAAAAAGTGATGGTGGGATGCAAAGTGAGCGCGTCAAATAGAAGAGATTCAAACGTACAACAAAAAAGAAATATAGGGGAACAAAAGAGACGTAATGTTTTAATTTCCATGTTTGCCCGAGCGTTGCTTGGTGTCCGATATCTGAAGTGGGAGAACTGGCTCGCCTCTCACATAATGGGAAGTACTAAAATCTGGCTGTCTCTGCAAGAAGTTCATTTACCCGAACAAAGCACAAGTAAGCTCGATTTAAGATGGTGGTATCAAGGGAAAAGGAATCCCTGCGACGCGCACCACACCAACGGTTTGTATTTCTGAAAGGAAGTTTGGAGCCTAATATTCTAAGAACGGTACACTCGTAAAACACAAGCTGAACTAAGCTCAGTGTTTCGCAACTCACTGTGTATGCCGGGGTCCCAATTACTGCTTATTGCAATTATCCTAGTAGCACTCGTGTTTGTGTCTGTTCGTGCGTTTCAAAGTTAACCTCCCACATCGTCCGCATTTCCTGCCCAACATAAAGAAGCTTGATGGAGCTTCAGTATTCAGCGTAACCGGCGGTCGGCACGCAAACAAACCAACCTAAACCACTCAATTCTCGCAGTACTGCAAGACATCCTACAAGAAGTCGGGAAGTGAACTGAATGCCCTAAGGCACAAGAACACCGTGCATCTCCAAGTATTGGTAATCAGATTTTTTTACTTCATACAAGGGACCATCTCCGTCCATTAGCAGATATTTTGATTATAATAACAGCAGAGACATTTTTAAGAGCGAAGTTCTTGAGCAAATCGTAATTTTTCCAATCTCCGGTTAAAAATACCAAGAAATTGCCGAGCGCGCGCACGTTAGCGCAGGCGTCGGGGCAACCGCCTGGCAATTAACAAAACCAAGAAACTGCAGAGCGCTGGTGTGCGATTGCCATGCGGCAACCGCCCAGGGTCCCCGGCGCGCTTTTTTCAAGCTAAGCGAAACCACTTAGGGAGATCGGCCAATATTGCGGCGACCGCCTGGCAGCTAAAAAAATTAGAAGCCGTTCCACTCAATGTGAAAGCTGTCGGAAATGCAGAGCAGTGATTCGCCATAGTGGCCTGTACCACCGTTATCCGCTTACTGCTACCAACCCATGCAATTCAAATTTCCCGCCTTCGCAGTGCTCGCGCGCCCCCTGCCTGAAACTGCGCCAGCGGGAGTTCTGGTCTCTTTGTGCTTTTCTCCCCGCACGTGCCGGCGTTGCACTGCCATCGTAATTGGGCCCATCTCCCCGCGAGGGGGATTCCAGTAAATGCGTCGCATAGGGGGTGGGTGTATTGCGTTAACGTTTAGTATTTGGGGAGTTGGTGGTAGTGAATGCGTTGTATTAGCAGCTTCTTGACGTAGTTTGAATGTGTCAAGGATATAAGGCGCGTTCGTAGCCTCCCATTCTGTGTCGGGTTTGTGGCGCAGTGGGTAGAGCACCATGTACATTGCGTTCCGCCCGCAGGGTCGAGGGATCGAAACCAGGCGCCGGATAGTATTTTTTTTTATATAGTGTAGGGGGAGGGGTGCGGACTACGACTACGGACGTCAACGCGGGTGACATCGTGAGTTACTGAAATGCTCTGCATTTAAAAAGAAAATTCCCCCGCACCTCCCCGAGGGGGATTGTGAGGATGCAGAAATGCATTGGGTGCACCGTTGAGTGTGATGCGATTAATGGGGAAGAGAGAGGCGAGAGTGTGAGCGTAATCATTTATTTTTTTCTTTTCCCACACCCGTCATTTCCGCTCCTTTATAGAGAAGCGTCTTCGAGACCGCATTGAGCGCAACCGCACACTGCAGAGGATCGTTCACGTCAAAGTCGTCGGGAATCGTTTCGAACTCACCATCCGCATCATCGACGTCGTCTTCCTGCAGTTCCTCTCGTTCGCCGCCGTCATCGAAGTGATCGAGCCGACTCCAATCGACCCGAACGTTGATGGCGCGATACAGCGGGGTGTGTTCCAGGTGCTTGAGCTAAGCCAGGATGTTGCCGCGCTTCACCAACCCGCGCTTGTACGTTGCCGGACTCATCAGCCTCCGCTTTATGTGAACGTCGAACGCAACGTCCTCGGGTACCATGCGAGGAAGACACCGCACAACCTTCGATACGTCGATGGGCACGTTCACCGCCAGTCCCTTGATTCCAAACTGCCCGTTGCCTCGAGTCAGCCGCCTGATGCTCATGAAGGGGAGTCGAGGCGCGATGAGCCGCTCTTCGACCGGGTTCAGATCGGGAAGATGCGCCGGCCGAGGAGGATAACGGTAGCCAAAACTCACGCAGCCCTCCTCTTCGCAGCTTTGTCTTCTTCTCTTCTTCTTCAGCGGTTCCCCTACGGGAAGATGACGATGGTGGTTGAACGCGAACGTGAAGGTGGTCATCCAGACAAATATTAGTTGATTTTATTCGACATATTTCGCGTTTTATAGTGCCCCAGTGCTTAGCGGCAGCAAATGATGCTACATTCACTGAGAAATTATTCAATTTAGCTTAAGATTATGATTTCCCGCCAAACCGTGTGTTTTCGTAACGTCAACAAAGAAGTCACAAGTGCGTGTATCCAAACAACCTTCCATTACGTCATCCGGCTCTGCAGCTTTGCTTGCCGTAAGCCCTCGCAGATGGTGCTAGTTTACTCATCCGGGAACCGCTGTCCGCCGTTGTTTTGTTTTTCGACGTATTTGCACCTGTCTTGTTTTTGTTACTGTTGGGGTATCCTCGACTAGGTTATCCTCGACATGGGTTATCCTCGACAAACAGGGCCACATGATACAAGGCCGCTTACGCCAATCGGCAAGTGTCGTGTATCACAACTTCAATGCGGCGGAGTGCTGTGCAGCTAAAACAAACATAGTGCGCCTAGTACCAACCGCAGTGCGCATCAGTACTTCTATGCTTACGTGTAGGTTGGTAACTTTCATTGTTTACCGCAACATTCTTATTTCTGTAAAATGAATATGAATTTCGTTCGTCGAATATGCAGACAGTTCGTTCGTCGAGCTTATAAGCCTTACCTAATTTGAGTTTGCTTTTGCCGGTCTCAACCAATCGCACAGCTGTGTTCATGTGACATCATAATCGATGTAGCAAGAAATGCGCTAGTGGTTCGCATGGCCATCCCCTAGTTTCCTAATAATGTAGCCTCTTTGCGCGAAGTGTGCGTTTAAAGTGGTGTCAGTATGCTTCGAACGAGGCAATCTTTCTAATGAAGAAAACGTGTTTTGTTTGTATGGCCCCTTTAAACCGTCGTGATGGTCGTGTAGGTTGCTTACAGATTCCTACCTTTAAATCTTACGCGTTAGTGTGAGCTTCCTTCATATTTTTGTGTTTACAAATATATTACCAAACTTTGAATGCGCAAATCAAGATTACGCAAGTAAGCACACTTTGGAAACAGGCAACAGATACCGCGACTTCACAAAAATATTTGTGGTATATATTGTAAATTTTGTTTTTATGCTTTACTTGTATATTTATTTCAGCTTGAAAATTACAATTACATTATCACTAGCATAGCATTACTGCGTGGGGATCCTTACAGTTACACTGTTTGTATAGGTGAATGTCAAGAAAGAAAGGCACTTTTTCAACCATAGCGTTAGTTTTGCGTGCAGACTTCAGCTAACCAACGCCCCTGTCGGTGCCCATGAAAACGAATTCGTGCTAGTGACCGCACATGTAAAGTTATCTGTTACGGCCACAAAATTAAGTGGTTGCCAATTCTGTATTTCTGTGAAGTGATTACTCTACACTAAATGCCACTAGGTGGCTTTACACCTCTACGAACACAATTTACTAATAGCCGCAGGTCATTGCTTCTTGTTGGAAGAACAGTCAGTGGACTGCAGTTCCTTTTCAGCGTGGTGACCCTATTTCAAGAGGCCTATCATTCTATAGAAAAGCATCCTTTGGCCACTTCAACAACCCTTTGTAATCTGGTTATTCACTACAATATCTAGCCTCTCACGCAGCCATGACCAACTTGCCTGTAAAGTAGGCTGTGGGTTTGGGCGAGTTATTAATTCATAAAGTGCTTACGCGCTCTGTGTCGTGTGCGCTCAGTGTCGTGTCATCTCGCTTCAGTCTTCGTTCCCTCTTTCGCACAATTGAAGTTCAGTATGTCTGTACAGGTTGCACCACAATACTAAAGAAACTATTGCGATGAAGCGAAACTCAAGATTCTTGTAGAGTATACAATCTTTGCAAGAAATACTTAAACGCACAGGTAACCTCACCACTAGTACTACTCACACTCGCTGTAGCCGCAATGCAGCCCTTCTTTCCTGAAACAACCCACGGACCTTTATCGCATGATGCCGGCGGATAAATAGCGAGTAATTTTCCCACCAAACGAATGGTTTGCAGTTGAAGACCATCATCGTGAATAAATTCTGCTGGAAATGTTTCATCATCTTTCAACTGAGGTTCATCTTCACTCATCCCAAATCTGTGTGCTGTGAAGATGAAGCTGTACCAACTAGCCCGGTTTTCTAAGCTACTTCAGTTCAACTGAGCATGTCTTGCCTTTAAAAAATTAAAGCCGTTAAACGCAATGTGAAAGCTGTCGTAAGTGCAGAGCAGTGATTCGTCATAATGAGCTGTGGCGCCGTTATCCGTCCACTCTTACCACCCATTACGCTCTTCGCCGGCCTGTCCCATTCCTCTCCTGATGAATTCAACGTATCGCAAATTTTCCGCCTTCGCGGTGCTCGCGCGCACCCTGCCTAACATTGCGCCAGCGGGAGTTCGGTTCTTTTTGTGCTTGCTTATTATCCCGCACGTGCCGGCGTTGCACTGCCACTTCTTTTCGCTTACTGTCGTAAAAACAAACCCACCTACCGCTCCGAACTAAATGAACGCGGGCGCTGGCAGTTAATACGTATATTTTGCGTCAAATATACATGCAGTTTTCTTTGCGCTTAACAACGGGAAGATGTATGACAAGCGCCAGCGGTTCACGAGTTTCGAACGATTATGGCTATAGAAACCACTTTGCTTTCGAAGCCTCTGTGGGACGCCGCGGCAACAGCCGCTATGACGGAACGCCGCGGTGGTGTGCTTGGGTCCAGCGAGCTAAGGTACGACGACAACGCGAGCCCCTAGAGTGCTCTGCACTTTAAAAACAATTTCGTCCTACGTTTTAGTAAACTGTTTAAGCTGCATCCTACCTACACAAAATTCAAAACCATTATCAATTTATATTTCAGTTAGGTAATATTGTTCCAGCAGCTCCCCGTCACGTCTGCTCATTCAAACTCTCGATGCCCTGCAGCTCCGTTTACCGTCTGCTTCATAAGCGTCTGCCGCGTTTCGATGGGCACGACGATGTCACCTACGCTCCAACAGAAATAAATGGAACGCATTTACTGATTCCTTCTCATATTCGCCTTTCCGTTGACAACCTATTCGGCATTTGCTTCTTTCATCTGCACTGCGCTCAACATTTCTCGTAAAATAAAAAACGGAACCTGCCGTTCATAACACCGCTGTTATAATTTTATCTTGTTGCGTCTTCTTTCATCCTCTTGAGTCGCTCGTTTTCCAGTCTATCGAAAACCCCTTTGGTTCCTGGCGTATATTGGCTTGGGTGGCTTGGGCGTATATTGGCTTGCGCCCCAATCGACATTCGTCCCGACTAAGATGCGCCGTGTCGTCGGTGCCGGAGTTCCGCTCGCCAGAACTGCCGAAACGTGCACGCGCGTTCCATCCAAAGCCGTAACGCTGGTTGCCTACAGCATTTAAAGGGGCTTCCAATCACCGCGCCGTACTGTTCAGTTCTTCGTGCATCATAGAGGCTGCGTCAGAGGAAGCATTTAAGTCAAAGTGCGCCCGAATGGCGACTAGGATAGATAGGTAAACAAGAAAAGAAATGAAGATCTTTTTTGAACGTTTGTGTTGCCTCTGATTTAGGTAGACGTGTAATATTTGGTATTCGTTGTCGTGAACGGGGCTCTAGCGATTGCCGAATTGAAATGGCGACCTTCAGAAGCATATTTAGGGACCCTTTAGGGTAACCTAAAGGGTAAGCGGGACCTCCCGTAAAGGGGCAATTGGCGAAGTCTCGTTGCCATAGCAGCTGAGATAAGAGGGAAAATACCGACAGGTAGAATGGCGGCAAAACCACGTGCTGATGCAAACATCGAGAGTTCACCCACTTTTTTGTCTAGCTTGTTTCTCTACATCATACTTACAGCCACACTGAATAGCAAAAAATTCAGTCATGCTACACTCAGTGACGTCATTCGGAGACAACGTGAAATTACATCCTCACGCATTCTTACATCTCAAAAAAAGGCTCCTGTGTCAAGAAGTTTGACTTTTTTCTAAGCATTGATGTTCTCCAGCTGGTTCAATTTATCTCCACACAGCGTCACTCATATCACAGAGAGCCTCGCTCCTAATCACGGTTCAAATCACAGTTTAATTGAATCGTACCATTTAGGCAGAGCATCATGGTGTAACGCGCTGAAGGTACACAGGTGATGATGCGCGCAGTAGTGGTGGGCTCCGTATTAATTTTGATCACCTGGGTATCTTTAACGTGCGCAGAAATCTCAAACACACGGGCGTTTTCGCTTTTCGCCTTCATCGGAAAAGCGGCCGGCGCTGTCGGAAATTGAACAAGCGTCCTTGGGCGTTGCAGCACAATGCCTCGGCCATTGAGCCAGCGCAGCGGGCAGGCAGAGCATTTTGCGTTCGGTCAGACGAAAACTAGGAAATAAATGATTAATTATATTATTAGCAGCAGTGATCCCGTGTAGCAGCAACATTTGCCTGATGAGACAATAGCTGGATAATGCCCCCTACCATTGGTGTCGTTAATTTGAGACCTTCCACGAGCATCTGGCGCTTTCACGCGTGCCTTTGGAGAACAGGCTTATATCTTGCGCGCGTTCCAACTACTTGTCTTTCAGTTAGCTGTGCAGCCTTCATCCGATTAGTTTTGCATCGTCGTTATTAGATGAGACTGGACAGGAAGGCCGCCAGACCTGAAATGGGGAGCAAATCGGCCAGTAATAATTATGCTCTCCTCTGGACATCTGGAGTCAACAACCTGAAAATCAGAAAACACCATAGACGAGTTGATTTCTTGAGTTCCGTTGCGGTGCGCATGACCTCGTTTCAGTTACCACACGTTGCTGTTATGACTTTCTTGGATGTTTCTTGTTTAGTTAAAGAAAATGTTTAGCGTTTTCATATATTCTGATGATTCCGCAGTAAGAATAGCCTCATTCTATCGAAAAACGTTTTGTCACCTACAAGTACTATTAACATAACATATTTTGGAGAACACGGTGTATAAGGTGAGAATCTCAATAAGAAACCAGTCCTGTACAACAATATGCCATTAGAGAAGGAAGAGACCTAGCCTTCTGCGACATATTCTGCAATTAACAAAATTTCCAGCAGCGTTTTCTGCGTCTCCGATGCTTTACACTGGCGCGGTATTTGAGAGAGAACATCTCTATGTTTTAGTAAGTTATAAACAAGACACTGCAAGTGAAACAATGACCTATCGATTCAGAAAAAGAACACATAGGGGGTCAACAAGGCAAACACGGCCACTTTAAGCACGAAATTGCGTTGTGGGAGGCCATTCCTACGTAAAGAGGGGGCATTCGCTACTGAGTCAAAAGCAGGGCACCACGGCGTGCTCCTATAACGCTTTCCTGGGTGCTGATGCGAAGTCACACGATCCGTTCAATAAGTGTTATCCCAGCCTATGCACCTCATGCAGACGTCCTTGCTGTAGGGCGTGTTTTGATTTTGGTCCTGCTCTGAGACTCCCTGATTGGGGGCCATAGCGTCCTATGAGTCACCATTGCCTCGCGAACCAAGATGACGCAAGGGAGAGCCCTGTTTCGTGACTAGTAATTATGCCCCAAGATACCCGTGCGTTAACACATCCTTTTCGTGCCATTCTGCGAACCTGAATATACAGATGTGCGAAACTGATAGACTGCGTTGTAACAGTACGAGGGGCATCGACGTCACGTGAATACAGCATTAATTATATGCAAGAACACAAGGGGACTAAATAGGAATCAATAAAGATCCCTATCGCAATGGTGCCACATTGTTGGAAACAAAACATAGCAGACTGGGATTCCACTGCTGTCGTGAGGCAAGCCACAAGCATCGACCCTTTGTTCTGTTGCTCAAGCCATGGTAACTTCCAAAATTGAGCGAGCACACAATGTCTTGCGGGGTAAACGGACGCCGCGACGTGTTTTGTAAGTGCGCAGAGCTTGCAGACAGTGTCGTCCTGTCTCATTTCTGCCATGGGCCGTATTGTCCCAGCCCCGTGGAAAATTGATCGTCAGGGTGTCTCATACGCGGGTTTCCCAAGAGCTGCAACCAATTTGGAATTATCAGTCCTTGTGTTTAGTTTCTTGGCGTCCTGACGAGTAAATGTTTGATCGAGACTGTGATAATTTTGCTCCTTGCTATTTTTTCATCATTTATCTTAAAAGTGTAGTGTGCTTAACATTTACCGGTCCAAGTGGGGCATATTGTTATTGAAAGCCATTTTAATAATATTCACTTACAGTTGCTATAAATTTCCATTGCAGAATACGTTTCAGGGTTCGTAAATATGGGTTAGTGTAATTTTGTAGTAAAAAATCGAAATTTATAATTGAAAATTGACTGAAATTGTTGATTTGATTGGAATTGTGTCAATGTTGCGAAAACAAACTGTTATTTGGTAATCACGGTTCTTACAATTTTGAATTTGAAGATACCCTACACCACATTTTTCCCATCGCACCGTTTTATATGTGCGTGCACAATGAAGATGTGCTAAAGAACGGCGGGCCTTCCCCTCACAAAGCAGCGCCTTCAACACCTGCGACGCCTTCGCTTGAAACACTGTTTTTGTTGTTGATGCTGATGTTCTCTTATTATGCCAATAAACGTCGTTTAAGAAACAATAACAGTGCGAATGATTTACTTAATTTTGGAACCTATCCATTGAGGTGAAGACATTCTAGGCAGCCCAATGGTATCGACGGCAGGGTATCGATTTGAGCTTTCTTCTGCGTGGCTAGTAGCAAGCTTTTTATACATCTGTGAAGACTGTTTGTCCCCTATAAATAGTCATTTATTTTTGTAAAGCGAAGCATTAGATAGCCAGGAAAAAGGGAAATCCGGCAGTCCCGTGTACGAAGAAAACTCCTACGGCGAATCTCATTCTCCTGCACAAAATGAAACGAATTTGGAAAATGGTTAGAAGTAAGGGTAGTTGGATCGACTTTGTTAAGAGATGACGTAGCTGCACTCTTGCATCTACCGACTCTGGCTAAGCGGGAACAGCGCATCGGAGGCATCGAAAAAGATTCTCACTCACAGCGGAGCGGGCGCGCAGCGAGCTACTGTATGAAGTAAATATCAGACGACAACGAAGGGCTGGGATGGAGACGGTGTGGCAGCGCAGCGTCAGCGTAGCAACGGCAAACGCCGGTAGCACATTAGGGGTTCGGAACGCATGGACACGTTTTTTTGTATGAAATGTTAGGTAAAGCAGGAGTGTGGAAATGTTTAATTTCTAAGAGCCTATGGATGCAAAGTCATGTAGAATCAGCTGCACGCTCCAGACATTTGAAGTTTTAATGGCGTCTCCAACAAAACAAGCGCTGTCGGGGACACCGGAAATCAAAATACGCGTAAGATGGCCCACTATCAATCCCACCCGAAGCAACAAGCTATTGAGTATGAGCTTCCTGGTTGAAAAAAAATGAACACCGTCGACCGCAAGTGGAGAGGGCAAAAGAACAAGCGTGCGCCCATGAACTCCTGAAATGAGGAGGTCACCCTTAGGGCTCTCGCTCGGACATAAACGAAAATGTTTGTTCCATCGATTTCTCTCATTTATTTCTTCAGTACTCTTCACCGCATAAATCAGCTGTATACGTAAAAGCATGCTTCCTGGCTCATTCATCTGCAGTAGCTGACGTCAAACCATTTTTTATGCGTTTTATACACTTGTGCCAAAGACATGCCACAAAAAGCTGCCATAACCTTATACGGCGAACTTTATTAAAAAGTACTTTGAAGTTCTTCATCGATTTAAATATTTCTAAAGGAGCTATTTTTTTACTGTGGCCATTGTGGAACAAACGAATGTTGCTAGTGGTGTTGCTTTAATAACACCCCCGAATATATCTTCGTTTGAAGTGTACCTCGATACGTTTCCTCTCCCAACAATTGGGAACGCGTCACCGTTCTCATGTTTCCTCGGGTTTTTTTAGTCTTTCGTAAAAAGACCTAAAGCTAAAGCTTCGCCTTAGTGCTCTCCAGTTGTAATTATATCTTAGAAAGCCTCTCTCCGAGAATTCTATCCAGGTTCAGGCTTTCCGTAAATTTTTTCTATTCAGACATCTGATCCCGCACATATTATGAAATGGCCGACATTAAAGACGATTCAGACTGCGGGCCCTTTCAACTTAATCTGGTGCACTGCAAAAGGGTCTCTCGTGTCGAAACATGCAGTGGTCCTCCCATGTAATCCCCCGAGAGACTTAAAAGGTCGACTTAAAGCAAGGCCCACAGTAAAGGAAGGCGGCATTCGGCAATCATGGGAAGAGTCGTTCCGCGATCCCCATGATGGGTTCTGGGAGAAAAATCAAATACCCTTTCTGAAAAGAATATGCTATAAACGCAAAGCGTTCACCAATGCAACCTCAGTCAAAGTCAAAGTCAAAAATACCAACTGCTTCGACCGTGTCCTAATGGCACAATCGAATAAACGCAGGCTTTATTAAGCGATGAACCCAGCTTCAATGGTGACAAGGGAAGTGTTCTTTTTAGGTTATGTGGTGTATGATTGATGTAACGTTTGTGAAACGTAATATGAAATGTTTGTGTTGCTGAAGCGCGTTTTCTGCGAGAAACGACGCCATGAGGGAGACCTATAAAGTTACGCTATTAAATAACGTTTGCATTTAGGTCGAGGTTAAGAATTTATCTGATTTTTAGGACGAGATAACAGGGCAAGTATGTGAATATTTAACACAGTTGTACTGTCGGACGGGCTTCTTTGCGACGGCAGACACGTGGTAAAGAGATGTTTGCAGCGGTGTATGCAGAAATTTAAGCCTGAATTGAGAGAAGGAGAAAAATGGGCGAGGCTCCTTCATCATTGTTTCTGTTTTAGTGCGAATGCAATTTTTAAGCGACCCTGAATTCCGGTGACCTCGCCGTCCACATACGGCATGCGAAAGGGTCCTCTTCGAACTGCTGGCAACGGGGGATGCCCGAGGCTAAAAGGCGCTGACAGGCAAGCCCACGTAGGAAGTGGCATGGAATCCTCGTCTTCCTTGGCAAGGGCCCAGATGGGTTCTGCGAGAAATCTGCCCTGCTGAAAACTAAAACGGGGATTGGCCAGCAACGGGCGTGAAAGTCAAAGTAAAAATACCCGCTCTTGACGGTAGTATGGCACGAATTCAAAGCATGGATCCGCTCTAAGCAATCCAGCTACAACGTACAAGCAAATGGTTTCTGTGCATGCAATTACCCCGTGGGGATTGGCAGGAATCGGGACTGAGAAGGGCTAATGCACTTTTCCCGATTAAAACGCAGAGGTATGACCAAATTTTAAGCTGAGACCGCTTTAGCATCAGGTAAAATGACATTTAGAATAGGTGTCTGTGAAGATGAATCTTTACGTTTATGTTGTAGGGTTTTTGGCGGTGTGTAACTCTTTCGCGAAATTACAACGCGAAATTCAATCTGCATTCGCATAAAATGTCCCTTTCGGGAAAGCGGAAATTTTTTTTTCTTTTCTTTTTCTTTATGAAAGCGAACGAATTGAACGCTCTGTCTATTTTTACGGTGTTTTTTCTACCTTTGATTCACGGAGCTAATGAAATTAGCATAAAGGGGTTATCGGAGAGTCTTTTTTGTGTCGTTTAGAAGGGTTTCCAGCCCAAACTAAGGAAGACGAAGCGTTCAATACTTATAAGTAAGCCAAAAACCACCGTCCAGCGTCGGGTCGAAAGGAACATGGTCCTACAAATTGCCGCCCCTGCAAGGTGACTAAAATTACGGGAAAAAATTAGTGTTCTTGAATCTAAACTTAGGCCTTCGTAGCGCGAGTCTGACACACAGACCGCTGCCGATCCTTGGTCGCAGCAAGCAAAAGATGGACCTATAAGCAAGTTATGGCCGTCGACATGCTGTATGTTTTATACCGGTAATACACGGCCGTTTCAAAGGCCTTTTGAAGGCCTACAAACCAAATTTCTATCCATTTCCCTATCCTAAATGCTTAGGGCACATTTCTAAATCAGCGTTGAATAGTCAAGGGTGAAGTTGCCGTGTAGCTCAGGCATTAGAGGCCTGTATTAAAGACTATACAAAAATCGGTCGATGCTGATTACAAAAGCAAGAAACCACAGTTACAGTAAAGTATTTATGATTTAAATAGGCAGATTGCCCATGCCTGCAGTAATTTACCACAGAGAACAAAAAAGACGCCGAGACACATGGCTCATGACGACGATACGGAGAGAAAATACTTTCATCCGCGATGTGCCTACTATGACGGATTATCGACTACACATCACGACAGGGAAAAGTGACAAAACTTAGAACATGCCATTGTGTAAAATGTAAAATATTACTAAGCATATCGGCCGGCTTAGCATCTATGAATTTATTAAATAAATATTCATAAGCCAGACTTTTTACCACTTCCAGCTGTAACTGTAAAGCTGAAATAAAAACAAATTCGTATTTACTTCACCTGATAGCATGAAATACCTTTGTTTGACACGATCAAGTCCTTGATCATTCGAAGCAATCTATGTTTTGAAGAAACTGGTTTTCGACTTCTCAAAGAGTAGCGAACAAAGTTCCGCAAAAAATCAAACACCTACCTTGCGATCCGCTCATCTAGTTCATGACAAAATATATATTGTATATAATCGCTGCCAATGGGCTCCAGACCCACAGTAATTGCGTGTTTCGGCCTTAGGATTCAGAGCTACCGACACAGCCAATTCTTTGCTGATTGCCTTATCTGCATAATTTTAAAAAATGTAACAGTCTCCAGTTTTATCTTGCTTTTCATCGGTTCACTATTTCACGGCAATGATGAAAGCACTAAAGCTCTGTCAAAACCGTCGACAGCAGTAGGTCGGAGTTAGGTGGGAATGCAGCTGAAGAGTGTTTCGTATTACGCTATCCGAAAAGTTTACTCTTTCTTTTTATGAAACAGTGCTCGTTCTGCAGCCAAAATATTGAATGCCTTTTTCTACCGTTTGGCCAGACTCTGAGTCCTAGTACATAGACATGGAGAGTGGCTGCAACCGTCTCTATCAGAATAAATCCTTCAACCTTGAAACCCCTGCAACTTTGTTTTGTGGCACTTACTCGCCTACTGCTACTTTCTCCTTTCAGCTCATATCTCAAGTGTTACGCCACCCCACACGCTTCTGTTCACCTTAGGTAGAATATTTCGAAACAGCCTGTATTTATTGCCGCCACAGTCACGATCTTGCAATCGAATTCCTGGCTCTTGCCGTTATGGCAACGAAACCTTGAGCCTAGAAACATGGTTGACGCTAGTCCCAAGTTTGAAAAAAACGGCCAGCGATATAGAAGGAAAATAATAGTAAAAAGAGGAAGATGCAGTTAGGTTTGCGCTCACTGGAGCACATCATGAGAGCCCTTGCGAATATATGGTTTATTGGCTTAGCTTTCAGTCTTCTAGATCTCAGAGTGAAATGCCGGAGATCCCGTCTCACTGCAACATAAACGACCAACGAAAACAAGGAGCACTTACATGCACTCGCGGAAAACGTCCCGGTAATGCAATATATATTGGGCACTGCTTTGCGTTTGTTTTGTTGAAGTGAAGTTATTGCGCAGTTTTCTCTCTACCTTTTCTATGCCCGGAGAATTACTTTCGGCATTGCCGTTTCAACCGGCAAAAAAGTTTATCAAACGGCAGGGAAGCTAAGTGGCACCTGTGGCAAAGCCGAGTGGTGCATACTTCAAAAAACTGTATTCTTGTTTATTGTAGGTTGCTCAATGCTGCTTGTTCTTACTGCTTTGTTCAGGGTACCGTTGAGGTAAAGATCGTTATCTGTATAGGGATGGGCAGTGAAGTGAAGTAGCAGGCAATTGGTTCAAGGTCAGGCTATAAGGTTATAAATTTAATGTTAACTTTAGATACGCAGAAGCATCCACTGCGGTTGCTCAGTGGATAGGGCGGTGTGCTGCTGAGCACGAGGGCGCGGGTTCGAGTCCCGGCCGCGGCGGCCGCTTTTCAGATGGAGGCGGAAAGCAAAAACGCCCGTGTGTACGAGATTTGGGCACACGTTAAACATGCCCAGGTGGTCAAATTTAATCCGGAGCCCTCAACTACGACGCGCCTCATCGCCTGGTTTGGGTCGGTGCGTTAAACCCCACAATCAATCAGATACGCAGCAGCGAGCAGAGCGGCCGCTTTGACTGCTGCGCTGTATTTGATGGATGGCTTTCCGCCGCACCATCAAGTAATCTCTTTGCCTACCCCACCACAACTACACATATGCATTTTCCATAGAGCAGCGAACAGAAGGAGCCTGTGGAAGTCTAATGTGCCTTGCAGCTGTGAACCATGGCCTCAGATATGCAAACAATGATTCTTACGTCCCGAAATTAGTGCCGCTTGTCCCCGTCCACTTTGCAGTTGTACTGGTTTTTACTCAATGTCACTTGCACGTATTTATCGTTTTGTTAACACAAATAGTCCCACGTGTGGAATGCCCCGTGATAGGCTCAGTGGCATCGAAGCACGAAACCATGTTTGATTTTGCTACATTTATGTACCCTGATGGCTTTGCAGGAGTCTTCCATAATGACTTGAGGCCCAAATAAACTTCCGCCATATGTTTTCGGCTGCATAAAAAGATACATTTACTACGAGCTCAATAATCAAAACGTGCAGCTTCTTTGACCGTAGAATAAATTCTTGATCTGACCCGTTAACCTAAATAAGCCACCAGAAACGAGTATTTCTATTGGTAACACCGTATAAAGGCGCCAAAGTAAACAACGAACAGAAGCTATAATTTGGGCACGTTTTATGGCGTTTGCAAGCAAACACACCTGGAACGCATTGCGACGAAGTATTATGTATTCTGACGGTGTCTTTTGCTATCCGGATATTCCGCTTCTAAATCGAGTTACTCCAAAAAGTGATTATATTGTTCACCCCTCTCATCCAATATCGCTATAAAGGTGGATAACACGCCAGAATGGGGAATTAAGCAAGAAGGCGGACGCCATGCACCCGTCAGGGGTCTCTATCCCACCGCTCTCGAATAGATTAAAAACCGTAACACCTGACTCAACAAAAATCCAATTTGAAAGTGAAACAATAACCAAACGGCATCGTCCATAACCTTATTCGTAGCTTAAGAAAGGGGCAGACAAGATTAGGTGTATAAGCACACGGACTACATACTTCAAATTGCTTCCAGTTCGCCGCCAACGCGTGAGGAAAAATCACACGGAAGGCAAAGAAAACAAGTCTTGGTGAACGAAACGCGAGCAGAACCCAATCGGGTAAATGAAGGCAGAGGACTAGTGCTAAGCTTCAATTTAAATTTCAATATATTTCTGACAGACAATGTTTGCAGTGATAACACATTGCAATTAAAACAGGAAAATAAAGATTGCTGGAATACACTTTGCCTTGAGGCAAAAGGTGACAACCTGACACCTTTCTGGGCCTCGCTTCCTGTATGTTTTGTATAGCTATGCAGCATTTGAAGAAAATACGACATTCTTTTGGGGCACCCGATCAAATGTGCACAGACACTTCAAGGCACACTTAAACAACGGGGTGCAATTTGGCACATAGAAGAAATAACAAACAGTAGAATAAGAAACTGGGCAGAGAGCGGAATATACAAATCCGTGACAATTACAAAAAGCGTCGCACGAGCACCTTTACGCGTTTTTTAAACGTAGCAATTGTCTTTGACTCGCGTGCAATTTGAGGCAATTGCGTACAAACATTTAGAAGATCAGGTGTACTGCATTCTATTGACTGGGTGACGTTGAGTAGAGAAACAGGGGAACATGAGATAGCGGGAGAACATCTCGAGGGAGGCCGATTTGAGAATAGACATTTTCATCTTAGTCGCAAAGACCTCAAAGCTAAGGCTGGAAGCAAAGGCGATGCCGACGTCCTGGCCACTAAGCCATACCCGATGGTGCATGGTAGAGCCCTCTGTCACGACTTCCCTTTTTTGCCCCTTGTATTGTCAGCTGCGATTCGTTCTGGAACTTTTGTGCAAGTGGCGTCTTCTCAATTTATTTTGTCTTTTTTAGCAAAGCGGTTCGAATGTTAGCCCTTTGGAATGGCTTTGAACCTATATTGGAGTTCTTCGTCATTTGCTGTCATTCGTTTCCTGTTTAGATTTCGCGAGCAGGACAATTTGCTTCGGTTTGTTTGCTATCGACTGTCTTTAGTGCCGTTTGGGGCAAGTTGTCTGTGCACATACAGGAAAACGACGACAGCTGCTCCTCGACAATGTTTTTGTGGTTTGTTTGTTTGTTTCTCCACAGTTTTTTTCTTTACAGTGGAGCCGTATCCGTCCTGGTTTACATTTAGATCTCGATGCCCCCCCATCAACACTCCCTAGGATAGGCATTTCTTTTAAGCACGCTGCATTAGATACAGCAAGGAGGTCCATAGAACGAGCTTAAACTCTGCTGCAGTGAGAGGCAACGAGCAGAAGCGCAACGCGTAGGAGACAGATCGAAGAAATGTGAAAGCGTACGGGAGAAGCGGATGGCGAGGGTGATTGTCTCACGCGTTGTTTTGCAATCGAACCCTCAAGAAGCGCCTAGAGGTACCGTGACGGTCCTCCCACCGTGCGTTAGTAGCGATGACACTACCCTGTGTTCGTATTCGGCTATTTCAGTGTGGACGTGCCGGGACCGAAAGTCAAGTGGTTTAGGAGTTTTGTGTTGGAGACATTCGGCGTGTGATGCCACACCGTTCTGTGTCCAATCGACCACCCAACGGCGTACGCGCATTGACTTTACCTTGTCAAACAATACGTCTGCAGATTCGAGTATGTCGATCCGTGTATACAATAGCAACAAGAAAAGCCATCGTGACCGTCCCGACTAAGTGCTAATGTATTTAAAGCACCGTTAGTAAGGGACATTGTAATGGCGGGAATGCCTCAAATTTTGAAACGCCTGTCGTTTTCTCTGTAATTCAGCACCAGGCATTGCGCTTACCAGTTTTAATAGCCGACTACGTTCTTTTCTCATCCGACGGGGATGCTCGCTATCCCCCTATTGCAATTCCCTACAGCCAAAGCTCTTCAACGGAGTTGTCGTTTTTTGGTATGAAGGAATTTGTCTATATTTTCTTGAAAAAGCGCTTCTTTTCCATTGCATTTTTGTTTTCCCGGCGCGTGCCCAACATTTGAACTCCTCAGAATCTATTTATTGCAGTCTACACAAACGAGAGAGCAAATCAAACTGCCCCTATGTGCGAATCTACTCAATGTAATGTATAATTTTTTTTCTCATTTCATACGTTTTAATGTAGTGAAAATAAGTCGTTATTTAGCCGCATTTAGTGTCCTTTATTTACCCGTAAAAACAAAAGCTGCTAATCGACCACTCACCTCAGAGAATGCTTCTCTTGGGCTGTTTCCTCCACCTGTTATCAGGGCGCAACACGGGTGCACAAATAATGGCAAAACACAGAAAATGCAGCCTTAAATCACTTCGATAACGACCCTCGTTCCGTTAGGAGTACGGGGGAGGGGGGAATTTCATTAGGAATGCCATGTACCCCAGCTCCGACAACACCGACATTACAAAACGCGAAACAAAGCGAGAAAAAATGTTTCCAAGCAAGTTGCTCGAGGGGCCGTGGGGCAAATTACGCGCCACGAGAAATTAAACAAGCCGCCAGGAGTAACAAGCGAACAAGGAACCTACAAGTGCACTGGGCCCTGCGCTGGGTAGCGATAAGTACCATGCATGCCTTAACCCCAAAAAAACTAAAACCCTAAAACCTGCCATTTATTATGCGTGACTCTAACAAAACTCTGGATTATTCGTTTTTTGTGTTTTGTTCAGCATGCCTTCAGAATATAATGAACATACTTTTCTGAACACTACACGAGCACTCCCGCAAGGTAATTGCTTGGGAAGAGTGCGGAAGATGGCCACGTATTTTGCGACCACTCTGAATTTGGCAGGAGGTGCAAGTTAACGCTAAGTTGGGTGCCACCTGGGACGACCAGAACTTACATAAGTTAATAACGGAAACCAGCACATAATACACGGCAAAATCTTACTCTTTCTACAATTTTGTTCGGTCAACTGAGACCCAAACTAAAGGCCTGGGTTGTTCTGTTGTGTGCACGTAACCGGCTCGAACAATGTTGAGGCTTTTTCAGAAAAAGAATAAAACTCAGATGGGAAATACTTTCTCTGACTCCATAACTTCCGGGTTAACTGCATAGCCGCGCAATCCCACCTATTTGCTGCAGAAAATACACGCATATTTCAAATTAGGGCCCAGAGGTTCGATTACGGTACAAAGTGATGATAATCAGAAGAAGCCTTAAACATCGGCCACAAGTGCACTTTTTTGTCTACGTTACAAGCTCTGCCTACTTGCGGTCAAATCAGGGTAGTTTTTTCGGACAAGGGAACAGCGGATATTCAAATCGTGAAGAGAAAATAAGGTGTAAACATACTGCGCGGTATGGTGTATTTGGGAAGCGCTAGATACGGAAAAAAATCCGCCATATCCCGGAATGAATGATGAAGTGGGGCGAAGCTCGAGAGGGGGAGATCATCCGAACCGTAACTCTCCCGTGAAAGTTCGCCCATTAATCATTAAGAAAGACGTAAGACTGTGCGTACATTGTACAAATCAACTTTATTTTCGGAGTCAATGCTCCAGCCCAGAACCTGGTGAAAGACCCCGCGCCATCGAGGACTACCCGCACCTCCACCACAATTTGTCACGTAGGATGGGACAAACGGTAAGAAAGCACTTTTATTTAGGGTGAACTTGTGCCCGAACAAGACGAGAGGAAACGAGCAAAGGTCCTTGCGTACTCGTTCGATCTCCGAGAACAACTGCCTGCGTTCGTGGCGGAACTCTAGCGGATCTCCTCGAGTGCACGTGCGCTCGCGCCTCCGTTGGCGAACACAGAATAGCTCGCGCTCCCGTGCGAGTTGTGCTGCCGGTTGCAGCCGGTTCTTGGCGTGCAACGCGGCCCACTTTGCGAATCTCCGAAACATCGGGTCACGTACCACGAGACACAAGAATGGACAGACCCTGACTTAAGAGCTTCGCTCCTAAAACAGTCGGCTACCAACCTAACACCAACACAAACAAGAATCATATTAAACATGACCGCGACAACAATATCTGAGATAAATGACCAACAGATCTTCTTGCACGAACAAGAACAATATACAACCAATGCAAACTTCCGGCCCTCACTCAAACGTGGAACTCACCAAGCACAGCAAAAAAAGGAAGCGGAGGTCTCCCCTAGGTGAAACGGAAAGAAGATGATAGGAGTCATGCTTAGAGGTAGAAAACATGCTCCGTGGTTAAATGAGCAAGCTTGTGTGGAAGATTGCTAGAATTTTTAACGGATAAAAGGGAGCAGGTATGGAGATCTCGATGCAAAGAATCGAATAATGCTTGGCGCAGCCTACAAACAGAGCGGCCACGTATGGACAAGATGAGGAGAAAGGGCTGGTAGGAAGCTGCGTGGAGGCAGCAGACAATAAAGCTTGCTAAAAAGGAAAAGCTTACATTATCAGGGATAGGAGATAGGCTGGTTTATAGAGTATAGAAGAGTCATTCGTTTCGCTGTGAACCAATGAAGACCGAGAGGGAGAGAGAGAAAGCAATATATAATTATTGGAGGTTTTGCTCCTAATTGATATTACTTTCATACACCTACATTAGTTTGGCATATTTATAGTTTCCCAAATTATTTTATATTTGCCATCCTGGCGCTGCTTCCGTAATTTTACCTCTTAACATTTGCGCTGCATAGCTCATGGATAAGAAAGAATGATTGTAACTGAAGGTACCTCTTGAAAGGGGCAGTGAAGACAAAATGCAAGTTTCGTTCGTTATAACTGCAGCTTTGTGTAGATATCAATAGTAACAATTTTATCAAAACGTTGAAAAGTAATGAAGATAAACCAGAAAACGTGTCAAGCAGTAAAAAGACTCCGTAGCCATTTTCAGGCAACTTTCCTTTGACATCACAGAATCTAGTTTGCGTAACTGGCGGCTGCCAAAATAAATCATTGCCTTGACACATGACTGGGTTATGCTAAAGGGGGCTCTATCTGTTTCATTGCATTGCTTGAATGCCAACCTCCGGTTAACACACTAATAATTACGTTTTAGCACAGGCCTCTACTCCCTCCCTCCTGCCCTAATTGTTTCAATGCCGCAGAAAATTTGAGAGTGTAAATATTTCCTCCCATTTTTGTTTAAAAAACATCTTTTGTGGCTCTAATGCAGCTGAGTGACGTACTGAATCCTAGTTCTTCCGTATAAGGAAAAGTTGTATTTTGCCTTTATTGCACCTTTATGTGATCAAGTCCCCGCCACCACTCCGGTGCCTGACTAAGCTTCACATTTTCTCACTACTTTTTTCCAGTAGAGTGCGTATTTGAGGAATCGACGATTCTGCCGCCAAAGACACAAACGCCTCAAACAACTATTTCATTCCTCTCAAGAGACACTCGCAAGCATAATGTATGTATGTATTGTTGGGCGAGACTGACTTAGCCTTGCATGGCTGCCGGCAATTGCTCCGCCTAATTGTCTCCAATACGATATCATAGACTCGTAAAGTCATCGCACCTCACTTAGTCTTAAAATATCAGACACACAATGTCACCACACCTCACTTAGTCCTGTGGACTGCAAGAATCCGAGTAGGAGGTGAGACACCTCTCTTCGCACAATCCAGTGGTCCCTAGGAAAAATAATGTCCTCGAATGTGCGCATGGGGCACTGATAACTTCTGGAGACCACGAAACAACTTCGTCTGCTCAGGGTTGGTTTTGGAGCAGTTCATAAGGTAGGGATCAGAGTCACAGTCACACTAGACGAGGGGCACAAAGGGGATGAAACAATGTTGATTTTATGTAGCCAAGCTGGTGTACGGGCTGAGTCTGTTCCTACTCGGTGGAGCAGGCAGGCTTCAGCTCTTTTCAGGCCTTTGGTCACGACTGGTAGATGTACTGGTCGCCACAGCTTCTTAAAATGCTCGCGAACGGTCTCTTTCTGTATGCGTTGGAAATCGCGAAGCGTTTGCACCGTCCTTGTCGATGATAAGGCGTCCTTGGCTAAACTGTCAGAAGGTTCGCTTCCCGCTGCACCGAAGTGCGACGGGATTCACTGGAATTGCACGGCGAAGCCTTCATGCTTGAGCCACTTTAGTAGAAGTAGAAATGGCTGACAGGTCTTTTCAACAGGTACACCCCGCTGCTGCAGGTGAAGGCATCTCCGCGAGCAGACAATAGGGGTCCGTTGGGATGATTCTGAACATACCATCGGTCTCCGAGCACACCGTAATGAGAACAAATGAGGCTGACGGAGTGATAAGTCATAGGAAAAATGGGAACGTCGTCTTCCCCTTTTGGATCTTGAGTTCTTGTATGGTGGGTGCACAGCAAATAACGCGGTCATGACCGCCCGAGCTTGAAGTTATCCCCAGTTCTCAAGAACAAGGGAAATGCTGGGAATTGAAACCAAACCATAGCAAACGTTCAGTAATAAGAACTAAATGTCGTTATCAAAAGACTGATGGGCGGTCCGAGACAAACGACCGGACGTATGATTGAACGAACGAAGTAATCAGGCAGAAACAGAAACGAAATGAGCATCGAATGATAATGAAACAAATAAGCATTGAATAAGTATAATAATCAGAAAAACAGGACCTATATTTGGCGCAAAGGAAAACTATAACTCAGTCTGAGAGAGCGTGTATGCGTCTATGTGTGCAGTGGTTACGGAGCAGAAGAGGCTGCCCCGTTTCAGTCGACTGTTCCGGACCGGCAACTGGGATCCACTAATGGGAGCAGACTAGGCAGCGCATCGGCCAACTTCTCGTCTCCTTTGGGAGAGCAACGAAGTGCTTCTCTTCAGGAACCCGTGTGCATTTTCTTTTGGAATCCGCGAGCGCACAGGAGCGGAGGGGGAACGAAGCGAGAAGATGCGGGTGGACGCTTCGCTGCTCTCTCAGCTTTTCCTAAGCTCCTTCATCACCACCCTTGCTTGGCTGGGCATCCTATCTCAAAAGACGACGCTCCTTATTGGGGACCTAAAGGAGAAATTTTGTCTGTTCGTCCGTGTGTTTGTCGCCCTCTCTCTCAATAACTCATTCACTCACTGGGTTCCTCTAACTCGCTCACTCACACACTCACTCATCTGCCCGCTCTATCGCTCAGTCATTCGCTCGCTCATTCACTCTTCCTCACTCACTCACTCACTCACTCACTCACTCACTCACTCACTCACTCACTCACTCACTCACTCACTCACTCACTCACTCACTCACTCACTCACTCAATCAACAATGCGGTCAGTCTCTCTCATTACTTATTCACTCACTCACACCCGCTTCCGTTAGCGACATAGACACTTTTATTCTCCGTCCCCTCAATTGCTGCCTACGCACGCGTCAAAGAGTTTAATTTCAAGGAATAAAAATGCCATAACAGCCCAGGACGGCCCGTTATTCATACTGTGGTATACATGCCGACACCAGCTTCGATGCCATTTTCTTAACTTTTCGGGTGTTCTTCAGTAAGTGACCCTCGATTAGTCTCGAGAACATAGATGCTATTGCAACTCAGACGTTATTGTTTTGCTTCATTGTTTCCCAGCACGTGCGAATGGCGTCCTGAGAACTCTATATTCCAGCAGTGCTGTTTCTCCAGCAGCATTGAGCTCTCTTGTCAGCTGCATTTTTTCTGGGCAGGTTTCGTGAGTCACCATGGACGCATCGTCGTTACATCTTATTTATTTATGAATTATAATTTAATAATAACACGAAAACGTTTTATTCGGGGGTACAAAAACGTCACCGACGTAATATCAGTCACGGAAATGGCACCAGAAAAGTTCCATTTAGGCGGCGGCGCTTGGATTTGAGCCCACGATCAGTCTCGCCGCAACGGGAGGTGTGAAACGGTCTGCCAACTGAGCCATGAAGTCATGCCAGAACACCTGTACGAACCCGCCTTATGTCCTTCCCTCTAACGCCTCCATTGAGATTGTGCTGCCATCTGGAAGAGCTGAGGCGAAGTAGCGCCGTAGGGCGTCATGACTCTAATAAGCGCCGTTAGTTGGCGCCTCGATAGGGCAGCATATAGAGGCGGAAGCTACTGTGTTTATCCGCCCGCTGCCTATGTAGAACACCGCTCAGATTGCTAAACTCCACCGCCGCGTTCCGTAAGCTGAGTTCGTCGCATCGTAAGCGTCTGGTGTACACGCCACAGAGCAGGACCAATGTGGTCGCACCTTGGCCGGCAGGACGTCGCTCACCAAGCATTCCCACAAGACTGCTGCTGACGTGCAAATCATGCTCATTTCGCTGTAGCGGACTGTGACTTCACCAGACGATTCGCTGACAACCCGTTCGATTTCGTTCGCACTGTTTGCGAGCGCCTTGGTTTTCAATCGGATTTCCGCAATACTCCGGTGCGTGTTAATAGGAATCTAATGTTTATGCGTCTAACGGTGCCATACCGACGAGCTATAAACAGCGATGGGCAAGGTTAAATCGATGCGTAATAAACATTCATAAGCTCCTGCAAGGCACATTTTACTTTCAGATTTTACCGATTCCTGTGAAAGAAGGATCAACCACATTTCTATTTACTTATTTATTTATTTATTTATTTATTTATTTATTTATTTATTTATTTATTTATTTATTCCATGACGCACAAGGCCGGCGGTAATTACAGACGGAACCATGTGCATACATGTACTAAATGCAAATAAAAGTACAACCTTAGAAAAATTCCAATAAGGTAACATTGCTTGATACCGAGGTTTTAAAAAAAGGTAATTACAAATAAAATCAGTGACAGCAACTTTAAAAAAATTACCGAAGGTTGCACTCACGCACCACACTTGAATGACGAAGCTGTTAGGTGAGAATGGCCACACACATAGTTAAGTTTCAGTACCATTGTTTATCTGCGTGGCTGCGGTGCTATTATTCTTTGCAATATTCATCGAAGAGGTCATCACATTCTTCTCGGTGATCGGTGGATATGATGAGTGGTAGATATTAGTCACCCTCAACATTGCGGACTTCGCCATATATTCGAGGCAGTGGTAGCGGGATCTGCAAGTTGTCTCGGGACGAATCCGCAGGTCTTCTCTGCAAGTTGTCTCGGGACTCGTAGCATGTCTCCCAATTATCCATAATTGCTTCCTGAGAATCCGGCGGCACCGACCCCTTCCAAGCAGGGTGTCTTTTCATTTTTAGCATTACCGCGGGAATATTTTCTTACATGCTCGGTGGCGCTGGACGACATCAGCGGAGTGCTTTTTTTAAATGCAGAGCATTTGTATAACTCACGATGTCACCCGTGCGTCGGCGTCCGCAGCAGCCAGCCTCCCCCTACACTATAAAAAGGGGGAGAAATAACAGTTACCGGCGCCTGGTTTCGATCCCTACGACCATGCGGGCGGAACGCAAGGTACATGGTGCTCTCTCTACCCACTGCGCCACCAAAGACTACGAACGCGCCTTATATCCTTGACTCATTCAAACTACGTCGTCAGCGGCGTGCTAGCGGCGTGATAGCTGCGTGGTGTACACGGGATAGCACTAACCCCCAAAACACTAAACTGTTACCGCAATACAACCACCCCCTATAAAGCGGGTTGGCGCGGGGCTCCACACCAGTCAACTCCTGCGCTCTCTTCTCTTGCGTTCGTCGGCGGTCGTAGTTGATAAACCGATAACGCCAGCGTCAACGACGGCGTCAACGATAACGGTGGCTTCAACGGCTTCGTCGTCAACAGCGGCGGCGACAACGGCACCGGCAACAACAACGCCGGCGGTGGCTGCCTGGACGGCACCGTCGCGTTGGCGTGCGTCATTCTCGTGGTGAGCGACATCGACGACGCGGACGCCGCTTCGCTGGAACGGTTCCGGGCGTTCGCGGTGTGAGCGTCATGCAAGGACTCGTTGGTCCGCGGCGTCGTCCCTTCGATGTGTGTTCGCCTACGGCTACAGGTACCCTCCGCGTCCTGCGCACCTGCCCGAGCTTCAACGCGGTGGAAGAGCGGCTGATCTCGCCTCGACTGCCGTTCATGAGCATCCGGCCGTTGACGCGGGCGACGGGGCAGTACGGCCCGTACGGCAGTACCACCACCACCACCACCACCAACCGTACGCCACGTAAACGACCCCAATGCTCTGCATTTACTCGTGTCCCTCGCGCGGGGGCATGCGACGGAGGATTTTTTTCTAAAGTCAATGCGTGAGACCGGGACTCGGCGGTCGCCGTGAGGCACGCGCTCACGAGCGCTTCGAATTTTCTTGGTATTAGTGCTTGCAAGAACTTTTGTCCTTACAGCTACGCTGTTAAGACAAGAGCACCTTGTATACCAAAAACGCATAGTGGACATGATCCAAACATACAGAAGTATTTGGCACAAATGAGTCCTGAAAACACTTGGTGTACACTGATGAAATCGCTATTTTGTGACGATGATGAATGCATGTGGAAACGTAAGTTTGTGGGGTCATGTATCTATTTCTGTGTAACGCGTTGTTTTAGCAAATTTTAGCAAATTACACCAGATTAAACACTTTCCTGCGACGAGATGGTAGCGGTAATGACAGTGTTGTTTCCATTTATGTGACGCTCGAGGTGCGATGGTAGTTAGAAAGGATGAAGCGCTATGTCCGATTTTGCAGTCTTTTAATTAGTCTGAGGCGTACTTATAAATCTTCCTCATCACGACAACGTTCTCCTCGCCCAGTCGCTCTTTGCTCAACTGTTGAGAGCAAATGACAAACTCTGAAGGCGTACCGGCTAGCTTGCAAGATAGGAAGAAACGCGATGCGCGAATAAAACAGGGTTCTTAAAATAACTTGAAAGTGACTCTGTAGATGCGGAAGGGCCAGAGAATAAACAAAATCCAATTTGTTTTCCTGTTTTATTGCAGTCGTGGAGACTAAAGTGCCACAGAGGCGGGACTCAAAGAAGGTACGAGATGGGTAAGGGGGCCGCGTGTATACCTGGTCCTTGCGGTTTGTCGGGTGGAGTTATTCTCATCGGTGCAGAGAACGCTTTGGACAGGCCGGGTGGGGAGTGCAAATGGGATTAGTCCTATCAGCCCCCACCGCGAATATAAATGCCTGCCGAGGTGCGGCGCGAAGGGGACGGGTCCTCCTTGGTTGCCGCAAACTTCCCGTATGCGGGGCCGCAGAGAGAGGATGAGGACGAGTCGGCATGTCCTCTAGAGAGAGGGTACAGCGAGATTGGACCTTTACGTTGGGCTCGCAAGACTGGCTTTGCCCCCAAGGAAATCATTGTTATGCGTTAAAAGAGGACCGTCCGGGGGTTGCTCAGTATTCTCAGAACCGGAACATCGCAAGCGTCTGTATTAAAGGAAATGTGTTGCCACGGAAGACAATTATGAAGAGAAAGAAGATACGCTAATGTGCCGTACATGTTCAGTCGCCAGAAGAACAGTACCCGTCTGTTCAGTGATAAGTGGGGTTTTAATGCTGAAAACGTTTATCACTATACAACTGCCGGCTTCAATGGACCTTCTAACCGGGATTTAGCAACTTATGCTACGAATATCTAAAATAATACGTTCCTCAACTACTAACACTGGTGGTACAACTCACATTTCACCATTATTAAGCCCAAAGGAAGCCGGACGACCATCCTACTCGTGCGCAGACGATGGCAATTTACATCGCGAAGGCTTTGCAGGGGGTGCCTAATTGCCTAATTTAAAACTGCCCCCGTGCTTCCGTGAAGCTATCTAATAAGTGGATTAAACTACTGTCTCATGCTCACTAACTTAAGGAGTTTCCAGTTCCCTGTTTTGAGTGAAGTCAAGTTTAGTCGTTCTCGGTCGCTATGGTCAAAAAAGAAGCATGCGCGGTTTTTTGTTGCCCCGCGATAGGTTGCCTCCGTAAGAGCAGACGGCATTCTTTGATCCCGGAAACCCCTTGGTTTATTTTAGGCTTACGTTCAAGCTTGTTAATTATGAGCACACTTACCCAAGCCTCTACCATATGTGGATTACCGGAGCGAAAGTAAATGTCAAGGATTCTTAGCAAACATTAGCAAGGAAAACCCACCACACATGCTGAAGTTGGCTGGCTTCTTGTTAAGACGGGCTTCTAAATTTTGCGGTACAAGGAAAGTTTGCTCTAGGAAGCATACACGCCCGTGAAATAATTTCACGTGAAAAAATGTCACAGCTTTGAGTTCACGACACCCTTTTGTTCAGTTTGCTGTCTTGCTTGTATGTTAGTCATACTAAAAAACCATCAACTTCTTGTCTTAGCACTATGGAGAATATTTTTTCTCAAGGACTGTTCAGGACAGCACTGGTAGTGCGAGAATTCATTTAGCAGTGTTTATTTTTGTTCCTCTAGGAATTAATGGCCTTAACGGTCTTTTTCAAACACGTTTACTAATAAGCAAACATGAGTGGCTTCTGGCAATGACGCGCAGCTGTCGGAAGGCAGCGCCAACAATGCGCTATATTTGAAATGCCAAAAGGAACAATCTCGTTCGGCGGAATAACCTTTCGGAGCAAAGTAACTGGTATTGCGCCAAAGAAAAAAAATTTGTGGTAGCTTGCACTCACGCGGATTACTTCAATGGCGAAGCAACTGTAGGTGAGCATTGTCGGACACTTAGTTAAGTTTCGGTATCATTGTTTATTTTTGTAGTTGCGGTGCTAGTCATCGTCTTCATTAGCATTGAAGAGGTCGTGGTCTTCTTCGCGGCGAGAGGTTTGTGCAGCGTCACCCACAGCATTGTGCTCTTCCGCAAACTCAACTGGCGAAGCCTGCACTAACTCGTCCAAGGCTTGAACCATAACGAAGCAACTGGATATCTTTATACGGAACCACTAAATGGCACATCTCCACGCATTTGTACAAGTTAAAAATTGTTCATTTACATGTTTAGTCGTTGCTTTGCGCTTTGCTAGTAGTAGTCATGGACACATGCATAGATATTGGTCGTGTTCCTCATGGCAAGCATTGCATGTTGCATGGTAGCCCTTTACGACAGCGCTTGATTTTTTTTGCGAAAGCTCCTGTGTGAGCAGGGGACTCGGCAGACATTACGAGGCACGCGCGCACAAGTGGTCGTTATTAATTGGTATTTTTTTCCTACCACAGCCAACCTTGCGGCTTTTACAACAGCTCCGCTGTTAGTACACATGTGCAGTTCTTGCCAGCAAACCTTACTCAATGAAAACGGTGCACAATCCTCGAATACAATAAAAATAACAAAATATCAAAATATAAATAACATCAAATATCAACCCTTGCAATCAATCAATCATTCATTCATTTTATCAATCAATCAAAGGAGAACGGAAATAAATCATGCCCCACTACATCTCACGACGACGATGGTCGAACGCGAAGCTTTCTCTTGAGGGATTCCTTGGCTGTCGTTTGAGTTTGGCCTTAACCCGCAGACGGCTTCGACTTTGACTTGTTGAGCTTTCACTTCGACTCGCACGCCGTGTTGACTTTTGATCGCAGCGGCGTTCATTTTCGCCCTTTCCCATTTGATTTTGCAAGAAGAAAGCTTCGCGTTCAGCGATCGCCAGCGTTACACAGAGGAATAGCGTTGTTTTTCTGCATAATTTCGCACGTACACGTACCCTTTTTCGAATCCAAACTGCTACGGTCGTGTCGGGATAGCAGAATCGGATAGTCATTGGCTTTATAATGGGGAGACCTAAGTTCCATTCCGACCACGGGAAGCGTTTTTTCTTCACTTTACACAAGGTCATCCTCATCGTGAGAGAAAGTTGACTTCCCTACAGTACGTTTCTGACGGGACACAAACCTTCAGTGATACACAGAAAGTTTTGCCTTCTCTTTAAAAATAAATTTCAGCATCATCTGTTAGGAAATAATTTGAGAACCCTCGGTAATTTCAGAAATTAATCGTTGCGCTTCGCATCCTGCGCCGTGGACATGGGACAGCACGTAAACTACCCGATTAGCAGATCGCAAGAAACTTGTTAAATCAGTGCGAGGAACTGGGATTTTTTTGCGATACCCTGGGGCAGGGCCAACATAACCGTGTACAACTATTTCTTTCGCGTGGTTGCCCTTATTTAGCCGTAAAAATTCCGGTGAAGGCTGGATGGAGAAATCTGTCCTGAAGGTGTACTTTCATTAGCGCAAGTTAGCCGTGCCTAACTTTGCTTAAAAGAAAATGATACTGGTAAATAAATCCCGCTTATCGATCAGGGAAGTACTTCAGAACAGGTGCGATCAAGGACAAGGGAGGAGGCAGACGTGGTCGCAGACTGCTACAAACAACCAGATAACAGGCTGCGTCTGAGGAGAAAAACATATAATTAGACGATCGCTACAGAACCGCGTCCTCGTTAACGGAGTATCGATTTATGTGTACTGCACCAGAAGCCCTTCCCGCTCTCTCCAGCGGAGAAAAAATAAAGTAGAAAACGACAAAACAAAAATGACGCTCCCAGTTTGATGCACCGGAAAGCATGCCGTTGTAGGCAAAAAACACCAGCAAATTAAACCGGAATAAAATGGAAGTTGAGAAAGAATATCGCCTCTGATGTGAAAAAGAGATATCTGTGCGGACGGCTCAAGCAGGCGCAAGAATGTAACCATAAACCGACAAAAAAGTTTAGCCAATAACAACTGGGCTCACCAGTGGAAGCGCGAACATGCACAAACCTTGTCCGGGGGCAGACGAAGCACTAAACTAGGGAAGACAAAGACAGCTTCGAAGCCCGAACATGAACAGCTGAGAGAAATAGGAGCAAGGTTACAGACGGGGCGTTCCTGTGTCGCAAATGCATTGCATTACTGGCCGCAACAGCCATTCACCTGTTTTGTCATTGACTGCTTTCAACACCGTTTGCATACCGCACGTTTCTTGTTGTCTCAGTCTATCCCTGAACGGTCGTAAAGTTTTTCTCTGACTCGTTTCGGTGTTCCTATGTTTGGCAAGTCACGTGCCTTTGGTTTCAGCTCTGCCGTATTGACAGATAAACCATCTTCCTCTTTCTCCCTTCCGCTACCCGCTGTCATGCAGTCTTGTCCTATGGTACATGTCTTGCGCGGCATAGACTAAACCCGTCATTCGTGGATACTTAGTCTCCTTTCTGTGTGGTGTGCTCACAATATTTCAGGCTTTAGAGGAAGTTCCTCTGGGTATGCACGTATGGTATGTGCCCTCGTCGTGGTGTTGGTCGGGGAACGTGCAGCTACGGCTAGGAATGTAGAAGCCTTGGTATGCAGACTACTCATCGCTTGTCGCCGGGTCGATACTCTGGGCGGGGGGTACACCAGTTTTATCGGGATGGCAAAAAAAAAATTTGGCCCATCTCTCCGCGAGGGGGACTCGAGTAAATGCGCCGCATAGGGGGTGGGTGTATTGCGTTAACGTTTAGTGTTTGGGGAGTTGGTGGTAGTGAATGCGTTGTATCAGCAGCTTCTTGACGTAGTTTGAATGAGTCAAGGATATAAGGCGCGTTCGTAGCCTCCATTCGTGTCGGCTTTGTGGCGCAGTGGGTAGAGCACCATGTCAATTGCGTTCCGCCCGCAGGGTCGAGGGATCGAAACCAGGCGCCTGATAGTATTTTTTATATAGTGTAGGGGGAGGGTGCGGACTACGACTACGGACGTCAACGCGGGTGACATCGTGAGTTACTGAAATGCTCTGCATTTAATACTAAGGCATAACTTGTGGACCAGGTGGCCTCGAGGTACGGCAGTGATGAAGAAAGCAGGTTTGGAGTTAAGGTATTCGCAAAACAAAAAAGGAGACTGCCTATACATTGGTTTGCTAGACTGCGAAGGGGGACGGTTTTGCAATTTGGGGCTTTTTCGATGATTGTGTCGCAGTCGTTAAGTTTATAAGGTCAGTGCAATATTGAACAGGTGGAGAAAATGCTACCCAGCCATAAGACGTGGCAATGACATAATGAATGAGCTGGATCCTGCATTAATAAAATTGCCGTCAAACTCAGAGAATTAGCTTAGTACGCCAGCACTATAAAACAAGAAGGTGGTGGTTTCAGGTTTCACACGAATATTACTCGAACTGACCTGTATTAAATAAATGATCAAATGCAACATACAATAACAAATGATGCAAGTTCCTGAAAAGAAGCTGCTAGGTATAACGGACTCAGTGCCCGTTACCTGTAACCAATAATCAATGAAAACCATTATTTTCCGAAAGATACAGTGGTGCACAAAATACAATAACTGTGTCGTTGTTAATTTCCTTTAAATACAGCACGCCGGGTTCTTCACTGGGCTCGTTCTAACATTCCCTTAAAATGTCATGGTATGGCAGCAACCACATTAATTGACGCATCTAAGACTAGGTGCCAAAACCTTTTTACTTCAAATGCTCAGTTATGTTTGGCTTCTGAGAACAGCATTTTTACAAAATATCGAGTTTATTGCTGTTTTTTCGCAGAACACTTGTGTTAATCTTAGCGCAATTATGTTACGAGAGCAAGCTGACTTTATTTGAGATCTTCTTTTCTTACATTTCATAAATAAATAGGTTTATCAGAAAAAAACAACTAAAATGACGCCGAAACGGCAGCCCAAATACACTGAACGGGCTCATGTAGGCGCATCCAAAACACAGCAACCGGTAATATAGGGAGAGCAACAGAAAGAGAACAAAATATTCACCTATAAAACGCTACGGTGGACTTCAGGCCGACCCAAAGTGAACTTCTGCCGCGTTGGGTTTCTTACTTTTTACTTATTACTCGTGCAATATTGCAGAGAATGTCGTTCGGAGGACAAAAAGAATCAAGAAAGAAGGAAGAAGTGTTTTTGATAATGACCGTACGTTTGGAAGCTTTGGTGCAGTCGTCCCAACCTACGGTAGTCGTTGGCATAGGGCCTGCATGCCCTGATTCCCCACACGGCTCTCAGGCTAACGACTAGTGCTCCCTATTACGGGAGAGCTGTGTGTAGTTACAAAGAAAACCCGCCTCTTCTTTTATGTTCTCACGTTATACGCCTCGAGCGCGGCCTGTAGGGGCGCCACTGAAATCCCCTAGCGGCCCGTTTCGAAAGCAGGCGCGGGAGTCCGCGTCCCGCTCCGCAGTGCCGCCGCTGCTTTCGCGGCACGTTCGCGACTGAGATTTACCGCTTGCGGGCGTTTGAAATCCATGTTTATGTGGAGCAGTCACTCTGTTCGCAAATGGGTGTGTTTACGAGAGTATAATGTTTGACGCAATCTTTGTGTGGCATATTTGGTCTGTATAAGCACCAGGTCTGTGTCACACGCCAGCGTCGCGGAACCGGCGTATGATGGAGCCGATTGTAGTTACACTTACCTGAATTTACCAGCAGTGTCTCCGTAACCAGCGGGTCCTCAGATGTCCATGCTACGGCTATACACTACGATTTAAATCGGTTTTGTGCGCAATCAGCGGAGCACTCATACCTGACAGACGCCAGTTACGTTTGCCAATATATACCTCACATATTGATCCCCACCATTTACAAGCCAGTCTGTTTTTAATTTCGGGAATATTCAACAAAATACGATGGACAATGCATAATTATACTCGGGGATCAGCACACGACGTCGGAGCCGTCATGTCGTGAGGTGAGCACCGCAAACATTCATCTGCTACATATATCCTCTGCGAGCAGCGCGCAGACGGACTTAGAATATAATCCGCGTCCGCGACTAAACCCTTCTTCGAAATATCGTCATATGGCACATGGAACCTGCAGAATAAAGCAGAAACTGAAATCACACGGCCTTATCACATACCACACTCTTCGAACGACACCTTTCATCGCTTGTTGAACAGCCTACCCTGTATACCTCCAAAAATGCGTCCGCCGTACGATCAGCTGTTCGTTGAAGTAGAAAACAAAAGGAAAGTGAACGCGAGATTTGTGTGTATGATTACTAAAACGTTCATTGCTTGATTCCGTTCCGCATTTGTACACAGCGTCCCCCTCCCCTCACCCCCCATCCCCCCCCCCCGATGTCTCGCGAAATAGCAGTGCATTTCGCGTATAGTTGGTCTAGGGAACCCTATCTGCCTTTAGTTTCGACGAACGTCTTTAGCATGTCAGAAGCTGCACTGTGTTTTTTTTTTCATTTCTGTTTGAGCTATTATGTTTCTTAATTCCGCACCAACAGCATTTATTTTTCCGTGGTTTCATTAACTTGCCTTGGTTCTTGCTCTATGGCGTGTGTGGGCACATATTTAACGACGCACAGGCTTGAAATATACTTAATATTTTCGCAAGGTTTATATGTTATAAAAGGCGTAAGTTATTGTCCGGGGTTGGGTAATCACATCCCGAAACATATTTTTCTGCGATGTATATATTCGAAACGAAGCCGCATTCGTTGTCCACGCTGCAAAATAAAGCCAGCCTCTCATTGTGCCTGTATCAGGTCTAAACGAGCGAGAGTAGAATTTATTTGTGCCTGATGTTTTGGAGGTGACATGGGTGATATGTTGCTACCGTCGCCGACGCTGGAAGAGCGGCGACGAAGCGCGCAGAACCGCGACCCCGGGTAGCTCTTGCAGGCGATCGCGTACTCTACGAAGACGCAGCTGCTTTTTAAGTGACCTAAACGTACTCCGTGCCTATAGACGTCACAATAACAGTTTTTTGGGGGGCGCGAAAGGCGAAAAGAAGTGAAACAGAACCAAAACACTGCACGAGCCCCATCAGCCAAGCCGCGCAAATCCGTCAACACCGCGCGGAGAAGCGGCGGCAGGCGGCGCAGCGATCGGCGAATCTCGAGGCGTATACCATGTCGATGCACTGGTGTCAAAGACAAAATCTGACCTGTAAAAAGGTGGACTTTTGTGCTTTTCTGTGATTCCCTCTATTCTTCTTCTGCCGCTGACTGTATTTGGTCAGGGTTCCCATTCGCTGATGTAGAAAAAATTACGAGGACACGTGAGCACCCCTTATGGTGTCATGAATGTGAAGGCATTAGTGCCCGATTGCCGACCGTGCCCTCTCATTACCATCGCCATCTTTTCCCCTTTAAGTCTCTTTTTATTTTACACATGAATACTCTCTTATCCCGCACACGCTTTTCCCCCCTTATACCTAGCGCCGCCTTTTTTGTAAATTATCTTTTCAGTTACATTTTCCGTTTTTCCCACTACTCGCAACACATCTGCTGGGCCAGGGGCGTATTTTGTCTTCTCTTTCTCTTGTGCCTGAAGCAGTTTGAGCCGATATCTTTGGTTCTTCGATTTTGCTTTTATCCAGCCTCGCTTCGATGCCGTTTCCAGCCTGTGGCGTTTTTTTCTTCATTTGCTGCTGTAAAAATCAATTCAAGTGTATGCGGAATTGCAACGTTGCATTTTCAGTTATGTGCACATATAGGCACACAAAGCACTCGCACAAATTGTTTAAGCGCCGGCTTTAAACTCTACAAAGGCGGATCAGATAGACACTGCGGGAAAGCATTTCTGTAGGGGGATGGAAGGAAAAGAGCCTGAAGAAAGGTAGGATAATTTACTAGGCTATGGCCTAGTTTGGTATTCTACACCCGTGACAGGAAAGGTCGAAACAAAATCCTCCGTCGCATGCCCCCGCACGAGGGACACGAGTAAATGCAGAGCATTGGGGTCGTTTACGTGGCGTAGGGTTTGTGGTGGTGGTGGTGGTACTGCCGTACGGGCCGTACTGCCCCGTCGCCAGCGTCAACCGCCGGATGCTCATGAACGGCAGTCGAGGTGAGATCAGCCGCTCTTCCACCGCGTTGAGCTCGGGCAGGTGCGCAGGACGCGGAGGGTACCTGTAGCCGTAGGCGACGCACATCGAAGGGACGACGCCGCGGACCAACGAGTCCTTGCATGACGCGCACACCGCGAACGCCCGGAACCGTTCCAGCGAAGCGGCGTCCGCGTCGTCGATGTCGCTCACCACGGGGATGACGCACGCCAACGCGACGGTGCCGTCCATGCAGCCCGCCGCGGGCGTTTTTGTTGCCGGTGCCATTGTCGCCGCCGCCGCCGTTGACCCCGAAGCCGTCGAAGATACCGTTATCGTCGACGCCGTCGTTGACGATGGCGTTATTGGCTTATCAACTGCGACCGCCGACGAACGCAAGAGAAGAGAGCGCAGGAGTTGACTGGAGTGGAGCCCGCGCCAACCCGCTTTATAGGGGGTGGTTGTATTGCGGTAACGTTTAGTGTTTGGGGGGTTGGTGCTATCACGTGTACACCACAGCGGCTATCACGCCGCTAGCACGCCGCTGAGCCGCCAACGCACGCCGCTGACGACGTAGTTTGAACGAGTCAAGGATGTAAGGCGCGTTCGTAGCCTTTTATTCTGTGTCGTTTTGTGGCGCAGTGGGTAGAGCACCATGTACCTTGCGTTCCGCCCGCAGGGTCGTGGGATCGAAACCAGGCGGCGGTTACTGTTATATCTTTTTCTTTTTATAGTGTAGGGGGAGGCTGGCTGCTGCGGACGCCGACGTACGGGTGACATCATGAGTTATACAAATGCTCTGCATTTAAAAAAGATGGAAACAGAAATGAAAGGGAAAGATAAGGACAGAGGGTGAAAAGGTGTGCCAGCGTTAGGAGTCAGGACACTCTAGACGGTAGAGTTCAGTGCGCGTAGTAGATTGCAGAGTCTTTTGTGCTAAATTTTTTCTGCACGAGTCAGTCGTGTTTAAGAAGCACAAAAATGCTGTTTTCGGCTTGTGCGTAGATGATGGAGAAGACCAGTGGCCCGTGATTTTCTCCTCAGAGAACACGCGTCGCGAATACATAGTTACCATAGTGTTGAGAAGAGCCGTGTCCGTTTTAAAGAAAAATGTGCATACATGCAAAGAACAAGCGGCGTGGTATCCGGGGCTTCATAGACTTCACATGCCTTACTTGCTGCCGTTGCGATCAAACAGGAGTAAGCATTTGTGAATGCGACTACTCGTCAGAGACGGCAAAGAAAGGTTGCATCAGAGTGTGGGATGCTTAATGGAAGAGGACGCTGAAGGTGCGCGTCAACAGCTTTGAATACGTGCTCTCGTGAATTCTTGCGAATTCCATTTGGATAGTATAACCTCTCGGGCTAAGTTTGCGGAGAGTCGCAGCTGCATCCGTACTGGATAACTGGATGGAACGTTTCGGTTATTTTGGTTTGCGAAATGGGTGTCAGCATCCGCACTTTTGTTGACGACAATGCCCCAGTGACTGGAATCCAATGTAAGGCAACGTCATCAGCCGCTTGGACAGCGGGGTCTACGGTATTCTTCTCTCGGTCAGTAGCAATTAATGATTCTCACGGCATAGGGTTGACATTAGCGACTGAAGCGAAGGCTTTGATCTGGAGGTCGCCCATCTACTGCATGAACTTTGTCCAATGGTGGTAATGCTTGAGACACCTCACGAGTCAGAGCATACGCTCCCCACGTCTATCCTGTGAAGATAAGCACTCTCAGTGCACGCCCTATTAAGGCTGTGACAAAAATTGGCAACAACTAAAAATGCTGATGGACAGCGCTTAATCGCTCTTCAAGAGCATGGCCTCAGATAGGGAATTATTGAGACGCTGTCATCTAACACGCCGATCAAAGGTCAGGCTACGCAAAGGCCAAGATGGGTCTCCCCATCTTGACAAGATCACAACTAACCGAAGCGACAGGGAAGGTCAGGCTGGCACGGCTCGGAGCGGAAAGAAAGGAAAGTAGATTAAGAGGAACAGGGACGGGAAGAGCAGAGAATAAGATTTTATTCATATGTGGTGGCATTTATCTCTTTATTCTTTCAGCTAGCGCCCATAGTTCCTCCCCGCTCCACGTTGCACCCTCCGACGCTGCCGTGTTTAACTAGACCCATAAAGGGCAATTTCGTCTTAGAATTACTCCCTGCTTCCCCTTCTCATCCGTCTTACTGCTTTCTAAGCGCCCCTTTCCTTCCTTCTGTCGACGCCTCCCTTGGCGGTCGGCATCCCTGCGCCTCTTGGACCGGGGTTTGTCCGAGCTGCCGTACCAGGCCTGCCTAAAACATCCCAGAAAAACTAACCAACCCATTTCCGAATGAGAAGATGGGTGCGCTCGAAGCTTGTCGACAGTCAGTACAAAGTAAATCAAGACTCAAAAGGCCAAACCAACCCCTTACGCTAATGAAACCCCCTACCTAATCAACCCCAACCCAACCGAAGCCAAATCTCACCCAATCCGATCTTGAAAAAAAAACTATACCGCACACACTCCAGATAAAGAATCAACCCTCATCACGTAAAGGAGCACCTCATCCTCTCGTCACATTCTTCCGCGGACACTTCCGCTGCCGTGTCTTATGTCACGCCATATTTATCGCCAACGTCGAATCAGCCGCTCATCTCCTGGTATGCAGCTTGGCCAATTAACAGCAGCATCCGTGCTAACGGCACTGCGGTAAACAGGGACATCAGTATGCAGTGCGCCCATTTCAGATTAGCTGGTCATCTCACGGCGTATAGTGCGGCCTAGCAATGGAGGCGTCCTTGGAAACGACGCGCCACATGGATAACCTCAATGGCTTAGCATTGCATTACCGCGTTCGAATACTGTAATCGGATAGACATCGGTTTCACAACACTAGGGATCTAGGTTTAAATGCCGACCGTGGAGGAGGAGGAATAAATGTTTTTTCGAGCAGTCAATTTTGGTGGGCTGACTGCCAGGTGGGGGACTGTCACGTCAATTCACCAAGTAGACAGGATGGACCGAAAAACCGTTTAATTGACTCGGACTATTTTTCAGAGCACACGACAAGTACGTAAACAGTCACAGTGTTTACCAATTCGAGCTCGCCTAAAAGTTGTGAAGGATGGCGTCGTCTCACGTTGCAGCAGATGTCTTCCTGCTAGGCGTAGAAGTCAAAGTGATCGTCGCGTCTCGAAGAGGCTTGCAGGACGTGGGCCCAGCCGACGCTGCCAACAGCCAAGGGAGCGTAGCCCTAGTTGCGTTGTGGGGCTGGCGTCGCAGCGTAGCCCGGACGTCCCCGCCTGTAGCTTAGTTGGTAACCCGGAGCCGCCGATGGTGCGCTGCCGCGGGGTCTCCCTCCAGGATCGCAGCCTGGAGCTCCAGTCAGTAGGCCTGAGGCGTCGTCAGGCTCAGATCACGCTGGGGTCGGTTCCAGGAGCGTCGCCTGGTCTTCTTCCTTGTCCCCACGCTCACCTCGTTCCTCTTCTTCTTCTCGTCTCGATGTTCATTTCCTTGCTTGCCCACTTGTTACCTTCTTGATTGCCACATACTCCTTGGGAGTTTTTGGCGCATACACCTTCGAGGGTTTCGGCACATACCCGTTCGGGGGGTTACTTATGACAATACACCTCCCCCTTTTAAGCGTTTTTTCCTAAAACGGGTCACTTTCCCACAACTCATGCCCGCTTTGTTGAATTGAAGGGTCTCTTGGTTCGAATGCAGTCTCTTCTAAAACTCCCTGTCGCACCACAAAGTCCTAATCCAGTATAACTTACACAGTTCACCAACACCCTTCACTGTTCCGTTCAAAGTTTCCGAGTGTCCACAGTTCTCAGACCGAAAATATCCACCTGAACACAGCACTGTACAATTCACACGACATGATAAACACCACCACTAATAAGCAGTGCTAGTCCCGCCGTAATTGTTCCTGAAAACGTGACACCTTCGTGCTCTGTATCGTCCCCTCTTCGTAATCTTGCTGTACTTCGACAGCCGCTCGGAGACCACCTGTCCTCTTCCCTCGTGTCCTGGGCTAACACCGCCTTTGGAGAAAATTTGTAGGCAAACGTTGCAGGACTTGACATATCTTCTTGGGTCACTTTACATGCCTGGCCCAAAGAAATCTTCAGCAATTCTCCTGATGGTTTCACACATCCCTCGATGGCCCGCCGCGATGTTTTTGTGCGCTAATGCCAAGAGCCCCTGCCGTATATCTTGCGGTGCGACAAGTTGCATCACTACTCGTCCTGAGCGGAATAGGCATCTTCGGTAAAGAAGGTCATTCTGAACTATAAACGTGTAAACCGCCTGATGTCCTCTCCATTCCACCCCTACTTGGTGAGAAGAGCCCTGCAGTGTCCGATCTTGCATCTGGTGCTTGGCCAACTCACGGGAGTTTAGCGCTAGGGGTTAAGTGAAGCTTTTGAAGTGGTCTGATCCTCCCCCACCTTGACGGTTGCTTCAACGGCTGCTGATATTTCCACTTAGGCATACTGTATATGCGGTAAATCACCATTTGTCTTGTGTAGCTCTGCTGATATGATGCGGCGACTTCCTTTCTCCCTGATTTCCGCCTTGCAAATTCATTGGCGGTCGGGAGTGTCTACATCTCGAACACCTGGAACATTCCCCAATATCAGGTCATATAAAGCGTTCTCTAGACATTTTGCACTAACGCTCCCAGAATAATAGGGTGTTGAGATCTCTATGATGGCTTCAGGTAACGACTTGATGGTATTGTCCACGAAAATAACTGGTGACTTCTTCCCTGTCAGATCTTCATCACGTACCAAACTCATTCTAATCAGCACCGTGTTCGCACCACTACCCCTCAATACCGTGATCTTCTTCCCTCCAACTACTCCCGCACTGATTGGCATTCTGTCCCTATTGTTTATTGCCGTCGTACATGCTCATACTGTTCTGACTTCATCTCCTTTTGCTTGAGCATCATTCGGCCGTTGCGCTGGTTTTGAATGTGGAGACACCATGCTCGCAACTATGTCTTGAGTCTTAAAGCGACAGGCCTCAGTCCTGTGCCCCCTCCTACAGCAGACTTGGCAAATCAGGTCAGATTTAGTGCCTTCAAAGTTAATGGGGCAATCCGCGGCAAAATGGCCGATGCCATCGCAGAGGAAGCATCTGCTACGGCCCTGTTTGGTGATGCGGAGCTTCCTCAATTCTGGCGCGTTTCCTCCACTTGGCGGCTGTTCTTGTTCATCAGTCACCTTACCAAAGTTTTTTAAGCCCTGCGCCTCGAGAAAGCCATCAGTTGAGTCAGCCAGGTCGTCAATAGCTTGTAATCTCTTCTCCTTTAAAAACACGACTAAATTGCGATTACAGCAATTCAGGAATTGATCGGAGACAATCTTATTTCTGATAGGCTCATAGGTCTTCTCCGTGCCGGAGAGCTCCATCCACCGATCGAAGTAATTGCTGATTCGTGCTGCGAACTGTCGACCGGTTTCAGGGTCTTGTGGTTGGCAGCACCTAAACTTTTCTCTGAAACCTTCCGCAGTCAAGTGAAACCTCTCCCGTAGCGCAATCTTCACCTTGTCGTAGTCGTGTGAGACGGACGCTGGCATTCAGCCGAACACACTTAATGCTTCTCCTGCCAAACACACGCTCAAAGCCGTAGCCCATTTGGACTTTTCCCAGCCCTGGCCAGTGGCTATCTTCTCAAAACGTTGTAAGCAGGCGCCCAAGTCTTCTCTTTTTTCATCGAATGGTGCCATTAACTTCTTGGGGCAGATCTTTGGGGCTTGTGGTGATACGGAACCAAATCTCTCGCTTGAATCTATGTTTGTACCCTGCGAAGCGAATTCAGCAAGGTGTACTTTCAGTTCCAATATCCTCTGCTCCCTCTCTGCCTTTTCCTGTTCGCGTTCGGCTTTCTTCTGCTCCTCCTGGGCTACTCTTTCGTACATCGCCAAAGCCTCCTCCTTCGTCAACCCTAGTGCCTCGGAAAGGGCTAACAGTTTTTCTGGGTCCATAATCCACCTCGCTGAATTGACAGTGACAATGTGAAATGATGGATCCTGGCAGGCTCGCCAAAATTGTCACGTCAATTAGCTGGGCAAACTGGACGCAGAAAAAACGAGATGTTTAATATACAACGAAAACAACGCGCAGACTCCACACATCACAGCGCTCCTCACTGCAGTAGCGTAAAACGTTCGGGGCGCAAGCACTATACACAGTTAACTTCAGCTCACTTTCCACTTGATGCCCGTTGCTGGTTGCAGCTGTAGCCACTAGGGTCCCGTAGTCGATGACCACTTGAGAGGCTTGCTGGACACGCTGCCAGAGACCAGGGTGCGTAGCCCCGGGTGCCGTGGGGACCTTGTTTCGGGTGCGCAGCCCGAGCGTTCAAGCCAGGTCGCCACGCTGGTGGTCGTCTCTGAAGCCGCCAAGGGTGCGTTGTTGCGCTGAGGATCGTTGCCGCGCTCAGGAGGCCGGAAAGGCGCCTTTCCAGGTTCGGTGCCTAGAGCTTCGGTGCAGGCGTCGCCATTCCTCGCTCTCCTCTGTCCACGCACCTCTCTTCTTTTCCTTCTTCCAGTCCCCTCCTTGAGGGGGTTGCCCATCACATTCTCCAGGTTTCCTTTTTCCTCCTCTTCTTCTGCTAGGCTTCTTCGGGAAGTTGGTCTCTTGGGGGGATTGCTCATGACAGGGACCTTCTTAGTCTAGAAAGCCCTAGTCTTGGCGGCCTATCTCGCACGGTCTACCGGATGTTGTTAGAGATCCGCGTTGCAGCTGGTCGACCGACCATCCCACTGTTCTCCACCCACGGCAAGCGTTTTTTCTGTCTAGAGGAGGCGCTTGGTTTTCTCGAACGCCATCGCGTGTTTCAATGACACAACTGAGTCAGTTCATGCTACAATGGAAAACATTCTAGCCACCGCCGCCACCGACCGCAACACCACGTGCCCCATTCAAGTAGGGTTAGCGGGAAATAAGGGGGAGGGGTAGCGCAAAAAGGGGAGTAAAGAATTGGACGCCTGCGGGAGCTTAGAGGAACAAACAGGAGAATAGGGCATATGGGTAACGGCAAGCGCTGAAGCCAAAACGCTTCAAGACATCAACGCCGTCGTAGATGAGGAGAATTGGTTAGGGGGATATAAGCGTTGCAACATCCGTTTCAGTATTCAGCAACACTGTCCACATTGGACGATTTCTCTTGTACTGAGTAATGTTCGGGGTATGACCAACATGTCCGGTTGACAAAAGAAATCAGCGCGATTGCATTCTGGGAAGGTTGAGTACCAGCGGAGCTTTTTCTGGGTTATTGCTTGGCAACAGGCTCCCGCTCAAAACTGGGGGAAACGTTCAATGGGTTTGTGAATGGGCGTCACGGTGCAAGACCAAATGTGGAAAAGTCAGTTCACAAAAACTAAGATTACCCTGATCATTCTAAAGTCGGATTCACATCTCAACGAAAGTGCGTTGCTGGGAAGGCCCTGTTCTCAAGGAAATATACGCCATCTTATGCTAAAATATGACGTGCCGTACGCCAACAGGAGACCGAAGGGTGGGGATGCCCAAGGTGAGGAGGAGGAAAGCAGCTTTTCTCTTCCTACGGATGCGAAAAACGAGTCAGGGGGCCTATAACAGCGCCGCTCTAAAACCTAATTCCCTTAACATCTGCTGCTCTGCATGAACTATTGTGCGTGTACCCAATCGTATGGCTTACAGGGCAGTAGACATAGGAAGTAGGGCGGTAGGTGGTGCGCTCTTTTGCATACTGACTTCTTCTAGCGTAGGTGTCGTGCTCTTCAACGTGCGCATCTCGGAAATCACCATCTGTAAACAACGCGCCTATAGACAAATAGTACCGCATGGTCACGCGAACGTAACAGATGCCATAGGGCACGGCGAAATAAATCGCCGTTGCAGTAATGAAGGCCACACAACGTAAATCGGGTACACCACTACTCACAACTCATTTATTTTAAAGGTAGCTTTCCCGATATAGGGGGACAAACGCAGAATCCGGAAAAAAGAGCGACAGGGACTTAATACGAAAAGCTAAAAAGCGGGTGGAGAACTTGAGTGACTTGTTAAATTCGCACGGTACACATGCGCTTGGGGTAGCTTAGTGTTCCGATAAAAATTGACTTTCTTCCTTTGTTAGCAATTTGGAAGCACCGCTATCACGAATATTTCCTTCACACCCTGGTGTTCTCAAAACGGGAGAAGTGGAGCTTCGTTTTAAAAGGCATTGTATTTTTCCGAAACTGCCAGGCACAGGCCTAAAACCTTAACCGTTCATATACTCCGAGCGGTACGAGCATGATTTCCCTAAATGCTGGCTTCAGTAAGTGATTTCCATTGAAGCGCACCAGCCGCCCCACTAAAGTACCCTTGGTGAGGAATGAAGGGGTCAATTGGATCTACCAGCAACGTCCGTGTCACCTAACTTATCACCGGGACTGGACGAAAAACGCCCTCCTGCAAATGAGATCGTCCAGGCTCGCCTCTAAGAGATGACTGCGGAATTATTCGAGGCTAGCTGAGCCGGTTTTCGCGAAAGCAGATTGCGGACACCGTTCTAGAAGGTTTATTTTTTCGAAAGAGGGTGTATTTAAGACCATGACAGCTAAGTGCGGGCTGAAGGAAGGCCTTTTCAGGATAATGAATTAAGGAAGTGATCGAATAAATTCATGTCTTTCTTGCTGCTCTCCAGGTACTGCAATGTGGAGTAATATAATTTAAAACAACGGAGGTATTGTTCAATCAGTATATTTTTGCTCCTGAGGCAAGGTTTGTTGTTTCGTGAAATTAGAGCACCCAGTGTTCTTGTAAGCGCATGAAGACTGCAGATTAACCTAGGCAGTGTGCAAATCAAAGCGAGAGTTCACATGCAATATTCTTGTTTTTACAGAACTTGCCTATTTTTGCTCACCCCGGCCGGCCGGCCGTAGGACCATGCAGCGAATCCTACGTGACCAACACAGCCTCATTTAGAGCTAAATATTTTTTTTTGCATCCATTGCCACAACGCTTGAAAGGAGATATCCACCAATAAATGGGGTACTGCGACACCAGTTTCCGGAGAACGAGATAGTTAGGTTAACAACTCGTAAACCGGGTTACTTAAGAATGGAGGGATGTGTAAAAGGTGTATCCAAAGAAAACTGTCTGCAAAGAAATTGCCTGCTGCATATGGGAACCAACATAAATGCGTCATGATTATGAATAAAATATACGCGGATGATTATACGGAATTAAGCGGTAGTGTCTACGCCAACAGAGCGATTACAATTGCATGGCATATTTTTCTTGACAATATGTAACTGAAGAAGAAAATAAAATGATAAAATCAATAATTACTCAGAAGTAAAGGAGCATGGAATGCAAAATATACCAAAAATGATACAAGAAACGAATGAGAACAAACGTGTTCCAGTTTACCCTGCCTGCTTACTCCATGTTTCGAGAAAACCCTGAAAAACAAATATAAAATATATAAATTCCTTGGTCGAACGTAGTTGTGACGCTTGCTAAGACAACTTCGTTATCGGCAAGCACGGCGAAACTATTTTTTACAGGCTCAACTTTCCGGAAGGAAGTTCTCAAGGGTGAAGTGAAATATAGAAAAAAATCGTATTGCGATACTCTTGTCGTCAGAAAACGTTATCTAACTATAAAAAAGTAGGCTGGTTTACAAACGCTCCTCCGCAACCGCGTTTGCCATCTCGCCGTGGTACTTAAACTCGCGTCACCCGAACAACAACAACAAAATAGATTTCCTGTTCCCCGTATGGTTCCGCCTCTCTTTTCAGTTCCGACGCACTTCTTATTTCACAATTTCTCCTCGTCAGCGGTCGCAGAGGAACGAAACCTTCCGCCAACACCGTGAAAGCAGTTTCAAAAGGTAATGCAAGAACGCTAAAAAGATGCCCACGAGGCTACGTTCCTATTCCGATCTATGAAGCTGCGCAAGAGTGCAGAAACGGGTACATGAAAAGGAGAGTCGAATAAGCAGTTGGAGGAATTGCAGGATTAAACTTTGTGGAAACTTTTTTCCTCATTCCTTCAAAACTTGGCGGCTTTTAAAGCCTCGGTTATCGGGTTCTGCCCGCAAACCGGATACAAATGGACGGTTCCGTCGTCTGAAAAACCCAAGACGTCGGCATGAAGGAAAACATTCGGAGGGTTTGGCCTGACGATGTAACCTAACTGAGGCTTGCCAGGCTCTTCGTTTCCCAAAACAGAAATTATTCTACACCAAAAAAAGAAGTAAATCAATATCGTGCTTTGTAATATACCGTGAGTGTTTTTCGCTAGCGTTCTCGGGGAGGTAGTTATTTCTGAATAAATATATGTTTTACTTCAGAGACTTACTTGCAAACTATTTGGTTAGGCGAAACGAAACTTAGCTGGTCTCGTTGCACGCAGAAAACTCCTCCTGCAGGAACTCACGCGCATACGCGATAAAACCCGGTTGGAAAGTAAATAAAATTAAGGAAAGAGAGATGGGCTTAGTTCACACATGACGCAGGTACACTCGTGCATCTACCAACCCAGGTATGCGTGAGCGGTGTATCAGAGGAAGCGAAACGCGCGCATAAATAGCGGCCGCATCTTACAGGTTTTGTGGTGATTGATCATGTGTACGAACTGCCCGGGCGCACTTTCTCTCTCTCTCTCTCTCTCTCTCTCTCTGTATTTGCCTCTTTTTTACATTGTTAACACTAATCTTTTCAACAAGAATATTATTATTGTATTTTCTGCGTTCCTTTTAGAATTGAAAGCATTTTATAGAAGTACATTCCCAATTCCCGCACCTTCCTCAGAACATATTGTTAAGTCCGAGCCTGCTTTAAAAAAACGACAATATTCTCAAACCAGCGTGCCTAACAGTAACCGAACCGGTATTTTTGCCGCAACTTAATCCCAAATCAAACCATTACATTGTGATCCCGCCGAACCGGAACCGGAAATGAACCGAAGAAAACAATAATCATTACCGGTTCACGACGAAACGGTTCGACCACACGGTGTTGACGGTGCGCGGTCAAGGCGATTCGGGGCTTTTCGCTTTCACGCACCACCAACATCATAACTTTTCATGCACTTATCCCTTCATATCAGTCACAATGCTGTCAACGCTCTCTTCGTCGTCACAGCATGAGGAAAGGTATGCTCACCAATGTTGCAATCGTATGCTAATCCTGGCAGAGCGGGCAGAACGCAAGGCTCAGTAAATGGAAGACCTACTATGGGCAGCGTACAGGCTATATGAAACATCGACTTTTCTGTTCCCTTGCTACGACTGTGTGGGGACAATCGGTAACAAGATTGCTGCCCTGCGCAACAGTGAAGGCCCGCACCCGAAATCTGGCGTAATTGTTGTGTTTCCTAATTTGCTGGAAAGGGTGCACGCTTTGACAATTTAAATACTGGACAAGCGTGACCCTTAAGACCTGCTTGGTGGCCTAACGGTACGTTGTTGACCACAAGGATGCGCTTTCGTTCCCTGCACTTATCGTTCGTTGTAGACGAAAAACGAAAACTTCCATGCGTCGAGATTTCGACGCACGTTCTAAACTTCCAGGTGGTATAAATTGTTCTGCCGGCCTGCTCTACACGGCGCGGAGTCACTTGGGAGCATGAAACGCGCCTATATCTTGTGAGAAGTGTGTTCTTACAGGAAAACGAAAAAAAGGCCTACCTTGGTTTTAAATGATTGCACGCCCAGTTCCTACACGAATATTTTGGCTATTTTTGTGCCTTCCGCAATCAAATAAGCAAAAGTCCTAAACTTAGATTTTGCTCTAGACATCCCTTCCTTTGGCGAACCTTCACGATATCCAAAGTTGTCATCACGGCGAATGTAGCGAGCGCCGTGGTGCATGGTATGCTAGCCAGTTTTTCAGGAATCGTAGAGCAGAGAACTTCGTGTTTTATTTGGCATATTGTAATCATGATAATAAGTCTAGCAGAAAAAACTGCTAGCGCAAGGTACGGACTTCCTTATTTTGCTAGAAATTGCATCCCCCCACCCTGCAGGCGCTACGAATTTTTCTGGGATAAAAAAACGGCACTGCAGAAGTAGATTACACAAGCAGAAAGGCAGGCCGGTCCGGCATTATCACATTCGTGCAGAGCTCCCGCTTTGCGCTTGTTCTGCTGTTTTGTCTCCTTAAGGGGTTCTTTGTTTTCGGTTATGGGGCTCAGTGACTAGTATAAGTCGCTACTCTGTTGCTACTGCAGCTGCTTCTGGGGAGGGAGAGGGCCGAGGACACATTAAATATAATCTTCCCAAAAGAGTTAGAACTCGTGCTTCATGCGTCCAATCACCCCTGCAGTTTGTGATCGCATAATCTGTTATAAGGTTCTGCAACGTAGCGGAAAAGAACGTGGGCTGGTGGTCAGGCAGAACGGAGACGTATTTACGGTGACATAAACATTCGTAACAGATATCACAAAACACATTACAGTGATCAGAGCAAAACCGAGTGACTGAGCGTCAACTAAAGTTCACGTTCAACAAAATTTTGTATGACGTCCTCAATAAAGTGACAGCTAACGAATTATCTTAGGTCCCCAACAATCGAAGGTAGCATTTCAATGCTGCGGTAAGAGATTTTTCTTACGCTACGGCTGATGAAATAAGAGTGCACCACTGGCATATAGAAACACGTCATTGACTTTTGTGCAAAGGTGACTCGCCGGTATGAAGGCCCATTTCTAGGGGTTTAGCGTTGAAGTTGATGGGAGATTCCAGAGATAAGATTGTCATTTCAACAAAAGAAAGGAAGCGGAGAAAGTATATCCCAAATGCAGTCATGACCTTAGTGGTTGATTTACATAGTCTTTAGAGAGAGAGAGAGAGAGAGAGAGAGAGAGAGAGAGAATGGTCTTTAATAGTACATGTTAAGGTAGCCTCGTAAAGGCGCTAGGTTGATACTCTAGATGTAGGAGAAATGAAATGGGTGAAGTGATGATGATGACTATGATGAAGATGATGCGCTCACTAACGAAGCCTTATATATAGAGAAGTCCTGTACCGCGATGAAGGGACAGCAGGGGCCTAACACGTCACTTGCCGTTAGTCTTCTAGAAAGCGGCTGGCCCAGGGGCACTTAGGCGGGACGTCCTAGATACTGCATTGCGGGCACAATCACATATAACATGGTTTGTAGTCTCTAGAACAACATAATGGCTCGGCGGAAAAGTTGCTGGCAGACCACCACTATTTCACCTGTTTTCCTTAATATCCGGCCTAATTGCTCACTTTTGTCTTTAAAAGTGCACGGCTTTTATTGGGAAAAAGCCGTTCTTTTGAATGCTACGAAACGGTATTTGGTTTATGTGGTCGCTTTGAACTACAAAACACTTTTTCACCCTTCACTAATAATTAACTCACCGAACCCGTTCGTGAACCAGTTCAAGCTTGCGAACCGGCACGCGAACTGCTTCGGTTTCCGATTTAGCCGGACAGGAACTGAACCAGTACGATATAAATTCAACCAAAACCGAACCAGTATTTTTGTCGGTTAGACACACTGTCTCCAAGGAGCATTTCTTTGTATAAATTATGCATTAGACTCTTTACCAGAGTATTTACAGTTTGCACGTGCTAAAATTTTTTTCATATGGAAATTACTGCCTACGTGCTCTGAAATTTAGTGTTTCACACAAACAAAATTTTCCACATCAAGAATGTATCTGACCCCCCCCCCCATTTGTTCAACATTACTGTAAACAGTACACCCTCATTCCTTAGACAATAATAGGGAGTGAAATTACAAAAATCACAACGAAAGCATGAAACGCAAAAGTTTCGATTTAAGGTGTTTACTCTCTTCTCATGTAACAATTTTGTCTCGCATAAAAATGATTTTATGGCATTTATATAGCAAATGTATCTGCTCGTACATTCTTGTCAGATCTTGTCCCTAAATAATCTTCTGCATTAGGGTGTGATCATGACCTGCATCGCGTATGGAAAAAGTTCTACTCGAGCGCCTCTCTCTTGAGCTTCGTTAAAATTTAGGGGTTTCTACGGATCACCACGTAACAAGGTGCACATGTCATTCGGGTGCTCCAGTAAACGACCGGCGTCTATTATGCAGCAGAAGTTATTAGGGCCTTCAACGCAACCATCAGGGTATATGAGGCAGTTGAGGTCTGGCATATTTTATGTATGGTAAAATCGAAGTTCGCGGAAAAGTCTCCACTACTGTGCATAACATCCACAGGAGCTGCAGAAGTATCAAACAGAGCATACTAAAGCAGGCAATAAAAAATAATCAATCCATCAATCAATCAACGAATCAATCAATCAATCGTTCAATTGATCAATCAATCGTTCAATTCAATGACTGCGTTATTTACATAGTCATTTATAACCCATCTGATACCGCGAGTCTTCAAATTGACCTTAATAACATTTCAACGTGCTGCGAAACATGGCGTATGAAATTAAATGTTAACAAGTGTAAGTTTATGAGAGTTTCGCGAGCAATTAACCCCACCACTCCTTCCACTTATTACCTCAATGGCTCGCCTTTAACTGAAGTTACTACCTATAAGTATCTCGGAGTCCATATTACCAATAACCTTTCTTGGGAAACGCATGTGAAGTACATTTCTAACAACGCCAATCGCACGCTTGGCTTTCTTCGTCGCAACGTTTATCTTGCTCCGTCATCGTTGAAACTAATATTATACAAGACACTCGTTCGACCAAAAGTCGAATATGCCTCATCCATCTGGGACCCCGGTACTAAATCGCTCACCTCATCTCTAGAATCACTGCAAAATCGTGCTGCTAGGTTCATATTATCAAACCATGAGCGCCTGTCCAGTGTAACCGAAATGAAAAAACGGTTAAATCTGGATGACCTTTCCACACGACGCATCGTTTCTAGCTTGTGTACATTCCATAAATTTATCACACCAATCAAATCCTTAAACATTTGCTTTTTTTTGCTGGCCCCACTTTTGTATCTCCCCGCATTGACCACACTTTCAAAGTTGGTTTACCATTGTGCAGAACTAAACATTATCATGACTCTTTTGTTCCAAAAACCAGCGTGCACTGGAACGGCCTTCCCGCTTCCATCGTCTGCATCACCGAGCCTGTCACCTTCAAATCGGCAGTTTACGATTTTGTCCATTCATTGTGATTTTTGTTTCTTTTCCCGCCCCGCTGTGTGTTATTGCTATGTGATTTTTTTTCCTGATTACCCCACTCCTCTCTGTAACGCCTGAACGGCATTGAGAGTAAATAAATGAAATAAAATGAAATGAAATAAATTTCAATTATCACTAAAGGAGCTGAATTAACTAGTACTAAATCAATAATAAATTCAGATAACCCTAAAATTTGAAGCCGCCCTTTGACGTTGTTTTTGAGATCCTCCTTAATAAGCAATTATTTCATGAAACTGAAGGGCCAGACTTACATAATGGTTGGAGCCAAGGGCCGGCGTTCTGTAGATAAGTGACCCTTACGCCTGCATGTGTTTTAAAACGCTATCATCCTCATACTGAAAATAATAATTTGGTGAGGGAAAATTCTATATCTGCACCAGCGCAGCATACTCACTGGACGTACGCCACCAGTTCAAAAGAAGACCGCTGCCGTATTCAACTTGACCACACGCTTTATTGTAATAGCACGAACACTGCGAGGAACGAGATTATGACGCCCTCCTAGTTTTAACAGGGAGAGAGGCAAACAAGAATGATTGAAGGTGTTTTGATGGCCGTTTATTCTTTATTTTTCCTAGAAGGGATGGTTATGATAATAACAAGAACCCGTGGCTTCTGCATATGCAAAGGATGTTTCGTGTCGCCACGAACTGGAACCTGGTTTGTAACTGCACTTTTGTGCGGGAGCGAAGACGTGTAAACAGAGTGGTAATTTCGGAGCAACGGCATGGGGGGGGGGGGGGGGCGGACTGCCCAATAAATTAAGAAGGAAGATTCTTCGTTTCCGGGCTAAAGCTACCTTATCGCATGTAATAAATGTAAATACAGTTTATGATTCTTGGTTGATGGGCTAAAGCTTCCTTATCGCACGTATTTGATGTAAATACAGTTTGGCTTTCTACATTTCCTTCGTGAAGAAAGCCAAAGTGATGTTCTGTGATGCATCACAGAACATCACTTCGTGTATCACACTGATTGCAATCACTGCTAAGCGAAGAAAATAACGCTTCTCGTACCAGTATTTTCTCAGGGCATTTGCCTGCCCGGAACTTTGTCAAAAACGCCTCCGGCTGTCTCATACTATAACCAACGCGTTAGGGCGTTCATATTATACTCCTGTCGGATGCATCTTGTAACCATATGTCTTTTCGCTGGTAAAAAAAAACGCTTTAGACAGCAAGGGCCCTACGTTCTTTTCTTAGTGCGTTTTCAAAGTGTCAGTAGGTCTTCCGTAAGCTGAGATCTCAGAGTAGAAAAATGATGTTTCGTGACTGCCGTCGTGAACCCTTTTTAACCAACGTTGGCTTATCCAAGTAGGTAAAGGCTCGTGTAGTTGTAGCCAGCAGTTGAGACAAGCTCCGGAACTGACTCTTTGCACTGACTGTCCGAGTCGTTGTAATAGTGCAAGTAAAAAAAGAAGCCCTAGCGGAGCTATACCAACTTACAAAATTCAATTGTCCTGCGAAAAGTCTAATTCAACCAAGGAAAGAATTATCTCGGGGAACCGGTAGTTAAATATACTCAAGGCGGTCAACACCAGCAAATGTTACACTTTTAGACAACCCAAGGGGCCCAGCTTCCCCACACTGAATTTGAATGACCGATCTATGCAGCTAACAATAAAATGTCGAGGATTGACGATGTCGAGCAAATCATTTTACTCAAAACATTGCTGTGTGCTATGGCATACCCAATGTAAGCGTCACATTCGGCACAGAGCAGATTCCTTTTTTAAGTCTTGAGAAAGATAGAGGCGCGCATTCGGGGGGCGCCACTAGGAATGAAGGACTAGGAGGATCGGCACTCATATCTCCCGATTGGGTATGTGCTATACCCTAACGAACAACAATATAGGCGACTATTAGTCCTCACGAAAATGGTGTGCACAGTGGACTAGTACAGCCGGGTCTATGGCCCTGTATTGGTAAAATGGAGTAGCCGGGACCACATTCGCTTCCAGCCTCTCACTCAATAAACCAGTTAAACCACCACTACCGCCTCGCTTGTCGACTCCATCACCATGTCGGAAACCGGGCGCTGGTGTTCTCGCTCCTTTCGTCACAGAAGGCACGTAGCTGTAATTCGCAGAATTTCCTTTATTTGCGTCATAACTCTGGTCGCTCGTGTGCAGAGTGGTGAAGCTGAGCTACAGGATTGTCTTGGAGTGCATATAGAGAAACTATAGAAACCGGGCACTGGGGTATTCGGGGGAGACCAACAAACTTACGGGGCACGTCTTTACTAAAAGTAGGAAGCCGATTCAGGACGCACTCCCCAGACGCAAACGAAATGAAATACGTGCAGAAATTCAGAGATTTGCTACAAATGTGTAGCATTCTTATGCCGCTTGTCTGGGTTGTGAGTTTTTTACGCACCCGCCGCGGTGACTGAGTAGCTATGACGTTGTGCTGCTGAACACAAAGACGCGGGTTCAACTCCCGGCCGCAGTGGCCGCTTTTCTGATGTAGGCGAAAAGCAAAAACGCCCATGTGTTCGATATTCCGGCACTCGTTAAAGATCCTCAGGTGGTAAAAATTAATCCGGAGCCGTCCACTACGGCGCACTTCATCGCCTACGCTGAGTTGCTCAGTTCTTCACAGCCAAAGTTTCGGTTTTTTCTAAATTCTTTCCGACCAATTATTTCTATTTACGCTATTATTCCCTCGAAATCTGCATTTTGGTGTAAATAAAGGTGGTCACACTGTTCGCATTATCGCGTTTTTTTTATTTCTTTGTTATTCAAAATTCTGTCCGGCTAATCATCTCTGTTTAAGCTAATTAAAACGATAAGAGGTTTTACTTCCGCCAAATCTGCATTTTTCCGTAAGTTCAGGGCGCCACACAATTCAACATTCTCGCTATTTCTTTTCTATTTTCTTATTTTTGGGGGAGTTTTCAAAATTTCTGTCCCACGAATTATTTCCAATTACGCTATTATAATGATTAAAGGTGTCACTTTAGCCAAATCGGCACTTTAGTGGAAGCGCAGGGCGTCACACGGCTATGAGTGTACTCGGCTGTGGGGGTACTCGGCAAAGATTGCTACGAATGAAAACCAATGGTTCAGTAATATTCGTAAACTCGCTCTTCAAAGTCATCGATGCGTGTGAAACTTTAGCAGAACAACGTTGCTAACGAATGTAAAACACGGTTTAAAACAAAAATGGCAGCACTTGTAAGTATCGCGAGTTGTCAAGCATTTTCAAAAGGCGTTAGGCAAGCAGTGTAAACGATAGAATTATTCCCATAAAGCATTCCGCCTGCTTCAAAAGGGCTCGCCGCTGCAAGGGATAAAGGGGCAGGGGACCGAGAAGGACGCAGGCGCTAACTTTGAGCACCAGCGCACGCACCGGCGTTTTTGTGAGCGAAAACGCGGAAGTAATATCCGCTTGTTCTTCCGCCCTTAACCGTAAATGGTTAAGGCTTGCGTGGGACAAGCCCTGCGTCGATGAGTTGAAGCAAGTAAAAAAGGAATACGGCCACTGCTAGAACGATCCCCAAGTCTGCTGGTGAAGCCCATTTTTAAGGACCGCAGAAGCTGGCGACTGGCGGTGGGGCAACGCAAACGAAGCTTGCGTGACCGAGAACTACCGGAAACGCATGGGTGAATGTCTAGCGCTTCCAAATTATCACTGCGGCTGCGAGAAGGAACGAGGGACGCAGAAAAGTCTGAAGAACATAAGCTAAAGAGAACGTCAGGAAGACACTGTTGCGAATATTATGACACAACGGATATCCCAGGGAGAAAGACGCCCTGAATGCAAGTTCCCATCAATGAAAGGATCCTGGATTCTTAGAAGGGTCAAGAGGAGAAAAGCGCGGGTGCTGTGTGCTTGTGGCGCAAAAAGCTGCCATCTGAGAAGCCAGGCCATGGACGCCATATTTGATACCCGACAATTTATCTTCCTTTGTCCCTTTGTTTTCGCATTATTACCACCCTTTCCTATGTTTTTGCCCGCGCACAGTTGGCTTTTATCATATCGTTATTTTTTTTACCCGGCTCTTTCTCTCAACCTTCTGTCGTTATTACCACTCGCAACTTTCGCCCTGGTTGATATTTTTTCCTTCTAGATGTTATCGGCAGGGATAATCAGCGTTCCACTCATCCATAGCGCTGAAGAGACATCATTCAGTGCCAGAAAGGGATAAAACTAATATCAAAAGAAAACAACCTGTAAAGGCAGGTTTTGTGTAGCAGCGTACATCAAGCGCTTCATCTGGAGGGCGCTTTGTATGCCGCTTCTGGTCAGAGTTAACATTGACAAGCAACAGCGCTTTTATAGTTCGGTGGTTTTGGCGCCTACAGGCATTGTCCCTGACCACCCGCTTGTCCTTTAACGTTTGTCTTACAAGCCTTTGTGTACCTTTCGCGGTATGATGTGTTTTATAGCTGAGTGTCAACTTGCACAACAACATATTTCTCTGAGAAATATTCCTGTTTGCCCGCGTTCGATTGGCCCAGGTGGTTTAATTGGTTGTAAAAAAGGATGCCTCGAAGTGAGGATTTCAGGCTCGTGAAAGTAAACTCACACCACTCATATCATACAGAAGGGTGGTTTTATATAAGATCGAACAAAGGGCGGCTGGTCACCCTCTTCAATTAGCTTTAAATCTTTTACCAGCGGAGCTGTTGCACAAGCCGTGAGTTCACTGTTGCAGGAAAAAATGTAAAGAAAATGCCAAGTGCTCGTGAGCGCGTTCCTCGGGGTGGCCTCCAAGCAACCGCGACACGCGCAGTAGGTTCAGCAAAAAAAAAAGAAAAACCTACGCGTTCACCGTCATCGCGGCAACACTCGCTCAGAACGAGAAAGACACTCCAAAGCGTACGCTCATCCTCCGTTCGTCCTCGTGTGGTCATGCGCATGCGCTCAGTACAATGGAGGAGCCCTCGCGTGCGGCACAGAGGTCACCACGGCCGCCGCATTCTACAGAAGCAATTATGTATAATTGGAGACACGGTGGCAAGTGTGGCAATCCTTGGTGAAACGACTTCCAGATCCCGCCAATGCTGCCTCGAGTTCATAACCAAGAGCTGGTAGAAGTTTACGATGCTAAGGATGACTTTGCATCTACCAATCGCCGCGAAGAAGACGACGTTCTCTTCGATGCGTATTGCGACGGTTTCTAGCCCATTGAACGATGCAAACAAACAATGATACTGAAACTTAACTGTATCAGGTAATGCCCACCTACAACAGCTTCAGCCATACAAGTCTGGTGCTTGAGTGCAAGCTTCCAAGAATTTTCACATAATATTCTGATTATTCTTATGACCACTTTCACCAATATTTGGCCAGGCAAAAGTTTGTCTAACTGTGAAAGATTTTGAACGTGACAAGGCGGACCCCGCAGCTAACTGTCCGTGCGCCTCGGCCAGACTTAGCGACATCAATCTCCGGAAATATTTATCATAGGCAACTCGTAAATTGTATGCTCAATTTACGCCTGGTGTACATTTCTGTAAAAAAGATTTGTTGCTTTTAAGAATGTAAATTTTTCGTTAAAAAGTGTCAAATTCGGCTCAGAGCCCGATTTTCTAATTTTGAGCAGAAATGTTACAAAAACTACTTCAGTTATAACCATCAAATTTCACTCCCATCTACCCATGACATGGGCAAACAAACAAGCAAGCAAGCAAGCAAGCAAACAACAAACGAGCAAGCAAGCAAGAAAGCACGCAAGCAAGCAAGGAAGCAAGCAAACAAACAAAAATAAACAAGAAAACACACAGACAACAAACTCCAGCTAACAAGCAGACAAACAAACAAGCAAGCAGACAAACATGCAAGCAGACAAACAAACAAACAAACAAACGAACGAACGAACGGACAAAATTTACCTCGGTACCTTAAACGTGCGCCAAATTGATGACCCACGGGCGTTTTTGCTTTTCGCCTCCATCAGAAAGCGGCCGCCGTGTCCGGGAACCGAAACCGCGTCCTTGGGATGGGCAGCATGACTGAGCAACCGCGTCGGAATTTTAAGTGCCCAACAAATTGTACAAGCGATTTCATAAGCGAAAAAACATGAAGATGTGGAGGCTTTCTAGGGCCTGGCCGCGTATATCTCTTTTGTCGAGGCGTTCACAGCAAGCAATGTTCCACGACCCACCATTATGATTCGGATTGAGTGAACTGATAGTGGGGCTGATGGACAAAAGAGCGAGAAGCCCATCTCAGCCAATGCCGAGAGTAAGCACGTCGTTAGCACAGCCCACGTAAATTAAGGGCCACTCTTCGTTTGCAAGCAAGCTGATCGCACGGGAAAAGCCATTTTCCAATCGCTTCCGAGCTTCTCTCCTCCGAATCATTAGGTTCTCTTCGAAGGGCAAACTATTCCGAGCTAGTTTCTTTACCGGGTTTCTCTGTAGACCCCTACATCTTTCTTTTTTTTCGAGCTTGACCGCCCCTTAGCCATCTCTTAATTCTCAACGTACCACCTGGTAAGAAAACTGCTTGTCCGGGGGTACTTTTTAAACACACAGATTGACGTTGGGCTGCAAGTGGGGTACGTTCAATCGCCTTGCTGGCAAGCGCGACAGCTAATTCAACCGTGTTGATAGCTTTACAGAATGAAAGTAGTTTATACCCTCAGAACCTTCTCCCTGATATTTATGCTGATCGCTCCATATCTTACGGGCAACATTCACATCAATAAATTTGCAACTTTGCTACGTTACTACTGTCCCTTAAAAGAGGCCACGAAAATGAACAAATATTTCTTCCGACACCTTCATAGGTTCTGCGTGCAGTCAGACTGTAAAACGCGATTAGCCGTGGCCCGGCGCTCACGGCGCGGCAGTGATCACAACTCCTGGTGGCATGCTAATATTTGTCAAGTCTTACCAAATATACATCTAATCAACCGGCTCCGAACAAGGAAAAAAACATTGCTACCATCAGCTCAATTCTTACCCTTAGCATCAAGATGAATGCGGGAGTAGTGCGGTCCCAATATATTGACGAGGTTGACGAAAAATAAGTGATTGGAAACATTGCTAGCGAACAAACGAAGAAAAATACAGGCGCCAACCGACGAGAGAAAGGGGCCGGAGAAACATGGTTGCAGTCTTGGTTTGCTGGTGCCTGGCCAAATCCTCGTCTACCCTCCACTTCTGCACTAGGATAAAGCCGAGGACGATGAAACCTGTATTGCAATATCTAGAAAATATTGGCGGAGCTTGCACGAGTAGTGCAAGGCTTGAGAAACAGCAGCTCTGGCGGCCCTTCTCCCTTCGTGGGAGACCAAATTGGTGCACCTCACATGTATTTCAGAACTTGTCGCTGACAGTTCTCCATGACTGGCACGGCCGGATAGCTTTGTCCGCAGCCTTTCACATCTCTCCCAAAGTGGACCACGTTAACACACGCTAGAACCCACGGATTCGCGAACTCGAAGTCTATAGATAGCGAACTTGCCACCTGTCCGACCCACTTCAGGCGCGAACGCACGTGAACTGGCGAGGACAAAAGCACGCGAGAAATGCCACGAACGCCGGGCACAGTGTTCTCGAAGGCGGAGCTGGCCGACGCCGGGTGCTCCTCAGGAGACGAACGCAAAAGTGGGCTTGGTATTTTTTCTTGGTTTTGGGGGGTAAGGCTACGAAGCGAAACTACAAGCTTAAACAGCTGTGCTGTAAAAAACGACAAGCCCAAAGTCCCATGTGAAGAGAAAAAATATAATGAGCCTTTCCACTCTCAAGGTGAATGAACAGCAAAGCTTTTCAGCACAGGATTGGATGACGCACAATTTAGGTGGAAGGTATGGGGCCATTTCTTTCTCGCGAGCGTTTCACGCTGATCATTCCTAATGAAAACCCGTGAATTTACAGCCGTTTTCTGGGGAGAATTCGCGATGAATCCCGCTTGGCCGACAGGCGTTCTAACCACGGAGCTGTAAGAGCTTGACTTGAGCTGTGTCCGTGGATATCGTTTACAGAAAACTATTATCATCGGCGAAGCAGAGAGGATGAATGCTAGGCCAAAGTTGCTACGCAAAGAAGGGTGAAGGAAAGTGTCAATTAATGAAAGAGTGCGCGCCTCAAAAAAAGGAAAAAAAGTGGTTAGAAAGGTCCCGAAAATCGAACCTTGGAATTTTACGTCGTGAAACCGGCAACTTTACTACTGGGCTACCCCAAAGAGTTAGAGGGTCTAGCAGCGGCAGGGAACCACATGTGCAGGCAATTGGAAACAAAAATAAGTGTCAGCGCCCAGTGCGCAACACCTACAAATCAAAAAGGCCAGATACATACTTGCGCAAGTATTACAGCAAACTGGGTTCTAAGGCGAAAAAAAATACCAGGGCCGAGGGCCTCCTTGAAGTCTTCAAGTGTACAATTCCAGCGCAAGTGCTGCAACCTTACCGCCACGCCTGCTCACTTTATGCGTACACTGGCTCACCTAAACTCCATTTCCGCCAAGCTTCGATGTTCAACCACTACGTTGTGGCTGTTCATCGCTTTAACTTGGCTATTATAGACTTCTCACATCATATTCTGGGGTTCTCGGGAAAGATCCCTTACGCGCGTATACTCCTACGACTATTCAGCTAAAGATGCTATAGTTGAGCCTGCTGCGACTGTGGAAAACCTCCGTGGGGCGTGCAATAAATATATATTTAGGCACGCAGGATACCGCCCAAAAAAGTAAAATGCTTTGCTTTCCAAAACGATAGATTGGCTCCGGTACATGGTTATAATTTAACTACGGCCGCCAAGTTTCATTAGGAGACCCCCAACGCCACATTATTTACCCACGTTTGTCACCCAAGTGAAGGGATGGTTATTTCGCGGCTGTGGTTTATGGCCCTAGCTGTCTCAATCAGACTCCCTTATCGCGCTGTTTTACGGCCCAGTTCTGTCTTTCCATAAGTTGGGCACTGATTGCCGAAGACCATAATCACCTTTGAGATAAAATGAATGTTTTATCAAAACCATCTGACGCCAGTTTCATGCTGTAGCACGTTTGTCTTGTTGACTCGTATATTTGCCGTGTGTGTGTTTTTTTTTTGCCTTGCGATAAGTAAAAACAGCCTTGTATGACATCTAGTTCCATCAGAACTGCCAGAGGCCTTTTCATCTTGAAGGTGTTATCGAGACACAGCTTCTTCCCAGTTATAGCTGGACCAGTCGCAGGCATTTTATCGCGGCCGCAGTCAGTATTCTGTCTTTCCCGCTTTGAGGCAGCAACCAAACCATACGGTTAACGAACACGTTAACATTAATAACGATCCTAGAGGCACCGAGGCGGCCACAAAATACTTTCGGGCAGCGACGCGGAAGCAAGAGTCGCGCTGATGGGAATTATGAAGGACAAAGAAGAAATCAAAAGACTCAGTGCAGATTCCGGAAGCAGCTTTAGTCCGGCAACCATGACTGGACGCGGAAGAAAGCAACCAGCGTTAACGAGACAAAGCCGCAAAGAACCGGTGAAAAACGGACGGTGACGTAGAGCTTAGAAAATTATGATTCACACGAATTGTGTACTGAATCCCAAGGCTTAGCATTTATCTTCTTTAATCTCCCACTCGAGCATAGATGGTGGGTTTTTTGTTCCTACGTTTGTTTCTTTGTTTCATTGTTTCCGGTGGACTGCCGAGATATACACAAGGCCATTTTTAACCACGGAGATGTTATAAGTGGGGCACTGATGACAGTCATTCCTGGTATAGTGTCACGCTCTCCGGAACAGGTTTTCCCGCCCCGCCAAAACTGGTTCCCAGTTTGGCAGTCATTTATAACAAAGACAGAAGGATGTTGTAGAGCCTTCAAATTTTGATATATAGCGGCCTAAATTTTCTCCAGAAAGATTCTTTCCTACAATGCAATGATGTTTGTAGGTAAAGCCTACTTTATGGGTCAATGCAAGCTTGGATTTTGTAAGCTGGCTTTTACACTTTGTGGCTGCACAGTGAAGCACGGCCATTCACAGAAGAAGTATGATTACTGAAAACCGCTTTTCAGCAATCATGCCCCTTCCGTAAATTGTTTCTGGATGCTTCTCATAACTCTTGTTTATTCGAAAGTATCCAGAAACAATTCAGATGACCATTTGCCCCAAGGACGACTGTACAATTACGCCGCGCTTCATTTACTTGTCATAATTAGATGGCTCACAGTGAAGTTTTCAACGTTACAAAGTTAGTGTCTGCTGTAACTACAAGGGGCATATATTCAGGGAGTAGGGTTACAGGAAACAGGCTGTAACTATTGTTTCCCAGGAACTACACGGAAACAAATACTATCCCAATTAACCGTTATATAAGATGATTCTTATATTATGCACACCAGCATCGCTGGTGACCCTAATTCCCAGAGTGGAAGGGCACTAATTTTTTCTGAAGGCACCGCTTTTTTAAACCCTAAACACCCGATTTTCTTGCCAGGAATTATCAGTCACAAACGTTCTGAAATGGGGTATTCGCCACCGCAGAGCACGTTTTGCGATGCCAAGCGCAAGAAATAATTTTAAACATACAGAAACAACATAGCGCTATCAGAACTGTTTCATCAAGCACGACTATACCTTTAGTTCATGAGTCTTGCCCAAATGTGACGGGTTCGAAAATTTGCACACCAAGACACGTCCTGCAAAATACGACGCCGCCCGCAGAAAATGCAGTACAGACTAGAAAAGTCACCAGATGCCGAGTTCCTTGTGACTCCCCGTTTTTCACGGCTGTCTGCTGCAGTATATTTTATAATCCCGGCAACGGAAGTGTTCCCAGGAAGACCTCCTTCCTGTCGATAAATTTCACTGAAGCTCACTTCTTTTGTTTCAGCTTCCGGTACGGTTTCCTATTTACTCCTCCCTCTATTTCCCGGAGAGACTGCTGACAAAGCAGAGGTTCTGGTCTTGTGATCCTTCAGGATTCAGTGCTCCTTGTAATCACACGCGTAGTTCAGTTCCGATTTCAACAGGCCGCCTGCTGCTTCCTCTTGTTCGCTTCATTCGCCATTCCCAACTACGGGCGTTGGCCCACTCAGTGTCGTCTACATTCGTCCGCGTTATCTGCTCTAGAAGGCAGAGAGGGAGAAGGGAGGGAGGGAGATTAAATTGTAGAGAGATAAAGAGAATGGCAGGCAAGTAGAAGCAAGAGGACAGGGAGAGACACGTACAGAGAGAGATAGAGATAGAGAGAGCAGAATGTACACGATGCTCAGATGAAAAAAGAATTGAAAGTTCGTTCGCTCGGCAAATAAAGCAAACTAGGTGGCAAAAGTAAAACACAACAACGTTGTTTTCGCAAATACGAACAAAGGTCGCCAATAGGAAAAAAATTAGGGGATGTCTTAGAAAGAGAACAAAATATTTTCAGAGAGAACCTGCAGAAATTTGGACAAACGACTAACATTGGCTGGCTGTGACTGTCTGCGACAGTGATGGAGCATTTTTCCTTTTTCTGTATTTCAGCCAGTAAGCATGAGAGAAACCACAAGGGAAACCCTCCAAAAACGCCATGTTTTGTTTGTATTTTTGCAACGCGCCAAAGGACAAATTTGTGGTTCAGAATAGTGACGCCAGAACTAAAATAACAAAACAAAAATGATAAGTTGACACTCCTATCCGCAGCAGTTAAAGGGACCCTGCAACACTTTCTCCAACTTTTTTTAAAAATCTTGAATGCTTGCAGACCGTAATCACCCAACACATTCAATACTTAGATTACGGGGTCGCAAAGTACCTCAGCCAAAAATTACTGCTCTGTGCCCATAAGATAACTTGTAAACTCACTCAAAAGATTTTTTCTCTCTTTCCCTGTATTGAAGTTGTTGGATGGCTCGAATTACGTCACTAAGGCCACGTAGCGGCTGTTGGCCGGTTTTCCTTCAGCTGCAGCAATGAACGCTTTTCGATGGCAACGTTAAATAAAGCCACAAAAACAAAGCAGAAATGGAAGGCATATCTGGTGCGACGAGCAAATTATTCAGCGCCGGTCCGTTCCGGCTAATAACTATAGCTTTCGCAGTGGTTCCAGACGCGAAGGAAAGAGTGAACGCGATTATCGAAAGTGTGCAGGGTCCCTTTAAGGTAAACGTCGCGAATTGAGGGATGAACAAACTAATCTCGAGATTGGGGAAGAAGGGCCGAATACAGAATGCCCATAAACTTTCCTAAATTGTAGGCGTTGTTGCAGTTCTTTAAAACGAGTATTTCTTTCAGTAAAGTTTTCTTTAGTGGCGGTGGAGCCGTAGGAGTGTACCTGAAACTAAATACATCCCTGGCCTTCCGAAAACTCACAGTTTGGACATCGCTGGACGTTTTCTGTATTCATTTAAATGGCAGAGTCAATCTCTTCCACTCCAGAAAGGGGTCCGTCGCTTCGGATGGTGATCTTTTAACCCTTCCTAGATGGATTTTCGGTAATCCAGAGTGACAGTGAGAATATTCTGGTACCTGAACAGAGCGAACGTTTCCCGAGCTGTAGCTTACATAATCTCATATGAAGTCACCATAATTTGGAAATGACCGTGTGTCCACCGAGGCGCACTGCGGTGACGCCGCTGTTAACAGTCATGTCATCCCAGAGCACGTTAAGTCATAATTAAGGTTACGCAAATCTGCGTGAAAGCGCAATTGGATTAGTCCAGAAGAACAAAGAAAGTACAATATTAAATCCCTGACAGCCATAAAAAACTCTCGGAAATGAGTATTCGTATGTCAGCAGTATCATAAGCAGCGTAGGTGTTGATGGTTTGATGTACTTAAGTGAGGTTCGCTGCTGAGGCACTTAGTGTACCGTCGTCTTGTTGGGGTGGAGAGAGAGAGAGAGAGAGAGAGAGAGAGAGAGAGAGAGAGAGAGAGAGAGAGAGAGAGAGAGAGAGAGAGAGAGAGAGAGAGAGAGCAACTTTAACAAAGTGCCTGCACCTCTGTTAGATCCTCCTCGCGCGGGCGGGCCTTTCCGAGACTCGGCCGTGACGTCATTCTTGAGATCTTGTCCCTCTACTTCGGCTCCGGCCTCGCTACTCCCTTCGCCTACCCCTTTGTTGGGGCGGTAACCTTTCTTCGGTTTCGCTTCGTCACTGCCTTTCGAGGGCCGCCGAGATCTGCTGAACTGCCTTCTGCGTAGAGGAGATGAGTCAAATGGCAGGGTCGCCTCTAACTCCACTCTTGCTCTTGCGTGTATATTTTCGAACAGAATGGTCAGGATGTGTGAGTGAATTTGAGGAACGCTCGTTCACGTAACCAATGCCTACATGTGGCCATGTAAATGCACTGTGGCATGAGTAAGATTGAGAGAATACCTCACAGCACGAGGGCCATTCCTGTTTCGTACCATGGTGTTTTTTTCCTTCCTCAGCCTCCAGCTTCAATTCTATCGCTTCACTTACCAGAAATAGTAAGATTTCTGCTTCGCATGCTTCCTTTGTTTTGTAGGTGGAGCAAAGCTTATGTAAGTTTCATCTCTACAATTGCACTCAAACACTTGTTGTAAGTTGGTGTTAATTATGTACCATTTGATCATTTCTGTATTAAATAGGTTGATTTTAATCACCTGAGACTGCGTTTCCCAAGTTCCCAGATTTGCGCCCATGGCTGTAAAAATATAATAGCTTTGCACATGCTGTAAAAAATGCAGGAAGCTCAGACTAATGCGTAAGACTTGAAGGTAGGGAAGATGCACGCATCCTTCTCCACCATCACGAAGTTTAAGTCCATGATTGCAGCCAATTTGCTTCTTCTTTGCCACCGCAACTACCCTTACTCCATCTTTGTTGCTATAACTGGGAATAAGAAGCAAATCAGAGAAGCGAAACGAACGAGCGGAACCCGCACACTTAAACTAGGTGCCCGCAGGTACAACATGTACCCTATCACGTGTTCGGTGCCGAGCAGAACACGTGAACACTCATCCCCCCTCCAGTCACAGCTAAGTGACTAAGTCATTTGACTCCCGGGTACTGACTATTGTCGCAGCCGGGTGGGTGGGACGAGTGACTAACTCAGTCGATCAACCAAAACGCGTTCTAATCCGGCCGGTGCCGCTAATTTTGTTTCTTTATACTGAGTTTTATCAAACGCCGGGATGAACGAATTGCTGAACAGGTTCGCTGTTAAAACAGAGTCAGCTGGGCCGGTTGTAACATATTGCATTAACAGAAATCAGCGCACAAACGGCACTAAGAACATGCACCACGCAGTGCTTGGTCGGCATCGTCTTTTTATGGCCCCGTTCTTTCGGTGTTTTCTTTTTTTTTAGGCAGTGCGTTCTAGTTCTATTCTCCTGTTGCGCAGACGTTGGGCCTTACACATTCACGGATCCAGCCGCCTTAAATTTCGAAGCACTTGCCCTGCTGGGTAGAGAAAGGGGCAACGGCGCAGTGCTAATTTAGATATCTTCCACTATTGTGAAGATGGAAAACTAACGCTGCTTTTTTGGTGGATAAGTATAGTGCGTTATACGTGATGCCATATTATATGGATCTAATACATACACATGCACATTACTCCCTTAGTATTAATTCCAACTAAATTTAATACAATTTCTATTGGTGTAATTTCACTGCACACATGTAGTTACCAATGAAGTTGAAACGCTCCACGTTGCATTGCAATACTCTTCTTCCTCATGTGATATTCATTCGCTTTGTTAATTTTATTAACAGCGATGCTATTGAATCCGGCGAAATTGCGCCGCAAAGCCTCGCCTAGTGATTGACGTCATCGCGCTCTCCGGCACCGCTTCACCGCAGATTTGCCTCGTCGCGCCGTCCGGAGGCATCGCATACGCAGATACGAAGCTAAGCCGTGACGTCACCACGGGGGCATAAAAGCAGCTGTGCTCCCTCGCCGCAGTCCGCAGCTGCAGAACAGCCGGGTCGCTGACGAAGAGAGAGGTGGGGCTACGGAAGAGCGTCACTCCTGAAAAGAGGAATGGTTGCGGGAAAGCCGCAGCGCCACTACTCGCCAACGTATGCGACGACTTCGGTCCAATCACGAGTATCACGTACCCCTTGACAATGCACAGGGTATACCCGGTACAGATAAAGAAGTGGTGGTGGTTCACCGGAGTGAAGACGCCCTGTGCAAACATTTGCTGGGTGTAATTGTTTCATCGGACAACGACGAAAGGACTGGCACTGAAAAGAAAACAACATATTGTACATCCTGTGTTGACCGAGTGTTCATTGCTCTTTAGGGGGCTAAAGACTACACCGCGCAGAAAACGTGGCCGAGTCTCCAGGCATCACCACTCAAAAGCTTAGCCGAACCAAGAAGAAGCTATGCAGAACCGCCAGCTGTGCTGTTTGCCCAATCTTCGCGCCACTACGGCGTAGCTGCCCCGAAGCTGCCCAAAGCTGTGATAATACGACGCAGGGCTAATGGTGCCTCTCCTGCTAAGAGTGTAACCCGGCGCTTGGCGCGTGCACAAAGTCCCACGTGACAGCCTTGTTCAGTTTGCCTTCTAGTAGAGCTGGTCTGCTCGAAGGAAATGGCTGCGTATTGGGCGGGTACGCCAGTCTGAGCTAGCAGGCAATACCGGCACGCGCGCTGACACACCCAGGGACGGTAAAACAGGCCACCAGGACATTTGTGTCTTTGGACTCAAGATGAGAAGCTGGTGGAAGAATAGAAGAGAGGGGAATATTGCCTCAGATAGCTACCACCTTTTTGTGACGAAATATATTTTGAGCCAGAGCTAATGCAGCGCTGAATTTAAACCAAGTGTACAACGTATGATCTATTAGATTCTTTGGTGAGATAAGAAATCATCACCACGTTACAAAGCTGGAAACATTAATAATCATCCATCATCACCCTTATTAGAATTCCTGTGTAACATTATCCAGAATTGCGCGTCTGATTTTCACAAGCCGCCTTTTCCGTCGTGACACGAAAGCTCGCTTTGAATGTTCCGAACCGAACTCTATTTCCAGATGTGTGCAGGTCAGAAGCTGCCGCTGCTCCGCGTAAGGGCCGGCGCAGCAGGCAGCACATGCGTGCGCCGACTTCGAACCACCGGTACGCCGCAAACCGCGCGGCGACTCCGACATGTGCGAAGGCTGGCTTAACCTCACGACTTTGGAGCTCAAGATGGCGGTTGGAGGCGCAACTGTGCCTCCCTAGGAGAGCAATTTACAGAAACTCTAGTTTATATGGTGCCGTAATTCACCCACGAGAACGACACTAAGGACTTTTGTTTGGGAAAAAACGAAATTAGGAAAGCTGCACTGACGCAACGTCGAGAACGCTGCTGTTAAAAGCGAAGTTGCATTTTTCTAATGAGGCTGTTAAGCTTCAAATAACTTCTCAAGGCCAGCAGATCTATTCCAGTTCGCGCCAATTCATTTTTGTCTGTTCCACTGCTCGCGCCATTACCGGGAACGTATTGATACTTTTGTAATTAGAACACAGCCACAACGTGGTACCGCGAACAATTTTTTTCTTTTCACGCTGTATTTTTTATTATTGCAAAAATCAAGCAACTATGTATTTTAAACTAAGATAACAATGCAAATATCAATTGTGCATTCATTTATTGCCCAAATATATGCTTGTTCATTTCTTTTTCCTCAACAGTTCAGAAAGGCATAAAATTTAGATGTTACGAAAGCTTTACCTATATAAACGTCCCATTCAAGCATTCGTTTAGCTTGCTGTATGTGTGCTTGGCCGTTGCTCTTCTCCTCACTGGGCTATGCCCTCTCCACGTCGCCGCCACTGCGTTACCCAATGTCGTCCCATAAAAGCGTCAACCACGAAGAGCTTCCCTGTTAAAACGGGACGCGTACCGACCCAGTTTTCTGAAAATGTCGTCGAAAGACGACTGTCTTCTGCCGCCGCTGCCACTTGAATGCCTGTCTGCTATCCCTCTCTCACCTGTCGCAATTTTTCCACCCGTCTATCTTCTTTGGGGATGTACGAGGAGGAGGGTTTCTCAAGTCAATACAATTTTCACGCGTTCCTCCGCTCGCGCGCCTTCTATTAAAACCTTTCGTCACTGGAGGAATGTTGTAATGCCGCCACGGGATCTGGGCTCGCGCGGAAGCTTCTTTTTGTATTTTTGGGTAAAAATATTGTCTGCAACGTGTATTTGTATTTCCTATTGCAAATAGAGAGCGCACATCTAATTTCAGTTAAAGTTCACTGCATACTATGAGTTACGTATTGATGTCTTCCCTCAAATAATCGTTGTTCGATTAATTTTGACAAGTATAACAGGTGGTACCAGATTTACTGGTTCAGAACGGCTTGGCTTATAAAAACTCCATTTATAAATATATTATTGTTTGGCAGGGTGCCTGAACCGAGGTACAGATATATACAGCCGGACATACAGACCAAGAATTTCGGGTTTAGCTGGTGAGGTTAGCCTGGCCAAGGCGCCTAGCTTGATACACCAGATGTATGAAAAAATGAAATCAATGAACAGATGATGATAATGACTGTGATGAAGATGACGCGCTCATTAAGAGGGTCCTGTTTAAAGAGTCTGATCAAGTCCTGTGCTTCGCAGGAAAGACAATAGAGCTTTTGTCGCTCGAGATGCTCGTTTACGTGACTTAGAGTTAGTCAGTACAAGAAAAAACTATCGTGTTTGAAACTATCTACAATGCCGTGTAATGTCGGACGCTTAGAAAATTTTACTGAGGTTGCCAATCTGTCTGGCCAACCTCGTGAGTCACGAGCTTTCGAGCAAGTTAGAAGCCATCTACGTAGTTTTACAGGCAACCAAAAAGGTATTCTTGATGGTTGCTAGCGCTACAAATGAGGCATCTAGGACGCAAACATTTTGTACCTTCGTCTTATATATATTTTAAGTAATTTATGCAATGTATTTGCCGCATGGTAGTAGCTGCGACCTCCACTGCGCTGCTCTCCCACACCACCGGCAAGCTGGTTCTGACTTCTTGTTCCAAGGCCACCGCTGGCGTTACCAGTCATTTTCCTCAGAATAAAAACCCAACCATAGACATTTATTGCACTGAGAGGGAATACTTCCCAGTGCAGTTTTCTCCAACAAATCATGTCATTTTAATTCAATTCCATCTGCGACACGAGAGCAGAACAAATCAGGGAGGCGAATGTCCTTGAACAAAGATGCCGCCCCGCTCAGGAAAGCCGAAAAACAAACAATAGGGTGCATAAATGCCAAACCGTGAGAAGAGCGCGTGCCTCCGCATTTCTCCTTCGGCGTTAGCGACAGAAGAGACGGCGCTCACACTTGTATGCGCGAAACTAGTCCCATTCAGTGAAAATGGAACCCTGCCAGCGTTAGGGCACATTAAAAAGGCCGACAACTCTGTCTGACACGCTTCGACGACTCTTAAAACAGCACGCGTCTCCCAACTTCTCTTTCTTCTGCTCGAAACTTTCCCGGCCATGATTCTCTCGCTGAAAGCCCTGCGCTCGCACTTCACCACTGGGTTAAGGGAAAGGCCTAGTGAGTGCGTCGCCTGCCCAACAAGAACTTCCCGAGTGATACGGCGGAGACGTGTCTAAGTCAGGAATGACATCATGGAAAAAGTCCGAAAGTGCTGATACCAAGGGCCTAGTACCCCACCTCTGGTCTGCATCGGATTCACTTACAAAGCTTCTCTCTCTAGAGCGACGAGTTTTATTGGCCTCGGCATATTTATCTTCTCTATTCATTGCTTGGTTAGAAATGCTTTGGCGCCACAATCTCGGCGCGAAAGCGACGAAGCATCATGTTATGCATGTACACCGGGAAGTTCATGTGCGGAAAAATTGAGCCTTAAAAAGAAAAAATGAAAAAGGAGAACGATTGCCTTTCTTCGAGTACATAATGCAGCCGCACACTCCACTCTGACTCAACTTTAGTTATACTGGGTCAATTTTTGCTACGGCGCTACTTTATTTTAACAGCGGATCTGATCTAGGGCTGGCCCTGACGACTGTCTCTGCTGTAATCTTGTCGCGCTCTTTCTGGAGCTGGTTTCTACGTCACGCTAAAACCGGTTTCCGGTATAGAAATGAATCATACAAAAATAAAACAAGTTCCTAGGACCGTCATATTTCGATATAAAACAACTTATATTTACCCGGAAGCAATCGCTACTCAGCGACGCATTAGTGTTTAAAGGTAAAGTCGACTTAAAAAGAATTGAAATCTACATGAGGGAAATATTCGGCTTCCAGAAGCCCTAGGTTTAAGGTTGAGGAAGTTAACTTCGAGGCTGTCGAGGTGACGAAAAGATTACAATGCTGGTGGATGAAAAGCCGAGAGGGAAATATTGCCTAGATCAGTTACCACCCATAACAGGAAAAAAAAATCCCGCCATATCGACGAAGTAAATGATGATGACAGGGGCGAAGCTAAAATGCTTATCGGTAAAACCGTGAAACATTCGCCCCCGCATCATATAAAGACTCGATACGTCAACCTTTCCACCCCTCCGTTGACAAGCCCGTCGACGACGTCGATGTTTGGGGTGATTATGTAGGGCTTGTTTGGGACGATGAGAATCTCCATGGGTAAGTTGGCGAATTCGGTGTGTGACATTTTAGCCACCTTGGCCGTCGCCTTCTGCAGAGCGTCGTGTGTCGCGTACCCCCGGTACGTGTCTCCAGCTCGCAGGCGATGAACGACAACCTCTTCTTCTTCTTCCTCTTCTCCTTGTTGGGTAGCAACGAACGCGTTGAACGTTTTGACTTCTTCGGCCAATCTTTGGTTGGCCAATCCCTAGGGGGATCCTGCCAAAATCATCATCATTCCGCCGTGTATGGCAGCAACGAGGGACGGGACAGAGCCCGAGCAAGAGTCTTGAGCTCGCAGGCGACGAACGACAACCTCTTCTTCTTCCTCTCCTCCTTGTTGGGTAGCAACGAACGCGTTGAACGTTTTGACCTCTTCGGCCAATCTTTAGTTGGCCAATCCCTAGGTGGATCCTGCCACAATCATCATCAATGTGCCGTGTACAATGTGCCGTGTACGGCCGGGACAGGTCCCGAGCAAGAGGAGCTTCGCCCGTAAAAAGTATTTTGTGCCTAATGTGTTCTTTGTTCCTTTGTTATTTTCGCACATGCGCATTGTATATTAGTTGATTGTGTGTCTCCCTTTATCCTTCTTTTCGTGTTTTCCGAGGGTATATATTCCGCCACGGCGAAATAAAACTCGTTGTTGTTAGTCAGCGCCCAGTCTTGTCACGTTCTTTGTCCCGTTTTAGCGCTGTTTTTCTATATTCAGTGTTCTTTGTGCCCGCCCTAAGCAGAACTGGTATTCAAAAAAGAGTATAAAACAGGCATATTAGTCCTTTTTGGTAAAATGACACGTCATCACCCCGCTACAAAGGGGAAACCAATAGCAATCATAATCATCAATCATCATGCAAGCCGGGTCTTTGTACGCTGGCTTCTCCTAATTGTGTTGCACGGTGAAGCAATGCCATCCACGGAGACGTATCATTTTAGACGGCTCTAACTCTCGTGTTATCGAAAGAATACCGAAAAAAATTATATGACCGTTAGCCAATGGGAAGACTCTGCAACCACGCTGAATTTAATTTACTTGTAGTTATTGGTTAGTTCTCAGCAAAATTGTAAATGCTACAGAATTACTCTCTGGTGTCGTCAATACATGGCCATTTATGCAGGGACTATGGCTACAAAAACGGCTGTAACTGTTGTTTTTTGGTAACAATCCTAGAACAAATTCTATGAAAATTAGCCGCTTACACGACTCTCACATGGCGTGCCACAGCTTCGCTAGTCTTCATTCTTCACAGAGTGGAAGGACACCGAATTTTTTTAGAAGAAGCCCAGCCCACAATGATTGTTTAGGCGGTGGAAGTTTAGAAATTCTTTTACTCCCCATTCATGGCATGATACACCATTGGTTTAGGTCGAGGCGTTAACGTGTCATTAAAACAGCTAACCGGGCAAATTACTGTGATTTTAGCATGCGTACACTAAAGGCCCTTCACAAAAAGAACTACGAAAGCAGTGTTGTGGCTTTTGGCAGGTGGTGGTCAGTGATCTCAGAAGTACCCTGCTTGTAATATCTAGAATCAGTAGTTCAGCATGCTGCTGCCCCTCTATACACTGTACATTTTTAAAACGCTTAGCAAGCGTGAGTGTCGGCGATTTTTTGCACGCGTGTTTCAAGCGTGATGTGCTTTCACGCTGAAAAATCACGCTTCCTAAGAGTGACTCGAGGGATGTGTAACGCTTACGAAGCGTGAGTAAAATGTATTTTTTGCACGCTTGTTTTAGGCGTGGTGAACATACCACGCTGACCACTCACGCTTGCAATCCGTGACTGGCGACCTTCTTATCGCTTAGTGAAGGGGAAAAGAGGATTTGTACTTACCCGATGCGGCATTCCCCAGCTGTGTATAAGACGCCTCTCTGACCGCCAGGAATCACTTAAATAAAAGCTGAAGGAAGAAAATAGTTGCTGCGCCGTATTTATGGTCTGTGTAGCTTGGAGCACCCACCAAACCCATAAATACGGCAGAGCAAACGTTATCTTCTTTTAGCTTTCTTTTTAAAAGATTTCTGATGGTCAGAGAGGCGTACAGCTCGTGAATGCCGCACCGGGTAAGCACAAATCCCCTTTTCACATTCACTAAGCGGTAAGAAGGTCGCCAGTCACCGATCGGCTAGACTCGCATTGAGATTTCGGCGGTAATTCTTCGTTATATACGGCCCCAAAGTTAGTAGCGTTAGCAGAATAAGGAGGTTAAAGATTGCATCTGAATTTCGGTTGATAAACCTAAGCGCCGTTGAAGGCCGTGGAAGACAAACTTTCATAAAGCATCTTGGACAAGTGTAACAAGCTAATTCCTTACAGTTATGCTTGTGATGTGCATTCTGTCAGCGTCATTATCTTTACGTAGGTGAAGAAAATTAAGTGAAAAAGTCTCTGAGGATTGGTGTGAAGGCCGAGATTTTGAATCAAAGCTGAGGGACAGCACAAACAAAAAATTTCAACAAATTTTTAAATTTAATTGAAACTTTTTTATTCACACTAACTTACAAGAATGCTTCCATACAGAGAAATCCGGCAAATAAAGACAGGAACTATAAAGTAGGCTTCAGATAAACTCTTCATGCCACTTTAAAGCAGCGTGTGAGCGTTGCTATGACCTTAACTCAGACGAAGTGTAATTACATCAGCAAATCACGTACTATTTTGAGGGCCTATGGAATTTCGTCGACACCATCATGTTTAATTGCTAGCTGAAGGAATCCTTGCAACTGCCCAAAAGCAGACGGATGCGTAACGTCCTCTATGCAATACACACATAAACACAGCACCAAAGCTTTTTCTAGTGTCGTGTCCAGTTGCAACTTTATGATTTCTCTGGGTTCTGCAGCGTACCAGCTGCTTGTGGTCCCCTGATACAGTGCCCCGGAAAACGATGTCCACGGGTGAAACATGGAAAATATCAATAGCTGCTTCAATATAATTGTTATACACGGGTTCTCAGCTATCATGCACCAAGATTTTAAAAACAGCAACGGCGTAACTCGTAGAAAACTTAGTGCATAATGTTTCCAGTACAGTGGAGTTGCGGCCCGCCCGTATAGTAATCCAACGCTTCCAAATAAGCTGATTGAATACCTGCTTTGCCTGTCACACGCTCAAAGAGACAGCGCATCACCTTGATGAAAGCATACATGGAAGGAGCAGAAACAGCAAGTTTTGATGGGCTCATGTGGCAGAAGGCACAAACTCGGTCGCGATTTGTTCTTTGTTTCTCTTGTTGATTGCATTCCGGCTAACTCAGAGGGAGCCTGTTCGGGGGCAATGCTTTATGATGCGGGCTAAAGCACAGTCACGTGTTATTTTTCATATTTAGCGGGCTTTTCTTATCAGTTCGAATAAATTAGTACGCAATAAGGACGTCGGTAAAAATACCGCAGTCAGATGTCTCTCGTGGGTACCTACAAGTGCCTCATTGACACTTTAATGATTGGGACAGTACTTCTCAAGTTTTGAAAATAATTACAATTAGCTCAATAAATATCACTAACAAAGAAATTACTGGCCGCTACTCAACGGTACTGGAAACATTATGCACTAGGTTTTGTTCGCGTTACGCCGTTGCTCTTTTTAAATATCTTGGTGCATTATAGCTGGAACACCCTGTAGACTGATGCGTTCGAACCGTCATACAACACTCAAACTGCTGCCGCAATGTGCAGCATAAATGCGCACATCTCTAAAGAATGGGACACAATTTTCAACGCTTCGTAATGTGCACGTCGACTGTGTGAATTGCGGTATACAATATTTTTCGTCGGTTTCTGGGTTCTCTGCGGGGGACGGCGAGAGCAGGCGGCTCTTTCACCGGAAGTGTCCCGCCTCCTCGCCCGAGAACGGCCACCGACGAGAACCGCGAGCGCGGCCGCGAAATTTACCTCCAGTGAGCCAAAGATGCCTAGCGCGAGGTGCCGAGACCGGCGGAAACCGGACGGCGAAAGACCGAAAACGACTCACAGCCACGACAACAAGAAACGCATTCCTTCCTTGTTTATGGTCATATTTCCCGGTAGACCCCATGACCCGCGTCAAACAGAAGCTTCAAAGAGTACTAGGCCTGGCACTAATGAGTCGTTCCGTGGTCAATAGGAAGACCTACACAATATACTAAAAACGTCGTTATTCCGAAAACAGTTCTAAAATACGTAATGAGCAAAGATGTCAGTAAATATTTCGCTTACCTGGATGTTCCAAGTGACCGTGGATGACAGCTGACTGCCCACTGTAACAACGACACCCGGAAAAGTGGAGTTCGCCGTGTCGCCCGAGAATTCCCGGCAGTCGACACTCGTTGTTGTCGCACCTACCGCGCGGCAGACACGGGTCAGTCGATGTCAAGTTACTCATCACGTTCTTCCTTCTTCGGCACTCTTTACCGCAAGAAAGCGAGCACTCCGCACAGCAAACACCTGAATGGCAGGCAGACACGACGCACAAAGCGACTTCATCGGCCGATGCCTCCAAAGGCTCTAACTCCGTTTTCCCGCCAAAATCACTGAAGCACGCGCCACCTTTCAATGCCTTCGCGTTAAAAAAAAGAAAAAAGAAACAGAGGAAGCGTGAGTCACACCCTCATGCAGACACCCGTCGCATAGCTCCATTGGGGATATGTATCCCGGTATGTACATGCGTGATGAAGAGAGGCGCGATCGCCGGCGCGGGGTTTTCTTAAGCGTGCTTTTTCCGATTAAAACGCATACAATCCTGCATCACGCGTAAATGAAAGCGAATAGGGGTTTTCTCGACACGCATTACTCTTAGAAGGTAGACAAAAACGCGTATTTTGAGTCACGTGGTGCTCAAAAAGAAGTTTGCGACACCAAGCTGCGTGTTTCACGCTTACTACGCGTGACCAATTTTAGAGTGTGCTTTTGTGTACCCAATCCTCAGGCCTTTTACGTTTTTGTCATCCAACCCAGCTGAAAATTTCTTCTCATCTATTTGGTCTCCACTGTACAGAAGAAACGGCCCCGTACGAGCTTACAACATGATTGGAACAAAGCGACAGCGGGATCCGATGCAGCCTATGAAATGAAATAAGTGCTCCGAGGAACCGCGTATTTATCCACTGAAGCGCCAACAGTCAAATACCTTTGCACACGGCTCGAACACAGTACAGTCACACACATGAACTATCTTTCCCTGGTTCGTGAGAGGTCATGGTAGCGGCGCACGTTGAGTCTGAGATACCTGGGAGAAATCTCGGCAAGGGGCGTTCGCTAGCAGGTTTAAGTCTCTACATAACCCCGCTAGTCCTGGATATTGCAACGATCGGGGCGTGAACCACCCCAATGGGCGCTCGTGCGACGGACACTCAGGCCTGTCGTAGCATGTTCGAGCAAGGCGGACGTTTCCGCAAAATACAGGAAAACGACCCACACCACACCAACTTGTGGCGCGCGCGAACAGGATGGCGGCGGGCTGAATCTTAACACCGTTTAGAATCCTGGATAGCAGGAGGAAAAAAGAAAAAAAAGGGCGGGCCTTCTTTTCCACGAGCATTGTTTTTAGATCTCTAATTCCAATGACGTGGAGGCCAAGTTTCATGGCTTGTAGAGAGCATGAGAATCAAAGTCCGTCTCAAGCTCCTTCTAGAGCTGCATGGCTTGTAGAGAGCATCAAACCCTCTGTGTCGAGCTCCTTCTACACGTCTCGGTGTAGATTAATCGGCAAAATGATGGACTCGGGCTCCTATTCTTTACGCGGGCCCAGGTACGATCCCTGGCGATGCCAACAGTTCGTGTGTAGCAATGGTGTAGGCCAGAGTGAGAAAGCCAGACTGAGCTTGTGGTTTTGGTCGACGTTTTTGAACGCGACACTAAGCGCAATTTACGTGTCTAGCGGATGCTTTGCCCACCGAGCCGTTCGAAGTACGGCCTCTTCCTCGGCACTGCGAGCTATCCGCAGCCGGGCCAAGTGGAATCAATGACCACCTACAGCAGCTTCGATATTCAAGTTGTGGCTTTTCTTCGATACAAAGCGCATGCGCACGACGACAGGCGGACGAACGAACGTGGGGTGTACCACATGACATGTCTTTCTCATCCGAGCAAGTGTTGCCCAGGTACGGCAAACGTTGGAGTATTTTTGTGGCCCTGGTTGGCCAATCACCCTAAGTGCGTATGCTTGGCTTGACGAACTTGAGCTCGAGTCACGTGTCCACAAGCGCTCGAAATTTTCTGGGTATTTTGAACTGCGGACACCACACACAAATGATTTGCTCAACACCTCTGCTGTTAAAACGTGTGGATGACAACTGGTAGGGGGAAACACTAGCCACCAGAAAGAACACCCTCCCTTGTCGTTTTTTTTCCGACACGATGATAAGCAAGCGTGCATGGTGCCGGTACTATGGTTCTATTGTCTACTCCAGGTCTGCAAACATTTTCGTGATAGGAAAGTGTATACATTTCGCCACTGCGGTCAGAATTGAAATAAGAGGCTGAAAAATTGAGAAACCACAAAATTTGGCCGGCCAGCACAAACATTTTACGGCAGTCGTAAAGTCTGGCAGCATACCGGCTCACCAAGCGTAAGTAGGTAGAAACCCGACAACCCCAACACATAAGAAGGCATCCGCACTGAGTTATTGTGGTCGGCTGAAGAACATCTTTTTTAGTCTCTACTTCCTGGCTGGTATGAAAAATATACACACAGTTAAGTTTTTAGAAGTTACCATTGCAATTTACCAAGTTTGAAGTTACCATTGGAGTTACAAGGAAGCCGGTTGTTTGCGGCGGAATCTTCCCTTTTAGATGCGACGGCGTCTCATTCACTCGCCTTGTCCCTCCATACGGCGTCGTTGTCCGTCCACACCCCTCCCCCATTCTCCGCGCCGCGCGAGCTACGCTCTCCGCCGCTCACCCCCTCTCCTCTCCGGTAGCGAACACTCTCTGGCGAGGGGCATTGGATTGGATTCGACTGGATTGGCTTGGCTTGGATTGGATTGGATTGGATTGGATTGAATTGGATTTGGATTGGATTGGATTAAAGTGGATTGTGTTGGATTGTGTTGCGTCATAGCCGCGCCACGTTGCGTCATAGCCGCGGCAGGGGGTTCACGGCACGTTTCACGCGATGGGAGAATCAACCTAACGGAAACAACAACGGAACCCCCTATGCGTCGCATCTACACAGGGGTTCCGCGAGGGGAGGTGGGAGTAATTTTACACCTGAAACTGTTAGTTGAGCGGGAAAGGGCAGTGAGACGGGAACAAAACAACAAAAGAGGCAGAGGGACGACGTTTGCATAGTGACTGCGCTCCCTAAAATCAGAGGTTCGACACTCTCGACCATCAGACAATACCCAGGAGGGCAGGCAACAGTAACCACGAAATAGAAACACAAAGACAGAAAATATTGACAGGGCAGCATATACGAAGAAAGAAGAAAAGAGGGGGGGGGGTTCAGTCCGATAAGATCAACTCTCTTCGGCGGCTAAGCAAAATTAGAATCACGGCAGGCCACATTTTATATCAGAGAGAGAGAGAGAGAGAGAGGCTCATTACTACAGAGAAATCAGAGAGGTTCGCCAGCATTAAGTCGTCTACATGCTACTCTGCAGGGAAGGGGGGAGAAGGAAACAAAGGAAGTAGATGGAGAAAGAAGAGTAGGAGACAAGAAGAAGAGAATAAAAATTAAAAAGAAAAGAACAAAATTAAAATAAATAGAGTCCTGTTTAAGGCGCTGAGTCAAAACTTGACTGTACACGCTAGGCAGATGGCTACATTGTTGTAGCGACGCCAATGTCCTCGAAGTACTCAAATAATGCAGACAAGGTTTTGCGCTGGGAGGATGGTGAGTGGAATGGTCCAAGCATCAAGCTTAGTGTTAATGGTCCAGGTTGGAGACATTCAATTCCTTGCTGTAAGCGGCCCCTTGAATCAGCATAAGCAGAGCACTCTAGTAATATATGTTCGACGGTTTCGGGTGAGCCACAGTTGTCACAGTATGGGTTGGAAGTCTGGCCTATACGATAAAGGAACGAATTTGTAAACGCTGCATTAAGGCGCAGTCGATGGTGCAGTGTCTCCAGTCGGCGAGGTCAGTCGTTCCGGACGCCTCATTGTCATGTACGGGTCTATGCAATATAGAAAGGCCTGATGAAACTCCGGAAGGGACCATAAGCGGTTTATTTCAGCCAAAACTACTGCCTTAGTCATGGCTGAGGCAGCATTTCTCGTGAAAAAAATCCTCCTCGGCGTTGTCAATTCTTGGCCCCTGCGGGTAGCCTCCTCCGCTTTCTAGTTTCCCAAAATGCCACAGTGGACTGGGAGCTACCGTAGTGTCACACGATGTCCAGAGACGAATGCGAGATGGTAGATATACTTCACGTTTCGCTGAGCATGAAGGCTAAAGCAGCTAGCGCGTTGCAGGATCTGAAGAGCTGCCTTAGAATCGCAAAAAAATGATCCACTGTGTAGACGGCTGGCGAAGAATGTATCGGATGGCTTCTTTTATCCCATGAAGCTCATCCGACGTGGACGAAGTCGGTCGATCAAGCCGGTGAGATAGGGCTTTCACAGCTGATGGAATAAAAATTCCTTATGAACTGCACTCACATGTTGCCGATCCATCTGTAAAAATGTGAGTCGCTGCACTGCAAAATTTGTTAACGTGTGCAAGTGTCATCTGAAGTAGGCGGATTTGAGGAATTTGCTTTTTTGAATCAATTCCAGGTAGAAATGTTTCTATCCGAAGTGGCGACCGAGTCCAGGGCAGGAATCCCAGGGGCATTGTCTGGAAAAATAGTGCTTTGGGTGTCAATCGACCCCAGCATGAAATTGACCTCAGACAGCGGCCAATGTAACCAGAACATTGAAAAGACGCGTTAAAACGGCGGGAAGTATAAACGGGAAAGGAAAAGGGATGATAGAGGAAGTCAGGCAGAAAGAACTCCTGGACACGTACTTGATCAATCACGCTTAATCTCCGTGACACTGCCCTCTGTCCCATGCTTCGCCCGTCGTACGCCCATTATTCCCCATTGCGGATCTCCCCTCCCCCCCTCTTTGTTCTGCTGTCCGTTCAATTCTTCCCCTGCATTCCGACGGTTTGACAAGCTGGCAACGGCTGTGGACTATGCCGCTGACACATTTGGCAGAGCCTTCTTAACTGTGTTGTGCACCGCTACGTTTGCGTACTATACCAGAAAGACGGCGTAATTTGTCTGTGTTTCATTTACGCCAAGCTGTATAAAGGCTACCTGCAAGTACATTCCTGTTACCACGTAAGTTATTTTAAATAGAAAACACAAGAAATATATGTAGTTGCTGAAAGCGGGGTGCGCACACGCCTCATAATTTGATGTGTATGGTGACGATGTAGAAAATTTATGGAAGCGGAACTTCCAGGACTAGTAACATCATTGCAAAGCTACTCCAACATTTATTTAAAAAAATAACAAAACAAAGTACGTGCCATGTAACCCTTGATCATTCACAATCTTCCTTTTGTTCGGTTTCTAATATACGCCCCTTTAAAATTTAAACACGATAATAAGTAAATGTGCCTATGTATGTATAAATACGTGCGCATGTTTACATAGTTTGGTATACGTTTATACGTAATACGAAGATTTCGGCTTCGTAACGCAACGTGAGTATAACAGGTACATCCCAGCCACGGAGAGCTCCGACTGTCGTAAAGTTGTCGTGTGAAGTGTGCCCAGTCGGGCTTTTGAAGTAATCCGCGCTCAAAGACGACAAAACGATAGCGAATAAATGACGCAAACACGGTGTATAAGCAAGGAAGTGCTTGATAATCGCTGCACTTTCGCCTTCCAAGCACGTTAGCGGACGTACATGTACGAGGAATATTTCGATTCTTTTTTTTCCCTCGAAATGTCACAAGAAGCAACATTCACGATTGTTATAATTAAAATAGTAGAAAACCGGCGAGAAGGGGGCACAAACGCGCAAATTCGGAACAGTAGTCTGTACTTGTTGTCCTGGTCTTTTGTTGAAGCTACGCTTCCTGCCATTATCGAGATAAGATGCTCTCGTTTGTTAACACGGTTCCACCTAACGAAGATAACCTGCACAAACAGATATATTATAAGCACAAAACGCATTATACCATTCGTGAAAAGTGCAAAAGCTTGGCTAACCCCGCTGTCTAAAGTGGGGTTTCACTCCTAATTAGGCTCGCAGTCCTCATCATATAACTACATAAGGAGAAGGGTGGACGTATAATCTGCGTTGGGTTAATCTAATCGTTGTTATAACCGGCGTTAAGGCAACCTAATCTAAAAAAGACTTTTAGCTAAACACGTGGAGGGAAAGAGAATGGACTTCATTTGATGCCCGAGATGTGTTTTGAACAGACGTCGTCTAGGACGATCTCCATCCCTTAGTCGTCAGGCAGGATTTCTTGCATCCGTGCGAAGGCTGCGCTCATTCCGACTGCTGTTTTTTTGCGCTTGCTGATCCGTGACAGACTTCGAGTTTCGCATCTTTTTTGCTGACACCCTTTTCGGCAAATAGGGGAAGCCAACCGAGTCGATGCACAGCTCAGTTTCATTTCCCCTGCGGGCCTCATCTGCAAGGTGCATCAACCGAAATGTCAACTACGGGCCCGCTTTCCCCCGCACTCCGAAGCCTTCGTTATTGTGCACATAGTGAACACGATATATAAAAAGTGAGGCCGTATGTGAAACCATATGTCTGTGCAGGGTCGTTGGCTTCAGTGTTTACATAACTGCTTCTCGTCTTTTTCATCTTCCGTGCTCGTCAGCATCGGGGCAGCCTTTACGGTGTATGCGAAGGCAAAAGGCACCTGATTACCTGCAGTACGTATAATCTGACTGCCCCCTGTCCCAACTTCTACGACTCGAGCAATTGTTTCCGCTGTTCCATTTTACTTGTTACAACCCTTCCATCGGTTTCAGTCTACTCCGTTGACACGACGTTCCCTCATTGCCACAAGCAATTTCCGTATCTCTCCCTATTCATTCGCGTTCCAGGAGGAAATGTATGCGCTCTCTGACCAGGGAGAGACTGACTACGTACGCCAGTCGCTGCCTTCGTGTTCAGCCCTATTTTTTTCTACTGAGGCCCAAACCCTGGATTGTAGAGCCAAAGAAACAAATGAAGTTCATCACCAAGTCCTCCTCCCTGAGCAGCTGAGAAAAAAAATAATGTTTACACTTCCTGCCGCCGCTACGCAATCTGCTGATATGCCGGGAAAGGCCTTACCCCTGCGTGGCGGTTTTTACATTCTGATGGTAAAAAATGAACAATTATAGAGAAACACACTTAAAGACCTAATCAATGTCAGGCTGAACAAACTAAGCAAAATGTGAAGTAAAATATCCTCTAAAGCACTACGCTAACCTAATGTTAATATTTTCACTACTTTCACCCTCTGTCCCAGCGCATAGAAATGCACCGTCTTAGGCGTACGAAATGGCACCTGTTAAAGCTATGTTATTCTTACACCGCGCGCACGCCTTCTGTGCCCTTTCTACCTACCATTACTCCCTGTCTTCCTGCATCACACCATGAGGAGCTAAAGAACTGTCTGCCTTCTTCGGTCATGAAGTAGCCGTTAATATTCCTCAAACGCAATCTGAAGCGTCTCTTCTTCCTATCTAGTCTAATGTAGGCGGGGGAAATTATTCATAAGGTTAACATCCCAACGCCGGGAAAGCAAAACCGAATATAAAAATTCAAAAAAAGCTGCGAGATAACAGCCTCACAAGGAGCTGTCACCTGAATTTAATTGATTTTGAAAAATGACGTCATAAATCTACCCCAACGTCCCCTTCTGCAGAAGGAAGTTTGAAACAGACACCGGGAAACTAACTTTCCCCATCCCGCACGCACAATAATCATCTCCCTATTTACCCAGTCTGATTTTTTTATAAAAAAAGAGTGGGTGATGTTGGTTTTTTTTTTTATTTTCACAGAACATAAGCTTCCTGCCCTATGATCAGTCTGCAATAAATGTTTTGCCAAAACTGCACCTTTTCTTCAACGCTTCTCTACTTTCCCGTCTTTTGCATTCTTTCGCCCTCCTAAATCCGACCTACATTTCTTCTGTGTATACAATCAATATTTCCTGCGGCTTCCCTCCCGTTTTGTCTCGAGGGTGTGACCCTTGCCTTGCGTGCCTCTCAGTTAAACCAGGAGATATAAAACATAATTACTCCCGTGACCGGCGCGCTGGGACTAAGGTTCGCAAGCGCCCATGTCCCTTTTTCGAGAGAGAGAGAAAGAGAGAGTGAGAGAGAGAGAGAGAGAGAGAGAGAGAGAGAGAGAGAGAGAGAGGAGAGAGAGAGGAGAGAGAGAGGGGGGGGGGATCCCTGAAAGTCGCCGGCTCAACTCTAAGACGACTTCGTTACTATAGAGGTTATGTTGATCGGTTGCATAGCCGAACAAAATTTGGGTCAATCCAGTCATATATCATCTCTTATGTGCAGAGGGCATTCTTTGGCTCCCTTCTGACCTTTCGTGGCTCACATGAGGTTTTGTATCTTTGTGTCGACTGCAAGGCCATTCGAGGTCTGCCTTCCAATGAGACATAGAAAGCCTTCATAAACACTTGATCAGACGATTTGTCTCTCTTTCTCAGTTCGGGCGTTTATGGGTTTGGGAAACATTACTCAATCCATATAAAGGCTGTTCGGCGGCCTTCTTCCGATTGCATCGATAAGCGTAGCCGACAGTCCCTTTGTCGATTATCGCAGCGAACACAAAGGAGAGACTGGAAGAAGGTTCTGCTGCCATGCGCGAATCACACAATGTTGCCCAGTGCTGGCGATACCTATAGCTTTGAGAGTGCTCACATGGACGAAGGAAAAAGTGAAGGCGTTTATTGCCAGGTACATGTAAACGTTTTCGAGTCATCGTCAAAAGACCAAAAAACGGAGCCTCAACCAGAACCGAGGACGCTTTTAATGCGAAGATGATAAATAGCTAATCAAGCAATAAAAGCTGGTGTCCAGCGTTGGCTTTCTTCACAAGAAAGCAGCTTTCCCTCACAGTAGGCGTTATATAGCACAATGCGTTTCACAGCGCAAGCTTAAACTCGACTGTAGTGAGAGTTTGACATCTACGCAAGAGCTTCACAGATAAGGGTAGTGATAGAACAGGTAAGGAAATTTATTTATTTATTTATCTATTATACCTCAAATGCCCCAGTACGGGCATGAGGCGTGGGCGGTGGTACAAATTTCTTTCGATGTGGGTTTTGAACAGAACCGGGCTTGAGTGGTGCACGACGTCGGGTGGAAGATCATTCCAATCCTTTGCTGTTTGAACAAAAAACGAGTGAAGGTGGGCAGTTGTGCGGGCATGCGCAGGATAAACAGTGTTGCGGTGGCTAGTACGAAAATAGATTCGATGTGCGGGCATGATACTGAATGGGTCAGACGATGAATGAAAGAATTTGTGAAAAAGGGTTAGTCTAGCGGCCTTGCATCGCACTTCTAGATTCTGAAGATGGGCTTGGCTTTTCATATTAGTGACACTTGAGTGATATGAATAATCAGAATAAATAAACCTTGCTGCCCTATTCTGAATATATTCCAACATTTTAGATAGATTAGATTGGTGCGGGTCCTAGATGGCGCAAGCGTATTCGAGTTTCGGGCGTGCTAATGTTAGGTAGGCTAAACGTTTTACAGGAGGAGGGGCAAGGCGTAAGTTTCGTCTGAGGTAGCCAAGAACTTTATTTGCTTCGTTACAGATATTTATTATGTGGGGTGTCCAATTAAGATCGGGAGTTATGTTTATACCTGAATACCTATAGGAGTCCACGGGGGATAACTTAGAGCCGAAAATAAAGTATGTTGGAGCCGGGTAATGTTTCCTACGATGAAAAGAAACGACAGACATTTTGTTAATGTTTAGACTCAATAGCCAAGTTCTGCACCATGTTTCAATTGTTAATAGATCGTTTTGAAGAATGCAGGATTCATTAGGGTCATTATTTGGGCGATAAATGACGCAGTCATCTGCGAATCTACCACCATCGTTCACTCTGCCATTAAACTGCGACATGAGCGAGGAGTGGCGCAACCCATAAGAGACAGATGGGAGTCATTGGAAAGCGTTAAGGCGGATCAAAAGGCAAAGCATCTCATGTGCTAAGATTACAAAGCCCACGGCAAAACAATGCCGAAGCAAAGTGTCTCAGGCATTCAACTGTACTGTCATACGAACTAACAACCAGTAAAATGTTACTTGGTATCCCAGGAATCTTTTTTTTTCAAGAAGAAGGATCGGCGGCAGCCTCAATTTTACAGGCAAAGAACACAACGTCTTCCTGCTCGAAGTGAACTAAAGTAGTACATTCCTGTGTTTTGTTTTTTGTTCGTTTTGCTTTCGCTTCCTCCGATTCAACGTTCACAGGCCGGTGATTTTGTCAACAAATAATGAACCAAAAACAAAAACATCGGTGAATTATGTCACAAAAAATCAACATCAAAAGAAAAGGACCTGTAAACAACCGCCCCGCTCCTGCGCAAAATCTCTGAGGCCGGAGGAGTTGCTCCCATGGCCGTGACATCTGAAGATCAGCTGAGCGAAATGGTTATTTAATTCCCCACGCAAAGCCTCCCATTGTAACGCCAGCTTTTCTTAATCATTCGTCGCCTTCGCCTTGCGGTCCTACTCTATTTCAATGCCTTTTCCTCTCACGACTACCCTCCGTCTTTCCCGTCACTTTTTACTTCGTGTTGCTCTTCTTCACTTTTGAAAAAGCATGGTTGACTCTGCGAGCCTGAACCGGCTTAAATCCTCGACGAAAGCCGATTTCGGGACAGAATAAATGTTGTTGTTTTTCTGCATGGTTTAAGCACCACTTCCAACTGCCGATTAAAAGAAGGAAACTGGCTGACAGAGACATGTTTTCGTATCTCCTTCGGGGGCTTTCCTCACTTATTGCGGCGACGTGGCTAGCTAACTTCAGGGCCTTGAAAACGATCACTTCATTATTGCTCAACTGCTTTAAGGTTGAGAAAACATCGAGCCACACTTTCTACAACTTACCCACAGACAAAACGATAGCTGTAGCACTGCGCTAAGCACGTATGTGCAAAAATAAAAACGTACCACTTGTTGATAATTATTGTTATGTCTTGAGTGAAAAGCGGTTCAGCGCACCTCCCGGGATTTTTTGGGTGTATTATGAAACCTTAGTAACGGCGTCGCCATTCCCGGCAGAGCAAGCAGAGCTGATGGGGTGCAGAATAGCCTCGTTCGCAGACATAGGGAATGCTAGGTGGGCACAAACCCATGTTCACTAGAATGCAAATTTCGATGACAGGTTCTCGGTCTATACGCTGCCAATGCCAAATTTGCAGGCAGGTTTTGTGATGGGGGTGTGAGGACACCGTTTGTTTTTAATAGAGCCGAGTTAACGCCTCAATGGTTCTCGCGCAATAGGTGCAAAGCACTGATTTACTGACGAAACACATTCACTGGGCGCCAAAGCCTTACTGTGGAAAAGAGACAAAGGTCTAGCGCTTTTCCTTTTTTGCAAAACGCCCAACGAACGGAACAGGCGTGAGGTTTCTGAGCATCTGTTTTTTTACTGAAAGTCTTTATAAACTTCGTTCTCTTTTTTGAAGAAACAGTATTACGACCAGTGATCAGAACGGCTTTTTTTCGTGATTGTGCTTGTGCGTTCTCTTGCCTAACCTTTCAACCAAGGCAATGTAGGTCGATGGAGATATAAGTCGTTGGGCCATTGCAACTCAAAACTCAACGGTGTCACATCCTATTGTTTTTATTAACCCTCCCGATGGGAATGCGTAGTTGATTCATCTGGAGAAACAATCAAAATGATAAACGTCCGCAAAACCCTGCCAGATTGGCTTTTCTTGGATGAGTGACCTTTAACCGTCTCTGAGACGTAGTGAAATACGATCCAAGTATTGCTGTTCGTTGACTCCTTAGGACCGTCTGCACTGGTCGGGACTGGACTGATCGTAAAGACGTCGACTTTCGCAACTTAACCCCATAAGTGCCCTCATGTTCCGCCCCGACATCGGCTTAAACAACATTAAACAGACATAACAAAGGCCCAAGCACCGGCAAATTTACTTCGTTTGTGTGGGTCGCAGTGTTGCAAGAGAAAGCCGTTTGCGTGAACGGAGCTGGTTATTTCGTCTTCACCCGCAGGAACCCGTGGCATGCCGCAAGGCTGTTTATTACGTCCATTCTTGCTCTTTGTTTGCCCGACTATTGTTTATGAAGCCCTTCACCACCGCGATCTCTCGCCCATCGGTTCTGATTTCGACATGCGTTCGCAAGCAATGAATCTTCGCCCGAGGCCTTCAGATCTACCGCAAGTTTCTTGCAGACCACGTCGCACTTCCAGTAGGGCGACTATTTTCTTTTTTATCTTTTGCTCACCTTGACCATTGTTCTGACTCAGTTTTAGCACGCCACTCTCTTTTTCTTGGCGTTAGGGTTGGTGTACACTTTTGCCACGTCGCAGCATTTGTTCGTCGCTTGTTATTTTTATTTAAAACCCCCCTGGCAGGAATGTGAATATTGACTCCATGTTTCAAGCATAAAAGCAAAACAAATATGGGGAGAGTAGGATGTATTGCCCAGCCTGCGTGTGAGATTGAGTTTCTCGATGTGCTAATGCAATTCTCCGCCTTCGAGAGTTATGCAGTGGCTCTGACCGCGTTTATAGCCTGAAGAAAAAGCACGGGAAAGATTTCAAACACCCTTGGAAGCGAAATCTGCCAGGGGCTTGCACGAATTGCGTATGGGGTACATTGGAAGTTCGATGCGCTGAGCCCCCAGACACGTTCAAACGCCAGTTGCTGGCCCTCTGGCGTTTTCCATCTTGTTTTCGAACTCACTATTGCGCTTAGTATTTTTGTTAATATTGATACTTGTAGTTTTTGCAGGCATAAAAGATTTCCTTGCGAACGGGCTTCTGTTTTTTTATGCTGAATCTTTTATCTAAAATGAGCAGTTTCCCGCACGATAGAGCAGGTTGCGAACTGCATGGCTTAAAGACGCTTTTTCTTTCACGTTCGTTCACTCTACTATATCTCTGCTATATCATAAGCGCCGCCCAGGATTGGCAATTTATCCTGAACAGTGTTGTAATCTGTGATTAGCATACCAATGTACTTGCAACTACTATAGCCCCTTGCATTCACAGTCACGTGGCCATATATTTCACAGGAAAGCTGTATACCTTTACCCCCCCCCCCCCCAACGTTTTCATCACCGTTGGTAACAGTAACTCCATGAAAAAAAACGCCAAGGCGCGAATGCATAAGACGCCAAGCCCATGCGTCAGGCTAATCAGGCATGCGGCTTAGAGCTCAGAATTCGTTTAACGAATCCACACAAGAAGCATCGAAACCGCTTTATAGATGATTGGGCGCCTGTGAACAATTGACCCCCCCCCCTCCAATATGTTGCTTGTAAATAATATGTTTTCAAAATGTCTTTGAAGGCTAGGCACGACTAGTGTCACTAAATATAGCAGTCCTAGCACAAAACGCAGAGCACATGTGCCAGGCTAGGCAGGACCCAGCATTTGACGCTAGAGAAGCCGAGCGTAGTGTCAGTAGAAAAGGTATTGGAGAACCGCCACTGAGGCACGCAAGTCAGCAAGGGCGTCCTATTTGTCGTTAGTCACTGTGGCGAGATTGCCGCATCTACAGCCTCGCCGTTAACTTCGACCAGGTCGTTTGTAAACAACAATATCGAAGATACAGCAAAAAACTCCAACCTCCCCTCGCGGGAACCCCTGTGTAGATGCGACGCACAGGGGGTTCACGTTGCAGCGTTGGACAGCGCCGGAACGGCGCTGGAACGATGGAGCGGAGCGGCGCAGGCACCGCGTTTTATAGCGCGCATAACGGTGAGGGGACACGCCGGCGCTAGTGCGTCTGCCGCGGCTATGACGCAACATAATCCAACACAATTCTTTTTAATCCAATCCAATCCAAATCCAATCCAATCCAACCCAATCCAAGCCAAGCCAAGCCAAGCCAAGTCAATCCAATCCAATCCAATGCCCCTCGCGAGAGAGGGGCATCGGAGAGGAGAGGGGGTGAGCGGCGGAGAGCGCAGCTCGCGCGGCGAGGAAAATGAGGGAGGGGTGGATGCCGACGACGACAACGCCGACGACGCCGGATGCAGGGACAAGGAAAGTGAATGAGATGCAGTCGCATCTAAAACAGAATCTTTGGACACACTTCTGCTGCTGAAATGCTGTTCCCCGCGTCATCTTTCGTTCGCATTGGGAACGAGGTCAGTCACGCGCAGCCGAAGATAAGGGAGGACGAGTTAAGCCTACCAGAGTTTACCGACTCAAATGCATAAACAACACAACGGCGGTGCCCGTAAACCATCGCAGTGTGAAGAAATGTCGCGTAATGCGAACTGGCCAACGATCATAGCGGCGGCACGGAACAATAGGAGAAAAGAGTGCGGATACCCTGTACCCTTATCTAGTGACACTAGCCGAGCGCAACCGAGAAGCCCACCGAGACGACGAGAAGCATTTCATACCCTCCTACATCACCATTTGTAGTGGTTTGCAGCAGATTGGATGGACATCCACTCTCGCAGGGGGAGATGGCGACCATTTTTTCTATATTCAATGACACAGCTGAAGTAAACTTGTAACGTGGAATAAAACTAAACCCAGTAGTACGTAAAAAGATTCATGTGAAAAAGAGCTGATTGGCAAAACGTGTTGGGCCCTTTATGTGTTTGGCTGCTGAACTTTAAGTTCGGCAGCTAAACTACTAAGCCATCAGATTATTTAGAATTAAGAGCAATGAACAAGAACCACTCTTTTGGTTATCAGACACGGGCGTTGTATTGAGTGCATGAAAGCGGAAAGTGGATAAGAACTTTCTCGGAGTATGCATTGTTCAAAACCCGAACATAATAGTTTTTTGAAACTAGAGTCGACGATTACTAGAATAATAAACGAAAGTCCACGTCCCGGGTCTGCGCGCCTTATAAGACGTTCGAGCACCTCCGAGCAAGATCAGAAAAGGATACCAGGTTTCATGTGGCGGATATGCAGTTATGATAATAATTAAGCTCATCCTTTGACCCGTATTTTCGAATCAGCTGGGCTCGAATTTTCATTCCCGCTTTTCCTACTGCAATGGTTTTTCCTGTTTGAGAATCAGAGCCAGCGACCCCCATGTCCTTTTCAAAAGAGTCAGTGTGAAGTATGAAAACTTCTGCTGCTCGAGACAGACAATATTTAATGACGAAATATTTTATCACCGCGTAGCAGCACACTGGCCAGCTGCAGTTTGGGTTTCTACTGCTTTATATCCGGACATAGGTGGTCCCGCATTATCGTAAACACCACCTGTGGCGTTCATAAAACGACCAGACTCACCTTCATCCTGATCTTACTGACTAATCAAGATATTCGCTTCGCAATGACGTGGAAGGCGGCATTTTTGCAAAATGAGATTTCTTAACGCTTCGCGATAATAAAATCTAAACGGATAGTACGGGAGGCTTTGCAAAAATGACCAAGATGTTTCACTACACAGCAAAAGCACCCCGCCAGAAAAAATAACGCGAGCGGTGACATCCAAGTACACATGCCCAAGTCATCTTCCACGAGAAGAAACAGACTACCACTCTACCCTTTTTTTTCTTAAAAAGCCGAAGGGAAAAAATAAACAAACCTGTTAGACTCCGCAGGAGAAAGACAAAATCTGGAACATAAGTTTGCCTTCAACTCAGACCCATAAATTGACGTATATTCTCGCGGGGACTGCTCGGGCATCCAATTGTAGACGTCAAAAATCCGGGCCTGAGTTCGGCATGAGTGCAATAACCAGGTGTGATGCAACGAAAAAAACAAACAACTTTCGGAGAATAAAACTGAAGATAGGAAGAAACAATATCTTAGAAACCTGAATTCGCAAGTGCCCTTTTTAAACCGCGATGTCTCATGTGTTCGCCCGCGCGTGTAAGGCAAAAAAGGCAAAGAGGAAAAAGAGGAGGGCGAGATGTTGGTCATGTCTGCCATGCACGTATCTCTCTCTCCTTTCCTGCGAAAAAAGAAGTGAGGCGTGCGCGGTCTCGAAAAAGCCAGCGTGGGCTTCCGCCTGAAAAGGCAAATTCCCTCCACCCCCTTTTTTTTTTCTCTTATTGTGGAAGTACGCACAGGGTGGAGGGAGGGAAGAGCGATGAAAAGTGCTCACATGTTTACGGGAGAGCCTTCTCCCCCAACGGCGTAATGGAAGACATAGGGTGTCCCCCTCTCTCTCTCGCCTCACCTGATCCGAACGACGCCTGCCCACATTTCTCCGACCCTCCCAAGTGTCCACGCATAAAGGAAAGGCGCTCCCGCCACGTCCTATGGGGAGTCGGCGCCTCGTTTCCCCAGGCCGAACTGTGAAAACGAACAGCGCCTTGCTGTAGGTGTAGCGTGCAGGCTGTCGCGCCGGAAGTCGTGTGATATGTGTCTTCATCTACTTTGTTTTGAGAGAGTACAGTGAGGAAAGCACAAGACAGAAAAAATATAAGAGTTTACACTTGTTTGGAAGTTCTTACCGCTTTAAGTTTTGAGGAGTTGTCTTCTGTGTTGCGTGGTACGGCAGTATTCTGTAACACAGTCTCGCATCCGGCTATTAATAATTTCCCGGTGGTCACTTCCTGCTCAATTAACAAGTGGTCAGGCCTAAATTAAAACCATAATGGTAATGTGCGACTGCGCATCCGGATAATTTTATCAGAACAAACAAGATGAACGCATAAATAGGTACAGTTACAATAGCTATGGAAAAAATCACATGAGCATAATGGCGTCATGAAGCTACTACGTGCGCATATTGGAGCATCTACGGATTTTTTAGTACAAAATCATGGAATAGAATTTCCGAAACACTTCTGCAAACACAGCCACTTGCTTACAAATAGCTGAAAGATATATTCCGTCCTCATTTATATCAAGACTATCTGAACCCAAGGTTTAAGGGTGTACTTTCATACTCTAACTGATGATGACAAAAGTGGCTCATGCAATGCAGGCGCGCTAAGATTCCCCTTACCACCCCGTCTTACCTCGGTATGTCCTTGAATCGTACTGCCGTTTTATTATGAATTTTAGATTGACCTCGTACAACTAAGACAAAAGGCCACATAATTATTTTCCTTATGTTATACCGTTTTATTAGGGCACAAAACTACCAGTGCCCTACTAACATGGACTCACGCTAGCGCCGAAGGGAAAATACCTTCCTTGGAACGTTTCTAAACGCTCTAAAATACGAATCCTAAAAGAAACGCAGAATAAAACCTAATTTCAAGACGAGCGGTAGAGAACGGTAATAACTAAGTTCAATTTAGCAGTTGGTAATTTAATAAGTATGCGGCTTAGGCGTTTGCACGCCTGAAACATTTAGGCATGCATGTCAGGAGATGTGCAGGCTCCTTTTCAACATGCCGCGGGGTACCGCAAGGCTCGGTCCTGGCACCCATACTGTTCAACCTTGCCCTTCTCCCGCTCGCTTGGACAGTAGGGGCATTGAAAGATCTAAATGCCTCATCTATGCGGATGACATTACGCTCTTGTGGACACTTCCAGACATTGCGGATCAAGAACACGCTCTTCAGAGTACTTTAAATACGGTTGACATGTGGTGCAAACGCGTGAGGCTCATGCTATCCCGAGATAAGACCGTGTTACTTATCGTCGGTAATCGAAGGGCTCGAAAAAATCTGCAAAACCGACCCATTTTACTAAATCTTGAATGCGAGCCAGTGACGGAAGTTACTTGTCACCGCATCCTTGGCCTGGACGTTGCGGCCTCCGGCTAAGCTACGCCATGGCTCCGGGAAGCTCGCCGGCGCTCTCTTCAACTGCTACATCTCGTTCGCCGGATTTCCATGAAATCGGGAGGAGCTCGCACAGAGTGGCTCGGGTTCTTGTACCTGCAATACTGCAGCCACGTATAACATACCAGGCTCAGTTTCAGTACATGACAAGGGCGGAGTGGGATCGTCTAGAAGCCATCAATAGAGAAGCCATGAGGACTATTACCTGCCTTCCTCGCTTAACGCCCATCTCTACACTACAGGAAGAAGCTGGCCTTAACACGATACATGAGTTGGTTCACCAGCGGCGACAGGCACGATCTCTTAAAGCGCAGGTGTACACATCTGTGGCTGCTTTAAGGTGGTATATGGGCCTCCAAACTAACACGACGCCAGATCCCTCTCCAGAACCCCTCCTTGGACCCGAATATTAATTACTGACTGCAAGCCTATGGGTCGTCAAGCCGTGTTGCGCCGCCACTCTCATCCAGTGCTGGCCAAGATACGTTTTACGTCAACGCCAGTATTTCAGGAAGCCTTATTACCACAGCCGCGTAAACCCAGCCTTGCACGTTTGTCAAACCTGCCATTACTACGCCCCTCAGAGGCCCCCGTCAACACTTGCTGAGCTCAAAGCGATTTTCGACGCCTTGACGGCTATAGAGCTGCTGAGGCCGGACCAATCACCACCTGTCAACATCTTTACAGATTAATGCACGCAGTCCGAGACCTCCGGAAAGTACTTCATCAAGTGCCCATGTCCCAAACCATCCACGCGAAAGCTGCGACGCTTAGTTTCAGAGTGAAGATTACTTGGGCCCAGAGGACGTCGACCCCTGGACAGCAACAGGCGGATGCGGCGACTCGTATACCTCCCACGACGCATCCACTGCCCTTATTTACAGTCGACGGAATGTCAAAATTGGCCACCGACAAAGAATACCTTCGGTGCTCCACACGCGCACTTATTCCACCGTGTGGATCAAACCTCCCTGGTGGGCTCACCCACCGTGAGGAGGTGGCGCCACGAAGGATTCGCATCGGGGCTGCTCTTACACCAGGAGTCACCCACACCTGGCCCCCGGATCGACGGGCTCCGTTTGGCCGGACATGTCCACTTTGCACCACGTCGGCATCGACCGCAGACATTCACCATCTTCTGTGGACTTGCCGTGGCCTCCAACGTTCCCGACAGCAAGTACTACGTAGTGTGGGACTCAACCCGGGCCGGCCACCCGATTACAGACGCTGGCCTTTTGGGCCGTATCACCGAGCCTTTTAGACTTTCTGCGTGAAAAATTCTATTTTACGCACATTTAGACACACTCGCCTCCACCGTTTTATGCTGCAGAGCAAACTTTCGCAATTAAAAAAAATGTTCATGTATAGACGTCCCGCTGGCCGCACATAAGTGAATCGTTTTCGTCACGTGCAAATTGCGCACAACGGCGTATTAGGTTCACTCCAGGTTCGAGAAGTGGGGGGGGGGGGGGCAAACGCTGTGCGTGCGTGCATACGTGCATATGTGCGTGCGTGCGTGCATAGAGGGCACCATGCGACGGGTACAGAAACACAAGAAGACACAACAAGCGCTAACTCGTAAGCGGGTACTTTATAAATATATCAAGAGTTTAAACACCTAACCGCCCCATCGAGACCCCCTACAGGCGTCACAGACTTCGGCACACCCCGCGCACATACGGAAAACAATGTAATGATCCTTGAAACGCCAAAAGCAGGGGAACAACATGCAGCAAAAATAAAGGCATTACAGATAGCAACTCAGTCAAGTTTCAAACACGCATGCCCTAAATAAGCACCGCGATGTGCTTACGGCGCCTATAAGTACACAACTTCTCTGTGTGGGTGTGCCTGGTGCTTGTATGTTAGCATGTTATTTTGTGTATGTGAGCATGCGTGTTCGTGTGTGTGCCTGTGCGTGCATGCCTGCATCCGCGTTTATGTGTGTTGGTGAGCATGCGTCTGTGTGCGCACGAGCATGTGTGTGTGCGTTCGTACGTGCGTGTGTGTGTGGGTGTTCGTGCATGCATGCGTGTGTGTGTGTGTGCTGTGCGTGCGTGGTGTGTGTGTGCTGTGTCGTGCGTGTGCGTGTGTGTGTCGTGTGTGTGTGTGCGTGTTGTGGTGCGTGTGTGGTGCGTGTGTGTGTGTGTGCGTGCGGCGTGCGTGCGTGTGCGTGCATGTGTGCGTGTGTGTGCATGCGTGCGTAAGTGATTGTGTGTGTGCGTGTGTGTGTGTGAAATCAAGTGTTGGACGACGCCCGTCTGGTCGGGGAAACCCATGATACTAATTAAAAACAGACAGCGACCAAGAGTGTTCATAAAACGAAAAAAGACGTTTCGTGCGTACAGGAGTTGTATCAGTGTGTGTATGCGTGCGTGTGTGTGTGGGTTGGCGGGTGCGTGCGTGTGTGTGCGTGCGTGTGTGTGTGCGCGTTGTGTGCGTGTGTGCGTGCGTGTGTCTGTGGGCTTGTGTGCGTGTGTGTGCGTGTATTCTGTGTGTCTGCGTGCGTGCGTGTGTATGTGTGTTGGTGTACGTGTGTCTCTGCGTGCGTGTGTGTGCGTGGCGTGTGCGCGTGTGTGTTTGTGGTGCGTGCGTGAGTTTGTGATTGTGTGCGTACGTGTGTGCGTGTGGGTGGTGTGTTTTGTGTGTGTGTGTTGAAATCAAGTGTTGTACGGAATCCCGTCTGGTCGGGCAAACGCGTGATACAAATTAAAAACAGACACCGACCACGAGTGTTCATAAAACGAAAAAAGATGTTTCGTGCATACAGGAATTTGTATCATGTGTGCGTGCGTCCGTGCGTGTGTGTGTGTGCGTGCGTGTGTGTGTTGTGTGTGGTGTGTGTGTGCGTGTGTGCGTGTGTGCGTGCGTGGCGTGTGTGTGTTGGGTGTGCGTTGTGTGTGTCCGTGTGATGCGTGTGTGTTTGTGTGTGCGTGCGTGTATATGTGTGTGAAATCGAGTGTTGGACGGAAGCACGTCTAGTCGGGGAAACGCATTATACAAATTAAAAACAGACACTGACCACAAGTATTTATAAAACGAAAAACGAGGTTTCGTGCGTAAAGGAGTTTGTATCATGTGTGTGTGTGCGTGTTTGTGTGTGTGCGTGTGCATGTGGTCGTGCGTGTGCGTGTGTGTGAGTGCGTGTGCGTGCGTGTGTGTGCGTGAGTGCGTATGTGTGCATTTGTGTGCGTGCGTGTGTGTGGCGTTGTGTGGGGGTGGGTGTTTTGTGTGTGTGTGTGTTTGTGTGTAGGTGTGCGTGTGGGTGTGTGTGCGCGTGCGTGCGTTCGCGTAAGTGCGTGCGTGTGTGTGGGTGCGTGCGTTTGTGTGGTTGTGTGTGTATGTGTGTTTGTGTGAGTGTGTGTGTGCGTGGTGTGTGCGTGTGTGCGTGTGTGCACGCGCGTGCTTATGGCCGTGCGCGTGCCCGAGTGCAAACAATCCCTTTATCGGCCGAAAGAATTCAAATAGAAATTTCCGTCAAATCAACACCCAAATCACACTGTGTCGAAGTTAATAAGGATTAACTTTGCTTCTCCGAGAAAACCTAGAAACGACAAGGCAGGCGCCACGAGCTGTATATTGCCTGATTTTAGACGTGCAGCTTGCAATGCCTTCTCTGAGGTGCACTACAATACCTTCTGTGTGGCGGCGGAGGCGATGAATAGTGAGAGTTATGGGTCATTAAACTTGGTGAACATTCATCACTGCCTAATTACTCCTGAGACATTCATTCATCTCACAATTTTTATAATCCGCGCCCGCTTTCTAGCCACGCAGTTCAAGACAAACCGAAAGTATTCTAGCCTAACATTTCTGTTGGTCTTCGCGAAAGCAAACCACCACTAAACGATGCACCGCTCCAACCACCTTCCTTCTGAGCGTATTATAAAGTGAAGTGCGCAAACAACCATTGCACGAAATTATTCGGGCAAGCAAAAAGCACGAGTTAACGAGGCAGCCACTAACGGAATATGGGAAACTTCTTCTCTTCTTTTACTTTATTCGAGAGCATGAGGCCCAACGCTTAGAACCAAGACGTGGGAGAGTAAAATTATTGCGAACGCTGTTCTCAAGCACCGAGATTGCGGACAGCTGTGCGACTAATGAGCCACTCCTGCCTTCTCGTCTCGTTTCTTTGGTGAGGTAAGCTGAAATCGTATTTCTAAAGAAAGGGGAGAGACCACTAAAAACTGGTTATAAGGAGAACAGCAGCTGGGTGCTATATCATTTTATACCACGTGTTATGCCCCAAGAAGACATATTTCTTGCAAGTTAGAAAACTGATAACTACTGGGAAGCCAGAATCCTATTTTCGCAAAAATGTAAACGTGAATTGACTTTCCTGCTGTATTTTTTCCTTTCTTCTATATTTTTGTCAGTCTATCACTTATCCATCGTCTGGTCATGCAATGTTCAAAACGTTCTTTTGCACCTCATTCGTCGGCTAGTCCTATTTGTTTCCGAGGCTTCAGCTTCGTAACACTAAACTTTAAACTTTTATGGAGTTTTGACGAGATCTTTTATTAGAATTCTGTCGGTTGTGAAACATCCCATAGATAAGTTGTTCTTCTTAACGCAGAGTAAATTGTGCTAGAAGATACGTTTATCTCCCTGCTTCGCATGCACTTTTAAGGTACTCCGATTGAAAGTTTTTTTGTTCTGATAAGAATAAAAATTGGTTTTTTGGCCTAATGCAAGTGCTACCCAAAGTGCCTTTGGATAAACACATGGTTCAGGTATAGCTTTAGAACCTCAATTGCTTTATTATCCAAAAGTTTTACTCCTAGTTTCCTGCGGAAACAGCAGGAAATATTTTTACCTATTAGGGCGCTGTAAGCGCCTGGCAAAAGGAGCTGCCTGATACCTTAGCCCGCATTTAAAAAATTACACCATCTTCCCGTGGGCAACCCTGATGAAGATGCGAAGCATTATGGGGGTTCCGTGTGGTTCTATTGTGTTGCCGTTATGTTGAGTGATCTGGTATTTAGTAGCGCCAGAGGGAATTCCACGTCCACGTTTACACCGGTAGCAAAGGCACGCAAGTACTGTTGTGTGACAGTGAGTAGGCGGTGGGTCTCCAGGCGCCGAAACTCGTCAATCATGTTCTTGTCGGTGTTGTCGTCTCTGTGGTAGAATCGGTAGTCTCCGTCAGCGTTGGTGAGGTAAAGGTTGTTGACGTTAGTTCACCGGCTGAGAGCAACGTACACGTACTCCTCATCGCAGCTTTGTCTTCTCCTCCTTCTTCTTCTTCAGCGGTTCCCCTACGGGAAGATGACGGTGGCTTAAACGCGAAGCTATCTCGTGATGAATTAGCAACGTACACGCCCTCCTCTTCACAGCTTTGTCTTCTTCTCCTTCTTCTTTTTCAGCGGTTCCCCTACGGGAAGATGACGACGGTGGTTGAACGCGAAGCTATCTCGTGATGGATTTTTTGGTCGGCCAATCCCTAGGGGCATCGTGCAACAATCATCATCTGAGGCGCTGTGGACGGGGCACGGACAAGTGACATCCCCCGAGCAAGAGATGCTCCGCATCTAAAAAAGTCTAACAGGAATGGCCTTTTGTTGGCGCGTAAGTCTCCATAATGAAGCTATGATGCTTTTGGCACCTTCATTACTGACATCTATCGGTCGGGGAGGGTGGAGAATTACCACTCTATACTCAGAAGCTTCCACAAAAGTGAGCTCCAAGAAGAAGTACCCTTAAAAAGTTACCGAGAAATTTTTGAATCTCTGTATTATTTTCTTGCGGGTTTTGGGACACGTCACCTAAGGTAAGCTAATGTGGAAGGTGTCTTATACCCATTTTTTCTTAATTTTATGGACACCTAATTGTTTGGAATGTCAATCACTTGAGCCCTCATTACTTTTTTTTGTGTTCTAATAGCCCGGGCACTGCACAACGAGAATTTGGGAATTGATACGGTGCACCCCGTTTGCACTCGTACATTGTTTTCACTAACGTCGGTTGAGATCAGATTTCATCGTTGATAAATGTGAGGGTCTCAAAAGATATCCCAGGGATCTAATCGCTAACTTGATTAGAGTGGTGGTGGCACTTAAGATAAACTTACTTAGGTTGGCGTTAAGGGATTTTTAGACCTTCTTTTAAGTTATTGGTACCACGAATATATATGCTAACCTGAATACACTCTGCAGTTTCAAGGTGACGGCTGACTGACCGGGCTGGAGAAGAACTGCCTCGAGCCAGAGCTATCAACAGGGGAGCGTTTTTTTTAAACTTTAAGGAATTAACACTGGGTGGTGAAACCGAATGCAAGGTAATCTGAGGGAAGAAGAAATGCAGTCACGTATATCGAAATTTAATTTGTTGGGCCTGTGGTCTTGTAAAACAGCAGCTGTTGTCTTAAAATTATTGAAAACATGGCCTTGATGACAAACTTTTGTGGAGCCATTCCTTGGTTCACTGAGCGTCGGAATGCTCACGCCTAGAAGGAAAATAGCTTCTAAATTGCTCCATTAGTCGGTAATAGACGAGACAGAATTGGCAAGTGTGTTTATTTCACGAGATCGTACTAACTCAAACAAGGTGACTGGGAGATGGCTCACCGCAGCCGATTGCATTTCGCAGCGAAACGAATAAATGCCATCCCTTTCACGGGCCCTTACTGCATTTCTCATTGGTGAAACTTCGTATTAGGGAGTATCAATAATCGTCAGCCACTTTTTTGCCGGTACAGAAAGCCCCTGCACTAACTATTGTGAGAGTGGCCTAACTGCGCAAGATTTAGTGGGGAAAGACGAGGAAAGTAGTGACTACCTGACTTGGGAATGAACCGCTTGGATCTTCTCACGAATAAGGGGACCACAAAGACAAAATGCAAGTTCGGATCATAAAGAAGACTGCTTTGTCTCGATTTACAAAAATACTAATTTTATCGCAAACTCTGAGAAAATAATGGAGAGATTAAAGAAGACACTTGAAGCAGTGGTGGATCCCCAGCTACTTTCCGGCAACATCTTTACCACACCACGCAATATTGTTTATGCGATTGACGGCCGCCTTCGTAAACAACCGCCAAAAAACATTAATGGGTCATTGAAGTGTGGCCTCTAGTTATTTTAGGTTGTATCACTTGAGTACTAACGCTCAGTTAACACACTGACAATTGTGTGGTTAGTGCTGTCCAAATGTAGGTCCCCAAATCCGTATTACGCCACAGCAGCAAAAAACGTTCGAAGTGTGTAATATTTTTCGCATTTTCTTCTGGTAAAAACATTTCTCCGTTGCCGGAATAAAAGTGATGGAGTCACCAAAAATTGGATGAAGCAGTATTTTGTCGTTATGTCTTCTCTTTGGTGCAACAAAAACTAGTGCATATTCTAAGCGAAGAGAACAAAAACGCTATAAAGAACTGTACTACTATCACCTTCCCATTCCCCGATGCTCTGCAGCTACTCTTCCTTTTTGATGACATCAACGAAAGCGCTACCACACGACGTGACTTGGGTTACTCCCTGGAGACTAAGGGAAGAAATTGCCTAAGCACCGAAGGAAAGGGCGCATAACGAAATGGGAACGCCTTACCCGCCACCAACAATCACCGGCTGGCGTACGCGCGAATGTTTGTCTTGTAGTAACTCTCGGCCACGTATATATGGTCTGTCAGTCTCACCGCACGCATTTTGTCGTGATTTTGTGTTACCGACTGGTGGCAGCACAATCACATTACGTTATCCAGGAGGGAGAACTGAGGGAATTACGCAAGCGTGGAGAGAATGCAGTGTCCGGAGCGAAGGTATACCCTTTGGCATATCGCGATTACGCTTTCCGCCAGCTCGCATTGTGTTAAAGGTTTATATGCGTGCAACGTATCGCGTCAAACTTTCTACCATTTGCATTATTGAATTAGCAGTTGAAATACGATACCTAAAATAGAATTCCCAGTAAAATTGGAAAAGGAACACTGAACTTCTCATCTCCAAACAAGATCATCCTTAGGTTATAGAAACCAATACAAAAAGTGGCATGGCACCTGGGAACTTCTTGTAAGTTGTGAATGCCATAACATCAATTTCCGGATGAACGGCGCTGAGTGCTTATTCGAGTGAGTACGTTGCCATGGGAGCCAATGAGAATTGTTGGATCACCTGAGGGGCTCTTACTATCGGTGTCATCGCCACTGCCTAATTGCAGTTAGTGGGAATGCAATAACTGTGGATAGTTATGTTGGCGGAGCAGGCAAATTGGAATGAGCGAATCTAGCATGAGCTCCTGGCGACAGCTGTAAAAATCACTGCTCAATCCCCTAGATCGTGTATGCCGTTTGTGCGCGCGTGCCTACGTATGTGTGTGTGTCCGTGTGCATTTTACGATGACGCTGCCGGCAGCTTTCATGTTGTGGGGTGAACTTTCTGCTAACAGATTACAAGCCCAGAAGCAAGGCGGTTGAAGTTGGAATTAGAAGACTAAGAGTGCTCAGCACTAAAAGGACTTGCACGGCCACTTTAATCTATTCAAGGCACTATACCACAGCGCCTAAACACACCAATCATCGTCTCGTGAAAGGAGCAGTATTCATTCAAACGCTGCGCGTTTCTGCATCGAAAGAAAACCCCCAAACATCTCCACCTCCAACTTTTGTGAGTGCTTCTCACGCAGCTGGCGAAGCAGGTTGTGTGAGCAATATATGCTTGTCTCAAGGCTTGCGGATGCACATCTTCCGCTCACCTCGAAATTCTACCCAGCCTCATTCACAGACGCACAAACAAGGGCTAAAAGTGGCCAGCCAGCAGAGTACAAAAAAATGTAAATGAAAGCCACAACATATCCAACACTTCTGCTGAACTGTGCTCACTGATCTTGGCAGCCGCGGATACATTATAAATAAACAGTTCAGCTCTAGCAGAAATCCTTGAGTTATGTGGCATAAATTTTCATATTTGAAGCGGCTCCTGTGGCACCTGCTTTGCCGAATATAGGGGAGTCACAGTGTGGAGAGACGCCGCGAAGAATCTTTTTCTTGCCTTGAGGAGTAATATTTTTTTTTCTTGCTGTCTTTCGTCGTTCTCACTTAGTTTTGTTTTTAGCGCTTTTGCGGGGGTGGATGATAAGGAAGGACTTGCCGGGAATCAATACCACGTGCTGTCCGGGAGGAAATTAATAATAATTGTTATTGTATTATAACGAAATGCACACTGGTGGGCGAGTCTCATCCGAGTGTAGAATTTAAAAGGCTGGTCGGAATGAAGAATAACTGGACGCACTGACAGAGTACTTGACGTGAGAGAATCGCTTCCATAGAGCTAATCATTGAAAATCAACGAACACTTTACTTTAAGCGGAGCAGAGGGTTTATTGCACCTAGGCTTGATGGTATACGTACGCTTGTTTTTTTTTCTCTTCATTGATAATTGACGTTTAGTTTTCCTTACTAACGCACGGGACTTTACGTGGCGGGGAAATTCTCGCCAGGTGAGCAGGTTAATAACACGACATACGTTTCAGATTGCTTTTTGAACCTATTTTTGAGTAAGATTTTGTCAACAGAGGAATTATGACAGAAGCCAATGAGAAGCATAAGTTTTTATAGGGATTTTACGTTTATCTCGACCGGGCCTTTTACGGCAGAGCATGCTTTTCAACTTATTCCACTTGCAAAGGCCTCGCTGGCGGGTTGACTGGCTAGCCGACCGGCTTTCTGGCCTCCAATCACCCGAGGGATTAAAGGTGCCATGCATACAAAATACAAATTTGTTTTATCCGAAAGATTACCTGTTTTACATTGCCCCCCACCCCCTACCCGCATATCCAGCCGCAAATGATTCCTTACACAATTCATTACCCAATCAAGGCCAGAATTTCAGTTCCCCCGATAAATAGCGTGTTTCTTGTCGCCTTCGATGACCTATCCAGGGAAAGCATTTGAAACAAACGTTAAGTATGTTGACTAGGGCTGCAGCGGACGATGAAACCCTTTCGTTGCTTCGTTTACCGTCCGTCCTCTCGGTGGCGCCACAATACCGCTCAGGCCCCCTGTGTACACTGCCTTTGTTTTTGACCGGATTTTCACTTCAGCTATTTTTGTTACGGTTTATAGTAATAGTTTGTGAAAGTTTGGGTATGCTCTACAAACAGGGTCACGTAGGACACTGTCGCTTATGCCAATTATCCAGTGTCGTGTGAGAAAAACCAAAAGCGCCCAACTGCTGGGCGGCTATAATAATTAAAAGCGCGCAGTACGCACTGGTGCTTTGGCGTCTAGGTGTGCGTTCGTAACTTCCATTGTTTACCCCACCATCATTAAACATTAAATGTAAACGCAAATAGACCGTTCTTCAAGCCTATAAGCCCTGCAGCCATTCACGCAGCTGCCCATGTGCAGGTTCCAGTAAGCGGAATGAGCTACGCCGTAACATGGTCATTTCTCTTTTTCCCCAATTACATAGGTTACTTCAGTGAAGTTTGCGTTTGAAGTGGTGCCACTTGTTATTCTAACGATGCAGTCATTGGAATGAACCAAACATACATTTCGGCTTCATGGCCCCTTTAAATATTCTTAGCACCTGCCGTTAGCGTAGGAAAAGCTACAGGCTTGCGAGTACAAAAAACACACAGACAGACACACCTGTACGCACACGCACGCTAACGCACGCATTGGAACTGTGGTTTACTAAGTAATTCTTCTATGTATTGCTAATTTGACTTATGGTGAAGTAATTCTAATAAAATTCAGGTATACAAAAGTTTTTATTTATTATTATTATTTATTTATTTTTTACGATTATAGAAGTGGCATCGAATGGCGTTATAGAGAGGAGTAGATCAAGTCATGCAATTCTTGATATGGCTATCTTGAACGGTCAGGGGTCAGGGTTGATGGTGATGGAGGCAGGGAAGGTGGTTCCATACGGTAGCTGTCTATGGTAAAAACGAATCGAAGTGCACATTGGTTGAAGAACTTGGCACGCCAACTTGAAATCTGGATTCGATGCGTTTTAGCAGCAGGGCTGTTTAAACTTGAGGTAGGTACGTTGGCGTCAGCAAAAAAAAATACCAAAAAAGTCCCCGGCGCGAGGCGACCGGCACGACTTTCTCGCAGTGACGTCAGCATAAAAGTTCCTAGCGCACGTGACCGTGCACCTCGTGAGGAGCACCCGGCGTCGTCCAGGATAGCGTGTGGGCATGCGCCTCGTGATGAGCTCCCGCCTTGGTTGTCGTCGTCTTTGGCGCGGTGGACCCCTGGCGCGCCCGTCGTTACACGGCGCCCCCTCATTCCCCCTCATCTAGAGCCGGAGGCCCTTGTGTTGCCCACGCGACATTTTTGGAAGGTTTAGCTTGGGAATTCCGAAGCGGGGTCGTTGAGAAGGGCAGCCCTTCATGGGTTGGAGGGAACCGACGTAGGCGGACTTGTGTTTGACGGCGGCGACGACGTCTTGGCGGTTGTTAATGTCGAGGGTGACAGCCTAGGGTTGCCGTTCGCCGTACGAGGAACGTGCATAGACTTGCTGTTTCTGCTCCTCTCTCCCAGCATCCCCTGTCAGTGTGGGAACAAGCTACGCCACCTCCCAGCTGTGCTGTTTCTCCAGCTCACACTACTAGTGCAAGCTGCGCTATTTTTTAGATGCGACGGCATCTCAATCACTCGCCTTGTCCCTACATACGGCGTTGTCGTTGTCCGTCCACGCCCTTCGCCCATTCTCCTCGCCGCGCGAGCTGCGCTCTCCGCCGCTTAACCCCTGTCCTCTCCGATAGCGAACACTCTGTCGCGACGGGCATTGGATTGGATTCGATTGGCTTGGCTTGGCTTGGCTTGGATTGGATTTGGATTGGATTGGATTAAAGTAGATTGTGTTGGATTGTGTAGCGAAATAGGCGCGCAACGTCGCGTCATAGCCGCGGCAGGGGGTTCACGGCACGTTTCACGCTATGGAAGAATCAACCTAACGGAAACAACAACGGATCCTCCTATGCGTCGCATCTACACAGGGGTTCCCGCGAGGGGAAGTGGGAGTAATTTTTTTAAAATGGAACCAGTAAATGTAATGTTTCAACTAATTTAACTAATGAAATGTAATGTTTTAACTAATTTCGAGATATTTATAAAAATAATTCAGAATTTTTATGTAATTTTTAGAAATTTGTTATAGCATTTCTTTAACCGGAAAGACCGCTATCTATTAAAATGCAAGCATACTGGACGCTATCTCTCCTCGCCTATTTTTATAAGTAGGGGATTAGGAAAATAATCCTTCGCCTGATGCTTTCTATATATGCCCTCTAAAGCTGCTCTACAGAATTCGGTGTCGGCGCAAGAAACCGCATTCCACAGTCCCATACGCATTTTCGTAGGATCAATACTTGCAGAACATCCCTCATTTCCTTTCAATGGGCTCCTCTTTCGAAGTAACGTTTATACAGTCGACGTCATGGAAGTAGGTTGGAGGCATATTGCGTGCGGATTGCATGCTTTAACTATGTGCCACAAGTACCTGAGAATAAGGCCTAGGTTTTTAAACACGAACGGCGTTTGTTAGATGGGGCCGAAAACCGAAACGTTTCAGCAGGTGGCCCATGCAGTTCCACTTTGCACAACCTCTGACCAGGTGGCGCTACCTGTTTGAAATGGGCCTGACGCGAAATATTTACACTACGTGTAGAGAAACCAGCAGGGCTGCGTACCGTTTGTCGAACATCGATTTCAGTAATCACCGCTGGCCGCAACATATAGTTTCCGCAATTTCTGAGCTAGAAACAAAAGCACATAACAAGAAAGCGTTCAGAATAAGGCCAACGCGTTGAGCACAACTCCAAATGCCATTTCAGTGAACTCTCAAGGTCCGCAAGCGATGCTGGAAAAATCACCGATAACACATAATTTGAGAGATCCGACGGCACAAGACTCAACGTCGCGGATGCAGTGCCAATGACGATTGCCATGGCAGCGGTGACAGGTACTGAGGTATTTCTCCGATATTTCAGACATACTGAAGATTTCGAGGAGAGTTGGACGTTTGAGAAGTACCTTTTTGGAGCTGTACATTATTTGCGTACCCGAGTGAGCTGGGAAAGTGCGGGGAGCGAATCAAATAAAAATTCAGTTCCTTTCACGTAATGTCTTTTTTTTAATACCAATGGTAGCGCCTCATTTGAAAAGCACCGTTTTCTGATGCTTCTGCACATTTGTCCCACTTTATTTCCTTGAATGCAGGAGATCTTTTAGGCTGTCCATTAGGAGTTTAGTTGTAACCCATAGTGGTTGATCAGCAACGAATAATATTGATTATCTGCATATTGTGCATTGATGTGCAGCAATTCCCTATAGTAAAAAAAATTAGTGGCGTTTTTTTGCAGTGAAGCGGTCTGTGGCTAGGATGCGGATTTCTATGGCGCTAACACGTGTATGTGCGATTTGAGGAAAGCCAGAAATCCACCAAACTTACACAGATAATGCTCTAGAACGTTTCAATGTTGATATATGAGCCTTTTTATTGCCCCTAAAAAGATCTTAGGAAAGGAGTCTTTGATTCTTGAAATCTTTTTTCCGACATTGTGCGCTGCCAAGTGAAGCCTTCTCTTCAAGAAAAATGCGATGCGAACGGAGTGCGATAACACCGACGCCTTTGTAATCGTCCACCGCGTGCTGATCCTATTCGGACATCCGACAAGCGTGCTCTCAAGACCTCACGTAAGCGCAGAGCGAGAACCGACGATGAACATCGGGTATGTATGTATGTATGTATGTATGTATGTATGTATGTATGTTTGTATGTATGATTATGTATGTACTGTGTATGTATGTAGTATGCTATGTATGATGATGAGACGAGTGGGTCAGGACATGTTAGTGTAGATGTAGATGATGTAGCATGTTGTAAGGCAAGTACTGTATAGGGTAACAGGTGGATGCTATGAAGTAAGCTTGATGTGGATGAGTATGTCATGTATTAAGAATGTTGCGATAAATGTGTTGAGACCGAGTATTGGACATAGCTTGTAGTGAGATAGGCTGATAGATGATGTTGTATTATGTATGAGTATGTGTGATGTTGTATGATTAGCATGCATGTATGTACTGTATGTATGATGTATGTATGTATATGTATGTATGTATGTATGTATGTATGTGTTGTATGTATGTATGTATGTATGTATGTATGTATGTGTGTATGTATGATATGATGTATGTATGTAGGAGCGTTGAACTTTTCATGGTAGAGCCAAGAAAGCTTTGTCAGAAAAAGCACGATGTTGCAAGTTTACAAGAGACTGCTTCGTCAGAGCAATCTCGCTGTGCACTATATGGGATGTATTATGTATGTATGTATGTATGTATGTATGATGTATGTATGTATGTATGTATGTATGTATGATGTATTATGTATGTATGTATGTATGTATGTATGTATGTATGTATGTATGTATGCATTGTTAGGTCAAGTGGACATAGCCTTGTATAACTTTCCGCAATCGCTAAGTCAGAGAGTGTGCAAAGCACCTTCCTCCCTTATGTGGCAACTAGGAAGATTTCAGAAGCGCTTACTCCAGCTTCCACAGACTTCTTAAGCGTCATTTCCGATTCACCTTCAACTTGGGCGGAAGGCATGTGGTTCGATTGCGACCTGACCGCGGACAAAAAAGTATCTCACACACTCGCCGGGGAAACACCACGTTAATACTAACGCAGCTTCACTGGATAACCAACTTCACAGAGTGGAAAGGCCGGTGAAGTTTATTACGTGGCGATGGCCTCAGTGGGTATACATGGATAGATGAATGGTTTTCTTAACGACAGCTGTTAATGCGAGCTGCGCTTTTTTTTTTTCATTTAGCCCCGTAGGAGGCGGATTAGGTTTGGCATCTTATCGATGGAGGCAGCAATGGTGTCATTTAGAGGAACTCACTGATAATTTTACACGGAAATTCACTTTCTGTAGCACAATTAAGCCGATGCTAAGCATCTCATAAAACACGAACTTTATTTTATTTAGCACTGAGATGTAAAAACGCACAGAAAGGCTCGCAGAAAAAGTAACCCGATACGCCGGAGGGTGCTTTCAAACACTGTATTCTGCGCGCTCTTGAGGTAATGCAGTTCGCCCCTTTGCCTGGATAACGTAATTAGTTTCCCCTGCTCCCCACCATTAAGAAAAAAGCGCCCAAAGGAGACACAATTTGGGTGTACAGACAAGAAGTGGGGGTCGGTTACAAGACTAAAATATACAAACGCATTAAAGCCGGTGATGGTTGACGGCAGGTAATGATTTTTCATTTATTTCTTGTTATTAAAAATTAGGACTACACGTGAAAAAAAAATATTAGTTCCCCCAGTCCCGGGGGGCAACCTAGTCACATCGTGTGGTTGCACTCTCCATTGATGAAGTTAAAAAGGGGGAGAAGTTTCGGAGTGTCGTGGGATGGAGAAGTTGTGATGGCGACATATAATTAGCACTTCTTGTTGCTGTGTTTTGTAATATGAACGAGTTTTATTTTCAGAGGGAACTCGTGCGTTAAGAGAGCGGAGAACTGAGGCGTTGATTCGCGAGTCAAATAAATCTTCGTCACTACCTTCCTCGTATTTCGCCACCAGGTAATATGCATTCAGCTTATTCTCAATGCTATAAAAAAGCCGCTTTCTTTGCAAACGATATAATGTGCCTTTTGAATGCGAAATCTCAAACAACCGCTAAAATTCGCCGTGTGTAATTAAAGGTATGAACGTACTTGTCGTACTTATGCGCTCACTAGGGAGCCGGTACGCTTCCTCACCTCGGTGGCGTGTGTGAAGACACGCCAACCACCGGTCCCACTAACTTGAATTGTGCTTCCCGGATCCGGATTCTGCTTTGTGGCATATAATGTTTCATGCGTATAGGAGAAAAAGTTAAGCAATGGCTTCATGTTAAATGCAAGCAAGTTATTTAGCGTCGCCTCCGCAAAATTTACATCTGCAATGAGTCTTAATACGTAGATTGCGTGGCACATTACAACCCTTGTAGCTCTACCATACAGCCCGGAAGAAAATTATCAACGAATGTATGCCTGCAGGCTACGGGCTAGTAATTAAACTAGTCTAGTGGGGACGACAGTGATGAGGTGCTTGGCATTTCGATTGTATTGTTTATTTTAAGTGACCGTGTATTTTTCTTAGTTCAAAAGTCGCATAGCCCCAAATATTACGCAACCTTCTCTTTAGTGGAGTGGGGGAAGAAGTACTGAAAACGTTACGTAAAAGAAATGTCGCTTCCATTGCTTGAAATGTCACACTCTTTGTATTCGAAATTCATCACATAGCCAGGATTGCCCCACAATTCATCGCGACCAGTTTGTATTTCGGGAGCGTAATGTTGGCACATAACGGTGACGTCACGGCTTACAAGTTGGCTCGCGCCACATGAGGAGCTCCCGCCTTCGTCGTCGTCGTCGTCGTCATGTAGCGACCGGTGCGCCACGGTTGCGCCACGCCGAAGACGATGATGACGAATCTGTCAACCATTCCTTAACAATCCACCTGTTGAGACGGCCACCGGGCCAGCTGCCGAAGTGGAGGTCTAACAATGCAAGGACGCGCTACAAGAGGATTTGCCCTACGCGGCTGTGCTGTCAGAAACGACGACGAAAAGGATTGAAGCAATGGAAATACTTTAATGGTTTTTGTTTAACAGTGCCGTCCAAAACGGGTTTGCACTGCTGGGGCCGAGCTACTCCCTTTCTCCTCGGATCAGCTGTCAGTATGGGGACAAGCTGGGTCGACCCCCAGCTCTGCTGTTTTTCCAGCCTTTGACCACTAGTGCAAGCTGCATCAATTGTTTCTTTTTGATATCAATTTTTTGGCAAATTTTCTAGAAATTCCTTGGCGATGCACAGGGAAGCTGCCGTTTACGTTGCTAACATTCCTACTGACATTTCCGATTCAAGTTTGTTTCTTTGATTCCTTTCGTTTGCCTCTATTTTGCTTTTGTTTTAGGTTACCTTGGCTGCGTTTGATACTGCGTGGTTTTCTTGTGTGTCATCGTTAGCATTGTGGTCTTTTAAGCCGCTGTGTACCCACACGTTTTTTTATGGACATGTATCTAGACACTGGCAGTTGTCCTTTAAACCCCTCTGCGTGGCAGGCATAGACAAATGCTTGGTGTCTAGAATAAGATCCTGCCGTGGTAAACGCCAACATATTCAAACTGTCTACGACACACTTCGGAGATTGGATTCACCGCATTGATAGCTTGGTTGTTTGGTTAGTCATCACCGCGGTATCTATCTTCTTGGTGGAAAGATCGCCCTTTGAATATACTTTAAAAACACATTCGCACCAAAGATCAATCGCTTGTACCTGTACCGTCAGCAGCGTTCTTTCTTGGAAACAAAACAAACGTCGATGGGGAATCGCACTACGACGGCGTGAGCCTTTGAAGGAGCGAGCCAAACAAATGAGCTCGCTGCCTTGATAGCAATGAGCCAACAGCAGAAATTTACCTCGTTGCTGCGAAAACAGAAGAACGAGGATCGGGATAATACAACTGAAAAGAGGACAGGGCCATGTCGTCGGATGCATTTGCATTGCTAATGCCCTGCCTTGCGAAGAAGAAAGGTACTGCCCTTGTTTTCTCTCCCACTCGGCAGAGCAAACAAAAGCCCGAACAGAAGATGCCCAAGCTTAGGTATTCAAAGAGAATGAAAGTGGGACATGGAAATACGTGGGTAGGAAATGTAATATTCACTGAGAGGGTTAGACACGGCAGAGTTTACATAGAGAGCGATTGTAAAAAGGGCCTTATGTCAGTCGCGTTTCAATCGACTCCGGCATTCTGTAAAAAACTTGAAATAACAGTGCAAATAGGATCCTACGAAGGCATGTCGGAACGGGTGAATCTCTACTCAAAGAGTGGACCAGCAACATAAGAGGTGGCGCTGTTGACCTGCCTCGCGTCACACAAGAAGTAAAATACATTGTTACAAGGTTCTGTAATGTTCTGGAGTGCGGTAACAACTACTACCAGGGTTGGGTCGAACCTTTTTGCGTCGACAAGGGCTCCTTGGATTGTGATTCGCTGCATCTTACAGTCCAACAACGCGTTAGTCGTGCTACCAAATCTCAGGCGCTCAGGCCACATTGTAATGTTTGGCTCACGGCAACTCCGAAACGCTCAGCACCCCACTGTGAAGTAACTGATTAAAACAATGAAACCAAACTGCCGAACTGATGTAGCATTTTCAGTGGTTGATGTAACCATGAATATTTTTAATATAGGTATATCTCCTTGATTTAGAGATGCATAGTTTTGGCAAAAAAAAAAGGTGGCTTTGCCGCAGAGCGTATTTCTCTACTGAACGACAGAAACCTTTTATTCTCACCCACCACTCCCTGTTTCGGTGTAATTTTCAGCGAAGAAATGTCTTCAGGCTGACGTTGCAACCGAAATAGACATCACGTTATGCCGGGAGCTTTCGACTGGAAGGGTGATTAGCAAGCGAAAGAGAATAAATTTTCTGAAACAAGATTTCTGTATTTCTTGTCTGAGGTTTTTTCTCTAGCTGGAAATTGACAGCAAAATTTTTGAATGTTGTTGCATTGACACGCACGTTAAGAGGACCAGAAATGTTCCCCGCACAGAATGGAACCTCCATCACCTGATTGCTTCCGCAACTCATGTTTGTTGTTCCAAGCTGCTTTCAAGTGAAAATAGGTCAGAGCGAATATGGTAATATTTATTTTCCGTTAACGTATAATATAGTAAAGTACTCGCCCTCACGCGAGCTTGTAAAAGACTAACCGCGTAATGACATATTTTTGTTAAAATTTTATGGTTTCCAGGCTAACAGACCACGAATGGCACCTTCTGCCTCTTAGTAGCTTTTATTCACTCATGACGAATTTTCAGTCACTAAGGGGCATATATGTGTGAGGATTGGCCAACAAATGTGTGCAAAAATGAGGAGCATGCGGCTGGAAGAATAGGTAAACGAAGAGGGGTGGTCGAGGTGTGGAACACGGCTCGGGCGGCGGCGGAGACTGGAATTCGAGGAGCTGACTAGCGGAAGGGCACCCGGGACGGACCCGCAGTTCCTGTGGCTTTAGTGGCTTCAGGCACGCGAGTCGGGGCCCGCCGACGCGTTCGGGGCCCGCAGACGACCGGAGCCCCGCACGCGTTCGAGATCACTGCCCAGAGCGGAACTACCGCTGCACCCGCCACGCAGAGCCTGTTTCTGTTTCTGCTGCGTTGCCCGGACAGAACTAGAAAAACGTGACCGACGCTTTACCACAACCGCGACTGATGACGACCTCCCATTGACATCACCCAGCATCGACCATCGGGACGGCTATGAGAACATTCATTTTTTCCCCGCCCTTAAAGTCTAGTTAGGCACGTTTAACTCTTGTGTTCTTTTTAATGTGCGGAGCTCTTTAGGGGCTCACCTTGTCGTCGTAACTCGCTCTCTCGACGCACGGCGTACTGTCGTAGCGGCGTTACACAGAGGCTTGGAAATCCAAGCGGTTTCTATGTTCATAATAATTTGAAACTCCTGAACCGTTGATGCTTGTCATACATGTTCCCGTTGTTTAGCGCAAGAAAACTGCCGTTACAGTTGAAGCACAATATATGTAATGAACCGGCAGCGACCCCCGTTAATTTACCTAGAAACACTTGTTGGGTTGGTTTTCTGATAGTAAGCGAAGAAAAACATTGGCCGCGAATGTGCTCTTTTTGTTGCAAATGTCGTCAAAAGACGATAGTCTTTGTAGAAATTTGCCAAGGAAATGCCCCCCTTTGCTTTTCCGCTCACCTCTCATGCTGTTCCTTTACCGTCGCGCTCATCCCAAGGTAAACACACTAAAGATTTGCGCAAGGCGATTTGAATTTACCGCGTTCCACTGCTACTGGCGGGGTTCCTTGATGCCAGCGTTTCAGTACGGCGGAGACGCGCGTGGATGGAGGCGGCTGACTACAAGGTTTATAGAAACCGCGTGGCCGTGCTCCACGTGCGTTCCAAGCAGAACGTGGAACGTAGCTAGTGGAACCTTTCGTTGCTGTTGCCGCGTGATTTTTCATATGCCGCCAGGAGGCGGCGGTTTTCTGCAGTAGATGTAGAATATCATTCGCTATCGAAAAATCAGGCTTCTATGAATTTTTTAATAAAGGAACACTGTAAATATCCATTGTGTACTAATTTCCTGTCTTATATATGCGTAATGTCTTGTTCTTGTGCAACAAAGTTGACAAGTATGAACATATAAACCGGGCTTAGATGTTTACATTTGGCTGTGAGTATATAAGACTATTGCGCAGGGAGCATTTTACTTTGGCCGGGTGGCTGAATCGAGTTACAGACAGACAGACAGACAGACATACAGACAGACCAAAATTTCTGGGTTTAAGTAGCCCAAGAAAGACTGTCGTCGTTAAAAAGTTGCAGTGCAAGAAAACAAAGGCCGCGTTCCAAACTGCGCAGTAAGGGGGAGGCGGCGCCGGCACGTGCGGGATGACAAAGAAGCACAAAAAGAATAGAACTCCCGCTCGCGCTGTTGTAGGCAGGGGGCGCACGAGCACTGCGAAGCCGGGATGGAAATTTCAACTGCGTTGGACAAACCTCCGTTGAATTCCAGATGAGAGGAGTGAGACTGGGCAGCGAAGAGCGTGATGGGTGGTAACAGTCAGGGGATAACGGCGCCACAGCCAATTATGTGGAATTACTGCTCTACACGTCCGACAGCTTTCACGTTGAGTGAAATGGCTTTAATTTTGTTGTTGTTATTCGCTATATGATCCGGTTTTTTTGCTGTTTGTTAATGCTGTGAATATACTCATTATCTTGCTGTTTATCTCGAGTCACGTTCTTACTCGTCACACACCTGCAAGGCAAAACGAGTCCATCACAATCTGGTGTCCGCGACAGGACTTGAATTTTAAATCCCCCTCAAAGATCCTCGCCTTTTTACCGTTGTGTGACGGACAAGAATGGAGCTTGAGAAATTGGATGAACCTACTGGAACGTTTGGCCTATCAGGTCCTGAATTAAAACAATGGGTTGAAAGAGACCGTGCGAGAATCAGCGAAGAATACGCAGCGGAACGGGAAGCGAATTCGCGGAGCGCGACTCACTTAGAAACGAAGCGGTCGGTCCTTGAACTCCAGTTGCAAGTACGACAGAAGCGACCCAGTGCTGTCGCAGAATTTAGGCATGTCTGCAGCTATTAGCGTTTCCGACGGGGACAACAGCTCTCACAAGCTGATCCTGACATTCAAAGAGGAGCACGATGAACTTGACGCTTACATCCACTGTTTCGACACATGGCAACGAGGCAGAATTGACCGCAGGCAAGTGGGCATTCTCATTGAACTTCTGCCTCACTGGTGAAACTTTGAGTGCCGTTGAACGCATGGCTGCAGGTGATGCATTGAATTACGGGATGCTGAAACAGGCCCTGCTGCAGCGATTTCGCTACACTGCAGAGGGGTACCGCAGCAAGTTTCCTGGAGCGAAGCCTGAGAACTCTGAGACAGGCCGGCAGTTCGCTGGTGGCTTGTTAGAGTATTTCGACAACTGGCTGGAAGTGGCTAAGACTAGCAGAACATCCGAATCTCTCCCTGACAAAAGGGTCTCTGAGAATGTTTTGAGCGAATCGCATGAAAAGCTGGCAATTTTCCTGAAGGAAAATGGCTGACAAACACTGTTGCAATTCGTCGAAACGCCTGAAAACTACCTGGAGGCTCAATGACTGACAACCATAGTGAAACGCCGAGAGGAGAAAAATTCTGCGAATCCGAAATGCCTCTAAGAACGCTTGACCAAAAGTATGTTGAAGGAAAGCCACATTGCTCCCTTTGTAGCAAGCGCCGGCACAGGCCACACGACTGTTGGTCAAACACCAGGACATCCTCTAGCCAAAAGACTGTTTCCTATTTTAACTGCCGCAATAACAGTCCCAAAGCGAAAACATACCCATATGTAGACGCTGCGAACAAGGCGTCATGTTCAATGGCCATAAGGACAAGCAGTCAACCTTTCATGAACAACAGAATTTGTCCCCCAGCCACAAAACTTCCCAGGCATCTGATTATCGAATGCCTACCGCTAGCGGTTGGGTGGAAGGAAGGCGAGTTACCGTGTTACGCGACTCGGGCTATTACTCGGCTGAAATCGTTCGGTAATCGAATCTCAGGCGTCTCTCCACACAATATAAAGTCTGGGCACGGAACCCACCGGTCTCGTATTTTCGTATTCTAATCGTTCTTTAATTCGGTGACTACGCAAACACGCGTCGCATAGCTTTACCCTTCACGCTTAATTTGCTGCACACAGGCGTCACGTTGAGCCCATCACTTGACCACACTTTTCCCTTTCTGGCTGGCTGTAAGCCAGAAATTATGAGCGGTCCTTTCCCATACTCGTAGTCCCGCAGATATAGTCCCGTTAATAATACTGCTCATAAGTTCTTCGTTTGTTCCTCTCGTTGTACTGCCTGCCGATAGATGGCGACATGGTTGTTTTCCGCTGCCAGTTGGTCCACCGATGTTCTCTACCCGTACAAGAAGAGTGAAAAAAAGTAGCCGCTAAGGCTTACAGGGAAACGTTCCTTCTCTGTTGTGCGCACCGTTTTTGTGGCGACATATGGTACTTCTTAAAAACTTTTAGTCCTTCGTGAAGCTCCGAGGATGCCCAAATGGTCCTTTCATGGTAAGCTTGTGCGTCGAATGCGACACGGGAAGGCACTCCAGCCGACTCCTTTCTGCGACCGTGGTTCAATATAGCGATGCGGCCCATAGACACTTCAGCTCGTCTAGTTTTGGCTCGTGTACACTTTGCTGCATGTCTGTCCTGTCCCCCCTTTCATTTTGTACTCTGTATGGGTCAGGGCGGATGGCCAGTACAGGCGGCAGCGTAATGGAGAAGAATGTAAGAAAATCTTTTCTACGCTGCGTTGCATTCTTGCAGATCTTGGGACTCGCTTAATGGGATCTATGCCTCTATTACACGGCAACTTTCAATTGACACTTGAATGTTCTCTTGGAGGCACACTCTATGTATTTCCAACAGCACACTCAATAGAAAATTTGTTCGAAGGCCTTCGGGAGGCCTTTGAAATGGCCCTAAAGCACAGGTATTAATTCCCACTGATTTAGCTTGCAGGAATGAGTGGCTCAGAACAGCTTTCAGCTTCTATCGTCAACGCGGTAATTTGGAATGAGTTGTCTACCTCACCTGCGGGTTGCGGTAGTGACCGTAATAGGTGAAGGAAACCTTAGCCGCATCGATGCCTGAGCGACGATACGCCAAGCTGCACAAGGTCTTCATTCGATTCCCAATCGGGGGCGACCACTTAACTGTGTTAACTGAAAACGAACACGCCCATATGTCGAGATTTAGGCCCCGTGTTACATATCCCCGTCTCATCTGAATCAATCCATAGGCTGCCACTATGGCGCCCCTCTTCTCCCGTGAGTCTGCGTGCGGTGCCTAAAACCGAAGGCAATCGAAGTGCGAAGACAATCAGAAAATAAATTGGCCACGTACTTGCTTGCTCCGCTGCAAATGCCGGCGAAGCACGCTCTCCTCTCTCTCTTTCCACCCACGTTCTTTCCCGTCCCGACTGTCTGCTCTCATGGTCGGACACCAGACCTCCTGGCTTTGTATATAATAAACCCACTTGGATATCTGTGAAATTCGAAGATATATCAGAATTGAGGTCGAAACTGCTCAAAAAAGAGATTCGTCACGCCTCACTTGTGACCCCACGCGTATGACAGATATCTAGATAGGTGATATACCGAAAATTAAAATGTCTCTAAGGTAGTCTGTAAACTTACCGGGCTAAGATCCCTACTTACACATATACTACACACATGCTCCATGCCTAGGCTACATTGATCACTCAATGAACAACCGCTCATACAACGGCGTAAAAACACTGGAAGGGGGAAAATGTGCCAATTGGACACAAGAAAGTGGTCTTTCGCAGGGTATTTTGTGTGTGGGAGTGGAGGGACGAACAAAAACTGCCTGCCACGTTTTATGCATTTCAAGAAAACGCGTGGCGTGGTATATCTAGAAACGAAGAATTAAAACGTAAAAGAACCGTAAAAAGTAAACTCGCCTGTTCGGGTGTTAACTAATCAAATGTGGGCTGTAGTGGGGCAAAGGGTAACGTTCTTCTCGAAAGGAGTCGACATCACAGATCATTTTTTTATGTAATGTCGGAAAGGAAGGCACCGGGGAGAGTGTACTCAAGCGCGTGCTAAGAAACCTTCAGACAGAAAATCAAAACAAATGAAAATGGTTAGCGTGTTAGGGCTACCACTGTGTCCCCGGTGTGCGTTGCGTATTGTGTATTGCGTTGCGTAAATGTTTTCTATTAAGAACGTTTCAGGCAATTGCCTAAATTCATAAAGCGCTTACGCGTCTTCAAGGCAGCCGTTGTCACGTTTAAGAGACACCGTGATGCGCGAATTTTAGCGCGTTCCTGTAATTAGCCAAATTTTGTGTGAATGCTATTTTCGTTTTCTGCATATGCTGAGCTCCACCATGAAATTACATAACGGTACATCATGGCGTGTCTTCCAATGGGACTAGGGGTACAGGAGAAATGGGTCGGACGTGTTGCACCTAAGTGCGGCACCGGGCGCCAGTGTCAGTGTTTAAGGAAGAGCCCTGTCAGGGCAATTCTTCAACATCTAGGGCAATGGATTAATAATTTTGATACCTTTTCGCTTCGTGGCTAGGCCAACGGCCATAAACCTGCGGAGCTCGTTTTGTATTTGTGAAGCCAGCGTTTATCAACTTACTCTGTTTTTTTTAGTATATTATGGACCCGCCATCCACAACTTCCGCACTTGAAGCTACTTCACTGCACTTTACATAATTGGGCCATGTCGTTGGCGCCAGTAGGGCACCCTTCTCTTCAGGGTTATTGGTGATGAAGCCACTCGTACTAAAGATTTCATACTCCCCGCTCCGACTTCCCGGGCTGGAAACTGATGCTCTTTAATCCAGAGGGTGTGCAGCCTACCTGCTGCGTAGTTTCTTATGCAAGATTCTGCAGGGCCACGGGATGAAAATCGGGATGTTGGGCATGGATAATCAACCGAAATAATATCAACAGAAATTAAAGCCGCTCCACTCAATGTGAAAGCTTTCGGAAGTGCAGAGCAGTGATTCGCCATTCTGGCGCCATTATCCTTTCACTCTTACCACCCATCGCTCTCTTCACCGCCCTATCTCATTCCTCTCCACATGAATTCAAAGGAGGTATGTCCAACGCATTTCACCCGCCGCGGTGGCTCAGTGGCTAAGGCGTTGCGCTGCTGAGCACGAGGTCGCGGTTTCGATTCCCGGCCGCGGCGGCCGCTTTTCTGATGGAGGCTAAAAGCAAAAACGCCCTTGTGTACGAGATTTCGGCGCACGTTAAAAATCCCCAGGTGGTCAAAATTAATCCGGAGCCCTCCACTACGGCGCGCCTCATCGCCTGCGTTGCGTTGGCGCGTTAAACCCTACAATCAATCAATCCAACGCATTTCAAGTTCCCCGCCTTCCCAGTGCTTGCTCGCACCGTGATTAAAACTGCGCCAGCGGGAGTTCTGTTCTTTTGTGCTTGCTTTTCCTCCCGCACGAGTTGGCGTTTCACTGCCACGTGGTAAAAACCACCTTAACCAGCGTTCCTAACTAAATGATCACTGGCGCTGCCAGTTAATTACGTGTACCTTGCCTCAAATGTACCTGCAGTTTTCTTTGCACTAAACGACGGGGAGATGTATGACAAGCGCCAGCGGATCACACGCTTTTAATGCTTATGACTATATAAAGCGCTTCTCGTTCAAAGCCTCAGCGGCACGCCGCGACGACGAAACGCCGTGTGGCTTTACTTGGGTCCAGCGAGCCAGCTATGGCGACAAGGCGAGCCCCTAAAGTGCTCCGCACATAAAAAGCTCGCAACGGACATTTTTGAAGCGAGGGTCCGTGCAGCGTGCACACCGCTTAAAACACCTGAAAAACGCAACAAAAAACAAAATTAAGTTTAAATGAAGAAACTCCACATGAAGAGAGGATGTGTATTTGCAAAGACATCAGCTCAAAAAAGCACGGCCATGTAAAAAAAAAAGCCGTTTACCTGCTTGCTTCGCCAGAAATGTCGTCAATAGACGACAGTCGCATACCTCCCGTACTACTGACTACTGTCCTCTTCCGCTCCCATCCCTCACTCTCTTTCCCTTCCCTCTCGATTATCTCCTGCTGATATGAATCGAAATTCGTATATGCAATTAAAATTTTGCGCCCCTCGCACTGCTGGAGCGCCATCTGTTCAGGCAACGGATGTACTTTTCTCTATTTTTCGCCTTATGCTGCCTGAAACAGCGGTAGCGGCAGCCCTGTTTTTGTTCTTGCTTTAATCTTCAAGGAGCTGGAGAATTTCTGTTCCACTTTTAAGTACCAAATGACAAACTGTCGCCTTTAAAACCAACTTTGTATGCTTGTGCCTTCCCGGGGTGGTGATTCGACTAACAGACCTATTTTCAGTGCAGCCCAGAATGACGTGGTACGCCCGAGAATGCGTTGGTGGGTCCGCTATTCTCACTTTTTGCAGCGCTGCCAGATGGCCCTAGCGAACACTTAAGGAAAGAATGGGAATGGTTCGTGCTGTTTCGGTACTACACGCCTGGTTGAGGGAAAGCAGGCTAAAGCCAAAGACGACGAGAACTCTTGAGAGAGAGAGAGAGAGAGAGAGAGAGAGAGAGAGAGAGGAAAAGTTGCTGGTACTTCAGATTAAGGGAAGTGAAGGCTGTTACCGACAGAGGGAGCATCCGCTGATGCTGGCTGAACCGAACGGCGTTGATATGTGACTGCCTAAAAAAAGGATGAACTTGCCACTTGTCTAAGGAGAAAAATAGAGGACACAGACTATATAAAGTAAGTGAAGGGTCAATTTTGGCCCTTTTAAATGTATGGCAATAAAAGCAGATGGTGGGCATCGATAAATAGCTATGCAGGAAGTATAGCCAAATGAAAATGCAGAATAGCGAAGGAAACGGGCTATGCACGAAAGTCAACCACACGGGATGGCACAGCAGGAGGCACAAGAATACAGCGAACGACAAATAACGCCGCCAGAACACTTGAGTTGGTTCGAAATAGAAGAAATGGTTCAATGGAAAGCTAAAGGCACAAAACGAAATCCAGGAGAGATTGGTATATGAAAAGAAAAAAAACTTTACCATGTAAAGCGGCTTCACAGGTATAAAAACGGTGTGCTAGATATGAAAACGATCTTTGATAGCTGATTAAAAATATAACAAAGAACCACGTCCTCCCTGGGTAAGAGAAAGGTAGCGAGAAACGGATCTACAAAAACAAAAATTGAGAAACCTAAGGCAGCGGCGAAGCTGAGGACGTCGAGGAACATAGTGAGGGTTGAGGTGGCATGAGTGCGTTGTGGCGAACACTTCCTCTTAGGAAGCGAGGATAGGGAGATAACAATATCCGAAAAAAAAGAGGGCACAGAGAAAAGGGGAAGTAGGCACCGGGAGTGGGTTAGAGGTGAAGTATATCCTCAAAGGAGGAGTGTCGAGATGCCTAGGTTGCCGGTGCTGATAAGAGCGAGGCGCCTACTCTTTCCATTCTCATTCGCTTCTCTTCTTCTGAACGCTTTAGATTCTCCTCCTCCATTACGGTATTTACTTTATTGTTTTCTTCATTCTTCTAACTTTCACCCAGATGGGCTGGCACCTCTCCAAGCACCGTCGCATCACGTACGATAACCACAGCGCCGCAACACAAACTCCAGCTTTTGCTCAACCAGGCTTTGAACGCCACCGAGATGCCCCTTTGGGTTCCTCTTTCTTCTTCGAGCGTTGCTAAATCGTAATAAAATAACGAACGCCGCGAGTAAAACATCCGAAGGTTGAATCTTTCTTCAGCGTGAGCATTTTGTGCGAAGGGCAAAGTTTTATCCGCTGCAATTCCGTTCATTTTCCCAAACCTCCGTAACTAAACCACCTCTTCTTTCACCTGCTGCGTTCGAGATCTCCATACTAACTCGTTCGTCTCTCTCGCTGCTTGCTTGGGTAGTGATACGCCAAAGAACGCGGGGCAAACAAAACTCGGGGAACGGCGCTCAGCGAGGCTGGGGAGAAGCGAGTAGCGTGAGGGTCATATAAACAAGGTGCCTCTCTACATGGGCGTTCGTGATATGCACAGCAGAGCGGTGGTACTGCCGAGGCAGATAGGAGCATTTGCAAGTGGTGAGTGGGGTTTATTTTGAGAGAGCGAAAAACGCTGATATAACAGTTTTTTGATAGTAAGGGTGGCGTCTATTTGTGCGCCAGGTTGGGGACGAAGAAATTGAAGCTGGATTGAAGCAACACTCGTTGGATGGGTGGATGGAGTGACATGCGTGCACTCTTGTTGTGGGCTGTGCTGGTGGCAACTAAGTCGGATAACAGCTAATAACCCGCCTCCTTCCAACCTGGACGAAGCGATCTAGTAGTAGATTAGTGTTTCGAGGTTCTGTCGAAAGACTCGTAATATTGAGATTACTAGGAATAAACAAATTATTCGGAAAAAATAGTCTGCGCACGTGCTTTGAAAGCGAGAAACACTTGTTTTTACGTCTTTTCCTTGTCAGACTCTGCGCTCACTCAAACGCAGAGCAGTAAAGCTTGGAGATCCCGTAGGTGATGTCGGCGCCGTAGCGCGACTTCTCTCACAGTTGCACAGGAGATGCGACTGGAGCATTATTCCTTTATGCGGAGGCGCTTAGAGTGTTTGGGAGGGAACGGGGGTTCTCGTGTGCATCGGGAGTTGGGTGAAATGAGAAAGGAGGGGAGAACCGTGGGTTTTTTAAGGCAAGAGGAGAGGTGGCGGGGTTTCAAGAAAACGTGGAACGTTCTTCATCTCACTTTGTTCGGTAATTACCATGGAAATCAAACCACGCTTACGGGAGGCGAGAATTTGTCTTTTCCAAAAAAGCAGCACTCCCAGCTTTCTTCAAGCGTGCTGTTTCTGGTTTCGCGCCGATGGCCGTGATCTTGGGTGGAATTTTTTCCTTTTCGAGATGAAAGTGTATGGTAGACAAGACAAACCTAGCTCCCTCCTATTCGCTCCTTACTCGCCCTTTCAACCCTCTTTCACTTACCCACAACGTAAAACTAGTGACCCTCCCACTAAACACTAGAACTTGCACGTTCATGCTCCAAACATTTCTTCCACTCTGCTTTACAGTCATACACGGAACTATTTTTCCGTCTTTTGTGCACACACGCAAACCTGCTTCGGCCCTGTATTGTTGACGTGCCGAGGTTCTACGCTCGACGTTGTGCTCTGAAAAGTAGGCTTAGAAGTTGACATGTAGGGTGGTGATTCTCATCTACTTTGTCGTTTTCTATTATTCTGGTGCGTTATCCGCTTCTTCCACATGTTTTTGACCTTCCGGAAAAAGAAATCGATGCCTGGCTGGGGGGGGGGGAGACTTATTTTCATGGCCTTCCTGATTACTTGGCTATGTTCCGGCGGGAAAGTTATCTATTTCTGCACATTCCATTGGCTCGTTACTGAAGCATTGTGCATCCTGTCCGTTCTAAGCGATGCTTCTACGGCAACGATACGGGATATCATGAATTTTACGCGCCGACGAACCCACAACCACCTTTCACAGACAATGCTTATGAGAAAAGCAAATGCATATCGGCGCTCGCGTCGAATTTCTGTCTTTTTGAATGCATGTCCAAGCTGCGTGATGTAGTGTCCGCCTGATAAGGGAAAAAGAGCACATTATTGTAAAATAAACCTAGCGGTGTTCGCGTAATGACAACGCGGTCACCGCCAAAGTGACACGTACACCATTTTAGACTCAATGTGAAAGAACCTAATACTTATGCGCCTCATTGCTTGGATATGCATTTGGAGTGGGTTAATTATCTTTCAAAAACAATTTTCATGATCAGTATAGTCAAAATAACAGCTTGTTCGTGCATGTGTGTATTTGTTTTTTGTAGGGATGACCATCGTCAAAGCGAAGTAAAATTATACTTTCTAGTACTTTTCACTTTAATTTTGCGTCATTTCGGTGTCGTGTGCTACAAAGACCCGCTCGTCACCCACTGCCATAGGTAGGGCATGGTGAGGTAACTTTTCATAATATGCTAAGCCGAGCTCGGAAGTACAAACGCAGGTCTTGGGAGTCGCCCTTTTAGTGTCGATTTTTTGAAGATGTTTTTATTCCAGGGCGGCCGCTTTAGTGTTTCAACTAAGGAAACCATCGTATTAGCGAACACTAAACAGAGGACAAAGGTAAAAGAGGCGACGAAACAAACGCTAGCACTTCAACTTAGTTTATGCAACAGAAACACGGAAAAAGGCTATGTCTACACGAAATGTGGAAAGGGTGAAAAAGCAGCGAACAACAAACCAATAAAATAAAAAAGTATCGCACCCGTCACACTTGCACGTATCGCAACGCCACCTCACAGTGCCCCGTCAATATCACTCGGCGTAAATTAAACCTAACGTGTGTGCGGCTATTACCCCTCACCCGTGCACAACCTGCTCCCCCTCTCCAAAAAACCGATTTCCTTGGCGGACAGTGCCAAGGGTGGTGAACTGACTCATCTTTCCCCTTTTTTTCATATCATGAAGGCCTCAAAAATTTCTCGTTCTGTCTGCGAGGAAGATCTGTACAGGATTCACGTCTGGAGAAAATCCGGGGTTCAATCCTTACACCTCCGGCAATGATCAGCCAGGTGGCCAGCCCGCATCTGCGCTTTCACAGCCGCTTGGTGCTCATTCAGCCTTACATTAAGGCACCTGCCTGCTTTGACCTGACGTAGCATTTCTTGCACGAGAGGGGGATCCTGTAGACTACGCCCGTCGCACAATCCGCAAACCTACTTTTGTGCTTCGTGCCACAGCGGGGCTTTGTGCGAGGGTTGTTCACCTTACGCATAATCTTGGAGAGCTTCTCAGGTGCCGAGAACACCACCTTCAGAGAAGGGGATAGGCAGGGAAGGGGAAAGATGCGTCAGTTCACCATCCTGGGCAGTGTCCGCAAAGGAAATCGTTTTTTTTTGATGAGGGGGAGCAGGTTGTGCACGGCTGAGGGGTGATGGCCGCCCACACGTGTAGGTGTAATTTTCGCCGAATGATATTGGCGGTCACTGTGAGGTGGCTTTGTGATATGAGCAAGCGTGACGAGTGCAGTACTATTTTATTTTACTCTGTTTGTAGTTCGCTGCTTTTTTACCCTTTCCACGTTTTATGTACATATAGCCTTTTTTCGTGTTTCTGTTGCATAAACTGAGTTGAAGTTCTAGCGTGTGTTTACGTCCTCTTTTACCTTTGTCGCGCTTCAGTGTTCGCTAGTTCGATGATTTTCCATAGTTCGTACCAACTCGCCAACCTAACGCCTTAGTTAGTGTTTCAAGAACATTTTTTTTCCTCGGGAAAGAATATGGATACAAAGTGTATGTACGAAAAACCGATCGAAACAACTAACAGTAGGGGCATGGCTCATACCTATGTGTCAACATTGTTGAGCAAACCCTCAAGCATATTTGCGGCATAAGATAATGAAAGGATCTCACTCTAACGCGTAAGGATTGAAGGTAGCGGAGCTGTACGTAACCTTCACTAGCATCACGAAAGATGAAGTGCACGACTGCAGCCGGTTACCTCATCCTCGTTAAGCCAGAGAAGAAGCCACCACTCTTCGGCGATTGCAGACAAATTCTTATCCCCACAGCACCCTCCTCCATTCTATCTGCCCGACTCAGTATCCCTCCCTTTGCAGTTTCTGTCCAGCACTCGGCACCCTGTACCACCAGGTATGGGAGTGCCAACAAACTCCAAATCTACCACCAATCACCTTCCAACTTTTGAGCAGTAGATGGCTCGTCTGGTCGATCCGGACCTTGGACACCAGCAAGAACTGGTCAAGAGGGCCTGGACGGCAAGTCGCAGCCTGGGTATCCCGGAATAAGGATGCCCTCCACCGGGCGAGTGCCCTGCCATCAGCACTTACGGTCAATAAATGTTTATTCTCCTCTCCTCTCCTTCGCTGCCGCAACGACCTTTACTCTATCATTGTTGCTATAAGTGTGAGCGTCTTTCATATTTTTGGAGAAGTAGTGATCATTTGATGTTACCTTGGAGGGCCATCCGATATGACGTTTCTGTCTCATACCGAACAAGTGTTTCGAAGATCACGGCCAACGGTAGTATTTTTTTGTCAGTCTTGGTCAATCTGCTTACGTGGGTATGCTTGACTTGACAAAGGTGCGCCGTGGACGATGGGCGCTCGCCGTGAGGCACGCACACGCTAGTACTCGACATTTTCTTGGTTTTTCTAACTGCCGGGTGGTTGCCGCAATTTTGCCAATCTCCCTAAGTAGGTATTGGGCAAGTGGGTATGGACAAACGTGCGCAGGGGTCACTGGGCGGTTACTACAAGACCCGCACTCACATGCGCAAGCTCGGTAATTTCTTGGTATTTTTAACTGCGGATACTAAAAATGACGATTTGCTAACCAGCTTCGCTGTTATTAAGTACATCACCTAAAACAAAGCACCGCCCATTTAAATAACACTGCACGTTGAATTGACCTTGCCTCTTCAAAACAAATAAAACGCCTAGAAAAAATACCCGTCAGATGCTAAGAAATAACATCATAACACAAAAATACGACGGAGAAGACAAGAGCGGTTGAAGCGTGGCCAACCAAAAAATTCAAAGCCCCTTTCTTCAGAGGAAGATGTTTAAAACGAGAAGCTTTCTTCCATGAAACCTGAGTCAAAGCGAAAGTTCAAAGCCCACAAAACAAAGTCCAAAATCCAAACTGCCAAAGTCTGAAGCCGACGTCCACATCAACCCAGCCAAAATTCACCATGGATGTTCACCAACTACCTCGTTTCTTCATTTTGCTTGAAAAAATTCACCATGGATGTTCACCAACTACCTCGTTTCTTCATTTTGCTTGAAAGTCCAAAGCCAAGCCGAACCCCACACCACCAAATAAATGGCCAAAGTCCAAGCCTGCTGAATGTATTTCATCATCCTCATGGCTAACGTGTGTACTGCCGACGTACACTAAACCCTCGTAAAATTGAACCCGCATATATCGAAATAGTGGTTAAGCCGAACTTTTTCTCGCCGTGCATTTACCTTCCACAGATGCCATGCATTTACCCCCGTTTATTTCGAAACCTTCTGTCGTGGGAGTGTGTACTGGTTCGATTTTAAAGGAAGGATGAAAAGAAATGGCCTCGTGATGTCGAACCCCTCGGCAGGTTCACCTGCATTCAATCCAGTCCGAGGGTGGGAATATAGCGGGGAAGATTGGGATACATGGGAGAGAAAAGTAGAGAGAGGTAAAGAAAGGAAAGATACAGGAGAAGTTAGGGGTTCCTACTATGACTGGGGCACCATGCACCAACCACAACACAAACACCATTATGTTGTCTTGATGCGTGGGAAATGAACCTCGACGAGAAAGATGAAGAGTAGAGGCGAGGCTGTGATGTGAAGAGCTATGCACGGCACTGCTGTCTCGAGCCTTGGGGGTTTGGCGGGTGCAGGCGGTCCAGCGGATCGAGGCAGCTCTCGCTCGCCAAACGCGCAGGGATGCATCCGACGCGATCCAGGGGCTGAAGCCTCGCGGAGAGCGTTGGATTCCCCGACGTAAGCGACGGGACACGACTTGATGACTGCCCCCATATAGTCAGGTAGCAAGAGGGCCCTGCGTGGCACCCTGCTACCTCCGCCGGAGACTTCAATAAAGTTCACTTCTCTCTCTCTCTTCTCTCTCTCTCTCTCTCTCTAGCGGCCGAGCTGGTACTTGCGGGAGGGAGCTCGTGCTCGACGGCCTGACACAGCAGAGTGCCAATCGCTAGAAACAAACACACATGGCAGCGACCTGTGGCCGACGAAGGTCGCTAACCGCTGAGGCCGCGAGAGAGCGAACCCGAACACGGATATGCCGAAATGTTGACAGAGAGGCCACATGAAGAATTTCTGCAGGTAGCTGATAAGGCTTTCGTGCTACCGCTTTGCTCCCACCAGGCCCATAACACGGTCGTCAAAGGCCAATTTGAAATTCCCGCCTCCGCGGCGGTTTCCTATCCAGCGTTATAAGTAATTGTGGAAATTATAACATGGGCGTCATGGTGGCGTCATGGTGGCTTCCAGGGGTGGCGCCGCTTCTGCACCAGTGATTACGGTTTTTTTATCGATAAGTCGGACCACGGCCGGGCCCAGCCCTCTTGATAGTGCACGAAGGTTTTGTTACCGGCACTATAATTTCAGTGACCGAGCTGCACATTTTTGGCATTTCATATAACTGGAAACTCCGCTGATCTAGAAAATTCTTGCCCATTTTGTGACTGACGTTACGAGGAATTACCTATATTTTACGTATTACGAGAGCTTCGTTAGCTGTAGGCATCCCATTCCTATGTTATGCTTCGTACGATTGACGTGCCGTTTGTGAAAGGCACTGTCTGATGTTGGCTTTCTTTCAGTGTGTGTTTCTAGGACGTGCGCGCCATCATTGCGGTGGCAACGAAAGCTTCGCCTAAAAAAATGAAAGGCAAAGGAGAAAGCGCTAGCTCTCGCTGCCGGCCCGAGCGGGGACTGCAATTGCTTTGGGTTCGTTTACACTGCTCAAATCCCGTCACCTCCGCGCGATCACAGTTTAACTGAGTGAGAAAAACGCAAAAGAAAAAATGCCGTGTGAAGCACTGCCTGTTTGAGCAGCGCTGTGGAGGCGGTCCCCGACGCTGCTGGTAGTGCCTACGTCACACCAATGGCGGGTTTGCGTGGCAATGGTCGTACCTTCGTTGGCGTTTATTTCTTTTGGGACAGCGACAGTCGTTTGCCGTTTCTCTGGGGTCCTTATTCGCTTGCATCAAAGCCGCTTGTTATACAATTACCTTCATTGGAAAGAGAGAGAGAGAGAGAGAATAGCTTTGCTGGCTGAGGAGGCATAAATGCCCTGGTGGTGAAGGAGCGGGACACAGAGGGAGGGAATCATCAAAAAGATATCACGGTTCAAGGTCACACAGTTTGTGCAATTACCGTGAGTTCAGAAGTCCTTTGAATTGGTGGGAATAATTTCGAGGTTTCTCATTCCGTGAAGATCTTATAGTAGTTCATAGGTTTCGTGTAGAGACAGGTGCGCAAGAATGGTTATGACAGAAATCGGTTCAGGTTATCACACCAGCTTGTACAGACCACTGGTTAATGCACATTCATTTATTATCTCGTGCGATGAACGGTCTGTTCAGAAGCGTTGGAAATGTGCTTTGGGAACCGAGTTTTATTAGTGGCTCGCGACCACACGCAAAGTGTGTGGAAATAAACTCATGCCAGCCATATTACACGTTCTCTTGTCAAACAACGATTGCTGTTCCTCACAGCAGATGTCTTGACGCGAACGAATAATCATGTGCTTCGTATTACCTCGACCTTCGCAGGGACCTGTTGCAATTTTGTTTTAATTTGTAGCGCTGTTCCATGGCTTCCATCAGTTTCCTTGCATTCGCCGTTGGTGCCAGTGCTGAGTAGGTGTTCTTCCCGTTTAGGACAGCCACAATTTTGGACATTTTATTCTTATGTTTTCGGGCTTTGTTAAGCTACAAAGGCAGAGTTGCTCAGAACGCGATAGCATCCTGCGGCACGCCTGGATAATCCTTGCAGTGCACCCGTCCGGTGTGTTTAGATCGAGTAGGAATAAACTGTGCCAAGCGCATAAACGACCCCTTGTGTCCAACTACCACCGTAGCCTTCCATTGTCCCCGTCAGATATAAATATGAAAGAAATTTTCTAACCTAACCTCGGGTTAACTTTAGGTTCGTTTTAAACCCAAAATATCGGTGACAAGTGATTGTGTTACAGTTACCAAAGAACGCACTACGGATCTCTCGAGGCTTTTTACGGAAATGACACGCAACTCCCTTTAACCATTTGCCATCTCTTCCTACCCCAAAAGTGCGGGAAAATATGCATGACTATTGTGTTGAAAAAGAGCGCTTACTAAAACAAAAGTCCACATACAGAGCTTAGTAAAAGAGCTACGCAAGCCGTCCCGCTCCCTCAATTCCTGTAACTGCACCCCATTTTCTTTGCGGAGGCGCTGCAAGAAAAGGCCAGCAGAGATCACTGAAGACGCGGGTCAGAGGAAGAAGGAAATCCAGCGCCCTCTCTTGGCGGTACAGCCAACTGGCGGGACTGTGCTCGGTGAAAAAAGCAGACCCACTTCATCCCGCGCCAGCCTCTCACAATCAATGTTCTCCCGGGCTCTCTCTGCGGGTGAACGCATGCCCATGGCTGTGTCTTTTCCGGTGCGATTGTTCGCGAAGGAGCAGCGCGTGCGACCGCAGCAGGAACGAAATTCCTCCCGAGCCGAAAACAACATTGCGAAGGTCAATCGACGCCATTGGTGGCGCTATGAGTGGAAGAACTTGTGTTTAGACGGAGTCATTGGTTCAGTAATCAGATAACGGTGATGAGAATTTCTGCCGTCCCTTCCGGGTCTTCGACTACACCGGCTGAGGAAGTAAGGAAGTGAACTGTGACCACCAGAGTGTTTCCACAAGGATGATGTAAGACACGTGGAGAGGCCCACTTGGTGTGATTACTTTCCAGATCATTGTCCTCACCATCGTCGTTGTCATCATCATCAGCAGCGGTATTTGTTTCCCAATTGATACATAGGCCCCTCTCATGTTGCTCCTGCAAATTTTGTCACGTAATAGTCGAGCCCACTCTTTCCATCCGAAATCTCTTTTTTTTCAATCCGGTAACGTTAGTTGGCTTCATCTGCTTGTATTTTGTCTCTCCTGAGCTACTCTGCTACCTGATGCACCACTGGTAGTTAGTTGTAGCCACATGCCCAGCCGAAGCTTTCCCTCTCTTCCTAATTAGTGTAGTTCGGTATACAGTGTAAGAAACGTGGGGCAGCGCTGTGTAAAATTGTTATAACTGAAAAAAAAAATAGATACCTGAACCGAGTGCCAATCGGCCTCAGTCAAATTTAACCTTTTGGTGTCAGGCTGTGAAAATTGCTAGAAGTACTCACCAAGATTGGCTCCGTTCCAGACATAGGAACTCGGTGAGTCTAATCTGAACTAAAGCATTTGCATTTACCTGTATTTTATTACGTAAACAATATTCTTTTCGAAGTGCGCATCATGGCGCGATGTTGGAGTCGTAGTCGCCCACAACAATGGCTAATGCTCACTTAGGGGATTGGCCAACAAGAATTTCTTTATTTTGAACCGGAAGTAACGCACGCTTTTGGCGCGCATTCCAATCGTAACGTTTTACTAAAATACATTATGGTAGTGGAGATGGCATTTGCATGGGGCAGATGGCGTTTGTGAGGAAGCGGTGAAACAGCACGCCTCCCGTCCAACAGGCCACCAATCGAAGCAGAAGAGGGTATTGTTGATGAGGCAATCACGAAGTGGGGTCCAAAATATTCGAGAAAATGCTTGTAATGCCTTAATAAAAATGGAAATACAAGGTTGTGCTGCGGAGTTTGAAGAGGGGCCAACCCCCACAATTGAGTGTTCGAAGAGACATCGCGCCGATTTCAGTAGATGTGGAACTGTGCCTATTCTACTCACATGCGTAACTCCAGCGGCAAATTTTTCTGCAGTGGGCGCAGTATTTCCTTTGCTTTCGCAAAAACCAAGCATACAAGAAATTTTTAATAAAGAACCAATGCAAATATCATTTATGTATGATTTTTCACGTCTTATTTGTGTAGTGATTATTTCTTGTTCAACAATGTTGACAAAATGAATATTGCCACTGGAAGCAGACGTTTACATGTGGCGGTTGGTATAAAAAATCCAGCAAGCTTTCCCCTCTGCCTATGGGAGGGGATCTGAGAAATGCAGCGCTTGAAAATTTTACGAAAAAATAGATACCTGAACCGAGTGCAAGGCCTAGTCAATTTTACTTTTGGGTTGTTGTGAAAATTGCAAGTACTACCAAGATGCCCGTTCAGACATAGGAACTGGAGTCTAACTGAACTAAAGCTTTGCATTACCGTATTTTATTACGTAAACAATATTCTTTTCGAAGTCGCACGGCGATGTGGAGTCTAGTGCCCACAACAATGGCTAATGCTCACTTAGGGGTTGGCCAACAAGAATTTCTTTATTTTGACCGGAATACCAGCTTTTGGCGCCATTCCAATCGTAACATTTTACTAAAATACATTATGAGTAGATCTTTGCATGTCGCAATGGCGTTTGTGAGGAGGGAAACGCACGCCTCCGTCCAACAGGCCACCATCGACAGAAAGGGTATTGTTGAGAGGCACACGAACGGGGGCAAAATTTGAGAATGCTTGAAGCCTTAAAAAAATGGACCAGGTTGTGCTGCGGAGTGGAAGAGGGGCAACCTCCGACGTTGATGGCAAGGACATGCGCATTTAGGGTGTGGACTGTGCCTATTCTCTGCATCGGTAACCCGCGGCAAATTTTTCTGCAGTGGCGCAGTATTTCTTGCTTCGCCAAGAATCAGTCCAATTTTAAAACGAACCAATGAAATATCTTATGTATGATTTTTCACGTCTTTGTACTCGTATTCTTGTTCACATGTTGACGAAAATGAATATTCACTGGAAGCAGACGTTTACATGTGCGGTTGGTAAAAACATTCGGCAGTTCTGTTTCACTTTGGCCGGGGGGCTGAATCGAGCCGGGTCGTCTTAGTAAATGGAAGCGCATCATCGAGACACTGCAGCAGCGTCTGGGGGTTGCAGCAAAGTTCAGACTTTCTCTCGTGGAGTGAAGCTACTTAATTATGTCGTCCATCTCGGTGGTACTTTTTTTATCTAGCACGCGTAGCGAAACCACCGTGCCATTTCACCGGTTAGCTCACCACGATGTTTTGGTCATTCTCTTAGGAGCGCAAGACAGAACTAGTGGCGCGTGGGCTGTCCAGACTGCCCAATTCAATGTGTAGTTTTAGTCTGCCTTGCTTGCAAACTATGTGTAGGGTGCTGGCCGTACGCGCAGTGTTCGACTTTGTATCCCAACTGAGTACACATGCAGGGAGGGGGCTGCTCCAGTACTTTCTGGGAACCTCTCGATCAATGTTTTTGAGGAACGCACTTCTGGACCGTCTTCCGAGCAGACAAAGCCATTTTATGCCGATGTTGTCAAAACACCGAGAAGCGTCCAATCTACCATGCCCAGCCTTAATTTTAGGGAAAGTACGGCAAGCGCATTGTGGGAAAAATTGGCAATAAACCAATTACACAACAGAGAGCAAGATCACGAGGCATCCGTTGGCATGTGTTGACTTCGGCGGCACTTCCGTCTGATATTCTGGATTTCGGATGGTCGCGTGGCTGGGAAGTTAGTCCGACGGGGATACCGTCTGGCGAGATTCGGTGTTGTGCGTTCCTCATGGTGCCCGCAATGCGGGCCCACTGAAATATTGGAGCATGTCTTCTGAGTCACTTAGAAGATGAGTTGGCAGATCTTGGTGAAAAATCCTCCCTGTTACGCTGGTCCACGCGCTTCATACTAGTCAGGAACAACATCCTGAGCATCACTGTTGCGCCGTTTTGAGCTTCAGCTAGTTTCTGATTCTTTCTGTGAACACCTGTGAACTTTTTGTGGATTGATGTTGGAGTAGCTTGTTTCACCAGCACAGAAATTTGTTGTGCGAAGTGTTGACTGCCCGGAGTACTTTGAAACTGATTTGTTTTTTTTTTTCTGTTTTTAGGGCAGCACTGTTACCACTAGTCGATGCGTGCTCATATGTGATGTTTTAAGAAATTCTCTTTTCAACAATTGTTTTTTCGACAGACACACAGACAGACCAAAATTTCTGCGTTTAAGAAGCCCATAAAAAAACTGTCGTCTTTAAAAATTCGCCGCGTATCTGCTCCTTTACTTACACATGTCGCCGAAAGACGATGTCGACTGGCGTCCCTGCCACGTAAGTGCCTCCTTTCGCTTTCCCGCTCACTTCTCATGCTGTTCTTCTCCCGTCTCGTTCCTACTAAGATAACATGCTTGAGGTTTACTCGTCAGTTCAAATTTACCGGGTTCCACTCCTCCAAGTCGGGTGTTTTGATGCCAGCGCTGCCGTACGGTAGAGACGAGCCCGAATAGAGGCACCCTTCTACAACGTTAATAAAACCACGTTGCTCTACTCCACGAGCGTTCCAAGAGGACCATGGATCCTATCTAGTGGAACCTTTCATTGCTATTGCCGTTTGAATTCTTAAATGCCTCCAGGGGGTTGCGCGGGCAATGGCAGGCGACGGTTTTCTGTCGTTGATGTAGTATTTCATTTGCTCTCGCAAAACCAAGCATGCATGAATTTTAATAAAGGGACACTGTAAAAACCCCTTGGTAATATTTTATATCTTATATTTGTGTAATGTCTGGTTCTTGGACAACAATGCCAACACGTATGAACATTGACAACGGACTAGGACATTTAGATTTGGCAGCGGGTATATAAGGCTATTGCGCTCCTTTTCTTTCACTTTGGTCGGGAGGCAGAATCGAGTCACAGACAGACAGACAGACAGACAGACAGACGACAGACAGACAGACGACAGACAGACAGACGGACGGGACGGACGGACGGACGGACGGACAGACACAGACAGACAGACAGACAGACAGACAGACAGACAGACAGACAGACAGACAGACATGCAGTCAAAAATTTCTGCGTTGAAGTAGGCCAAGAAAGACTGAAGACTGTCGTCTTTAAAAACACTTCTCATGGTCGCAATCGAACCTGGCTGCCGCGCGTTATGACGCCAATGCGTATCCGATCGCGCCTTTCTGACGCAGTCAAAGCACTTTGGATTTTGGACCTTGACGTTGACTCAGGTCGCATGTGGGAAATCTTCGGGCTTAACCATGTGTCCAATAAATTAAGAAAGGGGCGATGACTTTCACTTGTGACTATATATCTGTACTCTTGAAAGTATGCGACGTGGTGTATGAAGCCTGTCAATCACGGGTACATACCACCGGGGAAAAAAAATATGCCAATGTTCTAAGCCTAGCACAGAGTAACATTTACAGACAGTATTAAAACTTGCAGAGGCGTAATGAACACTTGATAAAACAAAAAAAATCGAATATTTCTGGCAGTGAACACAGCAGTGATTCACTGAATAAATTTCAGAGGCGCGTGTCATTTAAAAACGAAGTCGAGGGTGGTTGAATTTCCTTTCCCTTGACGCAGGGGTTGGGAGGGGTGTTGTAGCGGCGGTGAAACGTTTTGCTGTCGTGCAGAGGTAAACGAGTGCAGGCGAATGAAACAGAATTTCTTCACACAGACACAACACCTGGGCTATTATACATGTAGTAGTGGTGAGTTATAAAATAAGTTTTGATCCCCTTGGTATATATAACCATCTCCCAGAGTATTGACTTAAATGTGTTATAATTTTCTCCTCGCCATTAATATTTATGGTCGGCCGACACGCAATCACCACATGGGCAGCCAGCATTTGAACTCACACAACTAATAAAGGAGATTAAATAACAACACGCCGACTTGCAAACAAGATGGAAGTGTTCTGAAAGCGCCATACAGCCCCAACCTAACCGTCAATGCGTCTTGGAGCGAGCACAGACATTTGTGGAAGAAAAGGTGCTCCAACAAGCTGTGAGCTTTATAAGAGTTCACACAAATCCTCGGCAAACTTACGCCGATACCTCCGAAATTATGCTCGGGCTCATCAACCAAAATGCGTCGATGCTAGCAGCATTAGAAAACTGGTCAACCCAAGAGATGTTACCCCCATCACTAGAATCTAAAATTACCCTGTTATAGACCTCCATAGGGAAAACGCACAAAAAGCCCCACCAAGATGGATCCCAGCAGACAGCGATGACGCAGTGCGCTGGAGACTCTTCACCATCATTTGTAATCCACTCCTAATAAATGGCGGCGAACTTAACGGAAATAAAAACCTATCAGTGGAACGGCTGGCATTCCAAACTAAAAAGGTCCACTTACAACACTGCCTGCAGTTATCCCTCCGAAATTGTCGCTCTTTGGGAAGGGATACGCCGCCACCTACCTTGCTTGGCTACGGAACGCACAGAAGTTACCATAATCACCGAAAAGCGGTGTTAGTCACCAGAAACCAGGCGACCCAACAGCATTTTATAGCCTCATCTATCGCCCATACCTTAATAGAAGTCATCCAGATGAAGCCTGACCAGAATCCTGAAAGTGCGTCTTATTCATTTTTTGGTTCCCTGCTATAAAGCAAAACGCGCTGAATATTTTTTTGGTGGTTCTATTATTTCCGGCGTACACGCGCTATCTAGCGCGTGGGACGCCATGGAACGTGTTAGCAAAGGGTTAGAAGCTGTGGACAGTTTTTTGCTTACGATTTTCGGGTGGGTGCGTGCTTCCGCCATCGATACAAAAAGACACATTCACGCTGAAAACTCACATTTGAGCATACCGTCGGGCCCACATAAGGTGTGCACTTCCCCCAGTGTGAATCGGCAAAGACTGAGCACAACGAACCGAAAGAAAGACGATATAACAACGACGGCAGTACGAGCAAACGCGCGTGCAGCGGAGAAATGGGGATTAAATGCAGCACCAACCGGTGCACTGGCATCGAAAAGAACTAAATAAACACGCAATAACAACTTCGGCACGTGGAATCAGCGCGCATGGGCAGGTCGCTATCGATAGAGCCGGTCGTGATCCCACCAAAGCGCCTCTCTACTGAAAGATTAAAAAAAAAATTAGCAGTGGCTTAGCCCGGCTCTGCTAGGATATACGTAGCGTGAACTAAAGGCTCAGCTGCTTATTCTTAGGTTTCCTGGTTGTCGAAAATTGGCTTGATTATTATGCTTACTGCTGCTAAAGCGATTTACAATCCAATCCCGTCCAATACAATCCAATTCAATCCTATCCAGTCACGGTGGCGGCGGCTCGGGCGCGCTAGCTGTGCGCCATGAGACGGCACTGATCCTCGTGCATGCACAGCCCGGCTCTCCAGGAACCATGTGAAACTGCTCAACCTCGGCCAGTGTAGCTCACTCTAAAAAATTAAATTATGGGTTTGTCAGGTGCCCAAGTTACAGCTGGATAATAGGGCGCGCCGCAGTGGAGGGCTCCGGAGTAATTCCGACCACATGGAGATCTTCAAGGTTCACCGTATTCTCGACGCACGGGCGTTTCTGTTTGTTGCTTTGTTGCTTCCGGAAGGGAAACAGCTGCCGCGGCCGGGAATCGAACCTGCGCTCTGGGCTCAGGAGCGACACATCTTACGTACTAAGCCACCCCGGCGTGTTTTCCACCGAAACTGAGGCCGGCCCCTGCATTGGGTCACCTAACTAAAACAGGGGACAGAGGATTAAAGCCGGTCTCTCAAAAATCTAGGAAGGCATAGATAATGAGCACAAATAAACTAAAATGAAATCCACATACAGTGCCGAATTACACGAATTTTTGAGACTAATTTTCTTTATCCTCCCGCTTATTTTTCGGCCGCAAGCTCTGTTTCCAAAACGATCAATCGCGCCTCGCTGCCAAGCGGAAAGCGACCTTAAAAATAGCGACTGATGTCTTACAACAGAACAGCCACGTAAGAATGATCGACGTAGCACTATAGTCAAGTGGAAGAGATGACGTCACGATCGTCGAAAAAGAAAATATTTCACCTTATTAGGCGCCTAACCCAGAAAAGAAGAGCAATTAGAAACAGAAGGAACGATAAGACCCTTGCCACTACTGATCATGAGCCGGATATCGTAGCGCCTACCGTACCACAAACTTACCCGCACTAAAAAAAAATCAAACAAGCAGTCATCACGACTGTATATAAGGCAGCCCTCATCCTGCAAGTTTTTGCCGTGGAACGGACTGTCAAGTGCTTGGCATCCAGCGTAGCAGAACGGATACTCAAAGACGGGTAGGGAAAAAGTGAAACGATGTTAACTCTAGGGAGGCTAGAAATAAGAAAGTTCGGAGGCAAATAACAGGCTTGGACAGCATCTTAGGACAGGAGAGGGGATGGTCAATGTGAGAAGCCTATCTCTTGTAGTGGGCCTAAAGATAATGATGACGATGAAAAGTTTCTCACATTAGGTACCTATAAAGGTTTCTAAGAAATCCGAGAAGCCCCTCTTGTAGCACTAAAAGAGCGGCGGGGAAACCAAAATCGGTAATGGAAGGCAGGGAATCTCCTCTATCAGCGTTACAGTGACTCCGGAATAAAACACTACCAAATGTTGGATCCAAACGTACACAAGGACAGGCAATATGGCAGGATAAAGACCATTCGAGGAATGTTGCAAACATCTGGGAACATAGTATACACCGACTCCACCATGTACGATCCTACGATGCAGCGACTGTCGTAGTGTACAACTCTGGCAATATTGTGACTGCATGACCATCCTACACAGAGAAAAAAAACGCGGAAATTGGTGCCTTCCTCCTGACAATCTGACTAGCCGAAGTATGGAATTGAAGCCTAAACATCATTACACACTCACAAATGGCCTGTGACTGCTGCAGCCAGAATACCTGAAGCATTTTACTTTGTGTCTCTCAGTAAAAACGCAAGAACGTTCACTCCAGCCAAGTCATTAGAAAACAAACACTTTGAAGCACTCCTTCTCACTCAAACAGACCAACAACCCTCAGCCGCAACCGTGCGCGCTCACGTCTTAAGCCACACAAGGCCTCTGTCTCGTCTGTGCCACGGCGATTAAAAACCCTTGCTGGTAGTATTTATCTTGACTGACCTTCAGTGCTCGTAAAACAGAAATAAAAAATGTAGCCACTCCGTTACAAAACGCTCCCCGGGAGTCTATCTAGCGCTATCGCGTCGTCCATATTACGACGGAAACGTAAATATCATCTGAAACTTTTTGTTCCTACTAAACTAGACACGCTCCCTCTCTGATGGGGACAAGCACTAGGCTTGACGAGCACGAAAGCCACACGGCTTCTTGAGGCGTTCGTTCTGTCCTCGCAGCGCCACCATTTGTTGGATTTTTACGGGGGAGAGCGACTGGATGGCAGTGAACGGTAGACAAGACGAACACCGCCCTCTCTGCCTTCACTGGTCTCCGCCTACATGCTTTTTTTCCTTTACGCACGATTACCTTCCCGGTTAAAAACCTGCGCTTGCCGAGCCACGCTTCCAGGAAATTGTTTCGTTCGGATCTGAGTGGCACTCACCAAAACGTTCAGTCTTCTTTTTCTCCGAACTGCACGCACGCATGGTTTTAGAAAGGAGTACATTCTTCACACCCCGAAATTTAAGGGTTTAAGTGTTGCCGCGAAAATACGTGTTGATTTATATCACTAAGGTAGGGGTGGTTTTTTTAGTTTTGCTTTCTACGTGCACTTCAGGGAATGCATCGCATTTTATTATTCAGACGTTTTACTTTCCTGCACAGTGGTTTTTCCAGCAGTTTTTCCAGCGCATTGACTTGCCGCCCGCAGTTTGCACTCCGGGAGGGTCTGTTTGTCCAAAGTGAACCAAGGAAAGGCGTTCTTCAGCACTACTTTTTTGAAACGATGTAAAGGTCATTTTCATTAAATGCGAGAGCAATAAATTCCATATTACGCCAAGAGCGACCGTCGGGGTTCGTCATGACTGGTAACTGTTCAAAAAATGACCGACAATACCAGGAGAATAAAATATTAAAAAGTTTGGTAATTGCGGATTTGAACCTGGTGCCTGTATAAGTGTTTATGTTGTTTGGTGCCGTGTTGCGGCCTCCATAATAAATTTCTGAAGTCGGCTAAGAAGAGGCCACTGTCCGGTGAACAGTAACCCCAACAGTAAAAAAAGAATGGCCGGTACCTACTCGGAGTCAGAACACGGGTCTAGGCAAAAAGAAAAAGAAGGCAAATTCTGCCAACCTCGGATGGCGACATCGTCTCCAAGAAACGTTCGGTGGATACCAAGGCCTCGGACGAGGATTCATTGCTGGGGAACGGGTGTCGAAATAAGAACTTATCGGCGTGAGGCCGCTGAGGTGAAAGGTCCCATAAACAATAGTCCCGCCAAGAAGAAACAAAAATGAGAGTAATAAATGGAAAGACGCTATGGAGCGTGTTCCTGAAGGTGGGGACCATAGAACTCGTCCGTACACGTATCGGGCGGTGTCTTCACTTGCGACCCTGTGACACGCAATGTCCCAATGGTTGCTCAACGGGTAAAGCGTTGTGCTGCTGGTTCTAAGGACGGGGGTTCAATCCTCGTCGTGACGGCCGTTCTTGTGATGGCAGTGAAAAAGAAAGCCTGTGGTGGTATTTTGCCCCTCGTTAAGGGGCCATGAAGATAAAACTGATCTACGTTCGATTTGAAAAAAGAAAACTACTTGTTGATGCCTCGCTCAGCTCCATTCGAGCCACGAAGCTTCTAGCCTAGGAAAAAACAAAACAAAAACATTTTTTGAAAAACCTAAATTTAGTGCAACAGTGGCGTAATATGGGCAGAAGGGCCGTAATACATGGCTTTACTAAAAACGTTTTAGTGCTTCTAACAGCACGTTAGCATCCAAATTATCCAATCAAACAGAAGTAGAGGCACCACTACAAACACCCAAGCATATTTCTTGGCAGTGGTTTATAATCGGCAGCCCCCAATCGCCCAAACAACATTTGGTGTCGTCATAGAGAAATCACCGGAAACAGTCTGGTGGATCGTTACGGCTTCATCATAGTTCGCTATCACCTGGATTGTTTCCCTGGAGTTTGCGATAACATTGTTATCATACACTGTTATCGGTACAAAGCAGCCTTTTATGAACCGAACATATTTTGCATTGTTCGCCTCTTTCAAACATCTTTAAGTGGCCCATTCTAAGCAGCAGCGCCCGGGTAACTCGCGCACTGTAACCACCGTGTATCAACCGCGCATAACACCCACATACACCAAAATTTAAAAAAAAATGGCTCTGTGGACAACATCACTGTCGTAAATCGTCTAATTGCTCTGTTTCTTTCGGGTCCTGTTTTCGACATTTAGGCCATTCCCACTGTATACGCATGAGTGTTCCGTTACACGTGTCAAAACTGGCTGACTTGTCGTTCGTATGTTCGGTGTGTTTTTGAGCAGTGCAGACTTTCTCAGAGTGTCCGCATAAAGCTACCTTTGAAATCGTATTTTGATGCTTTCCTGCCATTCATCGAGGCAGCAAAACAAGGCGCCTGTACTCTAGAAAGGCCAAGTTACATAGAACCTGGAAAGGGCCAGTTACATCAAAGAATCGAAATACTGTTTTCCGGTAAAGGGAAGAATGCAGCGGATGAAGAACATCAGCAAGCAAAGCTACTTGTTAGAAATTTCAAGCCATTGCAGTTGGCTGTACTTTCCGCGTATGAAGCGAAAGTGTGCACCTAGTAGCAGCCCGGCACTTAGCATCAAGCGCTTCGACAAGCAAATCACGAAATATTGATTTGTTGTGGCTGTACTACAGCTTTGGTAGTACTTACGGACACTAAAGAAAGTGTTAAAGAGTTTATCGCCAGTGTTGCACGAATAAGTGAAGCCATGGTGCTTTAGGAAAAGAAGCGTGATGACATAATTTGTTCAGGCCTGCGAGGCTGCCCGATCCGGAGCCTTAAATAACCTACGAATTCATCCTACCAACCGTAAATTACCCCCGAATTCGAAAAGTCACGAATTCATTTTCACGACAAGAACAACCCCAAGAACAGCCATGAAGGCGACGCTCTCAGCCCCAACACTCTTACCTACAACATCAATGAGGCATCACATTGGGAGATCGCCACTCAAGCTCGAAAGGTTATCAAAAGCCATCCGTATTTAGTAAGGCGTGGCCACTACGTAATCCGGAGTATCGTGACCATTAGGCTTGGATCTCTAGTAAGCCCTTACCCAAATATTCCTATCGATTTTTGACCGGGAGCTCTCAAGATGATAATCCCCCCCCCCCTTCCCCGGCCCTGAAAAAGGCCTTACACAAGAGATGAACCTTCCATTTATCTATGAGTATATCCAAGCCAACCTTCTTCGGGTCTCCCACTGGGAAACTCATAATTCGTTAGTGCGAGGTCTTCACACAGTTGAGTCAGCGAGTCGCTTTGAACGTGCGGCTTCAACCCTCTCGAATAATTAACAGGGGCACGAACCAGCCGTCGTCTTAGCGGGTCGGTCACGTTACTAATTATAAGTTTGATGGGCGTACTAGTTTAATTGCGAGGAATGCAATTCAAGAGCCTCACGCTCACCAGGAAGCTTTAGCAGAGCAGCGGTGGATAAAGGTGGGATGCTCACGAGAGGGAAAGCACAGATTCACGATAGCGAGAGTGAGTCGAAGAGGCGAATGAAAGGCGTAGTTATGGCAGAGGGTTTCTATCAGGCGGACCCGGGGTATGGCAGCATAAGCTCCGTGAAATTAAAAACAACCCAGCAGCGTAATCTCTTTTTGAAAAATAAAATCAGTGGCTGCGGGTCAGCGGGGAACGATTAATTGGCGCAGGGGAATCAGGGAAGAAGTTTTTTTGCCGCGTTCCCTGAGCGAACCCTCGAAGCTGGGGAGCGTATTTTTATTTTCCGGGGGATTTTATTATTCGCTCGTTAAATTGCCTGCTGCAGCCATTCACAACGCCATCTCGAGCGTAGCGCAACAATTGCGTTCGCCTTGCCTTCACACCCCTGTTTCTAAATGTCCAACGACCCCCTCCCCCATTATTTTTGAAGAATACAGAGGGGTGAATTATTTACGCCATTATTGTAAAGCCCTAATGTTCAGGTTACAGTGCTCGAGAAGTGGTTGTCGCACCGCTTCTTTTGAATTTCACTATTTTCTGTACGCCGGGGACCTCGGCTTTGGTATGATAGATTTTGCTTGCCGGCTTTGGATTGGCTATAGAAAAAAATGGGACGCGCAACATTACCTAAGAAGATTAACGGCTGGTCACCGTCTGTGAGAAACAGACAGTCGTTTCGCTTGTAGTCGTGGCAGGCAGGATGACAGGCAGCAATAGGATGGACAGACAACAGAAGAGGGTACGGGTAGTGGATAGTGGACTGCATCGCATCGATTTTCAAAAGGTGAACTTGAAGGAGCTGGAAGAAAGTGGTCAAGTACTGAGCTGAACGTTACGCAGCACTGCACGCAGTCCTCGAGGGAGATTTTTACCTCAGATTTTGTTTCGCTTGTTTGTGCTAACCGAAAATATGTACCTTAAGACGTTTTCATGCTGACAATTTTTTATTGTTAACGTGAAAAAGCAGCCAGGATGAAGCAAGCTTTTTTATTGTAGCAGAACGAAACAAATGGGTGGAACTCGTGAGTCCTTTTCGTAGATACCATGCACATGTTAGAGTGACGACAACAAATTCGCGAGTGTGACGGCCTACCGATGGGGCAAAAGCGTTACCTGTGGCTCTTTTGTTTACGAACGTGTTGATATGCCGACAATACTGATTTCCAGCATGGCTGGAGGTCATTGGATATGAACTGTTCTCCTGGCTGCAGAGTCGGGAGGTTTTGCCCAGCATCGCTCGGGTCATTTGTTCGTCGTTCCGTACAACTATACAGCACAGCGAAGCTAAACACAGTCTCCAATGCCATATTCGGAACCTGTTATCCCTTTCCGAGTTGCCTCAGAGCAGAAGGCCATCTATCTGCTCACCTTTGAATAGCAGCAGGGCCAACTTTGTGTGGACCGCATGTTTGTCTGCGGCACAATCTTTATCTTAGCTTTCTCACTAACTCACAGTACACGCTGGCAGACGGCTTTTATTTCCCCGAGCATATTACTTTTTGATTAAAATGTATGGACATAAAATCAGCACTTTTCTTAGCGACGGTTAAAACGTCTGTATGCAATGCAGTTCTCTTAGTGCTGAAGCTCTGCGATTTTATCACCACAACTCAAGTTTGACTGAAATAATATTAGTGCTTCCTAAAGATAGTTAGGTGAACTTTGGACTTGCCTAGCCTCCTTTACTTTACGCTAGTTGTGCCGCGCACGTGGCGAAATTGATCATTTTATTATGAAATTCTTCAAACAAAACATTAGGCGTTCGGATTTTTCTGTGAGCTCCGGAAGCTAGAAAAGCTACATAATGAAACCTACTACATCATTTTTTTTCTCAAGGTCGCAGTTTTGAGGCTCGTCTCCTGCTGGTGTTTTTTCAGGCTACAGGGTTAAGTGATGAGTGGTGATTTTCTATGTCAATGATACCATATGGGGTCACTTAGCGGGTGCGTACCTCCAGTGCAACACATACTCGGTGTGTAGGAGTTGTCAAACAAAAAAATTCGCAGCAAGAGAAGGCTTCGCGTTCAACCATCGTCGTCGTGTAGACGGAAGGCTACATGATTTTGTCTATTTTAGTTCGTTGTTGGCCTTACTCCACTTTTGTTTTCGGGAAAAAAAATTGTACGCACTTGCCTGTCGGCAAGTGCAGTACATAGATGTACAAACGCACCCGTAATTTTGTCTTAGTCATCCCTCCCTTTTTTTTCCTTTTCGCAGCTGCGAAAGTGATGCAGCTGAAAATCGAAAACGCCCATGTGTTCCAGATTTCACCGAACGTTAACCCATTAAACGCCGCTACTAGATGTAGTGCAGAAAAAACAAAACAAACTGTTTCAGCGTGGCTAGAGGGTAGAGTTGTACATGGAAAACCGATTTTATTTCACTGACATCAGTAGTTTACAAAATACACAGTGTTCCCAAATGGGAACAATGGCCCTAAGCGTACCGATGCTCGGGTGGTTTCCATCCTCCCCGCAGGGCCAGCAGCAACGTGTGGTACTCAATGCGCGCTTTATTTTCCCTCATGGTAGGCAACCGAACAGTGAATGTGGAGGGCGACGCTGCACATCTGGCACTTCATTCGTGTGTTTTTGTTGCACTGGCGGCACCGGCTCTGCTTTCCCAACGGCACCAAATGATGGCCGTGGCCTTCCTTGCTGTGGAAAACAAGAGCACCTGAAGGGCCAGGCCGTTCTCTGGTGACTAGCTTTTTGGTCAGCAGACCTTGCACGATGAGCCTTGTGAACTGAAGCTGGTCAAGTGGCGGTTGACTTACTAGTTCTGTGTACAGCCTCCAGGCTGCAACGCGCAATGTTACTAGCGTATTGCTGAGTAACGGCCAATACCACTTCTTACCATGCAGGCAAGGACGATAGTCGCTGATGAACCTATCAAGTAAGTCCACGCCACCCATGTGCTTGTTGTATTGTTGTATGACTCTCGGCTGGGGCACTGGTACTCGCTTTCGTTCCTTTTGGCTGTAGCGTGTGGCTGTGGCGGTTGGGTGAATGTCATCATAATTTGTGGCAACGCACACACACACTTATTGTCATTCCACTTCACAGCCAGGACGTCGCCATCGCACAGAAAATCAAAAGTCCCTCTGCTTTGACGGGCTAGTTCCTTTGAATCCTGAAGTGGGCATTTCTTGAGCCGGGCCTCCCTCACGGTTCCTGTTGCTCGGAATCCACGTTCTTTCAGCTCTTGCAGCAAAGCGTGTGACGTGAAAAAATTGTCCATGAAAATCACATGGTTTGTAGGCACATCAATGCACTTTACAGCGCTCAAAACAACGCGTGTTCCAAGTGGTACATTCATGTCATCATCGTCCTTTTTGCCGCAGTAGATGTCAATGTTGAAGGGATAACCCGATGACGAGCAAAGGATCCATTCCTTGTAACCAAATCGTATTGGTTTCCCCTTTATAAACATTTTGCAGCTGTGCCGACCAAAATACGGCACCATCTGCTCGTCCACGTCGAGATTCTCCGAGAAAATGCCGAACTGCTGAAGGGAGTTATTGACAAGCCTGAGTAGAGGTCTTATCTTTGCCATCTTGTCACCCTTCTCAAGGTTTTCGCTGTCGATACATGGATATACCTCTTTATTAGCCGGAATTTCGCGCGGCTCATTGTCCTTGCAACTAAAGGAACACTGAGGTCCTCATCTTTCGACCAATACAGGTCAGAGCGTGGCAGCTTGTGGTAGCCACTCACGAAGAGAATGGCGACAAAATCAAGTATATCCTTTTCAGTTATGTTGACGCTGTGGTCGTTCTGTTGCTTGGCATAGCGATTGGATTCTTCAGTTATGAGACCTACAATTTCCATGTTGAGTAGGCGGGCAAAGAGATTGAAGGGCTCCTCATCCACAAGCTCGGCGTGGGTCACTCGCAGTGGCTGAAACTGAGTTTCTACTATCGGTTCCGAATACTGAGTAGTTCGCCTCCAGTTGGGGGAGTTTCGAGATGCTTTTTTCGGTCTCGGGGGTCCTGCTTCTTGGAGAGCTCCTCCACATTCGTCGTCATCAGCCGTGTGAACTTCAACCTCACCCGCAACATCATTCGGTAGAGAGGCTACAACGGCGATATCACTGTCGCCCTCCTCCTCATCCGTGAGAATATCGTCCGCGTTCGGGGGAGGTAGCAGCACAACATCAGCAGCTTGTGCAGAATCGTCGGAGAGAACCATTTCCACCGCTTCCTCCAGCGTGAGAAACTTTTTTCGAGGCATCTGGGAGAAAAAAGAGGTGTTGAAGACGACAACACTCACCCGCAGTACGGCTGCTCCCACAACCCTCTTCGCGCCAACGTTCCCAATTGGGAACATGCAGACATTTCTCCTCATATATACGTTATCCATGCAAACAGCTACTCCATTTCGCGTGTCGTAATAATAAACACATTCAAAAAGAAAATACAATAATTAAATCCTGACCAGGCCATTAAAAACTTACCTTTTTCCGCCGAGTTTCTCCGTGCGGCGCAGCGCGGCATTCACGTGAAAACTCCCATGAAGTTGTCACCGCTTAACATGAAGTACGAAACCAAAAATGAATTTTCTTCGCTTCTGAATAAAAGTTTGAGCTTTTTTAAAGATGTTGTTAGCAAATATTAGCACTTTTTTTGTATACTTCAGTAACTATAGCTTCCGAAATTGAAGACGTGTTGTGTTCCCAAATGGGAACATTGGCGCCAAATGGCAGCGTTGCCAGATGGTGAAACTCGGCACCAGATTTTGAAAAATCTGGTGAAATTTGGTGGCGTCTGGTGTTGATGTCCCGGAATGGCTACACCAGATGATATTTGGTGAAAACTGGTGAAAAAATTTGGGACATGGCTTGTCACCTAAACTGTTCAAATTTACCCCGTTTTGTTAGCGGTTTGATTTGCATCCCGTAGCTGCCGCTACATTCTTACCCACATACACACTCGGTCGCACTAGGAAGCGACCATCGGAGGGACAATTTCCAGCGCGCATTTCAGAGAGGGAGACTCTCTTCTATTTCTCCCTCTCTCTCTCTCTCGCATGCTCTGCGCGCAGACGTGAGTTGAAGGAGTGTGAGACAAAAAACTACATCACGTGACTTGTAAGGAAGCGTGATTCATGATGCCATATTTTTTGCATAAGGAATGCGCGAGAGAGAAACAACCACGTGACCTGGGAGGATACGTTTTGTGCGACGTAAGGCTTGTTATTGTTTTGTTCCTCTCCGCTGTTTTCCTGTTTCGGGCATTGTATTTCGTGCCATTTGTGCGCGGCGGTCAATGGCAAGCTGGCGCTCCTGCACATGTGGTAGTAGTCAAGCTTTCTATTGTCGCTTCTAGCTCCTAGCTCTCCGCGCAGTTTTTGCTCGCATACTACGTTGGTTATATTGCTCCCATCTGTTCCTAGCTATGCGTTCGGGTCGGTGCTTTACGTGTGCGCACGTGGATGGACGCTCTCACGTGTGGTGATTGTGTACATTCCAGAAAGCAAATACTTTTGTGCCTGATTAGCGTGGGGTCGGCAAACGGAAGGCCACCGCTCTGCAAGCTCTGCCGTAAATCCCTCAAGCCCCATCGTGGAACGCTGCCAAGACACGCCTAGGAGCGCGACCCAAGAATCATTGTAATAGTAAACTCGGGCGATTGTTCTATCCGTTTATGTTTCTCCGTGTCCTTATGAATTATCAGTGGTGAATGTGCGTGGTGTCAACGGTTATTTTATGTCTGTGTGACTTTGAATTACTTGTTATGTAACTGGATTTCATGCTTAAAAAATTTTTCCTGAAATCTTTACTTCGAAACCTTTCTGAACCGAACTTTGTCATTGTGTGTTTGGACTTCATTCATATGCGTTTGTTTTGCTTACTTCTGAACAGAAAATGTGTCTTAAATTGTCGAAGCTTTCAATGTTAAGAACTGTATTGTAGTACGTGTGTTTGGACTCCTTTCTTATGCGTTTATTATATTATCGAGAAAATGATTTAATTTAGGCTGTAAGAGGGCAGTGAAAATTAAAATAAAAACAGTAAGAAGACGTGATTTGCTGCCGACGATTAAAAATAAGTGAAGTAGCCGGAAATACGTCATATCTGACATTTTTTCATTGCTGGTGAAATCTGGTGAAATTTTGGCAGGAAGCTGGTGTCGAAGCCCCTTTTCAATCTGGCAACGCTGCCAAATGGTTAACAACCCCCAGGTGTTAAAAACTAATCCGGTCCCCTCCACTACGGCGCGCCTTATCACCTGTGTAGCGTCGGTGCGATGAGCCCTAGCATTATCAGAAGTTGCGAAAGCAGTGGCGCCTCTTGAAGATTTTTGTTTAGTGGGATCGTTGTTTCGAGGTTTCAAGTGGCAGATTAAGTAAGGGAAAATAGAATGCAGCTGTTGTAAACATAATCAGACTTTCCCGGGTGTAGCATTGCACACATCTCGCCCAGGACCGCGGAGAACGGATAGACACGAGCTGACCCTGACAGCGAGATAACGTGCCAACGAGGTAAAAGGAAAGTAGCGCAAGGGTTGAAACAAGAAATAAAATAGTATGCAATGCTCGCACGCGGCATAAAAAGAGAAGGGGAGTCAGATCATATGTGTTCAGGTGAATCATGCTCAGTTGGCATTCGCTCGTGTTTTGGACACCTGCCCGTTAGAGCATTCCCAAACCATGTCTCGTAGGGGCCCACACGACATCACGACGCGTGGCGCCACCAATAGGCTCGTTTAAGCATATATGTACGTGATTTTTATTTTTGAATTAAACGCACTCGGTCTGTATGCACGTGTGTTATAAAGGTTCCGTTTCTGCTTATCACTCGCATGAACCTGGTTGAAACCCCGCAGAAGCGGTTTTCTTTCTAATTGTTTCTTTTGCCTCAAAACACTTTCTGATGGAGGCGAAAAGCAAAACGCCCGTGTGTACGAGATTTCGGCGCACGTTAAAGATCCCCAGGTGGTCAAAATTAATCCGGAGCCCTCCACTACGGCGCGCCTCATCGCCTGCGTTGCGTTGGCGCGTTAAACCCCACAATCAATCAATCAATCAAAACACATTCCTTTTTATAACGCTTGGTATGTTTTTGTTCCATATTTGTGCATTTTAAAGAAAATTTTACTGTGGTTGTGTTTCAATTAGGCCAGTTCTGGCTTCTGTGGTGCATTTTGTTTTACTATTCAGTGGCTTCGTCCCATTTATGTCGGTTTCGGTTACCTTTCTTGAATATTTTTGTACATTAGCGTGAGTTTATTCGTGGTGAAGTCGTGTTTGGTGCCTAATTTACCTTGAGGTGTTTTGGCACGTCAAATGGTTTTGAATGATCTCATGGTAAGCTGAACAAAGGCTAGCTACGGTAAGCGTATGTGATTGAGTTTTTTTTTATTGAGATTGCATTCCCTGTTTCAGGTTGATGTTGCGAGTTTATATTTCGCTTAGGATTATGCTTCCTAATTGCAATAGGTAGGCTTAGGCTGTAAACCGTGTCCCAAGCCGACCCGGTTCTCTACGACGTCATGATTTGTGAAGTAACTTGAACTTTCAACTTGCACTTTCAACCATCCGCAATGACGAGAAAGGCATATAGATAACAAGGGGTGCACCGGAAGCAGTTTCTGAAACACTTAATCCTACCACGGTACACACCCACACGTGGCCCCACTATTTTTCTCCTGTTTCGGCGTACGATTATGCAGGCTCGTGAGCGCGCGAAAAAAATAGCCCGGAGAAGAACGGGGTGGCAAAGAAACCTAGAAGATAAAGCTTGCTAGAGATGCCAAATTCGGAGATGTGGGGCCTTAGTTGGTTTTTGCTATTTTGAAAAGTTAACCGAGCTCCACAAAAAGATGTAACGCTAAGGGAGACAACAGAAAAACAAGAGCAAAAAAAAAATCAAAGCCCCTTTGCTAAGAGAAACATAATTAACGCGACGTTTTCTCTTAGACAACGCGAGTCAAGGACAAATGAGAAAATTTGTAGTGCTTTGACCGCATCGGAATGGCGCAATCAGATAAACGTCGGCTTCTTAGGGCAAGGATCCCAGGTTCGGTTCCGCCAACAGGAAGCGTTTTTCTTTCTCTTGAGGCGCTTCATTTGTCTTCGGGAAAACTCACTCTGTAAGTTGGCTTTCCTGGAGTTCGCTGTATGTACAACGATTTGTATTTTGAACTTTGACTTCGCACTTCCAAGACATTGGCTTTCGAAGTGAGCAAGCTTCGTGTTTCCGCCGTTTTTTCTTTCACCAACAACCACCCTCGCTGTCACGGAAAGTTGGCTTTCCCGAAATGTTTTTCGGCGCAACGTCGCCCTCTGTGAGGCATGAAAAGCTTTGAATTGAAAACCTGCCGTTGGGAGTATTATGATGGCGGTGTTTTTAGTGTTTGGATGACGGGCAGAGTGAACTACTTCTTTCATTTAGGACTAAATGTGAAAGATATAAAGAAATTTTATTATAGAAATAAAGAGTGCGATAGGAAGCAACAATATGAATGACTACAAAATTTGCCAGATACTGTTATACTTAATTTTATTGAGGTCGCCACCTCATACAGCCGGTCTGCTTATAATTATAGCTGAATGCGCCATCAGAATTACACCTCTGTGCGCAAGCAAAGTGTTAAATAACTATAAATCACTGTCATTCTCTCTCTCTTTCCCTCTTTCCTAGTTTTAATACGGCCTTGCTGCTTTTTATTCTGTGAAGTAGACGGTATGGCTATGAAGGGGTAATGAAACGGCATTGAATTACTTCTCATTGCTGCACACTGTGGAGAACGCGGGTGTGATCCCGTTGTCTGTCGTCTTGCCTCTGCGTCTAACTGACGGCAGGAAGTTATTGCGTTAGTTATTACTTTGGCAATCACTGCTAAACTGGAGTTTTTCCCCTTTTTAAACTCGAGTTGACGTTCCTGGTGCGCCCCAGCATTTTTTACGATATCAAACCAAGAAACAACCCGCACTCAAGGGGACCTGTAATTTCCTGTCTTCTCCTTTCTCTTTCTACGATTCTTTGTTTTGACACGTTTTTAACATGTAACAGTAGTATAATGGAGGTAGTTAAGACAAATCTTTACGATCTACCTGCGCATGCAGTAAAAAACAAGAGAAGAGGAATGACACCACTTATTTTTTTTTTTTGGTAATTGAGAACGAGGGATTTATTAAAAGTATATATGCCGTGTGGGTTTCCTGGCACCTTCAGGAAGAATTCATCGTTCACAGAGTGACTGCGCTCTGCAAACTGAATTCTGCGTCAAGTAAAGTTTGTACGGACAGGTTCGACGCTCGGGTATAACATTGAGGCCCAGCTATCTGTCTCGACAAGTATATTTTACCTGATTAAATACTTATCTCGCCTTCTTGAGAACAGTTGCGTTCTTAACAAGAGCTTTCCTAGACGCGTTTTAAAGGCTATATACTCTCGCCATGACTCGTATAGCTAATTACACGCTCACCTTGTGCATGGGGGTTCCCTGAAGATGTCCTTTCGCAGGGGCTACATAATACATAATGGCAACATTAAAAGTTACAGCCGTTCCACTCTACGTGAAAACTGTTGGAAATGCAGAGCACTGATTCGCCATAATGGGCTGTAGCGCCGTTATCCGCTCACTGCTACCACCCGACGCATTTCAAATTTCCCGCCTTCGCAGTGCTCGCGCGCCCCCTGCCTGAAACTGCGCCAGCAGGAGTTCTGTTCTTTTAAAGACGATAGTCTTTCTTGGGCTCCTTAAACCCAGAAATTTTGGTCTGTCTGTATGTCTGTATGTCTGTCCGTCTGTCTGTCTGTGAGTCGATTCAGCCACCCGGCCAAAGCAAAACAATGCCTGCCCATTAGTCTTATATAGTCACAGCTAAATCTACCCGTCTATGACCGGTGTAAGGTTCATACTTGTCAACATTGTTGAAGAAGAACAAGACATTACGCAAATATGAGACAGCAAATCAATACAGAAGTGATATTTGCAGTGTTCCTTTATAAAAAAATCAAACATGCTTGCTTTTGCGAAATTAAATACTTCATCAACTGCAGAAAAAGAATTCACTTCGCCGTCGCCTACTGTCGCCCGCGCCACTATAGCTTCTTGCGCCATTTTAAGAAATCAACCGGCAACAGTTACGCAAGGTTCCACTAGATAGGTTCCACGTTCTGCTTGCAACGCACGTGGAGTAGGGAAACGCGGTTCTATAAACGTTGAAGTAGGGCGCCTCGATTAACGCGCGTCTCCGCCGTACAGCAGCGTTCGCATCGAGACACCCGGTTTGGAGCAGTGGAACGCGGGAAATTTAAAATGATTTAAGCAAACCTTTGGCGTCTTTACCTTGGGAGGAGCTCGACGCAAGAGGAACAACATGAGAGGTGAGCGGCAAAGCGAAGGGAGGCATTTACTTCGAAATAGCCGATAAAGACTATCGTCTTTTGACGACATTTGCAACGAAAGGAGCAGATACGCGGCCAATTTTTTGTGCTTGTTTTCCCTCCCGCATCGCCGCCCGACGTTCACGAATGGCTGCGGCTTCAAGCTGGCGAAGTTCGGCGTCGGCGGCTCGCTTGCGGCGCTTGCGCTCAGCATCCGCAGCACGCCGCCGCGCCGCCTTCTCTTTCCGCGTAGACATTGTCGATGAAGTCGATGGTGAAACGTGAAACGTGCCGTGAACCCCCTGCCGCGGCTATGACGCAACGTGGCGCGGCTATGACGCAACACAATCCAACACAATCCACTTTAATCCAATCCAATCCAAATCCAAACCAATCCAAGCCAAGCCAAGCCAATCCAATCCAATCCAATCCAAGCCAATCCAATCCAATCGAATCCAATCCAATGCCAGACCGACGGGGAGCGATGCGGACTACGGACGCCAACACGGGTGACATCGTGAGTTACTGAAATGCTCTGCATTTAAAATACCTTCTGGGCACACGGCTTACCCACAGAAGACGCCAGACGCGATGTTTACTTCTAAACTGTCGCAGACGCAGTCCCATTTCCCCATACCGACGTTTACGAGCGACATGTGACCATAATCTGATTCGCAATATAGAGCGCTAGGGTAGTTTGTGCAACGGGTAATTCGTACACCAGCCGCGGACGCTTCGACTGGAACTGGTGCAACGCACGTCAAAACTGTGGTCGCAGCCGGCCGTGGACACGAGAGCGGGATGTGGGTAAAGAAAATGCGTTTTTTTCTCGTCTTTCTGCGTACTGATAAGAATCTGCGCACTGCGAAGAAGACGGAAAAACGTATGGGTGACAGCAAAAAAAGTGTCGTAGAAGGTAAACTTTGACGTAGGAACTGTGCTAGACACTAAGCTCTTCGCCTCAGCCAGCCCCAACTTGCAAAAAAGGCCACGTGCCTGACCTCCACAGCTTCCCTAATGCCAAGGATTTGTCTAGGCTAGCCTTATTTTATTGTCTACGTTGCCTTTCCTTTTAGGCCCAGGAGCTCGTTTGAACGGAGTCGCCTCCGAGGTACCCGTCTCTCTTCTGATCTTTTCTGTGTTTTCAGTCCTCGCATTGGTGGTGGGTAAGTGAGATTATGGTTACAGATTGGTACAGAAAAACACGGCGCGAAAGCACTTGGTTCAGCACTTGCTGGACGAGGTTAAGAACGGGTTAGTTCAATGTTGGTTTTCCGAGTTGAGAGGAAAGTGTTGACAGGAAGAAGTAGTGAAAGGAGAATAAACTAGGGAATGGGCGACAGTGTAAACAGTCTGGTGAACAGGACGAAATTCAATCGTTGACCTGAGTGGGGTGAAAGACTTTTTCTGCTATACGCTGTTCCGAAATTAGATTGCTTCAGGGGCAAGATATACGTCCACCGGTCCCTTTCTTTCTGCTTGTTTGATTAGGACTGCTAACGAAATTAGGCGGGAAAATTTCCGCTTTATTAGTAAAAGATCATCAAGTTCTTGTCTTATTGACAACTGACCAAACACAATTTGTGGTTAATATTTTATTTTGTAGACTTTGTGAGTTGCGAGTTTGCAGACAAGCGAGAATTAGCTATCGCCAACGTGCTAGGAATCGCGGAAGAGAGAAAGTTTGAGGAGAAGCGGTAAAAAAGCTTCACCCTCATCATTGTCACGATAAACATCGTCAGCCACTTTGTGGTCACTGGAAGACGAAGGCCTCTCTTCATGATCTTTCAGCATTTGTTGTGCTCCCAATGTCTTAGTTTCATTTCCCCCCCCCCCCCACTTTCCTATTTCGTCGGTCGATCAAAGTATCGCTCTTGCCTTACTTCTAGCTCTGACTCTCGGTAGCTCCTTCGTTACCCTGGTGTTCCACCATTCGTCCCTCCTCTACAGGACATTTCCTCCCGAAGTACATTTCCTCCCTTTAATTTTACCTATGATGTCTTCCACGTGATTTACAACGGCAAGCGAAGCTTTAATTAGCTGACTTGAACGCGTTCTGCTTGATTTGATTGATTGTAGGGTTTTAACGCGCCGACGCAAGGCAGGCGACGAGGCGTGCCGTAGCGGAGGGCTCTGGATAAAGTTTGACCACCCGGGGATTTTTTACTTGCGCCCGAAATATCGTACACACGGGCGCTTTTACTTTTCGCATCCATCAAAAAAGCGGCCTCCGTGGCCGGGAATCAAACCCGCGTCCTCGTGCTCAGCAGCACAACGCCTTGGCCATTGATCCACCGCGGCGGGTAGCAAGGTCGTCCCATGGTCTCCTGGACTGAGGAGCCACTCCCACATCACCAGGCTCACAATAAAGTTTTTCCTTCTACTCATCCTCCGTGGCGGGTGCGCCATGTTTGATCTAAGCGGCGCAGACAAAAGCCCACGTAAGGATATGGGATCATGATGATGACCTGAGTTCACGCTCGCAGGTTATGGGCGGGCCACGGGTGAATGGTTCGGTGGGAGAGTTGGATGCTAAACGCCATACAGTAAAGCCCACCTTAGAAAGGTCTGATGATGATAATGATGATGAAGATTACGATGACTACGATGACGACGATGACGACAATGACAACGGCGACGACGATGACATTAAACGACTAGATAATTGTTTGAATGCCGCCGTTTCACACAGCAAAGAAAACGTTACCTTACTCTCCCATTTCAGTTCTTTCAATCGGTGCTAGCTGCCTTGGCAAACCAAGCAAAGAAACTTACTTCCTCCTTCACGAATTCATCACGGCGACCCAAAGACTCATATGCTAGCGGATTCGTCCAATCATTTATCTGGCGCCGCCCCTAAGGAGTGTAGTTTTTTTGTCATTACATTCAAATTCTAAAGAACACATTTTAAATTATTAAACAAACCTCCAGGCTTGGCCAATCCCCCTCAGTGGGCACGTGTCATTACAAATGCAGAAGAAAGAAGAAGATGAAGGAGGAAGAAAAAGAATTCACGTTCTCCGGTATATGAATAGGCAACGGGTGATTCATTCGGCCGAAGATCAGAGGGTTATGCTAGCACGCACTCATGGGTGCAATGGCTTGCGTTGTCGTGTGCATCGTGAGCGTGGTGGAGAGCGTCGTGCGGACTCCTACGATCGTCAGGCGGAAGGGTGAAGCCAGTAGGCGACAAAGTCCTCAGTTGTCCTTGTGCATTGGGAGTCCACCAAAAAGCTTCGCGTGGACTTACCTTCCATGTTACTGAAAGGGATGAATATTTTACAACCATCACGTTTCACTACTCGTTGGGATGGCGGAAGTTTAACAGCGGAGATATTGCTGCTGGCCGTAATGTATGCGGTGTTCGGCGTCATCAGAAAGCTTCGGGTCATAGTTACTCCCGCCGTTAACCGCAGTTGTGAGCACGCGTCTCAAGAGGAGCGCCCGGCATCTTCCAACCTTCCACGTGGCGCTCGACAAAAATACCAAGAAAACAGTTCACGTGCCTCCGCGGCTCAAGGGGGCAGCACAAGACAGCTCGCCCTAAAGACGACTAGCTCGCGAAGCCGGTTGCCGCCGGATCTAGCTTGTGCTGACGCGTTCCACTTTGGGAGAAATGTGAAAGCCTGTACAGAAAAGGCTCCCACCCACAAGGCATGCATGATGAAGACGACAATTAGATTGATATGATGATCATGACTACTGCTACCACAGCAAAACGCAATGACGGATAATGTAAATGAACTCTTTTAAGCCAATGCAACGCGCCGTGGTGTGTCCTTCATTGTTTAAATAGAAAGAAATTCTCCATCTTCGCTTTGGTTGAAGCCTTGCGCAACTTCGCGCGAGCTTCGCCATTTTCTTCTCCAAGTCGATAAGTAACTTATCAAGGTTTCCGCCCCACACGCTATCACGGCTTCATGCACTCGTTTCGCACCTTTTGTGTTCAGTCACAGATGTGGCTTATTGCTAATTATTTCAGAGTGCTTGCCCAATGCCACCCAGAGCAAAATAATTCAATGCGTGGTTAGGATTCTCGTGGTTCGCCGTGGTTACGGCCAACCATGGTAGCTTCTTTTCCGGGAACCCTGCCGCTCCCCTAACCTCGATTCTTTGGACGGGTAAACGCGGGAGGGGTCGAGGTAGCTGAACCCGCCAGTCGACGCGACCCTTTCTCGTGGAGTCCATGTATCCGGGGTTATAGTCATAAGTGTTCGAAACTCGAGAAGCGCTGGCGCTTGTCATACATCTCCTGTTGTTTAGCGCAAACAAAACTATAGTTACATTTGAGGAAAAAATTGGGCCCATCTCCCCGCGAGGGGGACTCGGGTAAATGCGTCGCATAGGGGGTGTGGTGTATTGCGTTAACGTTAGTGTTTGGGAGTTGGTGGTAGTGATGCATTGTATCAGCAGCTTCTTGACGTAGTTTGAATGAGTCAAGGATTAAGCCCGTTCGTAGCCTCCATTCTGTGTCGCTTTGTGGCGCAGTGGGTACAGCACCATGTACATTGCGTTCCGCCCGCAGGGTCGAGGGATCGAAACCAGGCGCCGGATAGTATTTTTTTTTTTATATAGTGTAGGGGAGGGTGGGAACCACTACGGACGTCAACGCGGGTGACATCGTGAGTTACTGAAATGCTCTGCATTTAATATACGTAATTAAACGGACAGTGCCCGCATTCCTTTAGTTAAGGACGCCCGTTGGGTTGGTTTTTTGAACGCAAACATGGCAGTGCAACGCCGGCGCATGCGGGAGGAAAAGCAAGCACAAAGAGAACACAACTCCCGCTGGCGCAGTTTCAGGCAGGGGGCGCGCGAGCACTGCGAAGGCATGAAAATTTGAATTGCATGGGGTGGTAGCAGTAAGCGGATAACGGCGGTATATCCCATTATGGCGAATTACTGCTCTGCACTTCCGATAGCGTTCACAATGAGTGGAAGGGCTTTAATTTTTCAAGATACATTGTTTCTGGAGGATAACCTTCGATTTTCTTCTAAGTTATCTTTAATGCTACTCCTCGAGTGCGAGTGTGCGTGCAGTTCCTGAAGCATGTGTCGTAGCATGTATGGCAAAATCCTTAAATCTTTGTTTCAGGAACACGCATTGTCAGGTTCCGAAAAAAGCGTGGTTCGAAAAAATTGACGTCGCGCGTCCCCCGTATCGGGATCCCGGGATCGTGTGTTAGGAAATGCAAACAGCGATGCAATAGCCCGGTCGGAAGTGGGCGCTGGGAAAAGGCGACGCAATGGGCGTTGGCAAATGGTGATGGCGCGCGAGTGCAATGATTTTCGGAGGATGCTGTCGTGGGGGCTGGTCTGGTGCTGATGGCCGCGTCCACAAAGGTAAAGACAAAGTTCCACAGGGTATCAACAGGAGGCCAAGTAGGCTTCCGCCTCTTCGTTCTTGGAACGTTCCAAGCATCCCCCATATTTAGTGTGCAGTACACTTTAGGGGCCCCGCTTGCTGTCGCAGCTCACCCGCGGTCACGCTCTGTAGACAGCGCAGTCACCCTGCGTCACGCATCAAAACAGAACCCCGCGGAGTCACGCAGCGAAGCCGAATTTTCAAGTGATACCCGCTTGTCCCTTGTTTAGCCTTCTGGCCAAAAGTTAAGAGGTTACTTGAAAAAGAGGTTTATGTGCGCACAATCCTTCAAATCCTCTGGAACCTCAGGTACTTGTCGTATATGTCCTTAAATTTACCCCAAAGAAAACTGAGGTACGTCTCAGGCAAAATGTATGTATTTAACCGTCAGTCTCGAGTCCATTTACCTAGGAATGCTCATTCGGTTTGTTTTTACTATAGTAAGGGGAGGAAAGTGGCCACTGTGTCAAAAACCGAAGCTTTGAGAATGGTACGGAAAGGCTCCAGCTCATGCCAGATGTAAGCAAGCAGAAAAAAAAGGCCGCCTGTCGGCTAACTTCTTTGCAATGCCGACAAAAGACGGTTGTCGTCTGGCGCCCAGCCTAGTAAATGCCTCCCTTCTCTTTTCCGGCTAGCGTATCACGCTGTTTCTCTCCCGTCTTTCTCCTACTAATATAAACGGGAGCAGAAATTTGCTCAAATCAATTAAAATTTGCCGCGTTCCACTGCTCTATGACGGGTGCATCGATGCCAGCGCTGCCGTTTGGCGGGGTCGCGCGAGAATCGAGGCACCCTCTCCCGAGTGCGTTCCAAGGGCAGCGTGGAATCTATCAAGTGGAACCTTTCGTTAGATTTGTCTTTTCATTTCTCATACTGACACTAGGGAAACCACGGGCCACCACTTTTGTAATTTTCTCGGCGTAGTTTTCAATAAATCTACAATCCGTGTATTTTCAATAAAGGAAACCGCGAATATCACCTATGTGTTGATGTCTGGCCTCGTATATGCGTTATTATTGTTTTGGGTCAACAATGTTGAGAGGTATGAATATTGCCACCGGACTTGACGTTTCTATTTGGCTGTAGGTACATCAATTTAATATTTAGCATCTTTTTAACCCTGTCCGCGTAGCCGAACCGACCAGACAGACAGACAGACAGACAAAGAAACAGACATCCAGACAGCACAAAATTTGGTGTTCAAGTAGACCGAGAAAGACTATCGTCTGTAAAAGAACAGAACTGCCGCTCGTGCGGTTGCAGGCAGAAGAGGAAACCAAATATAAAGAAAAGGCAGTCAGCTGTCCCAGGAGAAGGCGCGAGAGCCTTCATTTAATTGCATTGGATTTCATTGGCGCGAGCATTCATTGACTTGAATTGAAATCGACTTCCATTCAACAAACGTCTGTTGCATCACCAACATAGGTGTTTGACACAGGGAGTAAGAGCGTGATGGGTGGGAGTAAAGAGCCGAGAAGGGTACCCAGCTACTCTGGCGAACCAGCCCTCTGCACTTCCTATAGCTTTCACGGTGTGCGGAACTACATTAATTTTTTTTCAGGGTTTTCTTCTACTAACCTTGAACCGGCTTCACAAAAAAACTAACCCTTCCGAGTTTCCGTCTTGTGTGCTGATTTCACCGCGATTTTTACCGTGCTCCCACGGAAACTCCACCGATGTCTTTCGTTGTATTTTTAGAGCAAAAAACGAACAACGTAAAAGGAAGGCTTGCCTCTTGTTTCCGAGTATCGTGACAAGCCATTTTGGGCTACTCAAACCACTCAGCACGCGACAAGCGTTGCGAATGGGGACGGGGATTTCAACAGATAGGGGGGCCTTTCCCGACTTGAATAAGGTGTCAATGTCAGGCGTACAATCCGCAATCCGCTTCGCATTTCCGCGTCTACTTTCCCCAGCTGTGCTTCTTACTTTTCTCACATGCAGCCGCCCCACCACGCCAGGAGTCGATATCTACCTTCCCTTCCCCGGCGTGATTTTGACAAAGCGCGGATGGGGCCCCCATCCAGCGCGAGATTTGTATTTCCTTTATTCTTGATTTGATGCGAGGGGACGAGTAGGCCTACGAAGGTGGATCTGGTGACATGGTCTTGCAGAGCCGCCTTCTGTGTAGAGAGAGAAAATAGCGAAAGAAAAAGAATCACTTCCATTAAAAGAATGGACAATGTGCTCCCACCCACATGCAGTATGCCTTATCCGCCGTATAGAAAGCAACAAAACTACGAATAAAAATAACATTCAAATAAATGAGTCGCGGTCGAAGGCACAGCGCAATTTGCCAAAAGCAAGAAAAAAAGTTCGGCAACGAGTCATAACTGCAGAAAACTATGCAGAGTATTTCTTTGGTTGGCAAAACCCTCACAAGTTTTTGTTGTTTCTTTCTCTTGAGAGGGAATGAAAAGACAAAAATTCGGGGAAATGGGGTGTCAGTAACAGGGAGGGAAACATTTTGCCCGCCGTAAGAAGAGAAAAGCTCCCCTCGTTAACGTGGCATATTGGGTGTCGGTCTCTTATATCTTCCTGTGAGTGAATCTGTTAGCCCGAATTTGTGTGTGTGTATGCCCGTGCGCACACACAGGGGTTCTATTGTCTTGACTTGAAGGACAGACGTTTTTATTGTCATAACGTGTTGCCACGGACTATGTACTGCATGCACACTAATAAGGAACAACCTAGGTAACGGCTGTGTTGTAAGAAAAATCAAAGCCCCTTTCTTAAGAGAAGAATAATTTAACACTTTCCGTTTTAACGTGCCGTTTTCTCTAACGCAACCTGAGTAGAATTAAAAGTCCAAACGACAAACTGCTTCGAACGTGTCGGAATGGGGCAGAATGCGATAGACATCGGCTTCAGAACACATGAAACCTAGATAACATTTCTATTATGGGAGGCGTTTTTTTTTCTTTATTCCCTTCACGTTTTATCATCATCATCATTTTCATCATGTGCCGTGCAGTTAATTTTAGTGTTACAATTTATGACGCAAGTGAGACATAAAGCGCTTCGCTTGGGAAAAATGATATATTATTTATTAATTTGGAAGAATCAACGCGCAGACAAGCGGGGAGGCGCGCCGTAGTGGCGGGCTCCGGATAAATATTGACCAGCTGAGGATCTTTAAGGTGCGCGGAAATCTCGAACACAAGGGTTTCTCGCTTTTTGCCTCCTTCAGAAAAGCGGCCGCGATGGCTGGGAATCTAACCCACGTCCTTGGGCTAAGAAGCACGAGGATTTAACCGCTGAGCGCTTCGAAAAGTGAAATTCAGTGCCAGCCGGCCGCTTCAGGTCTGAAGGGCGTAATGATACGTTTGTTTCAATTTCTATGGAAGTAGTGTTAGAAACGGTGTTCTGACAGGCTATTTTAATAGTATAGCAACAGCCGTGGTATCCATGCCGTAAATTTCTGGATGCAATTATAACCCTAATCAATTCGAGACAGGACTGAACAAAAAAGGACAAAACAGATACAAACGATTGCTGCGGAACATAGCGCAAAAAATTACACGAAGTACGAAGGGAGACCACATGGACAGGCTCTCCCTTCGAAAACAGAGACAATCGTCTCCCTTCGTTCTTCGTGTAATTTTTTTCGCTTTACTCGTCAGTCATGCATTGCCAACTAGCCCAAAAGTACGCACAAACCATTGGATTGGTTTTCGTGTAGACGTCATTCATTGCCAATATTCTTCTTTGTGGTTACCAACTTGTCAGCAATTTTCTTCGTCTCTATTGACGGTACAGTTACGTTGCTGGTGCATTAAGGTTTACCTCAAGAATTTTCCGTGAATTATCCTTGTTGTCTTACGTAAGTGACTCACGACGTGTGACCCGTAAAGAACCGATGACGCCGTCACTAATTTATACCTAAGGCGTAAAAACCACCACGCAGATATCTGGTATAGCGCAATAAGCTGTTACAATCTTTAATACGCATGGTAAAGCTCTAGGGCCTAAGCTAGCGTTTCGGCTTTCTGCCCAACTAATCGTATTTACAAGTGGAAGAAAATAATCACGTTTAAAAGAAGTAAGTGTTTGATAAACTAGTTAAAGCCGAAAATTTTGATCTGTCTGGCACGTTGTCCCTGGATTCGGCCTCCAGGCCAAAAAGTGAAAGGGTTCTTGAACGAGACGTTTTGATAGGTAAAACGTTTCCAAACTAGATATTCTGGAAGCGATACTCATACTTTTCAAACATATTCAATCAAAAGAAAACCTTAGTCATATTCGAGGCAAGACAGGATACATAAATAGCATTTTCGACATTCTTTTCATAAAAACGAGTGACTGTTTTGCTTTTGCCGTAGTAAAAACACGTACCCGTTGAAAACAATGTTCCCAAAATAAAGAAAGCGCCCATGGTGGCATTCTCTTAAGTCGAACCGTACCGAAAAGTTCCAGTAGATGACGCGAGCAGTAGAACACGGGAAAATTGAATAGCTTGAAGCTACAAAATTCTTCTTTGTCTGTTCCTTCATTGCTAATTCTGAATAGCGGAATAGAGTGACCGAAGATCTGCACATATACGACCTATGCTGCTTATGCTGCTCCACCTTCATCAGCTTTCCATATTTATAAATTCACATTGTGAATTTTATGTCCCGCTCTTCGTAATGAGCGAGTTCGCTCCTATATCTCTGTTTATTAGAGTTTCAGTCGTATCTGCTTTATTCCTACCCTGCCCCCGTTGCATAGGAATCGCAGTACGTGACGCCGAGGTAATCAAAACAACGCAGTTATTTATTTTTTTTTATTTCTGGCCCAAGAAATGTCAACCCCCTTTAACAAAAGGTACAAGGTGAGAAAATTTGGCCGGACGAAGATATTGACGCATGCTGACTTCAGTCTCAAAGGCGGGAGCAGGAGGCGGCCGATATTGCTCGAAGCTGAACGGACGTGCCCCTCAACGCACAGGAAGAGATGGATGTAGGGTCCTGGGAAGCCCTGGTTGCGTCGTAAAGGAGCGTCGCTATAACGCAACACCATCGACATTCGCGTAAGTAACCTGCCCCCCCTCCCTTTAGTGTTCTGCTCAGTATCTACCCTGTTAGGTAGGTTATTTTCATTTCTTCTATTTATACAATATGGTGCATTCCTTGATACACATTCCACACAATCACCATAGATGCATTTCAATATGTTTTTCTACCAGCTAACAGGTCACTGAGTAACCGGGAAGGATTGGGCTCCTCACATGTGGATGCACCCGTTTGCGTTTGTACTTGTCTTCTCATCGCCACTCTCTTCGTCTTATCTCTTTTCCAATTCTCCTAGCCCCGAAAGCTTCTGCGCGCACGGTTGAAGTTTCTACGGTCTACACTACTCACAAAAAAGAGAGGGGAGGAGAACAGTGACAGTGAAGAGTGTGGGTGGTGTGCATTGCTCCTCTCCTTGGCTGATTTGTAGAGGCATGGTACTTGCCTGCGCGGCAATTTTATAGCCAACGGAAAGCAATTTCTCCTTTGCAACAGCAAGGCAGATCTCGTTAGGGAGTGCGTGCACGCTTCTTTTGAATTTATCTCCCCGGTAGGTACATTTTCAATCTGATTAGGGGGGAAATGCATCGGTCCTGGCTTACCACTCTAGTTCTTCGTTTCTCCCTCCCTCCCCTCCCCTCCCTCCTCTCTCTCTCTCTCTCTCTCTCTCTCTCTCTCTCTCTCTCTCTCTCTCTCTCTCTCTCTCTCTCTCTCTCTCTCTCTCTCTCTGTCGCTTTGATTTGTTTTTGACGAAAGGTTTTTTACTGTTGCGATAGTGGAACAGACTGATCCCCTCAATGGGTTTCCAAGTTCCTGTAAAGGGTGCACGGCCGCATTCAAGGACTCCTAATGTGAAAAAGCCAACTTCAAACAGCTTGCTTAAATACTCTGACATTGTCTACTTTTATCTATTTATTTATACCTGGATTGTTTTTAAACGAAACCACATTAGCATATATGATGCAGTTCAGATGCTTGCAGTTGCAAAGTGTATGCTTGTATGCTTTTTTGTTACTAGCAGGTACTTTACTACGGCTGGTCTATCTTTAGTTTCGCCTAACTTTTCAGTAAGGTGTAATTATGCAAATTTTCAACTGACTATTCACTTATTTACGAAAAAGAGCCTTTACCGGTGTCTAATCATTGACAATGGCTCCCATTTACAATCAAAAGGCACAAGTACCTCTCAGCTCACAATTCCATACGACTCATTATCTACGACGTTTGCGTTCCCAACGAGGGCGGATTCGTTACAACTAGAGAAGACACTTGTTTAATGGCTGGCTCGACCAATCTCAGTGCGGGTACCTACACCCAATTATCATGTCTAAACGAGGCTTTAATATAACGTGCACGTGTTTGACGCAAGGTGGTTGTGCTCTGCTGTTGTCTCCGCCGACGGTGCTGAGGGCGGCTAGGATAGACGCGGAAAATCGTGCCCGTTGAGGTATTCTTTGTGGCCGAGTAGCCCAGCCAGCCAGCGTTCTTTTTACAGCGGGCCTATCATACGCTAGTTTCCGGGGTATCGATGCGTGCGTAGACTGATTGCCGTAGACCAGGGAACCCCGCAGTGTATATGCAGCTAGAAATAACTACGGTACAATCCTCTCCCCTTTCCGTCTGTGCATCGTCCGTGCTGGTTTCATAGCTACTGCGCACCCTCGCCAAACACAACCTGTGCGTCGTCAGGGAGCGCTTCACAGCTGCGGAGCACCTCTCTTCCCTCAACTCTGGTGTACGATTCGGTATATGTCGCTATAGCCAAATATACACACACACGAAACAATAACCTACACATGAAACTGGACAGTGCCAATGTATGTCGTTTTGGCTAGTGGCGTCACTCGTTTCGGCTGCGCTGGTCGCGCACCCTAGCAGCTGGGAATGGTGCTTGAGTTTTTGGCGTGTTCTATAAGTCATCTGTGTTTATAAAATTGCCCTAACAAGCATTGCACAAAGAGCACTGGTTCAAAGAGGTCAGTGAAATTCCAAATACTGCGTGATGGCTGATCTACTACGTGCTTGTCTCCAATAGATGCTGTAGGATAGGGGCTACAGGTGGTGCGGCCGTCATGGGGCGCAGTGACTATGCCTGCTTTTTCCCTCCTAAAATCCGTAATTCTCATCGTGTTCAGAAGCTTCTAGCGTTATTAGATGGCTGCCTTACTTCGGAATGAACTGCGTTTTAGAGAGGGAAGCTTTCCATGCCTGACTTGTGGTGGTGTCTGAAAAAATTCCCTGTAGGAAAGCCAAATTTATTCTAGGAAAGTCAACTTTGCACAATCGGTCTCCACAAAGGACACATGTATGACACCCCACATAAACAATGGAAGGATTTTACATGCATAACAGGCTCCAATGTGGTAGACGAATGCAGCTTAGCCTCATGCGATTGAGCGATGATGATGACGAAAGCATGCTCTAACAGGCGCAGGGATGGCATGTTGACAGCGCCACAAGTTTAGCGTTTAACACGTTTAATCCAAATCAACGAAGACGATGAGCTAACCGTATAAGAACGTCCAGATGACCCAATCACAAAACTAATACAAATAAAATAAAAACACCCCATTTGGTTGCCTTAGCTGTGTCGTATATTTTGACTTTGGCTGATTAGATTGTGACCTTCGCATTTGCATCAGAGAAAGCTTTGCTTTAGAACCATCTCTCCTTCAGAAGAAAACGTTAATTTTTTCGAACCGTTTTTTTTTTCTTTTTTGCTGCCAGACACACAAAGGTCGACATATCTGCTGATGATACTTGATAATCTTCTGATGCAATTACCTCATAGTTCATCTTTTTTGTGCTCTTTTCAGTTCAGCGTGATCCATTCCTGTGTTGTTGTTTTATTATTGGATGTGCTTGTACAGTTGCTTTTTTCTCAGCTGCGTTGTTCTCCTACCGATGCATTTCGTTCTTGTATGTTGTCCAGTTTTTCATGATTGTACCACTCACACCTGATCAAAGCCTGGCCTTCAGGCTTGCAGTAACTCAGTTATAAATAAATAACTAAATAATAAATAAATAAATAAATAATATTTTGTTGAAGGCCACTTGTTAGCAGAAAATAAGATGCTTTCAGCAACACATTACAACGGTTGTACACAATGAAGAATTTTTTCACAGGGCATGATGCCATGGGGCACCGAGTGTAGTCAGGAATCCTGAAGAGCAAAATGCTTAATTTACCAAATATAGGCAAAAACTCACCTATAAGAAATAAAGCTCTGTGCTTTCCCAGTCGTTGGTTATCGTGAAACTAAACGATAACATCTCGTGCAGGAAGACCGAAACATTTGTAATTGTTAAGTATCAGAGTACATCCAGGGTTGACAAGACAATTCTGCCGTGTATGCCAGTAGAACTATCAACATTCCTTAGCTGCTTTTAACTGAGTTGGGCTGCTTCTAATTAGAATCCACACCTACAATAAAAACGGGGGTAGGGGGGGTTCATGACCTACTTATGCTCTTCTTCCCATTGTTTCATTATTCGATCATTTCTTTACTTTAGGGAGCTTGCTACTCGCCTGGTGAGTCATCCATATGAATACTCGCCGTGGCACCCCCACCTGAAGAAAGCCCACCTATGCGCCGAGAAGAAAAAACAGCGCGAATGCATCACGCAAGGGAAGACACGTCCCACTCAGGAAGTCCCTAATGTTTCGCCCCATTTTTACGACGCCGCGTTCACGACCGGGCTAGATGAGCTTGTGTCTTCAACCGTAAGGGTGAGCCACCTCACAGGCAAACGCAGGCGGTGGCGCTGCATCGTTCTCAGAGCCTCCGAGGGGAGAGAGCCCGCGTCTACTCAGCCAAGACCTGCCAATTTCCGGCTGCCCTGGCTAAGCTCACGGCCTCCTTTGACCGAGCTTATCTTCCCGGCCGCTTTGATGGGCAGCCGCTCACCCCCTGCTTTGTCTTCGTTACTGCAATTCCGGCACCGACACTCAGCTCGGCCGTTCAGGGGTGGACGGTGCGATTGTGTTGGCGGACAGCCCCCTGAGGTGAAGCAGCACCGTTCTGGTTACCCTTATCTCTTGTTCCTCCAGATAGAGCCCGCTTTGCCAGTGCTTCCGAGCATTTTTTCGTACGCCCGAATTGTCCTTGCGGGGTTTTCCCAGTCAGCTTGAGCGGATGCAAAAGTATCGAGCTTTGGAGCTTTTAGGAAATCTAGTTCGCATTTCTTGTGACAGGAGGAAATTCAAAGGCCTGCACGTTCGAAATCAGAGAAAAAATATTGTGGTTAATTTCACAAGCCACGTGAAGCAGGTCAGAAGCTCCGCCGCTAACCAAGCAGAGTTTACTTGCACAAGGGGGTAACATCATTGTCTTTTCGAGGTCTAAACAACAATTGTCCCTTTTCGTCACGCGGGGCCCCTAATAATGTTGCGATAAGTTGTATGCGATTGTTGGGCGGGCGTATTGAGCGCCCTGCAGTATCCACTGTACTGAGCGAAGCTTTTGAGAACTGAAGCCGCTTTTTTTGGTACTTCTTAGGCAATTTTTATGTACTGTTAGGTAATTTTTGGCACATTTTAAGTGCTTCATTGGTAAGTTTAAATTTTTTTTATTGGCGGTAAACGCCAAACCAAAGCTATTCCACTCTGTGAAGATGGGCCGCCATCGAAACTTCAAGAAGGTAGCGGAAACTTTAACTGAAAGGTATGATCAAATTTTATTCCTCTCGAGCGTTTCCAGCCGTCATCGCTCAAAGACAGACGCACATACACGCACACACATTTACTTTGGCAATACTGCTCTTGAAATGTCTGCCTGACTGATAACTAATCTACAGAAAATGCGTGTTCAAGTTATGAGAGGTCTAATCTAGAGTTCGAAATCAATGTCTGGGTGACCGTTGGCAGGTAAAATGCACGCCGGGATGTCCGCTGACTAACGCTTTGCGCTTTGAAGACCCGCAGAGCTTAGCGAGTTCTTTTTCGCAGACAAAAACATTCCAGCCCTCTTTCCGAAGAGAAAGATGGTTAAAACGCAAATCTTTCCCCCATGAAACCTGAGTCAAAATCAAAGCCCGAAATTTCAACTACTTCGACTATGTCGAAATGGCGCATTTAGATAGACGTAAGCTCTATATTCGGCCTCATAACGCCAAGAACCTACTTTTGAATAAGACAACTGGAAGCTTTTTTCCCTTAAGAGTCTTAAGGTGCTTTGCGTATCAACGTCTTCTTTGTTTTGTGATACCCATTGTCTAAGTTGCCTGACTTCCAGTGCGTTTTACTCGGTCGAAAAACGCCATCAGTGGTGCCCAGCATGCTTAGCTTTCATACACGCAATCCAAGGCACCCAAGATTCGCTCAAACGAGCTTTAGGCTGCACCGCGATGAATTTTTGTAGACATAATTTACGGCTCCCGCATAATACGCCGTCATTTCTTCGTAGTTTAACTGACCAGACGTAGAGCAGAAGAGCTTCTTTTCCGGCTCTCGACGCGCGCCCTAAACGTGGAATCGACCGCACGCTCCCTTGATTATATTGAAGGACTAACTCGCCCTCCCACCACGGCTTCTGAGGCGAAGGCGCTGCAACTCATTTGTTGGAAGTGAATTGCCCGCTGGAGCACCAGCGCACCAGAACGGAAGTTTGCTATGAAGTGCATCTCTGAATTCTTGTGGCTAGCAACTGTGCAGACGACAAGACCAGTTTCTTCGCATCTTAAAACCAATTCTGCAGCTGGGAGCGGAGGCTTGACTTTCCACAAAGAACATGGCAGTCCGGCTCCTCAGCTCGGTTCATCAAACCCTTTAATGCCGGTTGTCGCGAATTCGCGACATACTGAATGAAGCTGGCCAACCAACTCGCGAAACCTTTGCTGCCTTCAGCGGCGGCTGTGATGTGTTTGTGGCAAAGAGGTGGTGGTTGCACTCCAGACATGTAGCGCATCTCGTATAAGGTGTTGAAAATAAACCCAGCATGTCCATCGGTTAGCGGACTGCGCGCACCACGTGCGACAGCTCTCATTTCTTTGTCATTTTCTGCCTAACCACAGTTCAAGTACAAGGTCCCCCAATGTTTTTCTTTTTGCACGCATTCAGGAGACTTCCCATGAGGTGTTAAATTGTCTAAATATTTTTTTTTTGTTGCATGCTTCTTGCTTTCGTGGTATGTCGCGAATTCACCACACTGGGCCATTTAGGCAGTTTGCGGTGACTGCAGGTATGACGGTTTTTTTTAATTTTGTTGCAGAGGATGGATGTCGGATCGTTGTATGGAAGAAAAGTGCTTCGCACACGCCTGCCACCTGAGGATAACAGTGACGATAGCTGACTTAGTGACAGTAATCACGGCGATGTTGTCTACGATCCTCAAGCACAAGCACGAGCTGCACCCTTGGGAGAGCCTCCGTGAAAGCAGTAAAGATGAAAACGGTGACGTGGTGCCTTTGCCAACTGCCTTTGCAAAGCAGGCAGTGAAGTGAAAAAAAACAGACTGTCAAGAACAGCGGGAAAAACCATGCTGGAATAACACTCTTCCTGAAAATGACACTGTGCGAGCACCTATTGAATATTTCACAGAGTTTTTTGATGACAGCTTACTGGATCACATCATCCAGCAGAGTAATCGTTTTGCAAGGCAAAAAACGCAAACAAAAGGATGGCCCAAGTAGGCGATAAAGACCAAGTAGACGATAAATTGCATTCCAGATATTGGATTGAGTGCCAGTTCTCACGAATTCGCGACAAACCTAAAAGTCGGCGAATGAGTTGCATCCCAGATAATACAGCTGTGGAATGTAATCACGGTGTTTGTTTAAAGCCGAAATGCGGAGAAAGTATTTTTTATGGCTTGTTTCATAATTCCGGCATTAAAAGGAACCAATTCTGGAGCTGGGAGCGGAGGCTTGACTTTCCACAAAGAACATGGCAGTCTGGCTCCTCAGCTCCGTTCATCAACCTCTGCTTTATCCGCTCCCTAGTTACTCCGGGGGGCTGTTGCATTCCGTTTACACGTTGAGTACATATATATATACATAGAGGTGCAGCGATGGCGTAGACGTAGAACACCCGCCTCGCGTGCAGATGGACTGTGGTTCGAATCCCGGTGCCGGACAATTTCCACCGGATTTAAAAAAATCCGCGTATTGATGGAATTGCGCAAAGGGCGTTGGGGTGCGGCCTGACCCCGGCGACCATTGCTGGTAATGCATTCCCTCACCAGAGCTGGATTAGCCACCCTGGTGTAGTAACGGCCACAACCTCCCATGAATACGCCAAATAACCCAAAGCCCTCGGTCCCCAGCGGCTGCGAAGCAACTGACCACGGCGGCGGTTAGACCTGTGACGCAGCAGAGGGTGCTAAGAATCCGTTGATCCCGACAGGTCGCCAATGGAATCTGAATCTGGCGACGTTTAACGCGCGAACCTTATCTAGCAAAGCGAGTCTAGGGGTGTTGTTCGAGAAATTAGAGGGCATTATATGGGATGTAATAGGGCTTAGCGAGGCTAGGAGGGCAGGCGAAGCCTTTACGGTGCTGAAAAATGGACACGTCCTATGTTACCGTGGTTTAGATGACAGAAGAGAGCTGGGAGTGGGATTTCTAGTCAATAAAAGCATAGCTGACAACATAGAAGAACACTATAGCATTACCGGAAGGGCAGAAGGTCTTGTAATTAGGCTCAATAAGAGGTACAAGCTCAAGGTGGTGCAGGGATACGCGCCCACATCCAGCCACGACGACCAAGTAGTGGAACGCTTCTATGAAGATGTGGAATCGGCAATGGCTAAAGTAAAAACACAGTATACCGTATTTACGGGGGACTTCGATGCTAAAGTAGGCAAGAATCAGGCTGGAGACAATGCAGTTGGGAACTACGGTCTGGGCTGTAGAAATAGCAGGGGGACCTACTAGTTGAGTTTGCAGAACGGAATAACCTACGCATAATGAATACCTTCTTCTGTAAACGGGAGAGTCGGAAGTGAACCTGGAGGAGGCCGAATGGGGTGCACAAAAATGAAGTAGACTTCATATTATGCGATAACCCTGGCGTCGTGCAGGATGTGGAAGTGCTCGGAACGCTAAGGTGTAGTGACCACCGTATGATAAGGTGTCGAATTAAGCTAGATTTAAGGAGGGACCGCAACATAGCTTGTATTAAAGAAGCCGATGAATGGGCTAACAGTAAGACGTAAAGTAGAAGAATTCAGGATCGCGCTGCAGAACCGATATTCCGCTCTTAACGAGGAATCCGAGCTTACGACACAGGAGGCCAGCGACAACCTTACACGCATTATCACGGAGTGTGCAGTAGAAGTCGGGGGCACTATGGCTAGTCAGGATACTGGTAAACTTTCACAGGAGACGAAAGATCTAATCAGGAAACGGCAAACCATGACAATTTCTACCGCAGCTGACAGAATAGAGCTAGCGGAGCTCTCGAACTTCAAGAATAGGCGTAAGACAGCTGACATACGGAAGTATAATATGGAGAGGATCGAATACGCTGTAAAGAACGGAGGTAGCCTGAAAGCAGTGAAGAGACGTCTTGGTGTGGGGAAAAATCAGACGTACGCACTTAAACAAGCAAGGCAATGTCATCACAAATAGGGATAAAATAGTCACAGTGGCCGAGGAGTTCTATAGGGATCTGTGCAGTAGCCGGGACATCCAGGATAATGCCGAACGAGAGAGTATTTCAGAGGAGATAGACATCCCACCAGTAACGGCCGAAGAAGTAAGGAAGGCTTTGAAAGAAATGAAAGGGGGCAAAGCACCTGGTGAGGATCAGATAACAGCAGACTTCTTGAAGGATGGCTGAAAAATTGTACTGGAAAAACTGGCAAACCTGTATACGCAATGCCTAATGACCGCAATGGTACCGGAATCGTGGAAGAACGCGAACATCATCTTAATCCATAAGAAAGGTGACATGAAGGACCTGAAAAATTACAGGCCAATCAGCTTCCTGTCAGTCGTCTACAAGGTACTTACCAAGGTAATCGCTAACCGAATTTCTGCAACCTTAGATTTCAGTCAACCTAAAGAACAAGCAGGGTTTCGTAAAAGTTAATCAACAATGGACCATATTCACACGATCAATTAGGTGATAGAGAAGTGCGCTGAGTATTTTGAACCCCTATATATAGCCTTCATAGATTATGAGAAAGCATTTGACTCGGTCGAATCCCTAGCAGTCATTCAGGCATTACGGAACCAGGGGGTAGACGAGCATTATGTAAGAATACTACAGGATATCTACAATGGGTCTACAGCTACCGTCATCCTCCATAGGGAGAGCAGTAAAATACCTATAAGGAAGGGTGTCAGACAAGGAGACACAATCTCTCCAATGTTATTCACAGCATGTTTACAAGAAGTATTCAGAACGTTGGATTGGGAACAGGTGGGAGAAAGGGGTTTAAATGGAGAATACCTCAGTAACCTCAGATTTGCTGATGATGTTGCCTTGCTAAGTAACTCGGGGGACGAATTGCAAAGCATGCTTTTCGCACTGGGCGAACAGAGTAGAATAATGGGCCTGAAAATTAATATGAAGAAAACTAAAGTAATGATCAATAACCTCGGGACAGCACAGCGATTCGAGATAGGTGGCGAGGTAGTGGAAGTGGTAAGCGAATATATCTACTTAGGCCAAGTGGTGACCCCAGATCCCAACCATGAGGCAGAAATAATTAGAAGGATCAGAATGGGCTGGGGTGCATATGGCAGACATTCTAAGATAATGAATAGCAGCCTACCATTGTCTCTGAAGAAGAAAGTGTATTACAGCTGCATCTTACCGGTACTCACCTGCGGGGCAGAAACTTAGAGGCTCAATAAGAGGGTTCAACTTAAATTGAGAACGACTCAGCGGGCAATGGAGCGGAAAATGATAGGTGTAACATTAAGGGACAAGAAGAGAACCGAGTGGGTCAGGGAGAAAAGTGGTGTTAAAGACATATTAGTAGAAATTAAGAAGAAGAAATGGACGTGGGCAGGGCATGTAATGCGAAGGCAAGATAACCGCTGGTCATTAAGGGTAACAGAGTGGATCCCTAGAGAAGGCAAGCCTTGCAGGGGGCGGCAGAAAGTTAGATGGGCAGATGAGAGCAAGAAGTTTGCGGTAACGTGGATAAATTGGTCACAGTTGGCACAGGACCGAGGTAATTGGAGAATAATGGGAGAGGTCTCTGCCCTGCAGTGGGCGTAGATAGGGCTGTTTGATATATATATATATATATATATATATATATACAATAAGGGTTGGCATTCAAAAAAATCTCGGAAAGTGCGTTAGGTGAAAGAAAGATATGAAGAATTTTTGAGTCAAAAAGAAAGTGGTGAACAAATGCCCGCCGGGTGGGATGTGAACCCACGACCTCCAGAATACCGGTCTGGTGAGATAACCACTACGCTACCTGCGGGGCTGCTTCCCCACCACTTTCTCGGGTATTTATGTTAAGGAAATTTTGTTTCCTGCACTTCGGGGTTGTAGCCAGCGCCACTCAGACTACTCGGGGTGAAGGAGGCCTCCTTTTTAACCCCCGGGCCGTGCCTCGAGTGTCTACGACATGTCGAGAGTAGTCGACCAGCGTTGAACCCTCTTAAGCTACCTTTGGCACCAAGACTGCCAGAACGGAGGCCCTCGCTATGCATGTAGCGAATCAGAAATGGGAAATCAGGGCTCAATGAATTAAGACAGATGAAGGGTTGGCAGTCAAGAAAACCTCGGAAAGCAAAGGGGGGAATGCGTGAGGTCATAGAAAGATGTGAAGAATTTATTGAGTGAGAACGAAAGTGGTGAGAAAATGCCCGCCGGGTGGGATCCGAACCCAGGACGTCCAGAATACCCGGCGGGCATTTTTTTCACCACTTTCTTTCTGACTCAAAAAATTCTTCATATCTTTCTATGACCTAACGCATTCCCCCCTTTGCTTTCCGGGGTTTTCTTGAATGCAAACCCTTATTCTGTCTTAATTCACTGGGCCCCTCATTTCTCATTTCCTATATATAGAATATATATATATATATATATAAATATATATATATAATATTTTATATATTATATGTGTAGAGAGAGAGAGAGAGAGAGAAAGAAATGCCGACATCTACAACACCAAAGAAGCATAGGGGAATGGTTAGACTATTTTTTACCGTTAGTGATGTTACATTTTTTTGTATTAATTTACGTCAGAAAGACAGAAAGAAAAACACGCGCCCAGAGTGTGGACCGAACCCACGCTTTTCGATGAGGGTCCCCACTCTGGGCGCTTTTTTTCTTTCTTTCCTTCTCACGTAATTAATAAAAAAATAATTTAACATCACTAACGGTAAAAAAATAGTCTAACCATTCCCCTGTGCCTTCTTTGGTGTTGTAGACTGCCGACATTTCTTTCTGTATTTTCCTAACGAGCCCCTCATTTCCCAAACTATATATATATTATATATATATATATATATATATATACATAGCTGGTAAATGGTTCCCATGGACTTCTATGGCGCTCCACTGGTGTAGCTTAGTGAGAGGAACAAAGCTCCGCTGTGACATCAGGCTTGCATCGTTGTGCAAGCTGTTTAATATGTTTTAGCTTTTTTTTCTAAATCTTAAAGGCTTTCAGGGTGTAGTCGACATACACATCCAGTAATTTGAAATGGTGGTCCCAAAGCACCTCACCCATACATTACTGCTCTATGCTTATCAGATAAATTAGAAACTTGCGCAAGAAAAAGTCTCACTTTCCTGTCTTGGCATTCTTCGAACGCTGAAACTATGTGATTGCCGAAGTGTCTCAATTGCAGCTATAAATGCAATCGATAGCCAAATAAAAAATTCCCCGCATTTCCCCGAGGGGAAGAATGTGAAAGTGCGAATGCACGAGTTGAATTTCCGCGGTTCGGTAATGTTCGCGAAAGAGAGATCACACACACACACACAACTACAAAGAAAGAAAGATGCATTTATTCACAGACACCTATTTGTGTTGTCGTTGTACTTGATTGCTAGAGCGGATCTCAGCTTTGAAATTTCGTGTCAGTACTCCTTTAAGCAGGTGCATTAGCCCTTCTCACGCCCGATTTTTGGCCAATCCCCCACGTGGGTATGTGCCATGTCAGCGGCCAGGCAGCGCGCGCCCATCTCCCCCCGTTGCCAAGGAAGACGAGGAGATTCCTGGCCAATCCCCCACGTGGGTATGTGCCATGTCAGCGGCCAGGCAGCGCGCGCCCATCTCCCCCCGTTGCCAAGGAAGACGAGGAGCGCGCGCACCCGCAGCTGTTGCTATGCGGACGGCGGCGGACGCTTCAGGCTCACTTAAGAAGTGCATTCGCACTTAAAATTCCACAAAGAATAGTTGAAATAGAAGGCGTATCTGGTCAGAAGACCATATCATGCAACGCCGCTCAGTTCGGGTGATAACTATTCCTTCAGCAGTGCTTTCAGACGGTGAGGAAAAAGTGAGCGCGTTAATCGGAAGTGTCGCAGTGCTGCTTTAACGCAGAAGGGGGACGTGCGCTGTGGCGCTGCGAAATGCAGGACATAATGATTTCATTTGGTGATAGCGCAGTTAAGAGCAAACTTTTTGAGTCAGATTATTTGCTCAGCATCCTCATTCTCCGGAATTCAAACGTTGACTGCATGAACCGTTAAACTTAGTACATTTAGGTATACCTGAGCCGAGGATTATATTTGAGTGTTGCACTGTGTGCGAAGTGGAGAGTAGGTTCTGTCTTTACAGATGCGTTGAGAGTAAACTCGGGCAAGTTTGCCGACGTGTTAACACAGCCATAGCGCAGTAAGTTGACATTTATTCCCTTCCCACCAGTAAAATTAAGCGAATATATTTGTGGCTTGAGTACTAGGTCTAATCGAATAATCGCTAATCTGACTTTGTTTAAAACCTAAAATACAGACTTCGTCCTTGTAGCGACAAGGAACAAAAATAAATAACTCTGTCACTCAAGAGTATGCGCTGCAATGTTCAATAAATATGCCCTACTTTATCCCACCCACCTTCTTCTACAAAACATTTGCTTCTTTTTGCTTTTTTACATTGGCTGAAACAAGCTTTAAGATTTGACGCGTACCGAGTGTTTATGGAACTTGAAAGGGCAGTCAACGCTGACATTTTTAAAACAATGATTAGCAGACGGACGGCAGGTGTTCGCGCTTGGGTGCAGATCAGCGGCCACGTCCATCGCGTTCGGGAGCTTGCGAGACACTACACGCGGAGGGAGAAAATTGAAAAACGGAAAATGGACCGCCGAGGTGAAGAGGTGTCTGTGGGGACGTGAAGCATGGGACAGGGGGGATGTCAAGGAGATTAAGTGTGATGGATCGAGCCCGTCTCTCCAAATTCTACCTCCCCTCGTCCCACCGCAATCGCATCCATTCACGTTGGTCCCTCCGGCTGCTTTTACGCATCTTTTGAGAGAGCGGTTCGTCCTTTCAAAATGTTGCCCGCTGAGATTTACCTATTGTTGGCCGGCAAAGAGGGATAACCGCATCTCTATTTTGCTCCCTCTCTTTTAGCATATGCTCTTTTGCCTTTTTAAATTTGGCGCTCGCTAGGGTACCCTATCCTTCTCGATATTGGCCCATGGTCGAGCGCTGTACCTTGTGCTTTTCGCGTAGCGCCGTTGCATGTAAATGTCTTACATTGCCTTGCTGCTCCGTCCGCTCATGTGCGCTGCCTCTACACCCGCCCTCGGTATCTTCTACTATTTTTTTTTAACTCCAATTGTCTGTTTCATCTGTTTGAGGTCACTTTTTATAAAAGCAAATGGCTGTAGTAAAAATTACCTGCACTTCATTTCGTCCTAATAACGCAGTGAGGAGGCTATATTATGGTGTCGAAAGCGTTGGCTCCGACAACCAGCTTTGGCAGGTGCAGAGAGCCCAAGAAGCCGGAGGGACTCAAGAGGTCCTAGAATGAGAAACAAGTTTATTCCTTCTCCTCCTCCTCACGATTACCTGAAGCAGCCAGGAACAATCCCATTACTTGCTTAGTCTGCATTCCCGCATCGCAAACCATCCTATTGCGCACGCGCGCGCATTCTTGCTCTCCGCCTTGGCTGGCCTCACACCAAAGGCGATCACGCTATTTCTCTTTCATAATCTGTATACCGAAAGCTCCGGTCTATCTTGCTCTCTCTCTCTCTGTCTGTGTATATATATATATATATATATATATTATTGGAATCAAAAACTAACAGAGCGGAAAAAATAAGTTATAGAGACAGAGACACACGATTAAATAAAAATAAAAGTTTACTGACGTTTCAGGGAGAGGACTCTTTCTTTCGTGTGTCTCTGATCTATAACGTTATATATATATATATATATCTATATATATATATATATATATATATACATATATAATAATATGACCGGCAATCTACACGGCAGAAGAAGGCATAGGGAATGGTTAGACTATTTTTTACCGTTAGTGACGTTACATTATTATTTTTTTATATTACATGAGAAAAAAGAAAAAAAGAAAAAAAAACACGCGCCCAGAGTGGGGACCGAACCCACGCCTTCGATTAGATCTCGAATGCCTTACCCAGACAGCCGAGTTGGTAAGGCATTCGAGATCTAATCGAAAGGCGTGGGTTCGGTCAACACTCTGGGAGTGTGTTTTTCCTTTTTCTTTCCCATGTAATTAAAAAAATAATAATAATGTAACGTCACTAACGGTATAAAATAGTTAACCATTCCCCTATGCCTTCTTTGGCGTGGTAGACTGCCGGCGTTTCTTTCCGTATTGCCTAACTAGCCCCGCATTTCCAAACCCTATATATATATATATATTTATATATATATATATATATATATATTATATAATATATATCATTAATCATCATCACAAAAAAACAACACCAGCCTATCTACGCCAACTTCAGGGCAAAGGCCTCTCCCGTTAATCTCCAATTATCCACTTTGAGAACTTTCCACTGCAGGAAAGTCCTAGTGATGCTGCCTACCACCCCCAAATGCAGGAAACAAAATACCTTAACATAAATACCGTAGAAATTGGAGGTGAAACAGCCCCGTCTGTAGCGTACTTGTCATCTGGAGGTCGTGGGCTCGGATCCCTACCGGGGGGCATTTTTTACGCTTTCTTTCTGTCTTTCAAAATTCTTTATCGGCTTCAATGACCTACCGTATTCTCCTCTTGGCTTTCCGAGGTATTCTTGACTGCTAACCCTCATTTCTGTCTTAATTCAACGAGCCCTCCTTTGCCATTCTGATTCGATACATGCCTAGTGAGGTCCTCTGTTCTGGCAGTCTTCGTGCCCTAGGGAGCTTAAGGGGGTGCAACGCTGGTCGACCCCTCTCGACATGTCGTAGACACTCGAGTCACGGCCCGGGGGTAAAAAAGAAGGACCCCTTCACCCCGACTAGTCCAAGTGGCGCTGGCTACCACACCCATCGCAGGAAACAAGACACCTTAACATAAATACTCGAGAAATAGGGGGGGGGGGGGGGGCGCGGAACTCCCCGCCGGTTGCGTAGTGGTCATCGCACCAGAAGTGTATTCTGGAGATCGTGGGCTCGGATCCCAGCCGGCGGACATTTATCTCCGCTATCTTTCTGTCTTTCAAAATTCGTCACCTGTTTCAATTACCTACCGTATTCTCCCTTTTGCTTTCTGAAGTATTCTTAACTGCCAACCCTTAGGTCTGTCCACATTCAAACATACATACATAGCGAACAAAAAGCCGGCAGTCTAGAACGGGGAGGCTTTTCTGTTCATATCTCTTCAACGAACGCCTCGATTCTAATCACATGAATATTTTGTGTATATATCTGCACACATAAAACAGAGAGAGAGAGGGGATAAGACAGAACAAAGTTTTTTTTTATTTCGAACCAGCGCTGACGTCGGGGCGCGCGCCCTGCTATGGGACCTGCTATTCCGCAAAGGGAAACAAAGTTTAGTTTTTGTTTCATTCATTCAAAGAAGAGTTTTCCGAACCACCCCATTATAGTGTGACCCATGACCATTTTACTGCAACCGTGCGCACCACTTGTTTAATATTTTTTTTCTTATATATCGCATGTGCCAAGACCATAATCAACGCACGTTGGACGATTTCAACAATTCCCTCCTAGAGCCATACACACTGAGATTATCGGCACGAGCTCAGCGTCGCAACAGCCACCCCTTAGTGCTCGCGTTACATTTTGGGGCGCATTTTACCGCGCAACCGCCGATATTTTTTTTCTCGAGGATCAACGCAATCTCCTCCGTGCCATAGATTCTCCACTGTCCCATTCAAACCATGCTGTGCGGGTTACTTTTCTGCCGAGTTTGTGGGGATCACCACCACGGGAACTACCGGCATAAGAGGGGGCGTAAATTACCCGGGGCAGAAGTTTATGGCGAAGGGGGGGGGGGGGGTTTATCGTAGCCAGAGCTTGAATTTTGAATGCGAGAGCGTCAAAGAGAAGTAAACGTCGCAGCAGCAAACAAAAAACACTTCTCTGTACAGTGCACGTCGCCTCCTGCTGCTCTTGCCGTGCTCCTTTTTGTTGCATTCTTACTGCGTGCTGCGGGTGGAGCGTGTCACATTCACCGCTCGAACGACGTGCTCGCCACCCCTTGTGGCTGAGTATCACGTCGCCGTGATTGAAAATAATAACGGCGGAAAGATGAAGAACAACTAAAACGACACCAGCTAGGAATATGGAACTGTCTGGGTTATGGACTGGTTTGAGATTCGTAAACTCTTTGAGCGTTACGCTCGAGGGACGATGGCCGACGGTGTCCATGTTGGGCAACCGGAGGGAATGCGAGGAGAGGATTCCGATTTATAGTGCATGCGTGAAATATGCTGTCCCGTGCCAATTTCCAGCAGCTGTGAGTACTCTGTGTTCGTATGTGTGTTCGTGAGTTCGCCGTTTGCATGCGGCCCGTACGGGATTCCCTCCGCTCTTTGTACCCGACACCGGAAGCGATCATTTCATTCTCCCTCCATCCTCTCCGTCCTCTCTATCCCCTTTTCCGAAATCCGGTTGAAAACGCCCTATTTACCTACTTGACAGTAAATGTGCCGCAGTTGGGATTATTAATGGCTTTGTTTTAATCAAAGGCGGAGGGAACTACCCGTCACGCTTGTTGCGACATGTCACCCTCGCCGTTTCTTCTTCCAACTTTTCTTTTTCATTCACTCGTCATCCGCGTCATCTTAGCTTCTTCGCGGCTTGCAGTCGTTCCAACCTATTAGATTTCATTATGAACAATTGTGTGGTGGTTTCACACCCAGTCAGACCAGTGCAGTGACTAATTAGAATGCCCCGGTTAATTTTTTTTTTTTTTGCTGTTATTGTTTTACTACTCTACCGAGAAAAACACCTAACTGACCCGAACGTTATCTGGAAAAGCGGTGCTTTCACCAGCAACCACGCTAAACAGTCGGTTGTCTTACATTCATCCCGTTCCTTAAACGCTTTAAATGCTTTCTCAATCTAATGGCACTTCTCAGAGCTCCGATTGGGACAACCTGCGTCGGGTATGGCTGAACCAAACAAGACGGGCCAGCAGGGGTCGCCGCAAATTTCCGTGCTTTGCACAGGCATCGTTATTCCGGGTTACAAATTGGTAGTAGCGAAAATAAAAATCTCATCTGTACTATTTTCTAGAAATTTGGGTTCTGTTTTATATAAAAAAATTCATTGACATTAACCCTATGATCACGCGACATAAAGCGAAAGCTGTGACTTACGGCCATCCGCTAATTATAATTCTTGGAGAAGAGTATGCTCTGTTGGTTTGTGAAAAATTTATCGCTTTAAAGCGTGGAAAAAAGTCGTACGAATATGTGTAATGTAGGAGTACATAAGCAGGGATTTGCTTGGAACAAACCACTTTCCGGTAGAGAGGAAGCGCGTAGCATTCATAGTTTAATAACTTTTCCCGCACATCGTTTTTCAAATGACTGGCCAGAGTTGACGAGAGGTGCGCGGCTTAAACGTTCTATGAACTTCAAAATCAACTTTGTTCCATCCAAAGGACTGCAATCTCTCCGTAACAAAACTGCGATTCTGGAAAGGAGCTGCAGACAACTAAGATAGAAAATACAGAAACGAATGAACCAGTGGCTACTCACCAGTCACTCTCTTGTCCGATCCTTAGGGCGGCACGACGACTCTCTGGGGTATTGACGACCGCTGACTAACGTCATCGCCAAGTAACGTGAGTGGGCGACGGCAGGGTTGCCTAGTTTTCATTTCATCCTATCACTTCAATGCCACCGCCTGTGTCCCACACGATAACCTTGCTGATGACGTCTGTAGGACAAAATTTGCAAGTTTTTTTTATTGTTAGAGAGCCCTGATTGCTTGTTCAATCTAGCCCACCTAAAATGACAACGACGTCGTCAAAGCGGTTTTGGCATCATTATGCTCTTCTGATCATCATCACCCACCATGCAAGCGAAAACGCCCGTGTGTACGAGATTTCGGCGCATGTAAAGATCCCCAGGTGGCCAAAATTAATCCGGAGCCCTACATTACGGCGCGCCTCATCGCCTGCGTTGCGTCGGCGCGTTAAACCCTACAATTATTCAATCATCACTATCGCGATCATCAATCTACCATCAACATCTCCACTTGTAGAAAAAAAATTTAAATGCTTTACTTGAATGCTAATCGCAGGTCTAGCTAAGAAGTATTGGAAAACCATCGTGATATGAGGTTTTACGACCCTGGTGATACTTTATGCAAATAGTTCTCTTTTGTCGCTTTTTGAGTAAATCACCACCTTTGTGCCTTACGCCGCCTCAACCATACTTCCATGCGTTTTCATCATGGGATACGTTACGGCTTTTTAAAAACACATGACCGTTAACCAAGTGAGAGTATGATCATCTTGTACGCACCGAGTGCCCACAGAGGATGCTTCCTTCAAACAACCGTCGCCGGCGCGTAAAGCGACCATATCAGTATGGCCAAACATACAGTTAACCAGGACATTTCTGGCTCCTCGGCCTCTCTCTGCAGTGGACGATGTGAAGGAGAAAACTTCGGCTGAACAAACATCTGCTGGTGAAATAAGGCATTGGTGTTGAATTGGGTTTAGAACCCGATCATGTCGAATCCGCTAAATCAGTCACCCAGTGCTCTACTGACAGCTTCAAAACAAAGTGCCGTAAGTCGAAGGGGAGACCTATAAGCGACATCATAGTACTGCAAAGGATAGTTCGAAAATGTTGGAGCTATAAGGAAACACCAGCATCGCTATCAAGTGAGAAGCGCTTGTTGGGAAGCTCTAAGCGCAGTACCTTGCCTCCAGTCGGCACCTGTGAACATCGTTCTACGACGGTGCCTTAGACTGATGAAGCTGTACCCTGAAGCGTGATTGTGCGTCGTCTACTAGACAGCTGGATTCAAAGGGCCCATGAATAAAGGAGCGCTGCAGCGTATCTTATCCCGTCGCCTAGCAACTGCACGACACAGAGCCGGCGGCGCATAGCACACAAATCAGCTTTTCATCTCAGCCTCTAAACCTCTGTCTCCCATTCTATCGGTTCCCCTGTCTCACATCTCGGCCAGACGCCCGTCTAAGCACTCGTTCCCGTCATGCAAATCGGCCACATTGCGTTCCAATCACGCGCTCTTTGCTGGCCAGGTGGCGAGATCTGTAGAAGTTTTAAACACCGGCGCGGGTTATAGAAGACACTGTAAAGGCTGCTTGGTGAAGGTTGAAAAAAGGAAGAGAGACCGTAGTTTGCGGAACAGTGTGTCCTCGTACCATAAAGTGTCTAACTGTCATGAATCCCTACTTTTGAGCTGGTAAATTCTTACATGGGAGCCGAACCGGAGACGGCCTTCAGTATTTAGGGGGATGGCTCAGTTTACTAAGAACCTGTTGTGTCAGTATGTACTTGTAGACGACGTTGCAGGAGTAAACGCTGCGGAGGAGAAAGTTTACACAGGAGCTACACTTCCAAATGGTGTTTTGTCGGCTGTGAATACCGAATGTGAATTGCGTGGTAAAATACTGCAGATGTTATCCTCGCCCTGAAGGTGTCGCTCGGTAGAGCTGCAGCTGACCCCTTAAAGGGTCCATGGAGAGGAAGTACGTTTTCGAAAGACGTAAGGTTTTAGAGTGCCCTCAATGCTTGTCCGGCAGCAAACGATGTTTTATATACTCTGAAATTAAACATTTTAAGCCGAAATTTCAATTCTCTCCTTAATTGTTTGTTTTCGGAACGTCGACAATGACATACCAGAGCAGGGCCTTAAAACTTAAGACAGCCTGCTAGCCAGTGCTGCTGTTATCTCACAGGCGGAAGTTCTGTTATATTCTTGTTTATCCCCTACTTTCATAGATGGCGCTGAGATACCGCTGAAGTGCCAGTGTTCACACTTTGCTTCCGGCCGCACTTCTGTACCTGCCGTATTTTTATTAAGGTTCATATTAATTGTTTTCTGAAGCGTAAGCTATCACTCGACAAATATGTAAGTAACGCGAACCGTCCGTAGCGAAAAACGGCCTGCAGAAAAGCCAACTTTCTCTGACCATGATGATAAATGATTCTGGGCGAAGTTACAGTAAAAAAAAATATTACGTTGCCGGAATCGATCCTGGGTCCCTCACGTTATGCAGCGGTGTCTATCCGATTGCTGCATTTTGAAACGATCGAAACTTAGTGAAAACTCCGACGACAACCAAAAAATTCGTCACGAGAAAGCTTCTCGTTCAACCATCGTCGCCGTTAGACGGAGGGGTGCATGATTGTTCAGTCACAAAGCGTAAAACGCCCGTCATCTTTCTTTAATACACGCTCTACACAAAACCTTGAAATATCTTAAATGGTTACACTGGTTGTTAAAATTTCTGAGAGTGCGGGAGCTGGTCTCAAAGACAGGTTACTCTCTCGCTACGCTCGTTACGGTACTCGCGCCGGTTATCTGCCGCACCGAATCTGATGGGCAAGGAGTACTTTGAGAGTTCTCCTATGGGCTTCAGTGCTGGCGAAATTCTTAAGCACCCGCAACCTTAGTAGGCGACCTCATTATTCAATTAAACAAAGCCACTTCGTTGTATATGTAACGTTTACGTTTTGCTAAAGTTTTGCAATGCTAACGCTCTTGTTGACGCGAAATACCTTTGCAGGCAAACTTGTGACAAACAGCATGGCTTCTGCGATTTCTTTCGGGATTTTCTTAGAGATTACGTTGGGGGTTTCCTCTAAATCTGTACGATTAACAGCAAAGCTTCTTGAAATCAGAGTTAGACGCTGCTGTGATGCACCTGTCCTATTCACGTACAGGAACGTTCACTTATCCTCGAGGAGCTGCCCTGGTTGCCTCTCATCCCTAGCTGGCAACGCGCGAGATAGCGCCGTGGTAGCGCTTTGGGATCCCACTCTGGAGACCCGGGATCACGTCCCATCGGATCAGACTCGTGTTTATTATTCTGTGCACTGGCGGCCATTTTTTAACCCCAAAACGATGATTTTACACGGAATGGGGCATTTGACGTTTTACGGCGCAGCTCTTTGGCGGCCGTCTCTGAGGCCTGAGTGGCGTTATCGTCGTAACTTAAGTGAACGATGGCAAGACCGACGAAGTGAAAGTAAAAAGCGAACGATGAAAGAAAGCAAAGGCGGGTAGATTCGCGAAATTAGGAGGGGAGGGTGGTTCGCCGTGGTGGCGCGAGCCAGCGCTCTCCGAAAGTGTGCGGTGCGGAAGGGAAGGGGCAGTGTGCTGTGCCCGCACGAGGTGCTCGACGGCGCGACGCTTGCCGAAAAGTGAGGGGGGCGTGCGCGTGACTATGATGTGCGTTTGTTTAGGAGGCAGTTCGCTGTCCCTTTCTGAGACGCACTTCGCGACGCCGACGCAGAGGCTCATCATCGCTCCCGTCGAGAGAACCCACGAGTGAGCGTTGCTTCAGCGCACTGCTTCTGAGCCCAAATATCGCATTAGGTAGTATCGTAATCGCCAGCCATTTTTTTATTAATAATTAAACCTTGAACATAAAAAGTAGAAGACAATCGCGAAGAGGACGTGTAGATCGGGATGGCGGGAACGGGATATGAGAAAATAACGAGGGAAGATAACATTAGTAAAGTAAAAGTCGGTAAAGGGAACATATTGAAAAAACACGACAGCGAGCGATGGGAACGGCCACCGAATATCTTCGTGCACTTTTGGAATGGAGACTGCATACAGCGACAAGAGAGCAATCTCTGCCTCCACTTCCGATGCTGACGTCCGTTTGCTCCCGTTACGCTCGTATCGGGCTCGATGACGTCACCAGGACGAACCAAATCCCAAGTAGCGTGATGTGATGCCACTGGGATTGGGCATGACAATGGACAGCGCGTCGTCAGAGCCTCCCGCTCAACTGATCCTACGATGCCTGTGGCTCTACGGGAAACGTACGCACGTGAATAAGCACTTAGCTCCGTTCAATTTAGGCGTTTTTTAGATAATAAATAGTCCAGGAAGGAGAAAGTGTATGACAGCGTGCATCATACCGGTACTTCACATACGGGGCAGAAATTTCGAGAGGTTCACTAAAAGGTTTCAACACAAATTGAGGACGACTCGGCGAGCAATGGGAACGGGAAGATGATAGGTGTTACATTAATCGACAAAAAGAGAGCGAGAGTGGTCAGGTGAACAAACGCGTGCTAGAGCATATTATTAGAGATTAGAGAAGAAGAAATTAGTGTGGTAGGGCATGTAAGCGAAGGTAGGATAACCGTGTTGGTCATTAGCGGTAACAGAGTGGGATTCGTAGATAAGGCAAGCGTGGCAGGGGCGCCAGAAATTTAGATGCGGAGATGAGATCAATGACGTTGCGGGGATACAATGGTCGCAGTTAGCGCGGAACCGGGATAATTAGAGATCTATGGGAGATGCTTCTGCCCTGAAGTGGGTGTAGATAGGCTGATGATGATGATTATGAATCACGAGAAATTAAATTTTGATATTCTATTAATTTACTTCATGTTACCTAAAATTGGCTGATATTACGCTTAACCACATCAAGTTAATTATTAAAAAATCCAAAAAGAAGGTCTCCTGTTAAAAGCCCTGGCTCGACACAATAGATCTGCAGAACTTTGACGCTCATTGCCCAAGCTGGCCTTGCGCCAAAAAAAAAAATCGAACCGTCATCGTCTTCCTCAGACCTCCGAATAAGTGATCCTGACGTCTTCTGCAAACTTCCCAGTCTATGCAGGCTTGTAAATATTCCTTACGCCAACAACTTTAAGGAAGATCGAGAAAGAGCCCGGAACTACAACATAAATTAATCTTGCGGCCCACCACCGCACTAATCGACTTAGCGATTAGACCACCACGGTAGATTTTGCGGCCCTTAATAGCACATCACAGTTATCGACAATAAAATCGTAGCTCAACCGAAGGTAAGGAAATAGCATTGAACGAGGGCGAACGGGATGTACTTTATTTTTTGTTGTGCAGCGCCAGGGCTATTAGGAGAGAAAAGAAAAAGGAATGTGGGCTTAGGTAATTGACTTTCCAAACGATTAGGTTTTCATTAAAATTAAAATTAACCCGGGTGTAACAAGACCTTCCACCTTAGCTGATCTCAGATGATGTGACTCGGAATCTACGAGCTAATAATACAAAGATTCAAAGCTTTCTCGGTAACTTCTGAAGGCTACCTTCGTCGTTTTTTCAGGACGGGTAATGAGAGCTCGTTTTGTGGAAGCTTCTCAGCATAGAGTCGGTGTTTCTCCATACTCCCCGACCGGTAGGTGGGAGGAATTTAGATTAAAAAATAGCATAGGCTATTTCTGGAAGCTTGCGCCTCAACAGTAGGCTCTTCGTATAAGTTGTGTCAACTTTGTAGGCTGAGGTATAATAGAGCTGATTTTGCAAGGCGCTAGCAGTGGCTTCAAGCGCACAAATATTTCCTGCTGTTTCCTCGATAAACTAGGAGCAACATGTTTGAATAATGAAGCAGTTTCAGATTCTAAAGTTATTACTAAACCATGTGTCCATCAAAGGTACTCTGAGGCACATTTATATTGAGCCAAGGACCACCCATCTTTTATTGTTACCAGAACATGAAAACTCCCTATCAGTGTACTTTAACTGCGAATACGTAGAGGGGAGGTGGACGTATCTTCCACCACTATTTTATCAGCTTAAACTAGAAAAACTTATCTAGAGGATGCATCTCAACGAACAAATAGCTATAAAAGGTCTTGTCAGAACTCTGCGAAAATTTAAGCTTTAGTGCTCCTATACTAAATCGCCGGAAACAAACCAAACAAGCCAACAAATTATGCGTATAAGACACGTTTTGTACATTTAATGACCAGGCGATCAAAAAACGAAGGAGCGACAAAAATTTATGCAATTAATTGAAAAATAAAGAAGGAAGTTCAATTCACGTTTCTTTTTGGACGAAAATCTTAGTCTGTGTCTTCCTAACTTTAAGTTTCCTAACTTGCAGGAGGGACGTCTTTTGTGTCTGAGAACCTTTGACATAAAATAAGAGGTCGGCCAGCTGCCACTTTCCCTTTTCCCTATGTTCTAACTCCTCTTCCCTTTTCCAGGAAACACGATTTTAGCTCAACCTACAAAAAAAACGAGACTAGAAGGTTGGGATGACCCATTAGTCGCGCAGCTGTCGACAATCTCGGTCTTTGAGAACTGCGTTCCCAATAATCGAACTCTCAGCACGTGTTGGTTCCTAACCATTGGCGCTCACGCTCGGAATAAAGTAAAGGGAAGACGTATCTCGTATTTCGTTGTGGCTGCCTTGTTAACTCGAGCTCCATGCTTAACCAAATGAAGTTCATTCAGTGATTGTTTGAGCACCTAACAATAAAAAAATGCCTTCCTCTGGAAGCTGGTTGGAGCAGTGCATCTTTTTACTGGTGTTTCTTTTTCCCGAAGACCAAAAAAATGTTGGATTAAAATTGGTTCGGTTTGTCCTTAACTGCGTCGCTAACATGCTGCCGCGTAGTATATAAATCATGGGCTGAATGACTGTCTCTGGAGTGGTTAAGCAGCGATGGCTGTTCCCCAACTTTAAAGACACCATATCTATTTATATTCATTGGCACTGTCGGTGTATAAAAATTTTGCAGTGCGCCACAAAGCAGGCATTGCAAGCTGCATGTCTGGAAGCGGGCAATAATAAAGCTCTTAGCGCCTGTATTGTTGCCTCTATATTTTCTCGGCCAAGCAACTGGCATCCTTATGAACTTGCGCATATACAGTCTCATTAAGGGTATCGAAGTGACAGAGGTTTCCATTTGAAATCTGTTGGGCTTCACAGGGAGTGCTCGCAGAGGTACAACAAAAGGTAAATGGTGCATTGCTTCGTTAACTTAGCAATCTACTATTCTACATAATTTCTATTTATGCGGCTGCCAGCATAAATAGAGTATGTCAGGTCGGACTTTATTTTAGAATGATTCGCTTAGAATGATTCGAGGTTGCTGGCTAGGCACATGTTAGATAAATCCCTTCAAAATATCCACCCGTGCTCCATTTTCGTTTTGTTTCAGCTGTACACGCACACAAACACGCGCACTCGCTTGGGCTGCCGCTGGCACGCACACACGCACACACACCAAAACACACGCCACACACGGAGAATTTGCATACTTAGATGCGCCGTAGGCGTATCGCGGTGTTCGTTTGGTGCATACGTGCTGGAGGCTGCCCGATGTGCTATCTGCGATGCAGCCACCCTATGCTTTATTTTATTTTCCCAGTTTTGATATAAAAAATGTTTCACAATTAATTTTCGTATGTGCGGCCGAGTGCGCCAAAAATTGTGACGAAATGTAGGGCTCGTCGATTGGGCGGTTAGGGACTTATAAACCTTTTCATCCGTAAATTTTTAATAAAATCAGAGCATGTTCTGGGCTCTGTTGCGCATGCGCAGTTCCAACTTCCTGTCGACTGGCCCAATCGTAGGGCCGCTAGCAAATCCCACTGATAAAATGAATGCTCCCAGGACGAAATAAAAACGTCTATACCCTGGAAATGTTTAATAACGTAACCCCTTGCGGATAGCGCTTGTTGTGTATTTTTTCGGCTTCCGTCGAATTGTGCGGCGTACGTAAGCACGCCTGTATACTTTTGCCTCTCTGCTACCTGATTCTGCCGTGAACATAATACAACGCTTTGCACAATACGCGCGTGATCAAAATCAGGCGCGATGGGCAGCCAGTGCGACAAATTAACATTCACATGCTTGCACACCTCCTTACATGGTCTAATCCCTCCATGGTAAGACTGCAGGTATGGGCTGTATTCTCTCCAGCCTCTGATGGCCTTGCAATACATGTCGGCGAATTTGGCCAGAGAGAAGAGTTAAAGATCAGAGAAAGTAAAACACGAGTTTCCCGAACTGCTTTTTATATAACATGTGAGTTTGAAAAGGATGAACGGCATAATGTAAACTTCTGGCAACGGAAGGCTATGTTGACTACCGTTAATGGGACGCTGTTTTCAAATAAATGTCCATAACAGAAATTTTAGAACCTTCTTGAAATGGAAACCATCGGAGGCGAAAATGTCACCAAGATTGGCTGGCGAGCCATGCGACATCTGCCTTCTCCTCAGAACAATCAATAGTTACGTCGACCGGTTATATCATTATGCAGACTTGAAGCATGCTGGTTTCCGTGCGAAATAACAAGAAAGACGATGATTGTATCGACTTTGCGATGATAGTGAAAGAAGTGCTGGCTTAGTTTGGCAAGCTAGCATCCGGCCGATTAAGCAGAAAAAACAATGATGCACGACACCAGCTTTGGGGAAAGCGTTAGGGTTCGATTGATTTTCACTCTCTCGCTCTCTCTCTCTCTCAGCACGTGCGCACGACTGAATGAGAAGCTCCCTTCGATTTCGACCGGGGAGAAACAGTGCTATTAGGGACGACAGTCATTATAGATGCAAATTAGGGAAAAAAAACTTACGCAGACGATGAAGAGGCAGCAAGATTCCAGCATAGGACGACAGAACGAAAAGGACGACCTTTCGCATTTAATTTTGGCTTCTTGGTTTCTTTCAGAACACCCCGTTTAGCGAGCGCAAGTGGTATGACCTATACACGAGGAAGAGCTAAAAGGTGGTACGAAAAGAAAGCGAACGAGGGGATGGTAAAAGTAATGAAAGGGTGGGCAGGAGAGCTGGAGGTGGAGGAGGGAGAAGTGACAAGAATTCGTGATTGGCCAGGCAGAGGAGATAAAAGGCCGGCAAAGTAAGTCATCGGAAATCGAAGAGCTCGGTGCGAGGTGGGAGACGAGTAGTGACAGCTGCTCTGCTTTTCAAAGGGCGGCACAGTCCATCCGAATCGAAGAAGCTCGCCTCATCTGCCCGGAAACCGGACGAAGCCTAGGCAATGACTAAACAAAGAGGCCAATGTTTTGAATTTTTGCTTAAGCTATTTGGGTGGAATAGAAATTGTTTTTCAACGGTCCAGGATGATCTTGATCAGACGTTATATTAACAATTTTCTGAAAATCCTTCAGGTCAATTTCCTCCTTTAAAGGCCCTGGGAAAATTTTAAATGAGCAGTTCTATTTATAATTTTACAGCAGCAGTGTCTTTCTAAATATTTGCTAAACATTTGTATTTAGTAAATATTCACTAAATATGTACTATTAAGGTTTTACCAACTCGGATAAATTTAGCGCCTTAAACATTTTTTGTAGTGACATATTTGTAATGTGTAACATGCAAGGCTGCATCATAAAAAAGATGTTACTGCTAAAGCCAAAAATCACTGTTGCGGTAATACAACCTTTCCCTGCACACTGAAAAATTGGGGTCGGAAATTTCTAATAATGAACCATCCTGGAGTACATGGTTCGTATTTAGATAATGTTAGAGGTTTTGCGATAAAATGTTCTGTAAAGGTCGGAAGTACAGGTAAAGCCGGAATGTTTTGGGTCAACCATTTACCTTATGGCCGGAAAATGGGGGGAAATAAGGTAAACAACATGGTTTTATTGAGGCTATAACCACTTTTTTGTCTAATCTTACTCATTAAAGCTGCGTTAACTCGTGCCGGACGAAGGCTTCTTTGTGCTTGCATTCCACATGGCAAGTCGTACTCAGTGCATTCCGAGGAATCGGTTAAGGAGCACTTTTTAAACACTCACAAGACCATGTCACCAGGAAGCGCGCGCCAAGAAGTGGACACCCCTGTGCAAACCGTCGCGAGAGACGGTTTTGCAGGCAGCCAGCGGCGTCTTGCCGTTTTTGTACAGACGTTCTACGACGCTCGCATACATAAGACGCGACTTCGGCGTTCAGTTTCAAGTGCACGGCGCGGTGCCTCAAAACAAGGTCTTCCGGGCGTTGTATACCAAGGGCTGCCCTTTCAGCTCACGCCAGAGTATCATATCTTTTTCGGTGACGCCAAACTGGCGCTAGTCGGACCTGTTGTCGTGGGTTGGACATAATCTAAACACGTATCTTTTGAATCATGCGGTGAACTGGCGTCGAGTGCATGAAGTTATGAACGTATGAGGGCATAAACTTATGAACACTCACTGAGAGGGGGTGAGAGGAGTAAAACTATACTTGAACAAGAAGCAACAAAACAAAACAGATCGCGGTGCGTGTGATCGATGTGGGTTGTGATGGTGCCTTTGGCTGTTTGGAAGGGCCCGATGGGCTGCCTAGTTGCCAGATGACAACTAATATTAAGCCAATGACCGGCATATAGCTCGAGCGGTGACTTATCAGCCAATTCTTTTGATATATAATCTAGACCTATATTTCGACCTATACGGTACCTTCTAAGACAGTAGGAACCAATTGGCTAATGGCGATGCAAGACCAATTCTCTCTGCTAATGAGCGGCATCTGCTGCTTGTACTCATGAGACTCAATTGTACGCCTGTACTGTTCCGTGTTTCTCTACGGGTTTGACGACGTCATGCTTGTTGTGTCGATTGAATGCTCGCTCCTCTATCGCGCTTGGTAACTAGGCTACTTTGTGGCATTTTATGCAGTCTGCGACTTAGCTGGGACGGGTTCATATAGTTCTTTTCTTTTTGTAAATTTTCAAAGAATACTGCGGAAACACCCAAGCGGGCACGCACAAAAAGAAGCGTGATTGGTGTTTCGTCGGTATAAAGATTACTGGCCGAGGGGAATGGTGTGCAAACTCTAGGCGGAAGGCCCGGATGAAAACTTTGTGTAGCTTGCTCCACCTTCATTTTTACAGAGAAGCTGTTTATGGGAAGGATTGAGCAGATTGTCTACGGCGATTGGCAGAGTGTGGACAAACAATTGGTGGCGTACGAAAAAAAAAACGATGGGAGAATAAAAAAAGAAAAAAGCCTCAGAGGAGAACCCAGATGAGACGCCAGCGCTTCGTCCGCCGCTCAGGATGTCAGGGTACGGTGTACGCTGCGTCGTTCGACCGGCCCCAATTTACGGGCAGTGCTGATGAAAAAATCTTATAACCATGCCTCATTAAGCAAAAGGAGAAGAGCTACTCCTACCCGCGAGGCGCTCTATCAAATGGGGTTCGGTCGGCACCAGAATCCCGGGACGCTCGCCGCCGAGTCTGTACACAAAGCAGCCGCGTCGGCGGATTGCCTCGAAAGCGCGTCATCCCTATTTCATATTTGCCGCGCTTTCGAGGCGCTTTTTCAAAGAAAGTGCTACGAGTTGTGCCGCGCCTCCGCCAGATGGCGCCACGGGTCCCGCGACCGAGAGAAGACGCAGTGAAACATCCCCCTCGCGAGGGGCACGATCAAATGCAGAGCATTTCCGGGGCGCACGACGTTAAGTAGTTTGCGTTACGTTAATGTTGTTGCACTTGTGGCAACTGCTGACGAGAGAGCGCTCGTCAGCAGTAATTTGAATGAGTCAACGATATAAGGCGCGTTCATAGCGTCCCATTCTGTGTCGGCTTTGTGGCGCAGTGGGTAGAGCACCATGTACATTGCGTTCCGCCCGCAGGGTCGAGGGATCGAAACCGGGCGCCGGATAGTATTTTTTTTATATAGTAGGGAGGGGTGCGGTGCGGACTACGGACGTCAACGCGGGTGACATCGTGAGTTACTGAAATGCTCTGCATTTAAAACAGCTATAGAAAGCATCTCAGCCCAACGTATTTTGACACAAGACGACTTGTACAACACTTCAAAAGAAACCTTGTCAGCAGTGCGTTTGTGATTGGATGAGAAAACGACTTCAAAAGGATCGGTGTAAGCTTGGTCATTGTAAGCTCGCTTTACCACATTGGCGGTTACACTGTGAAGCACGACCATTCACGGAGGGTGTATGGTTAGAGCGACACTTTATACTCCTCTCCACCACCGCCTCCTCTTTTGCAAGTCCCGTAGGCTCTTCGCCACGCCCGCGCGCCTTTCTCCCCCGAACATTGCGCAATTCCGGGCGCTTTTCAGCAGCCATCTGTACGGCGCACTAGAGACGTCATTGTTTGTACCAACCAATCGTGTGTGTCCTTTGTATGTGCCGTATAGAGCGCGCCACTGTCATTGTTTAGCACGGCAAATCCTAATATAGCTAAGCCCCCACATAGCATATCCCACCTTAGCGCCCGCTTCTATGGAAGTCCCTCTTCAAAAGATAGAAGGGTTCTGATTGTGTGTGGGCATATTGTAAAGACACCCGGTCCCGTTACGACACCCGGTATAGGATCGACCAAACTCTCGTGCACAGAGGGGGTGGTACCGGTTGTGCACTCACCTTGTTCTGGTGATTCACGGGCCCCTTCTTCCTTCTTTGATAACTCTTTACTGAGTACAACTCACTTTCCGAGGTATTACGGACCGAAGAATTTGGCAATGCGTAAAGTAAACCTTCGGCGTCACCAATGCTTTATGTTACCTTAGTATAAGAACACCATGGTACTTTCCTCGATATAAAGAACTGAGGCAAACAGCCAGTACCAGACGTCTCTCAGTGAGAAGAGACCATTCTTAAAGTGGACAGTACTCAATACAGCTCCATTTGTGGAAGTGGAAGCTGGGGTGTGGAAACAAGCATTTGCAAGGCTAACCTAGCTATGCGGCTATCGTAAGCATTGTTTATACAGGAGGGGGTGGGGGAGGGTGAAAATGAAAGTGAATGTGGAAGCGTTGACTGACCATCGTTGGCAGATCGGGAGCATCTCATAGCAATAAACTCGCGATTCTGGTAGCCACGAAATAGCAGAAGGCACGTGCTTTTTCAACAAAAGTGCGTTGCAAAAACACAAGGAAACGGGGGAAGGAATGATCAGTATTCAAGAAAGGACAGGCCCCCGTTGTCGGGTACATCTGCATTGCTAATGGCTGTCACAAAGCAGGCAAGAGCACCATCTTTTCTTCTTTCCTACGCATGCCGGAGCGACTGGAAGACTGAAAAAAAGTCGTCCAAGCCTAGGTAGAATCGACAATAATGGCAGCAAGGAAAGGGATCACAGTTGGGAGAAGCAATGAGGGGTGTGGCAGATAGAATATGCACAAAGTATGAGTGGCGGACAAGGACCTGTATGCGGGGAAAACCATGGGCAAGGATCGTGGGATGGCTGTTAGATATAAACTGATTGCGACATCTCGTGAAGCAGCTCGAAGTCAAAAGGCAACTAAGATCCCCAAAAAAGCGTACCGAAACTGGGCAAACCACCTCTCTACAACTGTTCCATCGGCTTAAGAGGGGGCCCTGTGAACCTTTCTAGCGTCAAACGCGTCGTGAATCTCTGCTTTGCAAGACACTCACGCCTGCTGTTATGTGGTATTCGAACGCACTTGTCATAATGGCGGGCTCTCAAACACAGCAAATATGACTGAAACAAAAACTCGACTTTGTCATTGTGCTCCATCGCTTTTCATTGTTGTCACTGCGGAAGGTAAAGACGTGTAATTCCCTTTTAAGGTCAGGAAAGAGTGGAATAAGAGTTGGTTTGGTATCTCTTTCGGATATATATGCTCATACCTTTCATCAGATTGTATGTCAATTCTAACCCATTCTTTTGAATTCAAAGGAACTCCGTATTCTTGAATGTTTGGGTTGACAATATAACTATATACATTCTTTTAAACCAATACCAAACCCGTCGTTACGTGCTTCATTCGATTGCAATCGAGAACAAGCATAAATTGTGCCGGCTTTCCGGGTACCTATTTCACCGCCCCGGATTCATTCTACCCAGCGTTCCGGGATACGTTGTTCTGAAATGCAGCCAAGTACGGAATGATCAGGAACTCCGGACAGTCACGGATTCAGTGTCCCTCATACCATAAAGTGTCTCACTAGCCTACCTAAAGTGGAATCTGGAGCTAGTGTCTACGTCATTATGTGAAAGCGCTCCGTGTCTCTATGGGTGCCGCCATACCCGGTAGTTTGTCCGGAAGTTCGGCGTGGTATAGCCGGGAATTACTTTGTCGCTGCGCAAATGAAGGTTTTTGTTTAAAAAATGCTGTCAAAAGTGCCGTGATTGATACATTTTACTTTGTCTAAAACTGCTTTGTTAGAGTGCTTAGTTTGAGAAGTAATTCTGGGGGTAAGAAAGAAAACAAAGCAGGAGTACTGCGTTTTTCTCACGCCGCTAGATACAGCTGGCCGCCATGTTTATATTTATAAATTATTACATACCCCAAACTAGATGCTGTGTTCTTCGTTTTTGTGATATTCAGCTAGAAATTATATGTCTAGATGGTCTTAAACTGTGTTCATGCTTTCTCTCAATACTGTACTATTATCGTCTGCTTCGCTCTTGACAGGCGAAGCAGATGCAACAGCTAGAAATACAAAAGTGATTTAGTCGCGTTGTATGTATTTGTTTTGTCCAAGAAGATATAAATAAAGCTCTAGGCGAAGCCTATTAACGCAAGTAAGTTTTCAAGCACGGGTGCAAAGCCTTATAAAATTGCATTCTTCTTCAAATGGCAAATAAATATTGGCTTCTTGAGTCACCTTGTATGTTGCATCATTGCGCCTGTCAGTGCATGCTTCAAGGTGTAACCACAGGCAGCCACGGCGACGACCTACGCAAAAATCGTAACTCAATGGGTACAGCGAACGCGTAGTGTGGGCGACAGCGGCAAGCCGCATACAGAGGCCGCCGGTGCCCTTGCTCGCTTTTTTCCAGGCCAGAGGCCGCCCACAAGCGGGCGCAAGCGACGAGCGACGACGACGGAGGACATTGGCGGCAGTATATTAATTTTTTTAGCTTGTAGCTCTCCGCCGCTCAGTCTGTTGTGCCTATTGAGTTACGTTTTCCGCGTCGCTTGTCGCCGTCTCTGAATTTTGTCAAACTTTCATCATAAGAAACACCCCGTTAGCGCCAGCACACGTGCTAAATGCTGATTACGTTGTTATTGTGACACATTTGTGATGGCGATTGAATGCCACAAAGTAGCATGCCGAAAACAAAAAAGTGCGCCAAAAACAGAACTAAAACAAACTCTTCAAAGCCGAAAAATCTAATTCGTTGAACTTTGCACTAGCCACTTGCTGCCAATCCGATTCACCTGGTAACCACGATTCCCATGGATTTCTGCGATTGCACCGACAGTTTTCACTCTAGGCAATATTGAGAAACTCTATGCCTCTTACATTCTTCTTAGAAAACTACAAAACGCACAGATCTGTTTCGGTGTCACCTTTTGTTCCGCGGTTGACATGCCTTGTCCCTGCTGTCAAGAACCCCTAAAGCTTCAGTCAAATAGAGGGTCATTGGATTTACCAGCCCAAACTCTATTAAGACCCTGCATTCAAGACGGTGGCAGCAGTCTGGGCACGGCACGCCGGAAAACCGAGGTGGAAGGCAGTGATGAGTGCCTTTCCCTTAATTTACCGCACCGCCTTCCAAATATCCCGTTCTAATTAGTTTGGAAAGGAGTCCCCGCACAACCCCCGTCCCTAGGGAGCCCCTTCTCTGCTAGACGAAAGGTTTTGAATGCAAACCTACGGAAGACAACTAGAGCTATCATCATGGGGAGGCGCCGCGGGGACGTACCCGTACCAAATGGGGTGATGAGCTAACAAGGAACTACTAATGAACGACCTGTTAGGCAAACCGAGAAACCTCACTGCAACCAGCGCGTTACTTTCTTTCTAACCAGTGTTTCTTTTTGTGGTTGAAAACAGGGCGAAGTCTTACGTCGCTTAAAAAAACAACGAAATGAGAACACTGACTTTATCAATGTGTTTAGATCGCAAATGTCTCTAGATTGCAACGAAACCGTGTACGTTATTTATGGCTGTATAAAACGTTTATTATGACGTCACGAATATGATTATTCACATCGGCAGCTGAAGATTATATACGTGATGTCAGGTACAGCGAAGCCACGGCTTAGCAGATCTTGCCGTACAATCTGCTTTCAGCGGCTACACCATGATGGCCATAAATTAGTAGAGCAACGATATAAGGCGGAATGGTTTATTTATATGTGCGAGTGCGTATACGGGACAGCACGCATACACTAGTACCATTGGAATTTTGATATTTGGTTCGTTTCTTCCTGGTCGGCGCTCGTGTCGATGAGTCATTAATTTAGCGAGCGGGCCATATAACTTCGCTGCTGCTAGTGTCACTCTCTGTACGGGCCTTCAGAGACTGTAGAGCATGAATGGTGAACGTAACAGCACCGTTCCAAAATGATCTTTGGAAGAAGACGTAGCGCTATCACGTCCCACCTCTCACGATCGCAATACCGACGTCCTTTGCAACATTTATTACTTATCATCAAAAATTGATCGTCACGGCTGTCAAAAACAAAAGGACGTCAGCGTCCCTTCCGACATTCCGGCGGCCATGCCGAAATCTAAAAGATTGCAGCAAATTAATCTGCAACAATAACAATAATTTGCTAAAGATTAAAACAAAATATTCTCATTTATTGCGTGTTTCTTACTCATACTGCTTTCACACACAGCTATCATGCAGCGAGACTGCTGGGGTATTTAATCTGTATTTAACATCTAATGTGGCCGAATACCTCTTGCGTGGGTAATTCCCTAGAGTGAGCCAACGCCCAAAAAAAACCAGGAACAAATACAAGAAAAACCGTAGTAAGAATGGCCCCGTCTGTACACACCCGGTTGCTCCGCAATTCAGCTACGCATCAGCAAGGACAGGAATGAAAAATTCTATAGACAGGAAAAAAGCTGGTGCTCCCCGACATTTGCGTCGGCCCATGGTTTCTGCCAAACGGGCTCGGGCACGGCCCGTAGAGTATGCCTCCTGGGTACTTCCGGTAAGAGAGGACGTTAGTTCCGGTACGAGCCACGAATTGCCCGCGGGGCAGCCGTCCATTCCGCCAAATGGATCGAGCCAGACTTTCTCTCTGGTTGTTTGTTTGTTTGTGCCTTTGCTCGTGTGCAATCATCCCTGATTAGATACTGCTCTTTTGTTGTAGCTGCGTCGTAACTTTGTTTGCTGCACTGGAAGAAAGAAAAGGTTCTCCTCCGTGGAAGTTTCGTTTGACGGCGCTCTCAAAGCGGGTGCTGCAACGGTTGGGTCCTTCTTATAAGCATCAGGTGGCAAACCCCGCCGTGTAGCGGCTACCACTAATATTTAAAATGACTTAAAATAGGATGCTACGCCATTTCTACCGAGTTTTGGACGGGATCCATATAACAAAACAACGAGTGCGTACGTCCTATGGAAGTGAGTAAACATAATGCAGTATACCTGATCACCTGAATAAATGTCTACAATTGCCTGAAATGGCACGAGAGTCAACAGCAACTACTACGTTTAAAACCATGTCAAAGCGCTCTTGCTAAACCTTCAATAATTGTCATGTATTTGTATAACCTGCTCTGTGTTCAGCTTCTTATCCTGATTTCTGTTGGTTACATATTTAATGAGCAAACTTACATTCCGTTCTTGATTGTTCTTTCAAGTGGCTGTGCACTTTAAACAGGCGCACTGAAACAATGTGTTATTTTCTTCGAACCCTGCATAGCAATGCAAACAATAAAGGATGCGAGGTCCAGACAGTAGTCATTAGTGGCCTTTTGCCTCGCTTACCTTAGCAGCTGTTTGTATGTTCCTGCTTTGTTTCGAATGTACTATGACTTGTAAACAACGGATGTCAGAAATAAATTGAACTGTACTGGATCGAATATCATCACTTTCTTGATATAAAAAAATGTTACAGTGCGCCATTTCTACGTAGTTTCTGTATGAGGTAAAAGGCGCCAATCGATAATCACGGTATTGTGTCTCCACATACTAATTTCATCTCACCCGCAGCCTGTGCGAATATATGAGACCGCATGTTTTGACAAAGCATGTTTTTTTGGAGGGGGAGGGGGCAGCAGAATAAATTGCTAAATAACGGCACTTCAACATTTCTGACGCTAGTGCAACACTTCAAAGGATTTGCGAGTAGGACGGGTTTTGAAGACACTGAAAACATTGTCCGCACAGAGCGGGAACAGTGGGAGGGAGACGCGGGTTGGAGCTGAGCGATCTCGGTGTTCATTTCAGCAATCGCAGCTCACGTAATCTCTGACTTTCAGGCGGTACAAAGCTCTAATTTATTCCAGTTAAATCATATTGAATAACTAGCACCAGCTTTCCTCGACCTGACGGCTATTGAGATAGCATTTATTAACCGACGTGCGTTAGGCACAGTAAACGGATTTATTAATTACTCCCTTTTTCTCTTTCTCTTCCCTAGGTACTGGAATAATATTTGCCTGAAAACACCCCCACGGCAGCGTAAACTACGAGAAATGAATGGTCACTAATAATTTTGCCTCATGCGTGGGAGGTTCGTTACCGCCATGTTGGCGAAATAAATAATACTGTAATTTTGACTGTACAACCTAATATGCCATAGCACTTACCAAAATCGCGTAAATATATTACGGGATGAATATGGCTCCTATTCATACGCCGAATATGATAAAAAAATCAGGATGATAAAAATTTTTTTGGAGCCGGTATTAAAAAAAAAGTAAAAGATTATACGAGGAGAGACAACAAGAAAAGCGGTTGGCCTCTTCTCAGATTCAAAGGCCAGGTGCTATCACTGCTTTTCGGGCCAGATTGACCAGTAATTTCTGGTGTTCCGGTCATGACGTGATCATCCCTTTTTCACACATCTCCGGTAAAAGGGGGATTACCATACGAGGTGTTTTATATATCCCGGCCCGTCGCCCGCTTGGCAGGTGGAGGGGTATGCTGAATGAGAAATGTGGTGGGAGGACAGAGTTATTGCAATAGGTTATTGGTTCAAAGTCGTCTCTAAAAGGATGCATCTGGGAGGCTGAGTGGGGGGTGAGGAAAGGGGTACTAGTTTAGACTTGCGGTGGTGGTAGAGGAATTGAGTGTAGCTTTTTGGCATGGGAGGTATTGGGAGTGGTGTCGAGCTTCCCCACCCTTGCGAGTACGCCGACTGCACATTCATGGGATAAAATTTTTAGTTCTCTTGGAGGCCAAACGCCATCGTAATTTGTGAAAAAGACGTTTTTGCAGATGCATTTGATGGCATAATACTAATGACAGTTTGCCCATAAAAGGGGTTATATTGGAGTCGTTGTAGAAGGCAATATGTTTGCGGAAACTTTCTTCAGTGATTCAGACACTCGCAAGTCAACAAAGAATAAAGCTGTACCGGTCTAAGAGCACCACTGGGTTAGTAGCCGACGTGTACTTTTATTTCGTGTCACCTGACCAAGTGTATGACTAAGATGAATTTATTTCAACAAAGAACTGCGGAAAATTATCACAAGCACGAGAATCTTGCTGATTCCTAAATATTTTTCGGTATGCGAAATCAAAGCGAAAAAAAGATGCTCGTTGGAAACGAAATATTTTCACTCGCTTTAGCGATAATTCGGATATCGACCCATTTTAACCGTCTTCCTCGTCAGGATAAACCAATACGTGTGGTTATTGTCACATGATTTTCTTGCAACCTTCTGTAGGAAAGTGATGTGGCATCAGGAAGACATTGTGACAACTGTGCTGCCTCAGCCGTAGAGACAGAATTGCTGGGCGTCGCCACGGACGCCGGTCGTCGAGTTAACTCTCAACTCAGGGAAAACGTGCGGCAGTTGAAAATTCGAAGGCTGGATAGAAAGCTCATGACCATTTTATATCCATTAAGATAGCTTTGTGCGGGCAGTATTGAGATGTGTCAGGATATTAGGTTGATGTCATCATCACCAGCCTATCTGCGCCCACTGCAGGGCAAAGGCCTCTCCCATAGATCTCCAAGTATCCCGGTCCTGTGCTAACTGCGACCAATCTATCCCCGCCAACTTCTTGATCTCATCTGCCCATTTAACTTTATCCCGCCCCTGCAAAGCTTGCCTTCTCCAGGGATCCACTCTGTTACCCGTAATGACCAACGTTTATCTTGCCTACGCATTACATGCCCTCCCCACGCCCATTTCTTTTCCTTAATTTCTATAAATATGTCCTTAAGACGCGTTTGTTGCCTGACACACTCCGCTCTCTTCTTGCCCCTAAAGTTGCACCTGTCATCTTCTGTTCCATTGCTCGCTCAGTCCTCGATTGAAGTTGAACCCTTTTAGTGAGCTTCCAAGTTTGTGCCTCGTAGGGAGTACCGGTAAGATGCAACTGTTATACACTTCCATCTCCTGAGACAATGGTAGGCTGCCATTCATTATCTGAGATTGCCTGCCGAATGCCCTCCACGCCATAGTTATCCTTCTAATTATGTCTGCATCATGGGATCCGGGGTCACTACTCGGCCTAAGTAGATATATTCGCTTACCACTTCCACTGCCTCGCCACCTATCTCAAACCGCTGTGCTCTCGCGAGCATTACTTTATTTTTCTGCACATAATATTCAGGCCCACGACTCTACTTTGCTTGTCCAGTTCGGTAATCATGCTTTACAATTCGTCCCCTGAGTAACTTACTGTAGCCAATGTAGCCAAGTTTATGTAGCCAAGGTTTAACACAGGCGAGCTGGGTGAAGGAGGGTGTAAGATTTAAGTCTCCTTAGTACACACCTCCTTTTCGTATGCTTAAAGTGATAAAACAAAAATGCTACCCTGTGAAGAGGTAGTGACGGGATACCTTTGAAAGGGAACAGGTAATAAAACTCAACGTTTGTTCAATTGTCTGGGAAAAACACAATGGTGATTCTGCTTTATGGAGGTGGTCGTCCAACAAAAATGCGTGCGATGGGGTTATCTTTCCGCGGTGCCTCCCCGTCGACTGTGTGTTCGACTTTCGCATCTGTGGTCACGTTGTTATCTAACGACACACTGCCTCGGGCATTCAAGTTCGATCGGAAATGACGATCGAGAAAGGATCTTCGGAACCTGGAGTACACGCTCCTTAATCTCCTAAGTTGCACTTCAGTGCCGAGGGCGTTTTGCGGCGTTCTTTCACTCGCAAAATGCACGGTCGGTTTTTGGTCTTCACTAATGCCGTCTCGCGGGCTCACTCGTTGAACGCCGCCTTAGTATCACCAAGTCTTCCACGATTACACTCGGGTCACTGTGATTGGGCCCCATTCGCACCTCATTTTTGCTTCTAAGTAACTTCACGGTGCAACACACGATGTAGGAAAGCCAACATAACAAGCTAACACCTATCTTCTTAAAGTCGACTGCTCTTCTAAACACAAATGCATTTGAAGACATTCTTTCGAAGGGCTTTTTATAAGAAATCTTACACCAATATTTGAAGGCCCTGGGGCTTTATCGGCGTCAGGTTGGCCTTTCTATGCTGCCTAAGCTTACACCGATCGCAAGAAAGTCGACTTCGCATTTGAACAAAAATAGACTGTTGGGAAGACATTTTTATAGAGAATATAAGCAGTATTGCGTCAAAATATGAAGGCCGTAGGACCATAGCGGTGTAACTGTGGTCTTTGTAGTCTGCCTCTGCCATATAGATTTTTCCCGCGCTGTCGTCATAACACCCGGCATCATAGCCATATAAAGCTTCAATTTAAATTTGCTGAGGCTTGCTGATAGGCACAGCTTTTGCCCGTTATGCTGGACTGTCCCGCGGTCCACACAAGGGCGAAAGTCAGGTAAGGAGCGCGTTGACGGAGGAGCTTCCAGGCAATCGAGGCCACCATATTCGTTAGGAAGTTAGGTCAGGTTGCTTGGAAGTCAGTGATTATGATCGTTGCTAGAAGCTTTGGGAATGTTGACGGCAGTGACAAATGCTGCCACGGTGCCGGTACACGCGGTCTTGAATGAGCCATGAAATTATGTAGTGGCGTACATTTTTCACAACACAAGGGCTGTAACGTCTGCCGCAAGTTGGTTGTGGTGGTTTATTCGAATCTCGGGAAATGGCTCTCAACGGAAGAGCCGCGGCTGACGAAAAATGCACCTTGATAAGTAACTCAAAGTACCCCCTTCCTCTCCATTTGAAGATCCGGCCCCTTGAGCAAAGCATCCTGTAATTTTGTTGGGGCCAGCAGCATCGGCACAACTGAGTGGCCCTGCACGACGTAAATTATTAGGTCGAACAAAATTGTAACGTACTTATTGGTGGTTTTGATGAGAAAGACCGTGATGCGTCTTCTGAACACGACTAATGACGTTTATATCACTCATCGCATGATAACGACTCTGAAAGAGCTACCTTATCAGACTGAGACGCTCACACGCAGACACAGTCACACGTACACTCGTGGACAAATCAATCACGAACACAAAAATATGAGCCAGAACACACGAATAGCGCGATTCATTTTATGCAAGTCAAAATGAAGCGTGGCTTCGCTACAAAAGAAAGTTGGGAATGTGGCTTTCCAAATATACCAACAGCGCGCCATTATTATATCTCATCGAAGAGTATTTTCATTTTTGCGTGCGCTAGTTTATATATTTGTGTTCATATTTCAATTGTTCAGGACAACATCAAGAACACCGCGCACATGTCATCTTATTCGGTTCTAAAATTTAAAGAAACGATTTGACACACACTGAAATCGCGCTGACACTTTTTTATCAATATTTTACACAATCTAAAACCTTCAAGTCTCGAGAACCTGAAGCGTAGGTTATAAGGGAAGTTCCTGAGCTGTTTTAGTGATCACAACGCCCTGTCAAATATCTGCTATCTTTAGGTGCATTTCCAACTGTCAATAAAACATTTGATGTGTGCGATATGATGCGCAATAGGAGAGTCCTATGCTTCGTGCTATTGCGCGTACAAAGCCTCAACGGGGACACAACATTATGGTTACTACTGGATCTTGCGGAACAGCGGCTGCACGCGGCGGCTTCACACCCACGGAAATACACGGGAATGCAAGAGAAGCCTTTCGGTCAGAGAAAAGCCTTCGCGAAAGCAGGTCCGGTGAAGGTCATATTGCAGGCCACTTGAAAGTAGGTTTCATTAATAGGGCGACTTTGTAACGAACTTTGAGGGTTTCGTAGATAAGTTAGGTCTGGTTCGCCGCAGCTAAAAAATAACATTCCTAATTAGGCCGGAAAGGTCTCCGTCAAAGGGAGCCTGCACACTTCAGCACCTCCTGTTCCTGAAAACACCTCATTAGGGAGGTCTACGCGGGCTCACTGTAACAAGCAGCCTTGTCGTACATCCTGAAAGGTATCCTGGAACACCGTCAGTTCACTACAACTTTAGAAGTAGCAAGAAGCTTCGCCTATTAGGAAGCGCTGGGAAATTCTCTTTTGAAGACCTCGTCGTTCAATGGCCCTTGTAACTTCACAGCTCAACTTTTCGTCTTTAAAAAAGCAGGTAGTGCTCTTTTCCTATCCCTACTGCTTACAAAAAATGCGCTGCTGAGTGTACGATAAACAGTAAGGGATGTAAACAACATTATGAGCCTTCCCACTCTGTGAAACTAGGCGACAAAGGAACCTGGGAGGCTGACAGGAAGCAAAATCTTGAACAAAGGTAGGAATTCTGTACGGAAGTAGTGTTGCAGCTAGCTGTTTGTCGACATCATTCAATCTCCGTTGGTGGTCTGAAATGGCGTACAAACAAAGATAAACACACACAAACAAACAAACGAAGAAACAAACGCATACAATCGAATGCATCACGCTATGAAACACCAGGCGCTGTTCCACCATCAAATTCCCGAGCTAAATTTCTGTACCCAAATATTTCTTCACCGGCACAGAAAAAAAAGTACACGTCCACCTGGACATAAATATCGTCGCGGCGAAGTTTTTTTATGAGGTCTGACGTTCCCGTTATACAAACGGCACTCGTTCCGAAGAGGCGTGTTTTTTTTAGATATTTCGTAGCCCTTGACCAACCCTGTATTCTCTACTGGCCAGCCGAGTAGGAAGAAAGAAAAACAGGTAAACAAGTTTTTATTCTCACCCAAATAGGCCAAAACACCGAAAAAATCACACGGTCTATTTACTGCATGTTCCCGTTGCCCCTTTCTTCGCGTGTGCAGCGCGCGTTCCGTTGAAGATTGTAGACGCATCCAAGGCCCGTAAAGCTTGCAGCGACGTCCATCATCCTCGGGTGACCATGCGCGATACTTTGGCCAAATAAAATTTTTCTTTTTTTTCTACCCCAAATTTTTGCCTTCGTCCAAAATTTTGCCTCCCGGCATTTGATGTTAATATACGTCTCACGGAACATTTTCCGAAAGGATAGCTGGTGAGATGAGGGTTCCGCAAGAATAAACAACCCGTTTAAAGTACCATGCGTTCTGCCACGTTATCTATGTTGTCCTCATCAGTAGTTAGTGTCAGTACTTATTTTTGGGACACATAAACGTCCTTTTGTCACGAGAAAACTTAAACATCAAAACAGCATAATCACGTCTGCGTAACCACCTGTAACTGAGTGTTTGCTGTCTTGAAGGCATAAAAAAAAGTAGAAGGATTGCCCGCTTGGAAGGGACGTCACTTTAGGGTGTGTAGTTTGTACTGTCATTGTTTGGGGCTGGGTCATGTGTTCATGTCCGATTTTATGCGAGCGTTCATCTTCCTTAATCAGAATAGAATGGGTTGTTTTTATTTCTATTAAAGGCTACAGCGTTGCTCTGTTAGCCAGTCATTGGCCCTCGCAGACAACGACCATGTCTTAGAACCCTTCCTTTACAGCCACCCGTCCTCTGGCTCAGTTTCCGCCACACCGGTGGTGGCTCTAATCAATTATTCTAATGACCTGTTTTGGTTCTCAGATGCGAATTGGCCACCTAATCGAACGTTGAACTTACGTCATATGCCCTCGAACAATCACAACGCTCAATCATGCTTAGTATTGCTACCTGGTGTGTTATTGCCGGCCGTCCTTCCACTGCCACTTGGCGGTGTAGGCATCCACGGAGCTTATACCAGCCCAGCAAAGCATGATCCCGTGTTCCCAATTTTCATCTGTCAACCTCCGTTTTGACCCCTTCCTCAATACTGCCGCTTATATATATGGCTGTTTCAAGTTGTGCGTATATATATATATATTAAAATTTATATATTTTTATATATATATATATATATATATTATATATATATATATATATTATATATTAATATATATAACACAGAAACAAGGGCTGGCAGTCAAGAAAACCTCGGAAAGAAAAGGGGAGGTTGTGGTAGGTCACTGAAACAGACAAAGAATTTGGAAAGAAAGAAAGAAAGCGGAGAAAAAATGCCTGCCAGGTGGGATCCGAACCCACGACCTCCAGAATACCGGTCTGGTGCGATAACCACTACGCTACCGGCGGGGCGATTTCCCCCCCCCCCCTGTTTCTGGGGTATTTATGTCAATGTAATTTTTTTCTGTGCTTGGGGGTGGTAGCCAGCGCCACTCTGACATCTCAGGGGTGAAGGGGACCTTCTCTTTAATCCCCGCGCCGTGACTCGAGTGTCTACGACATGTCGAGAGTGGTCAACCAGCGTAGAACCCTCTTATAGCTCCCTATGGCACCAAGACTGCCAGAACAGAGGCCCTCGCTATGCATGTAGCAAATCAGAATAGGAAATGAGGGGCTTGTAGAAATAACACAGAAACAAGGGCTGGCAGTCAAGAAAACCTCGGAAAGCAAAAGGGAGGTTTTGTTAGGTCACTGAAACAGACAAATAATTTGGAAAGAAATAAAGAAAGCGGAGAAAAAATGCCCGCCAGGTGGGATCCGAACCCATGACCTCCAGCCCTTGTTTCTGTGTTATTTCTACAAGCCCCTCCTTTCCTATTCTGATTTGCTACATGCATAGCGAGGGCCTCGGTTCTGGCAGTCTTGGTGCCATAGGGAGCTTAAGAGGGTTCAAACAGCTGAATAGCACTGGCCATGACGACTGCAACCTTGATATGTGTCCTTACCGAGTCCCTCGTCCCGTAGCTTTCTGTTCTGCTACATGCATTACGAGGGCTTAGGCTCCAGCAGTTCGGATATGCCAATTGCTAACCCCGACCTCCGACCACGTCTTAAGTGGCGGTCGCTGGAAAAAAGACGCTCTACGGGTCCCGCGATGGTCGAGGCGCGGCGCTAGTTGTCCGCCCTCAGAGCACTTATAAATATAAACCCCCGCTGTAAAGTCGAGAGAGAAGCCGCTGCGGTATAACATAATTGATCAGTGCACCGCACGCCTTATGCGGAGATGTGGGTTCGACTCCCGCTCCCGGAAAAAACGACGGATTTTTTCTCGACTTATATTTTCGCTTATTTATCACTGTATCAAAGAAACATGACAAACTCACGTCATTCGGCACTATTAAATATTTTGGAAACAGCCGAATAGCACTGGCAATAACGACTGCAACCTTAATTTGTGTCCTTATCGAATCCCTGGTCCCGTACGTTTCTGTTCTGCTATATATATATATATATATATATATATATATATATATATATATATATATATATATATATATATATATATATATATATACACAAACACATACGCGCGACACGTGGTCAAAACCTTATTCGCGGTCGCGGTTTAGCAGAACGTGTCTTTCTTTATCTTCAATGAGTGGTCCCGTTGAAGGGGGCTGTCTCCTGCTGTGCGCTCTCCGCCCTTTTAAGTGCGGATGTAACCGCCATAGGGGGCCGCACCTGATTTTTTCCCATTGCCGGGGGTCTGATGTCCTGCTCTTTGTCCTTTCTCGTCTCCTTGCTGTGATTCTTGTTGTGTGGATCTGTGGTTTAAAGAACGACATTCAAAGTGCCTCGGCCCCTTACTAGTTCGAGATTTGTTTTTGTTTTGTCGCCCCGCCCGTAGAAGCGGCCCCGAATTGCTTAAAAAAGCGCGCCTTTTTTGTGTTTTTTACTTTTGGCTTTTCACTTTTTTTTTTGTTCTGGTGTTCTGAGTACTTTAGAGTTTAGATGAGGCTTTTTTTTGCAAGTTTTCTTGGGTTCTGGGGGGGAGGGGGGTGCTGAATCCTTATAAACATGAAGACGAACTTCAAAGCCCGTAAGAAAGACTGTGTTCAAGTACGTTTGCGTCCGTGCGTGTTGGCGCGTACATGCGCGCGAACCTTTGTACATTGGTGCCCTTTTATTACAGCTTTAAATGTAATGCGTGAGAGGTCATGTCTCAATCCACTCCTCGGGGAACGCTGATCTTGACTTGGAAGTTCTCATCTGTTTCAATAAGGCCGGAAGAAGATATTGGCTGAGTAATGTGTTCCTACGCATTTATATTTACTTACTGCTAACGCAATGAAAGAAACTAGGAAGGCGCGCTGTCTAAAAAGCCCGCATTTCCCATCATCCTTTTGCGACAGCCGGGGAGATGAGAAGAGGAGCAACGAAAAGGAGAGGCTCGCAACTTCACTGCCAGCCGATAGATGGCGGCAGCGGTCTTTGCCGCTTCCCGATGGGCCCCCGCTACTTTCTTTTTATGAAGCACCAAATAAAAAAGGACGGGTTGAAGTCGCGACGGGAAGTATCGTCCTTCGCTGTTGTGCGCGCGGTTTTTGTAGCAGCCATACGGTCCGTTTTTCTTTTCCTACGCAACTTCTACTCCGGCGAGGATCTCCGAGGGCGGCACAAGGGTCCTTTTGTGGCGAGATCTGGCGTCGAATGCGACATGGGAAGGCACTCCGGTCGTCTTTTTTCTTTGAGGGTAGTCCATTCTACAGATGGCTTCGCGAGCAATCCCAGCTGGGCTCGGCTTGGCTTGGATTTACTCGGCCGTGCGTCTGTCTCATTTTCGTTTCTCCGCAGTGCGCTGTATAGGTGAGTGCACGGGAACATGGAGAGATGAGATGTACAGGCGGACGCACAATGTACAAGGTCGTGAGGGATGTCTGTTTACGTTAGCCTTTTGGAATGAGGGAATGTACGCTCACGTATCTTGGGACTTCATTGGTGCAACTTAGTTGCTACTGCATTTAGCTGACAGGATTTTGTGGCTCCAAGCGGCCTTGAATTTTGTAGACAAATACAGTTTAGCGAAGCTGGTTCTCAACATTCCTGTCCCTTTGCACTTTTACCAGGATGAAGGGAATGCAACGCTACCCTTCAATGTGACTCAGTGGGCAAGGCCTTGCGCAACGAACCACAAAGTCCAGAGTTCGATTCACAAAATGGGCGTCGGCATTTTTGTTTGATTAAAAAATTATAAATCTGTCGGAGAATTGTTCAGGGGATTCTAACTCATTAATAATCAATCGTGCAAATTGACACGCATCGTGTGGCTGTTATTTTGATGAAAATGTTTGTATGACATGACCAGCACGAGTTTACATTGAAAAGCTTCAAACCACTCCGAGGCGTACTTAGCCGAAATGAATAAAATGCTCGGAAAGAAGAATACAGAGAAGGCTTCAACTACCATGGGTAGCCAATAACCCTGATACAAATTAAACGCTATTAACCATCAAGCTCCACCAAATAAAAGCGATATGAAGCGCTGGTGCTCTGACATCCTGGTGTGCAGGCACCTCCCGGTTTGTCCCAAGTATATGTGCCACACATCTATAACACATGTTATATATTGTGGCGACAACTACGCTAAGTGATTGCCACAGCTCTACGCGCAGCGGACAGTTCACACACTTTCTTGGATTGCTTATAGCCGTGTCGTAGTGTCACAGAGCCGGCCGCTCTCTGGATTACTGAAAGTAGGTGACGTGTTAGTCGCCTGGTCAAATTATAAAAGAATATTCCAAGCAACAAGAGCTCTACTGATGTTCCTGCGAAGTACAGGACTTGATCATTCTCTCTAAACAAGGCGAGGCAAGCATGCACATTATCGTCATCATAGTCACCATCATCACATTCATCATATAATTTTTCCTATACATCTTGTGCAGCAAGCTGGGTGCCTTTACCATTCTCTCTCCCTCTTTCTCTATCTATCTACCTCTCTATCTCTCTCTCTCTCTGACCGAATTATTTCCATCCTTCCCTGCCATCGGATACGTCATTTCCGTGGCACGTGCGTCAAAAAGCATGCAGGGTGGCGACGTTAGAAAGTTTTTGTAATCATTTCTCGGAACAGTGAACAACAGAGGAACATGAATATCAATAGTAGTGCGGTACGGTTACTCAGTCCGAATTACAAAATAATGCCTTACGTAAGCGACAGCCCAAGTCACAGCGTTCTTTGAGCAGCGATGAAGGAGAAGGTGAAGGTGAAGTTGTTGTAAAGGGCCTTCAAACATCTACAGTTTCTTTATGTACCTAACCAATATGGTTCGCACACAAAAAAAGTTTTCTGAAACTCTTAAAAGTCGGTCAATGTCCTGCGGTAACAAAAAGTTAACACATTTTGACGCATTGTAAAACCTGATACAACATCTGTTCAGAAATACAAGAAGGCTGGTGCTCGCGGTTATGTACGTATATTTGGCCTCCAGTATTCCTGAAGCTATATTGTATTGAATAATGTTGGCATGCATTAGCCATGGTAGCAGTTCTAGTAAGGGTGATGGTTTTACCAACACGGAGTTCCTGTTCAAGCTTGGTTTCTTCAGCCTGGACAGACAGACAGACAGACAGACAGACAGACAGACAGACCGACAGACAGACAGACAGACAGACAGACAGACAGACAGACAGACAGACAAATGTTACGTTTCGGTAACCCAACAAAGCGTATTGGCGCTAAAATCGATATTGTATGGTCACAGAATGCCCGGCGACGTAGGCTAGATGGTGCAGGTAGGTGATGTGGCGTGATACATGGTCGTGAAGGCTGTAGCAACTGGCGTGCGGTAGGGTTCACAGCGCTGTCTTCGAACCCCTGAATATATTCCATTGTGCCGGTGGGTGACGACGAATGTATCGGAAAGCTTAATTGCATGAAGCTCGGCCGTCGTGGATGAGGTGGCACGTTCAAGGCGGTAGGAGAGTGCTTAGCCGGTTGACAAACCGCAGACGCCAGATGAACTACAGTGAGGTGTAGATGAACCTTCAGTAAAATGTGGGCCATATGTGAATAACGGACACTGATGTGGGCAAGCGCGAGTTGAAGGAGGTAAATTTGAGGGAGAGTTTGCTTTGTGTTGACACCACGTATGTTGAGTTTTAATCACATGGGTGAGAGAGTCCAGGAGGGGAAATCAGACGGCACGGTTGGTCGCGCTTGGGATGGTACAGATATGTTAACAGAGTTTATCATCTCTGCGAAGCTGGAACATTCGTTGCGCTGTACAACACGGGTCAAAGAATTGGTTGTTCTGTGCAATCAATACCTCAGTTATATTCGAATTGTTCCCTTCAGCCGAATAACACCTAAGGGCAAGCAACCAGCCTCCGCCACAGTACCAGTGCAGGAAGAGCCCCTAGGAAGGCCAAGTCCGATTCACATACAATATTTCTTGCCCCATCAATCTGCTTTTTCTTGTGGTCGACAGCCGCTGCAAAACAGGCAGCCTGTAACACAGCAAGCCATCGACATAAGCCTTGGGGAGAAGCACCATCGATCGACAGCCACTGCCCCATTGACTTCCCGCAAGTTACTCAATGACGTGCGCCGCCGAGGAAATGTGAGTACGTAGACTCCAAACCTCAGAGGCCCAGGAGAGGTTTAGATCCATGGTTATCCCAAGGTATCTTTGAGTGCGCACATCGTGCAGGCAACGGCCCCCAAGGAATAATGGGTACTGAGTCATCCGCTTGCCGGTGAATGCCATGACAACGCTCTTCTCAGGTGAGAGGCGGAGGCCCATTGTTGCAAGGTATTCAGATATACTTTTTTATCTTTCTTGAGCCTCTGTTGTGTATGTAGACGTGACCTTGCTCCACTCCAAATGCCGATATTGTCGGCGTGAATTGTGACCTTGACGCCATGAGGAAGCACACGCTTTAGGTCGGTTAGTGTACCGTTAAATAAAAGAGGACTGAAAACAGCTGGTTGAGGTATCCCTTTCTTTATACTCCAACACGACTTGGGACCTTCCGGTGTGCTCATAAAAAGCTCTCGCAGTTCCAGTAGCTTGAAATGCATGCATACAGCCTCCCACCAAGACCACGAGCAGCATGGGACTCTAGAATGGCTGTACGAGAGACCGAATACAATGCCGACTTTATGCCTCGATAAACCACTGTTGGTATGTGTCCGTGGTGTAATCCCTCTCCTAGGGACACCACGACAGCAAGGATGTTGTCGATGGCCGACGGGTTAGCTTGGAACCCATTCATTTCCGTTGGATAAAAATACCCGCACATTGTGGCATTCTCGGCAACTAGAAAGCGGATGAAGCGGCTCGCAGGGGGTTACAACTGCGCAATGTAGGGAATATTTTCATTTAAAAGCACGAGGCTGCAGCGCTAGCGAAGCAGCTTTCCTTAGACGAACGAAACTGCCTTTGCTCTTCCCCCGAAACTCACCACTCTTTCTGTACCATATAGACTCTGACCTGAGAATGAGGCTCCCCAGAGCGAATCCCACGTCGACTTGAGACGCTTTACCATTGGTTGCGCCTCAACGTAGCACTTACGAACTCCTACCGACATCGCCTCGGTGAAGCCACAAACCCTTATTGTGACAACTGTGGTTAGCCAGAAAATGCTGAACACATATTCTTAGATTGTCCGGCGTACAGCCAGGAAAGGAACCGCCTCGCCAAGAAGATCGAGTGCCTGAACAACCGACTTCTGTCATTGAAACCTCTTCTTGGATTATGGTCATCTCCATTATCCAAACGGAAAGTATTGCATGCAGTGTTTCAATATTTACACGGCATCGGCGTCGCTGAGACAATGTAGAACTATACATTATCACCCTAGCTGTGAGACTACCTGCACTTTTACGGAACCCGCGCAACACTCCCTCTTACCTTATTTTTACCTCTACAGGCGACTGCCTTTCGCCGACCTTAGACAAACTCATATCCTCACCCCACTATCCTCCATGTCATGTTGTACCCCACCTTCTACTACGCTACGTGTAATTTCTGTTCCTAACCTGGCACCCTTTACCACATGGTATGAGAGTGTCAGAAAACATCATCCTGAACCCCAAATCTTCGCCCAACGTATTAGTAGTGGGTGGGCCAGCTGGCCAGCTCCGACCTCTCAGTCCAGCGAAGCCTGGTGTAGAGGGCTAGGGCAGCCACCGCAGATCAGGGCTTACCGGACTAGAGAGGCCCCCCCACAGGGCGGGCGCCCAACCATAAGCGCCTGAATCTCGGCTAAATAAAGTTTATTCGCTCACTCACTCACTCTTTCTTTTTCCCCTCTCTTTCGCCCTGATTCTTTTAGGGCCTTTATTCCCTTCGCCCCATCTCCGCAGAGTATCATGTCGGCGAATGCATACCAGTAGACCTCTCTGCGTTCTTCTAATAAACAGCTCTCTCTCTAAAATCAACATGAACAACTGGGATTTTATATTTCTGAGACGGTGGGTTGAAAATGTGTGTGCCGTCTAAAGAATACAAAATACAGTCAGCATTCCCTTTCGTGATCCAGTGTTAGAAATACATTACCTGTGTTAAGGCGACCACTGAAATCGTAGGTACGATGATGTGCGCGCTGGTAGATGGATTCCATCAAAAGTAGACTGGTTCAAAAAAATCCTATTAAAGATAACGAGCTTTCGGGAAGCAGAGAGATAGATGAAAAGATGGCTGGCCTTCAGCCGAAGCGAAGACAAGGCTACCCACGAAGGACGCCTGCGGGAATGCTGGCTGGAAGGAATGGTGTTGAAAGAAACACCGTCTGGAAAGGGATGCTGCCGCGCCTGCTAAGGGAAAAAAAGGGAAACGAAAATGGAGCAGGTTGTGCCCGCAGGCGTTTTTGGTGTATTTGCCAGAAAAATGGTGGGTATCAATAAAGTACTATACTGGAAAAACAACGAAGAAACCAGGATGGAGAAGGCAAAGAACGCCGAGTGAGAGTAGCCTGGACGAAAGGAAGAGCGAGCTGTGAAAATGTACGCTGAAAACAAAAAAAAGGAAGTGCGCTTCAACTTGAACAGGAATATATCGGGGAAAGAAAAACAGCACAGCAATGCTCAAATCCATCGAAAGTGGAGAATTGGCGGAAGAAAAGGGGAAGATATGGAACAAAACCCGCTAACACCGCAGAAACAAAAAAATACCCCGGCCGGACCAGATAGGGGTAAAACGTGCGGTAGATAGGAAAACGATACGTTCGACGGGGGTAAAAAGAAGCGAAGAAAAAGTAGACCCTGCATGGGCGGGAAGAAAAACTATAAATGGAACCTGGTAAAAGAAAAGGGGAAGTAGGGAACAAAAAGCCGTTGTGAAACTGGGAACGCCGAAAGGAGAACTCATGGTGGGTGGGCACGTGTGCGTCGTTGCGAACACTGTCTTGGAGCGAAACAAAATGGTGAGAGCAAATATGTTGAGAAAGTTCGCAAAAAAAATGTGAGAGGGAGGGGAAGGAGGCACCGCGGGAGGGTTAGAGGTGAAGTACATCTTCAAGCGAGAGACGTAGAGGTGCCGAGAGTGCCGGCGCTGATAGGAGCAGGCCACTCTTTTTTTTTTTACTCCCTACTTTGTTCGTCGGCACGTTAGTTTTGTTTTCTAGTTTTTTTATCTTTCATCACCTTCTTCTCTTTATCCTTGTAAGACTTTCAAGAAGATGGGCTGACGCGTTCTGAAGCGCCGCCGCATCACGTCCAGCCACCACCGCGCCTGAACACAAGTTCCAGCTTAGCGCACGTTGGGCATGGGCATGATCGTCGTTGAACGCCTTTTCCCGTTACCTTATTTCTTTCGAGCGCTAACTCAAAAGGAAAATATCAAACGAAAAAGCACACAAGTGAATATTGCGGCGCTCTTGAGCGGCACTTGCCAGCTCAAAATGTAGTTTTTCCATCTCCTTTCTTTTGTGTCGTTTTTCCTCTAAACACCACCGCCAGTTTTCCCCTCCAGCAGTCGAGGCCTTCTTACCCCACCGTTCATCTTCGTCGTCACCGGCTGCTTGCGTTGTAACCCGGGAAATAAACCCGAAGCGAGCAAAACGCGCGGAACAGCGCTCGGCGAGCATCGCGAGAACCGGGTGAACGTGAGGGTTATATAAACAACGTGCCGCCAGCACACGCGCGCTTCCGATATGCACAGCAGTCTGGTGGCACTCGCGGAGCGAAGGAGTGCTTTGGTAAGAGGGGAGAGTGGAGATGTTTTAAGAGGGCGGAAGGCTCTGAGATAGGGGTCTCTCGAGGGTGTAGATGGCGTCGTCTTGTGCGCCAGGTTGGGGATGGAGAACGGGAAGCTGAGGAGAAGCACCCCGTCGTGGATGGAGCGTTATCGCTTTCGCCTGGATGCTTTCTCTGCTGGCGGGAGCAAGCTAGGCCGACAGCAACCAAGTGATAAAGAGACTAGTTGAAGCCCTCCAATCTGACGTTTTATCTCCAGATTTACGAAATCCGGCTTACCCAGCGCGGTGGCTCAGTGGCTAAGGCGTTGTGCTGCTAAGCACGAGGACACGGGTTCGATTCCCGGCCGCGGCGGCCGCTTTTCTCATGGAGGCGGAAAGCAAGAAGGTCCCTGTGTACGAGATTTCGGCGCACGTTAAAGATCACCAGGTGATCGAAATTAATCCGGAGATTCCACTAGGGCGCGCCTCGCCGCCTCCGTTGCGTCGGCGCGTTAAACGCGACGCTACGATTTCCCCTAAATCTGGTCAATAAACGCTACTGATCTATCAATCAACCAAATTCATCTTGTTGGTATTTCACAAAAATAATCTTTTTTGTATATCGGAGGATATATTAGGTAGCGTAGTTCCCTGAGGAATTGCCAGAAATAAGAATTCATGATTGTGGGCCATACTGCGATGATAGTGGAGGAGGGATTGAAGAGTGCTCCGGGTGATGCATGATAGTGCGATCACCCTATCCTGGTGCCTTTGTATTGAGGAGGATGAATAAACTTTATTTGTAGTGCGCAATGTAGGGGCGGGTGGTGACTACTGGGCGCAGTCCGGCCATGACTTTGGCAGCCCGTTCCACCAGAACGTTTGAACATGGTGGTCAGAGCCGCCCAACGCCGCCTCCCGTTGGTCAGTAGAGGGGACTTAGGGTAAAACGTTTTGGGGACACGCGCGCACACTGCAGCCGATGGTGTCGTCATCTCCTCAGAGAGGGGCATAGGGGTGATTGTTGCTGATCAGCGCATACGCAATGAAGGTATTTGCGACACGGAAGGGTGTTAGCTTGAAGGTGCCGTCACAAGCAATCTTCCTTGTTGAAGTGAGGCGTGGGCTGGCGGGTACAGATCATGGCGTTCGCAGTGGGGCGTCTGTTTCTCTCTTAGTGTTCTGTTCACCTTTTATCAATCAAGAAAATGTGAAGATGGTGTCCTAGGCACCTTGGTTCTATGAAGTCCGTAAAATTTATTTGTTGAAGTGGTCCTCTTTTTATCGTTGTTGCCTCGTATTTTCTCAACGCACCTGGTAACCTTTGGAAATCTAATGTAACCTACATGTCTCGCGCCATTTCCTCCATCCGTTAGTCGGCTGGTGAGCCTGCCGTCATAAGTTATCCCCATGCTTGCCCTTAAAACGGGTCCAGCGTTTTGAACGCCGCCATTCAGTACGCTGCCCGCGCCATACGTTGTTATTCGACCATTATTTAAGCGAATCTTGTATTTGGCGCTTGCCCCGTCGGTGCTCCGGAATGCCCTGAGGCAAAGGCAACTTTCTCCACGTGCTCTAATGACGCAGAAGAAGAAGAAGAAGAAGGACAAGAAGAAGAAGAAGAAGAAGAAGAAGAAGGAAAGAAGAAGAAGAGAAGAAGAAGAAGAAGAAGAAGAAGAAGAAGAAGAAAGAAGGAAAGAAGAAGAGAGAAGCAGAAGGAAGAACCAGACAAGAAGAAGAAGAAGAGAAGAGAAAAGAAGAAGCAGAACAGATGGAGAAGAAAAAGATTGAGCTTGCTGTTATGATGATGTCCCTCGAAGTGTTCGGCCAGTACACACGGGGGGGGGGCGAAATGGCAAAGGATAAAGTGCTTTCTGTGCCCCTGTTGGAGCTTGTGAGATAATTTTTGGAGCTTGCCGTTTGTAGATGTCGCGCTAGATGTCACAAGTGTCGCGCTATATTACGACACAAGTAGGAGCCAACCAGCGTCGTCGTTCGCATCGCGTCACTTGCCAGCTAGGGTCGTTCGCTCTCGTGCGGCAGTTCACTTTCTAGCGTGGCGTGTGGTTCGCTCTTCCATTGAAGAACGTAAACATTCCCGATAATCGCAAAAGAATGATCTGAAATAACCGAACATTTTGTTCGGTAAAGCCCAACAAAATAATAGTTTCAGTTCGTCGATCGATGGTTTTGTGTTTTTATTCCGGTCTCCACTGTTTCATTTTGGCAGAAGTTTTTTGTTTTAATTTTGCGGTCATTCCGTTTTGATTTCTTTCGTTTTATCTTTTTGCACTGAGATCAAGCTTCGCGCGCACTGTTTCTTCCGGAGGGACGCAGTTCATAATTTTCGATTGCACAAGAGGCCAAGTGTACCGTATTTACTCACATAATGATCGCACTCGCGTAATGATCGCACCCCAGAAGTTTGTCTTCAAAATTCCATTTTTCTTTATTTTCCCGCGCAATGAACGCACCCTGAACTTGCCGCAGCAGTATGTCGAATGTGCGCCAGGTCAAGCTGACGATGATCGTGCTTACCTCTGTTTCCTTCCTTTTCGAAGCGCACATGACTACGTTATTGTCGCAGACTTGCCCGTATCAGCGATATTGCCATGCATGCGTTGAATATTGATGAGGAAGATACTCTCCTAAAATGCACATAGTGTACTCACGCGACAAAGAAAAAAATGCGGTCAGCTTGCTGCGTCGTCCCCCTTGTCTGTTTGGATGTCCTGCACTGTGACAGCGGAAGCCACGAATTGGTTGCCCTATTGTCATCTTCGCAGCAAACTCGTTCCGGCGAGTTTCGTAATTCATGAAAACACTGCATTTTGCGTCACTTTGCAAAGCGGCTGGCGGCGATGTGCGGAGTTTTTATTATGTTTTTATTTATTATTTTTATGACGTTCATGAGACCTATCGTCAACTTTTTGACCCGCAACTTGCTTGCGTTGTTTATGGGCTTAAAAGTTTTTAGTAGAAATTCTTTACCCCGTTTTGCATCAAATTTTTTTTGAAAAAAGTGTGATCATTACACGAGTAAATACGGTATATACTTTGTTCATTGTTTCATTCCGAGGCAGAACCACTGAGTCATACGAAGACAGACAGACAAGGAACATTATTGAAGGGGAAAAATCCTATCCCGCGCGTTTTTTACCCTTCTACGCCCAGCCGCTTAAAAGCAAAGGTTTTGCTGCATCCTAACTGACCTGAGTGGTAGCTTCTTAGGAGTTAAATATAGTCAGAATGCACGTCACTTTAAGGTGCTATATGTACAGTGACGTGGGCGCACACCCAGTGGTGTTAAAGTTGCCTCAGAACATGGTAATGCGCACGCACAATGGGGTGCAGAGTGTACTGGGCGCCGCGTGTGGAGCTTTCATGGTAGAAATGTTGACGTGGCTTTTTTGCAATGATGTATGGACAAAGTAGAGTTTGGCAAAAGTGTTTTCATGGTAGATGTGGCAGAGGTAGCATAGCACCGTGACAAAGACTCTCGTGATCTTCTAAGTAGTTAGGCGACAGTTGTACCAATTCATATCCATTTTTATCGTTTGATTCACGACATGTAGGGAATCTCAGATCAACACGCACCTGAGCGGTTGCCCGGCGATGTAGTTTGATGTGCAAGCTATGCCTAGCCTCCAGAACGTACACATAGGTTATGAAGTTTTCCGTATGGTATGCCGGCCTTGGAATTAGTTAAAATTGTACAGGATTGTGTGGTTCAACTTAGTAAGAAACAGCCTTAACTTTCACCCTCTCACGCACAAAATAACATCATCACGACACGGGCCATAGAAATTCCTCTGGCGGATGAAAATATTGTGATCAAAATAATTGTTGAATAAGATGGAATATCTGATGTGATCAAGTGATTGCAACTATGTTTAGATAGTACTGGTTTTACAAGCAGCTTTTAATAAACATCGGCAGTTTGTATTTATGAGAAAAGGATACTCAATGCATTTCTTTGCCGAACAAGATTTTTCATAGCATGAAAGCATCTTATAACCAACGCAAAGAGATAGGTGCACATGCTGTTTTGAAGAAACGCGGAACGCACAATTCAGTAAGTTAATGAAGAATGAGTGCTATGCTACGAATTGAGGCCACCCTCCACTCCAACCCCCCCCCCCCCCCCCTCCAAGAAAATTGACAGCAGCTTGCAATACTGGTGCAAGGCTAGAGAAACAGCAGAGCTTGGGGTAGACTTAGCTTCTCCCCACATTGACAGCGGATCCCAAGAGTGGGGAGCAGTCGGACCCAAGCAGTGCAAAGCCGCTTTTCAGTGCACTGTAATGCAAAGACCATAAAACCATGTGCAGTGTTTTTTTTTTTTTTCAGTAGCAATCGTCGTCTTCGGACGGCACAGCAGCGTAGGGCAAATTCTCTTGTAGTGCGTCCTCGTCCCGTTAGAATCCACGTCTTCTTCAGCTGGTCCGGTGGCCGTCTCCACGAGTGGATTGTGAAGGAATGGCTTGACAGATTTATCGTCATCGTTTTGAGCGCGGCGGACCCGTGGCGCGCCGGTCGCTACACGACAACGACGACGAAGGCGGCAGCTTCTTATGTGGCGTAAGCCCGCGCGCAAGCCTGGATGACGATGGGCGGTAGCCTCGACCCACGCGCTCACATGCGCTCCATATTAGAGAGTTTTAGTACAGCGTTTGTTGCCTTTGCGTACGCTAAACGCTAAATTTTTTGCGTCCCGCTACGTAAACACCGCGAGGGGAGTTTTAGTAGAGCGTCTCATCAGTTTGCGTAGCGACACGCTAATGCATACGGCGCCATCTGTCGAATGTATTGCGAAATTACTCGCCGGCTGATCTGCTAGCGGAGTCTGGAAGTGCTTGGACATTTTACGACTATCCAAACAAGTGCAAAGAAACGCTTTCCCGTTAGTATTGATTTGAACACGGCCATAGCACGACGTGAATATTCTCATACCTGAGTACGTTCTATAAAGAAAGCGTTGAAGTCCCGCGGAACTTCTTTCATGAAATCGCATAGAACGCCCCGAACCGAATGCCCGAGTTTAAAGAATACATTTTATTCAACTTCAAAACAAACCAGAGATGCGTTTCGAACGAACACAATGTCACGACATGCGTTGCAAGTCTGAACCGCGATTGACAGACGATCGGTTGCCTCCTCCTGCCCGTCGTAAATTCGGCACTCACCTCGAGCGCGGTTTGCGGGGTCGAACAGCAAGTCACTTAACTCTGGCGCGTAAGACGAGAAGGCTTTTAGCCACGCACACTATACATACCCAAAGCGAGGTTGAGTCGTACGTCATTCGAGAAAGATAATCCAGAGCATAGGAAGCACTGTCCACCGCAGAAGCACAACTTCGCATTTCATCGTCAAAGCACGGCAGGCGCCGCACACGCACGCACGCACACGCACACTCACACGCACGCACGCACACGCACGCACGCACACGCACACTCACACGCACACACAACGCACAACGCACACGCACGCCACACCCACACCCACCCACCACCCACCCACCCCCCACACACACACACACACACACACACACACACACACACACACACACACACACACACACAAGAGGCCTCACGTACGCACGCTATTTCGCTGAAATAGCGTCCGCTCGTCTTCCGTCCGCTAACGTAGAAGCGGCTAAACGCAGGGCACATGCGCAGTGAGAACGACGCAAAGTAATAGCGTTCGCTAACTGTTAGCGTATGATTGCGTACGTGATTCTAAAACTCACTATTTTTTTTTTGCTAAAGCCACTACGCCCGTGGGCGCTACGCGGTCGGCCACGAGGCACGCAGTCACGTGCGCTCTGGATTTTCTGCCTCCACCACGTCTATTCGTGTGGCCCTTAACAGCTCTTAAGAATTAGGACCCTTGCGACTAGGGCGTAATTTAATGTCACATACAATAGCAGGTGTTTAGTGACGCTTCTCAGGTGGTTTTACCATCCTTAAGAAAATTTCTGTGAATGTTCATTTATAATCTCTAGAAACCGAAGCTAGCGAAATAAGTTGAACGAGCTCTGGCGGTATATTGTTACAGCCGCTCAAAGGTTGCCGTGCATGCGCGCTGCCGACATCGCCTTGCCCAGTGTAAATCTACAAGAAGTAAAACACTCGTTTATGCGCGTTATGGTTCTCCTCGTGGGCATTATCAAAGAAGAGTTAAAATAGATATGTCTTTAAAGCGAGCTCTACAGCATGTTGTTGTGGCTAAAGTTTAAACTATTTAAATTCGGGAAACAAACTAATTATATTATTAAATAAAATTGTTCTCTTTGCGTGATCCGCTTCCATAGTTTCTATTGGCTTGGCCAGTGGACCGAAGCAGGCGCATAAGTTTACAGTATTATTTCAAAGATTTGAGTGTGCTTTCCGATACTTGCATAGTAAAGTTAAGAAAAAACACCAGTGCCTTATACGGTTGTCTTTTCCCATCTAGTAAATAGTTCTTGCCATGAAGCTCTGGCATACATGCACACAGACATAAGCACATACATACATACATACATACATACATACATACATACATACATACATACATACATACATACATACATACATACATACATACATACATACATACATACATACATACATACATACATACATACATACATATTTGAACACGCACATAGGTGCATACTACATACAAACATAAATTCAGATGTATTGATAAATGCACCCACCCACCATACACACACAGACACACACACTTACACGCTTTTACACACGGGTGCACAAGCACACGCACCCAGGCACACGCTCACGCACACACGCACGCACGCACACGCGTGCCCCCACACACGCACGCGTTGAGCCGGTTTTGCTTAGCCTCGAAAAACATGGTACGTTGTATTGACTCCAATAAATCCCATCCATGAGGACCACAAATAAGGGTGTATTGTAGCGGAGTTTGGTTTAATTTTTCGGTCCTAGGTTGCGATAAACTGCTCTTTTCTTAATCATATTTTGATAGAAGTAATCTAATTTCTGCAAGCAAACTTAATCAGCTGACACTTATGCATCATGTACAGTCAGGTCATGGGGACCGCTTCAGCGACCCTAGCTGCGGGCTCTCTCACCAAGCCCTCGTCCCCCGCCTGGCGACCACCGGCCGCGAGACTTCGGGACTTCGTCGCCCGAAAGATGGCGCGAGGAGACGCAGGTGGGTGGGACGTTAATGCCGCGCGGAGGCAGGCGCGGGGACTCGAATCTTGGATTCCTGAGGGACTGGTGGTGTGTGCCCGGGCGGGGTGGCTGGGTTTAGCCAATATACGAGTAAAAAGTTCTTCCATGCAACCGCAGTGGGCCTTATTTTTTGGCATGCCGTAAAGAGCAGGTCCCTAACGTATTAAGCAGACACAAGGCACTGTGTGCATTGATGAAAAATCGTAAATCGGCCAAGTTACCCAATGCCTTTTCTAGAAACGATTTTTTTAGTAAAGCCGCTTTATGACGTCGAGTGTAGATGCAGAAGCGCAGCCTAATGTGCCGTCAAAACTTACAAAATTGAAGTAGACATAAAGACTTCCTAACCAGAGAGCTCTGTCAGAGATGCGAAGCCTGAACAAGAACTGGTCGATTCCAAGCGAGGGACACTGCATGCGAAAACCTAGTTTCAACGGCTTAACGTCAGTGTTTAACTGTGATCTGAGAACGCTGCATCCGATATAAAACGCAACTTTACGAGAAGTTTATGTCCACCGTCGTACACTTCGCAGCGATTGTAAGCAATAATGTTGCTTTTTGTTGGAAGGGCAACATCGGTGATACGGAGGCGCATGACAATAATTTCTTTCAGCCAATAAATATGCTGAGTGCACACACAAAAACCGTGGGGAAATTTTTATTACTCTACCCTCTTCATGGGCAAGCACGTTAGGCAACACTGTGCTATATTCGAGCAAATGCCAATATCCGAAATTACGGCTCTCAGAACTGTTGCAATCAACTGTATGATTAACTCATTTTTAACTCTATCTTTTGTTTCTACATACTTTTCCGATCAAGCCGCCTTGGAACTTTCATTTAACTTGCATAAAAAATCAAGCACCGAACGTTTCCGCAGCGGTGAAAGAGGCGGAACGTATTTTCCTTACGCGTGTGCATTAAGAGGGGCAGGGCTGGGAAGCTGGGTTGGCGCGGGGAATGAGGTGAAAAGGGGATTGAGGAGGAATGGAGCAAAGCGAGTCCGGTATCTTTTCTTATATGATGACTAGAGGAGGGTATCGCCCAAAACGTGCGAGCCGCCTACACTCCACTTTGTTCATACCACCGTTGACACCCTCCTACCCTTGAGGCGGATAAGAATTTGTCCTTCCGGATGGCCTCCCACCGGCTTTTTGCTCATTCGAGGGGGAGCAAGCTGTTTCCGGTTACGCAAAGAGGCGCTTGTTCTTGTTTTGTTTTTGTTTTCTGACATGGCTGTATGGCTAGACACTGCCTACCACATCTTCTCCCGCCACGTTTGCTACTACCCTGGTGAATTAGTCTTTCGCTACTAAATTTTGCTTCGTTTTGTACCTCGGCGTAACACTAGCGACATCCCTGTTTCAAAATAGGTGGTGCGGATAGACGTTCTAGGAACTCTTCTGCGTAGGTTCCGTACACGAAATTTCTTGTATTTGTTAAATGAAAGCCGTCCCGTCCCATTAGCGTGAACTTTATGACGTCCATGCAGTCTACACTGAACGTGTCGCCTTGAAAGACAGACCCACGAAATAGTTACTGCAGTTACTGTTACTAGTTTTAGTTGCAAGCCTACATAATAGTCACGCAAGAGGTGTTGCTTTTTATCCTGTTCTTTTTTGCCTCGGGTTAACTATTACTTTTTATTGCTCATTGAGAGCATTACAGATAAACAAAGACGGTGTAGGGGTGTTTATGTTATGTTAGATGTTGTCGTTATATTCTCTACGAAAGTTATGAATTAGCGGACCGCGCTTGCGCTCAGAGGTGAAACATTGCACTTTTTACCTGTCCTTTTTTTATTCTTCTGTGCCTTCTTTAGCTTTTACTTTAGTTTCATGATCGGTGGCTAGGATTCATTTCGTTTTTTTTTTTTTCAAGTTTTAAGCAGCCTTGGTTTCGGTATTCTTTCAAAATATGTAAAGCCTAAAGAGAAATAGTGTTGTCTGTAAATTACGTGGATGCCACGCATACAAGTTGGTTATCCTCTCACTGCACATGAGTTCAATTTAAAAAGAATGACATAAATAGCTTGGTAACACCTTTAAAGGATAAAACAGTGGCTGAATTCTCTGTTCATTGGTACAAAGGCGACCTACAAGTTATCAAGTTTGGCAATGCCGAATGCACTAAAACGGAAGCGTCTCAGAAGAAAAGCAAAAATCATAGTCCCTTTGAAATAGGAAGATGGTTAAAACGCAAAGGTTACTCCCATGCACTTTGAGTCAAACTTAAAGTCCAAATTCCAAACTTTTCCGAACGTGTCGGGATGGAGCAACCGGATATACGTCGGCTTCATGACGCGAGCAACCCAGGTTTAGTTCCGACCTCGGGAACAGGTTTTAGGGGCGCAGCCCCTTAGTAGCTGGGGCTGTTGGAGTCCCCCGTCGTCATCGTCGTCGTAATGGTCGTTTGTCACATGTAGTCACGCTACAAAAAAACCGGGAGACTGCTTCACGCCTCGCGCTAGAACGTAAGGCGTACTAAAAATCACCGGGACACTACTTTACGCCTCGCGCTGGAGCTCTTCCGTAACGCGGACTAAAAAACACAGGGGAACTCGTTTACGCCTCGCGCTACAGAGGGTCGTGCTTCAAAGACAACGGACGTTTATAGCAAGGCTGTATACCTCTAACCCCAGGTGGCTTCATCTCCGTTGGGAAAACCGCCAAGGCGCCAAGGATACACTTCTACACTGTTTCACGTTAGTGGTGTTGGCACGGGATTTTTTTACTTGAGGCGCTTGATGTGCCTTCGTGGAAACCCAGTGTGTAAGTTGGCTTTATTAGAGTGCGTTTTTGGCGCAATAGTTTGGATTTCGGACATAAACTTTAAACTTTGAAGACAATGGCTTTCGACCAGATAAAGGTTCGCATTTCAACCACCTTTCACTTCTTCCGTGATCCAGATCATCGTCAGAGGAAGTTGGCTTTCCTACAGTGCGTTTTGGGGCAACGTCGTCGTCAGAGAGGCATAAAAAGCTTCTGTTTAAAAACTGCTTCTGCTAAAGTTCATGCCTCGGTAATGTGCACATACATATATGGCTCTTTGAATATGGCTTCTTGAGTGTGCAGCTCAAGTATGTCGCTATGAGGTCGCTATGTGGTAACCACTGGAGAAATTCTGTGCGGTTGCCGCATAGACATCCCGATTTATATCCGGTGCTACATAGTTTGTACGGTTTATTTTTCCTACGAGCAGGATGTCGTCGCTGCACGGCTCTCAAATATTTTAACTTTTTCCTCGTGCCGTAAACGTACTAAGGGCCTGTGCACGGAGATCGCTCGAGTGTGTATAAATGCATCGATTCATTGAAAACCTTACTCATACCCGCATGCGACGTAAAATTTTAACCTGTCGTGCCCCGCACCTCCAATGAGTATTCTTATTCCAGTTATGAGCAAAAAAAATCAGAAACAGTTGTGCAATGTTGAGACTGGGCAAGCTTCTACGCTCACGTTAACCACAGAAGCGGAAGAAAAGAAAGGCGGTCTGCATCTGGGATTCGAAAGAATGGCCATGCGGAAAGAAGAGTTGAACAAAAAGGAGAGAGATGGCTTGACCGGGGATCCCCGGGGTCTGCAAAAAACCCAACGAGAATCCTAAGGCAGAGGGGAAGAGTCATTGCTTGCGAACGGGCGTCTAACTCAGAACCTGTAGGTTGGAGGACACGGAGGTGAAAGGTCCCATAAACAACATTCCCGCTAAGAAGGAAGGCAAAACAATAACAATAACTGGAATAGCAGAATCCTCTTGTTCGTTTGGATGTCACAATAAGCAACTCCGCAGACGCAACCATCGGTGGCTTCGGTTGCGACACTGTGACCCAGGCTGGAAGACGTAAATTTTCCGCTGGTCGTGCCTAGGTCACTGTCTTCCTGACGCCTTCTAAGCCTTTATCATTGGTAGCACGTGTGAGCATTGGTGCTGTCTTGGTTGGGAAATGCGCCGTTAGTTGGTTTGTTTTGTGCCATCGAAGGCGGGCCAAAGAGCAATACCCATGCGTTATTCTACTGGCTTCAGTAAAGTGTGTTGGAGAGCAGTCACCCAGATAAAGCAACTATATTAAATACGATAGTCTTTCTTGGAATACTTAAACGCAGAAATTTTAGTCTGTCTGTCTGCCTGTCTGTGACTGGATTCAGCCACCCGGCCAAAGTGAAACAGAAACTGCGCAATAGTCTCATATACCCACAGCAAAATCTAAACGTCTACGTCTGGTATTATTGTTCATACTTGTCAACATTGTTGAACAAGAACAAGACAGTACGCAAATATAAGGCAGAAAATCAACGCATTAGTAATATTTGCAGTGTTTCTTTATTAAAAAATTCACGGATGCTTGGTTTTTGCGATAGCAAACAAAATACTATATCAACTTCAGAAAACCGTCACCTGCTGTTGCCTGCGCTACCTGGCGGCATTAAAAAAAATCAAACGGCAGCAGCAACAAAAGTTTCAACTATATAGGTTCTACTTTCCGCTCGGAACGCTCTGGAGTAGGGAAACGTGGTTCTATAAACGTTGTAGTAGGGTCAGGTTACCTCGATGCACGCCCGTCTCTTCGGTATGGCAGCGCTGGCATCGAGGCACCTCACTTGGAGCAGTGGAACGCGGGCAATTTAAATTGACTTGAGCAACCCTCTAGCGTCTTATCTTGGGAGAAACGAGACGGGAGAGGAACGTCAGGTTAATATAAATATCGGTTGCAGCCCATCTACGGCTGCACCAAAGTAATAAGGTTGTCTAGTAGAAGTTCAGAAACGTGTATCGAGGTCTCGAGGCCATAAGGTAATTGTACACGGTACCATATGCAGCTTAGTTAAGTCGTATGAGGTCTCTTCTTCCCCCAGTTACTATGCTAATGTGGCAGAGGCATTTCGGGAATTGATGTTGACGCAAGCGCAGAGTAAGCACAACGCGATCGTTCATTAACGCAGTGGTTTGTTTCGCTCAGCGACGTCAGAGTGAAGCCATTGCTCGGGAAAGCTGAAATAGCAACTGAGCGGTGTAGGAAACTGCCATTAGGCAAGCTGGTGGTTAAAAATAGCGCCGTGCAAATTTATGGTTCTTCTTGGACTACGTGCAGAGTTAGAGTACCGTTCCGACGACATACTGACAGGTGATCCCATGCGCATAGGGGATTCTTACTCACAGACACCTGACTTGCTCATTAACTCACAGTTTTAGTTGCGGTCTTTGTTAACCCCCGTTAACGCCCGTCTTTAGCTGCGGCTTGTAATCACCTACTACCCCACGTGACCGAAGGGAGACATTGCGTAGAAGGCAGTATAAGCCAGTGAGATTGTGCGTTTTCTGTATGAGTACGCATACAAGAGTAGTAGATGGGTGCCTACGGAGCGTAGCGCTCTTTGTGGCAAATGAAACGCAAACCATGTTATGGTAACCCCAATACTAATCAATTTCAGCCAGCTTGGATACATAAAGATAGTGGCATCTTGCGCTCCAAAAATTGACGGAAGTCAAAAAGTATTGGACGAGATGACTAGCAAAATTCTTATTTCGATAGGGACAACGGATGTCTTTAAGAGAAAACTAGAGCTTTGCTTGAACACTTCAGCTTGAATAGGCAAACAGTGTTTTCTACAGAATGTAACAAAGGAATGGGAAAACGCGCCATTGAGTCGGAACATTATCATTCGTTCTATGACCTCCCTATACCTAGGCTTCGTTTTTTTTTTTTGCTACGTAAAATTGTCTAATGCAAGAGGTTGGGAAAAATAGGCCAAATATTACCGCAAGTATTAGCTTAAGTATTGCGCTGCATCAACATGACTCGCAGATACATATCTCGCTTTCTAATTTACTGTTCCTGGTTTAAGTGTTCCAAAACGACTGAAATGGAAACCATCGACGTCAGGTACATTTTTGCAGTTATAAAAAGCGCTTAACAAGCAAACTGCGGATTTTTTTTAGAAAACTTGGACGAAGTATTAGGGGTGAAGCCCTTTAGGGGTTCGTCTGTCGGCGTATCATGTCGTCGTCGTTTCATGTAATCGTTGTATCATGTGGTCACGGTACTAAAACACCGCGACATTCATTTTCCAACGCCTCGCTCTAGAACGTGACGCGTACTAAAAGAACACAACGGGACACTCGTTTTCAGCACTTCACGCTGGAACGCTTCATGCTTCAAAGACACGACACTTACAGCAAACGTGTATACCTCTACCTCCTAACGGTTTGATCTCCGAGTGTAAAAACGCCCTGGCCCCAAGAATACATTTATATATTGCAAGATTTGCCCCTCCCCAGGTTTCGCGTTACGGTTTCATCTCCGTGAGCAAAACAAATTCGCCAAAATTGCAGTTATACACTGCATGCCTCCTACCTCCAGATTTCACGTGGGTGGAGATATCCCGGTATTTTCTTTCGAAGCTTTTCGCAGTGCCAAAGCAGGCGGTCAAACCATAAAGCGGTCCCTCTCTATTCCTCATCCTTACAATGCCACGTCGGCACAAAAACGCTCGGGAAAACCGTCCAAGGGGAAATTAAACAGAACTCCCACGGTGAGGTCTCTATTATCGAGAAGAGAGAAAAACAGGCTGCAGACATAAAGACCTCTACTTCTCTTCGCAGCTTTGAACGGCGCGGTTCAACCGAGCGACAAAAACCTAAAGTTTCTTTTGTCTCCGATTCAGCTTGAGTCTAGGATTCTGGACAGTTGAAACTCGCGGAAGCTCGTAATCCAATCCTGATTGGTCAAGAGGATATAAGCCGCTTGTGAGAGAAAAAAGTGAACGAAAGAAGAGACAGTAGTTCGCAGAGACTGAGAGGAAGAGAGAGACAGGGAAGATGAGAGGGAGAAAGCGAAGGAGAGACGACCGCGAAGAGAGCATAGCCTTCGGCCAAATGTGAAGGCTCGTGGGGGGCATTAAATAACCATCACGGCCAGCTGGTCTCCAGATGTCACTGGCGTCGAAGCAGCTCCGTCAGCCTGTGCAAGTTGGAGGCTGAGTGACTTGATGTTCTTTGGCTTTTCCATTCCTTATTTTTTTTTGTAATGGGGGGGGAAGGGATGACAGAATTCCTACTCAACACTGTATTTTTTTATTTCATCTTCGTCGACCGAATCGTCAAACTGTGAAGGTTGTATTCAAGGGAAAAAAGGAGCAGAAAACCCAGCCAACCTGCCAGTTGATTTCTCTTTCACTCCAAGGACGGGATATTTTTTTCGTGTTTTTGTACTTCCTTTCTGACGCTTGTTCAAAAACTTTTACAATCTGTAGGAAGCGGAGCTACTACGCCAAGTTGACGTGAATGCAGCTGCAGTGTTCGTTTCTGATTTGGGTTTTGTACACGTGCCGAATACCGCCTCCGAGTTTTCGATGCTTGATAAAAAAGTACGGACTGAAACCTTAATGAAGCGTGGAGTTGTACAGACGAGGCCGCGAGCATTAACGTGCGAGGAAAATTTCCCATGTCTGAGCACCTGCTTTAACATTTCATTGCTGAGCCCCTTTGGTGCTTTGGGCGGTACAGCTGATGTGCTCCAAGAAAAAAAACACTGATGGGACGTGAATGGAAGATTATAAACAGCAAATTACCGCCAGCTTGTTCATGTTCATTGCAGGAAGAAGTCCTATTCCAAATATTTCCAGCCCTTCTTGTCTTGAGTAACCGAGTTCATTTTCTTCCCTAAAGTTTTCTTAGTTCATAGATCTCTAGAGAAGGTTGGTCTTCCCTAGGTTGTTTGTCGTACCTTTGTAACCCATCTCTTAAACGTATGGTCCATTTGCCAACCGTCTATCGCAAATGTACCGCCAAAACACACTTGTTTGGTTAATAATGCTTAATAATGCTGGCTTAACAATGTGAACAAAAATACTTTTATTCCAGTCCCCCACAAAAGTAAATTGGAGGACGTACACTGAGCACTTTTTAGTTGACAGTAAAAAAAATACAAGAAAGCAGAAATAACATCAATGCTAGAGATAACCATAGCACACGTCACGCTGCACCAACGCCATGTGGCACAAACACGTGCTGACCTATCTCTAAGACATAAACTTAATCTTTTTTGGGAGAGGGACAACGAGGGTACGCTAACACAGTTTTCTTTTTCGCGGTCTATTTCTGCAGCCTGAATTATTTATCCGGTTAAAATATTTTAACCAGAGAAATAATTGAGAAATAATAAGCGAGGGTACGCTCACACAGCTTTCTCTTTCGCGCTCTTGATATCTGCCTAAATTGTTTTTCTGGTTAAAATATTTTAACCACAGAAATACCCAGATAAACAATGGAGTCTGCAGAAATAGAGTGCCGGAAAGGAAACTGTGTTAGCGTACTGTCGTTGTCCCTATCCCAAAAAGGGATTTTCTGTCCTAGAGATAGTTCAGCACGTGTTTGTGGCACATGGCGTTCGTGCAGCGTGATTACTGCTTGGGGTATCTGCACCATTGGTGCTATTTCTACTTTATTGTATTCTTTGAATGTCAGCGCATATATGTGACATGCCGAAAAATAAAAAAAATCAGTTGTAAGTAAGCGCTCGTGCTTGTCACTTTCTTCTTGTGTTCCGCCTGTGTTGCGCTATTCCCCTCTTTGTAATTATGCACCAACTCACACAAGCCTTAACCATTGCAAGCTTTATTTTTAGTTTAGTTAATCCAACAAACAAAAGTGCGAATACTAATTTACTATGACTGACTGCTACTCCGCCGCATCGAAGGTAGACCAGTCTGGTTTACGAAATTTTATAAAGCTCCTAAGGTTTAATTAGCCTGGAGGTGGCCCATCAGACGTTCTCTTCTATTGGCCCATTGGGACCATGTACGCATGTGCATCTGCGCCCGCACACCTGCGCCATGTGTGTGTTATGTCATATCCCAGAGTGTTAGCTGTATCAGGTTTGTGCGCGGGCTATAGCAGCAGCTCCTTGAACGTGGTAACGTCAGTGTCATAGGGAGTCATAACGATCTCACTTGGAGGTTGCGATGTGTCAGTACTGATGACTCTGAAGGTGCAGTTCAGATCCGAAAGCTGCTTTAGGGATGTCGTGCACGTTGCAAGGCACACCATTGAGCCCGCAAGGGAATCCGGCTGAATCGCAGTGCGGACGAGAATCGACAAACATTTTCGACGTAGCAGTTTGTGATTTACGAACAAAAAGTAAATCTTCACCGCTTAACCACCCAACCGCGCTCCTTCCAGAGTTTTAGCACAGCAATATTATTTTAAGGCGAAAGCCGTTCTTAAAGCAGTGTGCGCCTGTGAGGGTTTATGTTGCTTTATTTGTTGCTTGAGAGGAGGAGTGCGCTGGCTTCTCGAAGAGAGCCACGCCGCTGCTGGTCTTCTTATCTGGGGGTGAATTATAAAATCCCCAATTTTAATTAGTTCAAAAATCGGTTCACGCGCAGTAAAAGCTTTGGAAGAAGGTATGTGACACTTCCGTGACTGAGGAGCAGGTTGTGGATGTTTTCGGCACTGGGACATTGTGGAATTTTCTTTATTCCTTGGTTCCGATTGAAGTTTCGCTAAAAACTGCATGGCAGTTTTTTTGGCGCCCTAATTATTTTTCGATGCAAGTTAAGAGAAAAAAGAACGTAGGACGCCTAAGATTAGCCTTAAGCAGGGAACGCGATAGCGTTATCACGCACGGCTGCGACAAAGACACTAGTGCGCCCGGCGGAAATATTCGCACCGCTCAGGTATCATGTTATCAAAAGAGCGGACGCATGCTAGAGCGTATTCAGGCCAATTCATAGTCTGGCGCAGCGCTAGCGACGGGAACAGGAGGTCGGGTTAAATGACGTCTAGTTATTCGCTTCAACTTGTCACTAATACAAACCTCTTCATTTATACTTCGGTGCGTTCGACATAGTGCGCCGTACCGCACTGTTTTGATACATGCGTCCATATTCGGTGTCCTACATGACCCGAAACAGCGAACAAGCTAGAGCCTGTAGCAGACCAAATGTAGAAGCGCCCTCCATCATCACCCTATACACAATGCCACAATGTAGAGGTATGGCGAGGCTGGCGTCGTCGGCGCCAACTGAAGCATGCTGCCGCATCTCGCGCTGGCTACCGCCGAGGAGCGCCGACGACGCGGAACGTCGGCCACGCCGAGGCGCCGATTTTACAGTGGTGAACTTTCCCTTGCGTAAAGTCACCGTGCAGCGCGTCAACGTTACGTCGCAGTGTAAAAACACTTTGCGCCCTTAGCGCTGACGTCATCGCATTCCGTAACGACGCCCACGTCCGGTCAAAACTTTCCACTCCTGTGCCTACGCCACATGTTGGAGCAACGCCTTGGGATCCAGGAAGTTTGAGTGGGAGCCGCCACGGGGGCTACGGAAGTTCCCTACGCCGCCGACAACGCCAAATTTTCTGTGTCGTGGGGCGTTGTTAACGCTGCCGGTTAAAACTACAATAACCTCACCGTCTTTGCAAAGATTTTTCTTGCTGCGGACGATGACAGCACCAGGGGTTGGAAGTCACCAACTTGAAAGCTGAGCTGCAAGCCCAAATGAACAACAAAATCAGCGTGAAGCAGCTAGTAAATTCCTTTTCAAGGGACTGCGTGAGTTTGTGGGTGATAGACAAACATACGGATCCATTTTGTGCAGCTTTTGGGTGGGTACGAAGCACATTTTTTTCATAACCTCACGCAAAGTCACAGTTTTGTGTATAGCGTAAGATTTCTCGCGGGATTTGTTCAAAGCAGCGTCTTCTTTAGACGGCCTCGTAGTTACCAAGTGACACGACCCGGGAAGACAGGGATTAGGACGCCTCTATCTTTTCTCCATTGAATTCATGGTTTCTCATTCAACTTCTCTCACTTAAAATCCTTCCCTTGAAATTTAATGAAGGGAGGTAGAATCACCGGGTGTCCACCCACGATACAAGGGAATCTAACATGGCCCGTGTTAAGTTCCCCTGTCACCAGCAGGATCAACGCTCCCCAAAAAGCCTTCTTAAGCGACGCTGGATCAAACTTTACGATTGATTAATAATGCGAAGGAGGGGCCGCGGGACTTTCCGAGTCAAAAAAAGCGACAAACGAGAAGATAAGGACCTTGTTATCTAAGTTCGTATTAACGCACATATTCCTCGATCTCCGACCGAGCAACGCACCGTTGGCCCTGGCTCGGTCGCCAGGCAGCTTGAGTCGGCCAGTTTACCAGACTGTCCGGCCCCCTCCCGCACAATAAGCGCGCTGGCGCAGACCCTCGTCCCAGCGGGTTGGTCACGTGATTAATTATAAGTTTGAGATCTGCGAGTTTAATTGCGAAGCCCGGTAGGCAAGGGTTTCCTCCTCGGGGCATACTCGTGGGCGGCTGAGTAGGGATTGGCTGGGAAGTAGGAGGGCGCACACAGGTGAAGGAGCTAGGATTTGGGACCGCGAGAGTTCACGACCGAAAGAAGAGGGTAGAGTGTGAATAAGAGTGCAATGGGCTGAGCAGGGGATTTACCGCGGACCCGAGGGCGCAGCAGCATAAGCTCCGTGAAATTAAAAAACGGACCGGTAACTCGCTCTTTTATTCACAATAAGAGTAATGGTCGGGTCAACGGGGAAACGATTACTGTGTGCGCGCAGGGCTTAGGAGGGGGCTCCGGCTGCCTCCACTGCGCGAACCCTGAAATCGCCGGAGCGTGACCTGGAGTGTAGGAAGAAGGTTAATCTCGCTCGTGAAATTGGGTGCATGATCTTTTCAGAACGTCCTCCTACGCGGAACAATATCCACCCTTTTGTCTTTTCCGCTGAAAGTCGCAGGGCTGGATATTTTGTGAGAGCAAAAAACCACGGTTGTTGCCCCCAAAAAACTCGCGCTTGGCGAATAATTACATTTAATCTGGCTTCTTCGTTCGTTTAAAGGGCGAAGTACGTAGTTCCATGGGTGATTCTACCTATAAGTACTGCTTGTTTTCTTTTGAGCGTGTCAGGTTCTTTGAGGCCATATCGATGATGTGCGATGCGCTGATTTCATTCATTCATTCATTAAGGCCAAAGAAGACCGTGGAGCATTCATTCATTCATTCATTCATTCATTCATTAAGGTCAAAGAAGACCGTGTGATGAATTCATCACTGTGCTATCCCAAACCTGTATGATACGGGAAACATGGATTCTTCGGGCTTGTTCCTCCTCCTTTATTTTACCCTTATTTCTATTCTTTTTCCGACTGGCATTAAAGTGTTAGTCTAGCGATTTTTTTGTCTCCATTGTATCGGCTGGGAAGAATGTGGCGTCTCAGATTTACTTTGAGGAATATTTACTGCTGTCTACCGTCAGTGGGAGGTGGATGGTTCGAGTGATGCAAGAAGAGCAGCAGTAATGTTATTGTGAGAAGACATGCTAAAGGTAAGGTGAGTAGGGGGATTATAACCAGCACCTTCCGGCATTTCCCCTTTTTTTCATCATGCGCACTTCAATGCACTTTGAGAGGGAGATAAAATCAAGCTTTCACCGAGAGAGAGAATAAAAGTTCTTTATTGAGAAAAAAATGAATTAAAATGGAATCTTCGGGGTGGATATACTGCTTTCGTATCGTTCTCTGACAACACTGAACTGCGAAGGAAAGCCGCTCCGCATGCCTCTTTGAACGATTTAATTTTTCCGTAAGGCCATTGGATCACGAGGAGGGACATCTTTCGTAAGGCTTGGTCCACCCGTCAATAAACATCACCACCACCACCAGTGGTGAAAGACGTAGAGTGGAAGTTTTTTTCTGGACATTGCCATACTACTGATGTATCAAGAAGCCACGACCAATTCTCGCTTTTGTGACAGAAAAAAGGCTGTGCTTTGGGTTGGTTGAAAGGAGTCCGAAGCCTTTCATATACTTGTTTATTTCGAAACAAAGGAATTCCGCACAAACAAGCGTCGACTGCATTGGCGAAAATCTAACCCTCGGTGCTCAAGTACACGAATTAATTAATGCCGATTATGGTGGCTGGTCTCCATTTTTATTCTTTTTGGGTGGGGGTTCCACTCCCACTGCAAGTAGATACGTGAGATAAGCTTCACGTGTCGGTATCTCACAGCAGCGATATTCAGTTCCGATATTTGTACAAGCCCGGCGCTTCGATTCCGGGAGTGAGGCTGAACGTTAAATAAGCGTGTTGATACACCGCGCGTCACTTGTACACCGACATGCGAAACACCACTCCGCCACTTTAAAGCGAAGCTTTAGTGTTGTCACTGATGGCATCTGGAACACAAAAACGCCCTGGAGGAACGCCAATTTTCTCTGGCTATGATGATGAATGATCTTGGGTGAAGTGAAAAAAAAAAAAACGCTTCAGTGGCCGGAATCCAACTTCGGTCCCTCGAGTTATGAAGACGGCGTCTATCGGATTTCTCCATTTCGACATTGTCGGAAATTCAGTCAGACAAACACCAAAACAAACACCAACAAACACCAACAAGACAAACACCACTGAGACAAACACCAAAAAATCCGTCACGAGGAAGCTTCGCGTTTAACCATCATTGTCGTTAGACGGAAATGTGCACTATTTTTTTTTAACAGAATGAGTATAATTAAAATAAAAACAATTTTGAGCAAACCAAAATGCCTGTCTTCGGGAAAAAAACTTAGCATTGCAGGGGGTTGAAACCGCTCTGTTCAATTCAAAACCCGGGACTCTGCTCTGGGCTACTGTACTATTATGAGCAATATGAACGGGAAAACAGGAACGCGTGGCAAATACCGTCCAAGCAGACTCGGAGCGATACGCGGATGGCGCAGTGAAAAACAAAGGGGTAAAGGAGGGAGCACTTCCACTAACTGCTGGCACGCCCACCAGGTTGGAATTTCTACAATGCAGCAGCTTGCGTCATTTCGCCGATAATGAGGTATCGTCCGACAGCCGATAAGACGCATGGAGGGAATGGGGACAGATGTTAGAACAGCGTCCCCCTTTCCACTTTGGTTCCTACGGCGGCCGCTGCGTATCACTCATAGCTGGGTCTGAGGGTGTTTTCTACGCCTTCCTGTGTTCCCTTTCATATTGCTCATAATAACACATATAAGCGGAGTCTTTTGAGTAGTTACGATAAAAGAAAAACGAGTGCTCCCGCCTAAACAGTAGATGGCACTGGTTGGAAAGGAAGTGCGTCGCTTGAGCCTACCGGGAAATGGAACATAGCATCATCACTCTAGTCACGTTCAACATGATATGAATTAAAAAAAATTAGCTCCCCGAACTTCCTAATGTGTCAACAGAACTTAGCTAAGCCAATCGGGGTTGGAGAGTGCTAGGAGAAAAACGGCACTTCCGACCGTACTTTCCTGCAAAAAAGTGCGCGTTAATTGATGGAACAAACTGAGTACGTGGCAACTGCATTCTATCAATTGTTTTGGTAAGATAGTTGAGCACTGTTTACAGCTCACTTGAATGCACGTTTACGACATTAATTACGAGCTTTAAATGAGTGACGTAGACAGGAAGACATGGCACTGGTAAGCATAAAATTTGTTAAAAATGTAGACAGGATCAAGTACAAAAGCAGATGCTTGAGAACCTTTTTGAAGTCAAAACTTGCATACATAGAGCGTTGGAATCACCTCTTAAGTGGAACAGGACATTAGATCACGTGGACTCTCTATTTACACGCCTACCTGAAGATAATAAATCTAGTGGGGTGCACACGTTCTTTGCAAGCCGGCTTAGCCTAGATGGTACAAGCCTGCAAGCAGCATTTGTGGATTCTCATCCAGTAAGCCACCATATTCTGCGTGCAAATTGCTCCACGAAAATCTATTTATGCTTACTCTGTGCGTGTCCCATTCTAAATGAAAGCATAAATTGGTTTTTCTTCGCTGCACAATAAAAAAACGCAGTGTCTAGAGTGCCGTCCGACGGCACTCAGCTCAGCGCCCCAGGCATGGCTAAAGTGCCGTCCGAAAACATTCGAATATTTAAGGCTGGGCTGATACAGGCCACAGCATCTACCATTATGGTGTAGAGGTTGCGTGCACGCTTCACGCTTGAGTACTTATCTAGTGTGTTGCGTAAAAGATTGTATAATAACCTTGTTGATTCCGTACTTCCCGTTCTTTGTATAGATCGTTGTACCGCGTAAGGCCAGGACAGGGATGTGCTTAAGCGTGTGAAACGTATGGTGATTGCCCATGGGTTAAGACGTTTTTCTTTAAACTTCACTCGGGCGTCCCTTGATGTGAAAACGTGGCAGAAGGAAAGGGAATGTTTTTGCCGGGGCGGGGTTGACTGCTACCCGTGCAGAAAACCTGAGACTGTAGGACACGTGTTTTTGGATTGCTGGGACGGGGTCTTCTTTTGGGACGTGCTTCAGTGGACCCTCAAAAAAGATTTCCCCCTGGACGCTCACGGCATTAGGTTTTTACCGATTGAGAGTGACGAAGTACCTTACGACCTCGTGATGGTCCTGGCCCTACATGCAATTAGGAAATCCCGCATGGCCATACGCCATAGGGACGTTGACGCTAAATGGTCAAGAGAATATTTCGGTGATTCAATGCGTATGATTATTGAAGATGTAAAGGGCTCAGCCTAAGCCTCCAGAGTGGTTGCCTGTGATGGAAACAGTGACCAACCTCAAACAATTTTAATCGTTTTTCTGCTGGCAAGGTGATGACTAGCAGTTTTATCGTTGTAGTGTTTTGTTTGATGATGCTTGTTTTGTACTGAAATATTGCAATAAAGAAAAAAAAACCGTTACGGTGTAGAGGTTCCGTCTTAGGTTTCCTGTTACTGAAGTCGGTTGTTCGAACCCGGCTGCGCTACCTTTAGTTTTTTGCGTTCTCAAGTTAATTATATTTTGATGTCTTCGATTAGTTTTTAGTGTTTCAAATAATTTTATCACTTCGTTTGGTTTAGTTATGTTAGGGTAGATTAGGTTAGGTTAGTTTACGTTACGTTACGTTAATGGAGGCCAAGTAGGGCCAAACGCGGCATTTTTTTATCGAAATGTCGTTGGACGTCACTTTAGTGGAGTGCTTATATAACCGTCGCACGGCACTCTAGACACAGCCATAAAAAAAGCCACAGCGGGTCACTGTGTTACCGTCATTGTTGTTTCTCTTACTGAGTAGAGAAAATTTTTGTTTCGCATAAAATTAGAATACGTGCCCCTGGAAAATGTAGTGGATCTAATGAACTGCGAACTCGCAATTGTTTATCACTGTCTATCATTTTAGCGCTGCCCAGGTCACAAAATCTCGCGACGTGGTGCGTTTGTTTGTTTTGCTGGTGTATTCAAAACATGGATGTCCGTGCCAGAAATAGAGATAGGCAAAAAATCTAGCGCAAACATGATCAGGCCTGGCCGGGCTTCGGAACGCATACATATCCGAATGAGACGCGAAGGAGTAGGGAGAGACCGGCATCGCGAGCGACAACGAGTGAATGTGCCAATCAAATAAACAGAAAACGGTGCGAAAATGGCGGCAGAAAGGAAACGAAAATAGAGCAAAATGTTGCACGCGATGCGAAAAAGACGAAAAGGGTGGCGGCGAGATTATACGCGTGACGGGAAATCACGCTCTGTTGGCCTTCGCACACATCGTCAAGAATCCCCCGACGCTGACACGAAAGGGAGATGGGTGAAAACGGGAGGCCGTTTGGCAAACACCGAGATGTCGGTCCCTGGACACACACACACACACACACACACACACACACACACACACACACGGCCCGGATCTTTTTCTCGCCCTAATTGAATGCAGCAGGAAGAAAGGCAGGAAAACAAGTCCCGATTCGAACGTGACGGGAAACGACTGCCTGCTAGAGGAGACGACGTCTGCAGGTGATGCTAAATTTGGTGACGAGGTTACTAGCTTATTTCCTCTATTTGCCGAAGTAAGAGAGACGACAGGGGAGAGAAGCGTTCCATGCGCCCGGTAGCATACAAATGGCGGCGAAAAAAATAGGCGTGATATCGTTGGAGCTATTTTCTAGTTCGTCTTTCTGTTGTGTGGTGCGGTGTCTCTACACGAAATGGTATTCCTTCGGGAAGCTGCTAAATCTGGCATATGAAGGCCTAGAAGGCAAGAAAAAGTGCTAATAAAAGGCTGAAGTATGAAAGAAAGAAAGTCAACTGGACTCATTTGCCAACTGGCGTCACGGGAATATAACTAAACGGGTACAGTAACCGTTAAACTGCTTCTGCAAGCAACCATTAAACAAATTGTGCCTCAGCCTTGTTCTTAGTATCTCTCTTTAGCTCTCTTTTTTATTGCGAAATGGTTGCTTCCAATACTAGGCTACATGCGCTGTTTCCATGATGACACGCTTCTCTACCTCCCATGCTCCCAAGATCTTCCGAGCGTGGCGCTGACATGGAAGGTATGTTTGCAGCTTCTACGACAAATAGAAAAATGACGTCTCGCTCAACGATCCGATTCCCGCTGGTGCTTATTATCTGAGGGAAGCAGTTGTGCTCACGTTGCCTTGTCCGTGCAACCAAGTTCAGTAGTACACTGTTTTACCTAACGTGTTGAGAAGGACGGCAAAAGAAAATCTAGGCACAGAATCGCACTACAATTACTCATCGCTGAGTGCCATATCAACACAGAAATATAGCAATCTAATAACCCAGCGCATCCAGCCAAAACGTAGAGCCTTAATGCCGCACATTTCCTTCTTTTTTAAAATAGATGGAACTTAAGTATTGACTTAACCGTTAGAAATTTACTCACTTGCTTGTGCATGCAACAAAAAGCGAAAATCCCAGCAGAGGGGAACTGAAACCGTATTCGGTTAAGGATGAAGTCGAAAGAGAAGTACTTCTTGTTTTCTCTCTTTAAGCAACTAGTCATCTTTGTATCATGAATACATTTTGAAAATAAACAATGCTTTAGTTATTATTTACGTGCACATGACCCGTGCTTTTTTCAAACAGGAAGGCTCTGGGCTACTGTGATGTGGCCAAAATTCTTAATATTTCATTTTTTAGCAGGCATTGCAGGGAGGAAAATTGAAGCCCGGTACGAACGCTACTCACCATTATTTAAAAACGATATATTGGTGCCTTCAGTTCTCAGGGTAGAGTCAGCGCTAACTTCGCCATGGAGGTCACCATCTTGCACGTACGTAACAGTAAGTAGACAAACTATCACAAAACTGACAACTACAGAACAACTAACCAGCAGTTGTTAAAAGAGCACGAATTTCGGGATTGACATTCGGGATCACGCTCCTAGTAACTACATCCCTCCGCTTAAGCTGTGCACAGTTTCAAGATAGCCATCACATCTAAGTCATTTCACAAAAACACCATTTATACATGATCTTTCCTATCAGTCTTAACAGAGCTTTCGAGCGCGCCGCCCAGGAACAGCAGGGGCACTGCATGGAACTAGTCAGACGAATAACGAGTCTGCGGTCACTCCTCCATCGTGGACGAGGGAGAGGTATGCGGGCGCTCTTCCGCTGCGTAGAGGAAACTCTCCCCCCCTTCTCTCTCCCCCTCTCTTTGCTTACGTTGGCTATAAGTTGACGGACAGCGCATGGGGACCGGAAAGCAGCGTGGGGCCAAATTAAAGAGGTGTCAGATCGGCAAACATTGGTGCAGCGGCTGTCAGGGGTGGTGTGCCCTTCGGCGACCCTCAGCTCCGACTCGAGAAGAGGCCACATAGCTGTCATGAACCAAACTGTCCACCGCGAAGTGTTTACCTGGAAGGACCTCATTTCGGCATCCACGTTAGGAGGTGTCCCTTTTATGTTTCATGCCCGTTCACCCGTAATAACATAGTAACCCCCTGGTCCTGACACGATTGATAATTTATCTTGAGTTCTCGTCGCTGTTGGATAGCTTCCTTCAGATAAGGGTAAGAGGAATCACGGCTAGAGGCAACCGCAGAATAGACAGCGTGACAAGTTGATGCTGCATGGATTTACTAGGTGTAGATGTTTTCTGCGCAATTATGAGGCTAGAGAAAATGCTTAGGGCAGAGAAAGTACAAGGGAATAAACTAGGTAATGATGGATAGCTTAGAAACGGTGGGGAAATTAAAGAAATTTAACTGTATAGCTTAGTGAACCAGAAATGCTTTTTGCTACGGTATCAAAACTTTCTCACAATTTCACCGACAAACCCCACCCTCCTGCAGTGTGGATGTAATACAGAACCAAAAAAATAGTATCGATTTGAGCACGTTCGTACTGGGAGGCCTCATTGGCGGTAATCTAATACAAGGCACTCATTTGGGGTAGCAGGTCCTCAATAGATCACCAAAAAGCATCAGTGTTAGTCTGAAAAAAAATTATTCACCTAGTGTTTTCAGTTTTTCAAACTAATCTGTGGCTTTTTGACGAATTTTGAGCGAACTTCAATCCTTAAATTGCATTTTTAATTGCTCACTCGTTGGCTGTTTCCTGGCCCATGTATTTTTCATCCATGTAATTTGAGGGTTTCCAACTTCACGCCGCAATTGGGGTTTTTGTTTGCTGTTTTTTATGCCTATACGAGACTTCCCATTTTTCTGCCATTTGCAGCGTGCCTCTTCCCCGAAGATTTAGAAAGTTAAATGCCCTTCCTTTGCACCCTAAAATTTAGCTATTGCACTGAATTGTATTTCAGCGTTTATTTTTTCTTTTCATTTTATATTGCCTTTAAACACGCCATAGCTCTTCTCGGGCAGGCGTTGGTCCTTCTTTATTGGGGCAGGGGATAAGAAGTAACTTTTACGAGAATTTAGAAAGCTCTGGTTAGCTCTGCATGCCACTAAATTTTCATGTTTATTTTTCCTCCGTTCTCTCAGATGAAATCAGTTTTGACGTCTTAGAAACTTGTCTGCAGTATGTAAAAGCCTTGAAACTGATTTCAGCGGTGTGTGATCATGCGGGTGTAGCTGATAGTGTATGTGCGTGCGTGTGCCTTTAAAATCAGTTTATTGAAACAGTTATATGCTGAAAAGCAGCTTACGAGTAACAGACCCTGATGAGCAGCAGAATGACAATGAAACAGGCTTGTATGTATTATTTTCTTCTTTATCGGTTTTGTTTCGAGCTATGTATTCACTGAACTTCGCTTTAAAAATCGGCAAAAGCAAGGTGATTTGTAGGCTTTTTTATTTCAGAGTACTCCGTTTCCAACTCGTTTTTGTGCAAGAATATAAGCCTGGCGAATTCTGACACCTATACGAGCACATACGTCTACCTTAAAGAACTGGAATTATTTGTCCGTGACAATTCGCTTTCCGCACTCATTGGTACTTTGCCATCGAGAGCAGTGAGTTTTCTTTATATCTTAGTAAGCGAGGAGTTACTATCTACCTCTCAGCGGCCATTCAAGTATTTTTACAGTATTTGAAAGGAGAATTACAGCGTTTTCAACTGGGCGTAGGATTTCGTTTTTGTTTTCATAAGAACGGTTTGATAAGAACGATGGGCCTGGGGAGATGGGCTCCTCCAGTGAACACGTTCTCAGAACGGAAAAATAATAATAAAAAAAATAAGCGCGCTAAAAGAACCCCTATACACCCACGTACCGTACACTTCATACGACCCAAAGACAGGTCCACAAATACGAGGGAAGCAAGCGAAAACACTCGGAACAAAACACGAACGTAAAGATGCGCTCAAATTAAAGGCGAATTTAACGACGCCAGAAAGTGGGTGTGAAATTAAAAAGTACGGAGCCCGTATCGAGTGTTTTTGTAATGCCCTGTAATAACTTCTGCAGAGTTTTTCAATTTCATTTTTTTTTGATAGGTTTATTTCATTTTGCTTTGATAGACGAAGAAGCTCAATAAACAAAGTGCGGCTGGTGAACAATGCATCGATGGAAAAAAAACTGTTTTCGATCGATGAGAACGAAATCACTCTTTGTAGACGTGACATATTATGTGTACGCCTTCATGTGAGCGAGGAGGCCTACCTCTGTGTGGGCGCACGCCCACGTGTCCGCATGCGTGGGTGCCTCCACAAAGGTGTTTTCAATATTTCGGCCGAAACGTTAGAACATGTCTTTTTATTGTCTTGGTACATGTACACCTACCCACCAACATCTCTATACGATGAGCGTTCTAAACAAAGTGTATTTAGTTTTGCCCGTAAACACAGCTAGTGGAATCTTTGTGAAGACGGTTTTTTGTTACCTTGCAATGATTGCAATGTACAAATGCCAAACACCCGAGGTCATCCAAGCAGTTACGTTTTGATAGCATTAAGGTGCGGCGCGATCTCCACATTTACTCAGCGCTGTAATTTCAGCGGTTGTTGATTCCAAACCATTCTAACGAAAGCCAAAGCCTGTTTAGCCGTGATACGTATTCTAAGTGTGCTGCCAAGTCAATGCAAAGTGCCGTAAATAATTTTTCATCTCTAGTCAGAATGAAATTGCCTTTTGTGGAAATAGATTTTCATGAAGAGAATCCATGCAACACTACGCCAAACCAACCATTGTTTTTTGCGTGTGGGCGTATGGGAAATGGTGATAAAACGTTATTGTTGACTCCCTTACTGGCCCACCTTTTCTTCATTGCTGAAAGTACGTAAGATGATTAGACACTGAAGGTGACGTTAAATACCTGCCGTGGACTTGCTCAGGTCTCAGAAACATCCGAGTTCAAAACGTTCGAGGCACAGGGCTCCATCCTGGGAGACCTCCAGATCTGAAGCGTTGGCTATGGAGGCCCCCGTACCGGTGTCTTCTTGGATTTTTGCGTGAAACTGGTGCAATGCTGTACCTTTAAACCTTCCTGTTATGCCGTAGTGCAATCTCTCGCAATTAAAAAAAAAGCCCACCAGATTTGTGGCTAGCTTGAGAGGCTTTCTCATACAAACACAGTTGTCGGACACACGCTGCCGACCCAGGCTTCCCCCGCTTTCTCACAAGCCTGCGAACGCATTGCGCTCCCCTCACTCAGTTCCTCATCATGCCCTTCGCAACGAACGCACTCCTTTTACATATCTCTACTCCATCTGGACTCCTCCGCGTACACGTCTATCTGATTTACGCCCACGCGCCCCGTACCTCACCCTCTTATGCACTCGGTCTCTTCTTCCTACGTTCGTGCTATGATAGTCTCGAAAAGTTGTTGCTGTTTCCTTATTTTCCTCTCCCAAGAAAGGGAGACCCACCCCAGTCCTAGGCAGGCGGTGGCAGCAGACTCTGTAAGAATGCCGGGCGCAGATATTGAGGCAAGCTGCACGGGCCTTCCATGACGGAAACAGGCGGCGGCCGATATTGCTCGCTGCGGAACGAACGTTGCACTCAGGTCGAAGGGGGAGACAGGCAGTGGTGGTAGGAGGGAGCCGGGTGCATCGTAAGGGCACGCTACTATATCACACCGTCATCTACGCCTGGGTACGCCACTTGCGCACCTACCTTACTTCACTCAGTTCTTGCCTTTTCGTGCCTGCACGTGCTCCAGTAGTAGATTTTTCTCTTTTTATTCTATAGTACGGCATGCCTTCGGCTATAAATGGCACTGGCGTGCGCGGGCTGTATTTGATAACGTCACCCGAGGCCCTTCTTGCTCGCCCAGCCAACGAGGATTCGTCTGCTTTTGAGTGCAAACAGTGCATTAGCGCTTCTAGAATTTCTTTTCTGATTTGGCTACACCACATGGCTGTATTAGTAGCATGAGCGTATTGGGCCTTCAGCATATATCAAGCGAAAACCAAAACAGCGAAAAAGGGGGGAATTGCACACGATGCTCTTGGATTTCGCCGTTTTTTCAGGGTGATGCTCTGCCTTCGTTGCTGACTTTATTGCAACGAAAGGGTGCTTAGGGCAGGCCCGCATTGAAACCGGTGACCATTTGCCTCCCCGGTTTCGCCTGTGAGTAATTTATAAATCTGATTAGGGTAGTTTTATTGAATACTCGCGGAATGCTTCAGTTTGTTGTGTTTCTCTTTCTTCCAGCAAGGCAAACTGAACCCATATTAGTTTTTTGGTTCCTGTAAAGCGTGCTCTGCCGTAATCTGACTCTGAGCGTCAAAAAGCAAACTTTAGAGATAGTATAGCCCGGTTTTATAGTTGATAACGCATCAGTCAGTCGGGTATGCATAAAAATATATAACACGATTTTGTGAGTTTCGATGTTTCTCTCAAAGGCTACCAGCTAGTCCAGGTTTTTCGGTTCACTCCACCATAAAAAGAGACAATTTATGCCGCTAAACCTGCAACGCTGGCAGGAAAACTCGTTTTTTTGGTTATCATTTTTCTTTCCCGGTTCTTGCATTGAGGATAGAACCAGACTAGTGAGTCATCCAGATCAACCCTTTCATTTTGCGTCCCCAGGCAGGAAATCACACATGTCACAAAACGTATAAAAAATCATTCAAGCGCCTCGCGTAACGGGAGATCCCCTCTGGGTGGGAAGTCCAGGCGCCTTACCCCTTTTCATGGCATTTTTCTTCGCTGGGTATTCTGTCTATAGCAGAGGGTGGCCTCGTTTATGCCTTTATTCGCGAAGGGGAACCAGAGAACAGGCCGACTCGCAGGTTCCACCCGCACAGCTTCCAAGATGAAAGAGTCGTTGTCTATCGGCCGAGGACTGCCAATTTCCGGCAGTCCTGGCTAAGCTCGCCGCCTCGTTTCACCGAGCTTATCGGCCCGGTCGCTTTGACTGGCATGCCATAGCCTTCTCCCTCCCTATGCACCCTGGCTTCGCTACTGGGATTCCGGCTCCGACACGGAGCTTAGCCATCGCAGTAGGACGGTGTGCTTGCGGTGGTGGGTGGGCAGCTGAGACAAAGCAGGACCGTGTTGGCTCCCCTTGTCTTTTCTGTCCATCTTTGCGATTACCTCCATCCCAGCAGCAAATATAAGGCGGCTAGCTTTTTTTCCCTTTCAACTGAGCGTTGCGGGTCTTTGTAATCAGCGGCTTGCGGAGGTGCATGAGGGCAATGGTGGGAGGTTTTCATTTTTTTATTCCAACTATACAGTCACAGGCTAATGTACAACACGCTGTACGTGTACAATTTAGAAAGCATTTTTAATGTTTATGGAAAGAAAATGCGATTTCTTAAATAAACGTTATAGAATACCTGATAGAAAATATCCTTTATCGGTATTGGGACACTCTACGATGCTTTGCTGTCACAATGCGTAAAAAAAGCGATGTTTCAACCGTAATGTATGCACCCCTTATACGCGCCGCACACGAAGCTTGTCATGCCGCTTAGATGATTCGTCTGAAATGCTTGCGTGCCTGTTTGCTAGATATAACCTAGACTATATGCTAAGTCATATTCTTGACCACGGCATGGAAAATAGAAAATTTTAAACGTTAACATTCGGTCCTGTTCCTTGCATTCGTTGAGCAGTAACACGTCACTCCTGGTAAAAATGTCAATTTCAACAACTTTCCGCAGGTGGATGCTTTTAAAACGAGAAGAACCCCCTTTCGAGTGCAAACATACAAAGAGCGGCGCTTCGTGATACTAGATAAAAAGATACACGGGAGTCTAGTCTCGTTGTTTTATTGGAACGGACACCATCAACAAGTATTGAAAAAGAGTAGGAATTTGGGCGCTATGTGGTGCGAAAGTGCGATGTTTTATTTATGTCCTTCGTTTCCCTCCCGACGGTTGTTAATTGCGGAGAATTATTAAGTTTAACCGAGAAAAGCGTTCATAAGCTGCAGTTTTAGAAACTGTGGTGAGGTGCCAACAAGTCGTTTACACTTCATTGATTTAAAGAGGCAATTGTTTATTTATTTTTATTCAAGGAAAACTGATTTTCTTTCGTAGTCATGGCAAGGGGAGATAAGCTGGACATATGTATGCTGACCGGGCATGACTGGGGAAGACCTAACTCTGAACTAGCAGTTTTTTGTCATAGACGTAAATGACATAAATGGCCACCCTTGAAGACCTCTCAAGTAGCCATAGCAATATACCCATGAATATAGAATGACTGCAACAAATTTTTACACAACCATCCCGAATGGGGTATCGAACACATAGCGCTTGCTGGATCTTCGCCTGATAACAACACACACAAACGCTACACACACACACACACACACACACACCCACACACACACACACGCACACACACACACACACGCACACACACACACCACACGCACACGCACACGCACACGCACACAGCACCACACGCACACGCACACACACACACACACCCACACACAGAGCGAAGGGAGAGTAACGCTTTTCAGGGGAGCCCATTGCAATGAAGACCCGGACAATCGAGCTAGTGAATTACCAGAAGCATACAAAAGCAATGTTAGCTCGACTTTGACTCATCAAGTGGTGTAGTTCTTTTATAATCGAAAGATTTGCGGTTAGCAAGACACAAGCGCGCGCTGTCTGTTGAAAAAGGTAGAGCAAAAGTACACTGTACGTATGTTTCCGAAAAAGTTTCCTTGCTCGTATGTTACACCTAGTGCTTCTGGTTTCCTTATGTTATTTTTGGAAAATTTCGTTGGGTGTTTCTCACTGTTTATTTTTAGCAACATTTTCGTGGTCTTTAGCTCATATATGGTAAATATTCAATTCTTCGAAATTCCGATGTTATCCTGGTCTATTTTATATACTTCAAACCATAGCAATTATTCGATATCTGAATGCGAACATGTCAGAAGTGTAAGACCAAATATTTTGCCCCAAAGGTTTGAATGGAAGGCACACATGTACGTAAACTAGCGCGAATAGTTGAAGACAACAACCTTAAAGCTTGTGGCAGTACACGCATACTTTATGAGATTTTTGTAGCTGATCGAAGCGCGCTGCTTTTGATTTGTGATTACCAGCCTAGAAAATGACCTTTCAACGTTTGCCCTAGAATTAGGTATTGTAAGCAGCCTCAGCGCGCAGCGAGGGAGCACTGGCTACTGCTCAGTGTAAACTCTTCAAAACGAAAGAGGTTCAGAATGTTACTGATTTCATAGCTCTGGAAGTTTGCAAAATCTTTCATGAGCTGGCTTATATACGAGTAGATAACCCTTGGTTAGATAAGGGTACTGAAAGACAGCAAAGAAATCTTCTAGTGGCCCCGGTTCCCATTGGAGATATTGCCAAAAAGTGCGAATGGCCAGTGGTGCCGATAACTTACAGATTATCCTAAATCCCGCAATTCGACCTTCATTTTTTGCCCCCGTGTACTCTAAAATCAGTGTTTATCAGATAAGTTCCAATGTTCAACTTGATTGATTGATTGATTGATTGATTGATTGATTGATTGATTGATTGATTGATTGATTGATTGATTGATTGATTGATTGATTGATTGATTGATTGATTGATTGATTGATTGATTGATTGATTGATTGATTGATTGATTGATTGATGAGTTTGACGCGCCGACGTAACGCAGGTGATGAGGCATGCCGTAGTGGAGGGCTACGAATTAATTTTGACCACCTGGGGACCTTTAACGTGCGCCAAAATCTTGAACGCACGGGCGTTTTTGGTTTTCGCCTCCATCACAAAAGCGTCCACCGCGGCTGGGTATCAAACCCGCGTCCTGGTGCTCAGCAGCACACACTTTGTCCAGACATTCACCAGAGATTGTTTTTTTTTTTCATTTTTTTTGCATTAGTCCGATAACCTGTAGCCCTAGTTATACCGAAATATTCAGGCTAATAACTGCGAAACTGAGCGCTTCTTTTAAAACTGTCCTTACTAAAAAAACTGCTTGCATTGCACTATCGGCGAGAGGAAGTCGAACACTTTTATCTTATTGATCGAAACGAATTTGCTACCCGACGTGGTTCGTCAGTGGCTAAGGATTCGATTTTGATGTGCTTTTATAGCGTGAGCTACACTGGCCGAGGTTAAGCAGTTTCGCGGGGCTCCTGGAGAGCCGTGCTGCGCATGCGCGAGGAGCAGTGACGTCACACGGCGTACAGAACGTCGCTCGCTGCCCGGCGTCTCACACACCCCATGCGCCCAGCGTCTTCGCCGACCTCCGTTCCAGCGGCCCGGTCCACTTGATTATCATTCGAGGGGGGGCCGTGTGTGGAACCGATGGCTCATGCGTCACCGCAACACCGGCGTACGCGGCGGAACCAGCCTAGCTCTGGAGCGATTGGTAACGCCGCGCCGGAGCCACCTGATAAATAATCATGTGTCAGATAATGCGTAAACCGTGTGCGTGTCATTGAAGCAACAGTACGCATGAAAATCAAGCTAATCCTAGACAACCAGGAACGCTAAGAATAACGAGCTGAACCTTAGCTCACGCTACGTATATCCTGGCATAGCAGAGCTAAGCCACTGTTAATTTTTGGGTAGAGGCCAGAAGCGAAGCCCCCGTGTGTCAGGATTTCGGCGCACGTTAAATGTCGCAAGGTGGTAAAAATTTTACACGCTCGTTGCATCTTTCCCTGTAAGTGTGCTATTTATTTTCCGCAACTTGCAATAAAGCGATCAGTTGATAGTCAGCGCTTGTGGTGTGTGTTCTGTCTGTCCTTCGTCAAAATGTGCGCTGTTCCTTTCATTGTATCTGACCACCAACTAGATCAACATGGTACTCTTTTGGGTCAAAATTATTCCGGAGCTATCTACTACGGCGTGCCTAATACCCGCAGGTGTAGGTTCTGAGCGCTAAACCCGCCACAAAAATTTAACGAGAGTATTTCTTGGGCTACTTAAACACAGAACTTTCTGCCTGTCTATCTGTATGTCTTTCGCTCTTTCCCTTGACTTGAGCCGCCCAGCCAACATAGAAAAAATTCTTTAACGGGAAAATTACATGCCTCAAAATTTTTTCTAACTACTAAATTTGAGTCCACACTTTATGCTTATCAACATCGTTTAGCTGCACTCTAAGAAATCGGCGCAGGTGGGCTTCACGACAACGCCCCAGAACGTGCTTAAATTTCAGCGTGCTTAAATGCGCGAATTTGGCGAATGACGAGGCCCAGCATGCGATTAAAGTAAAAACTAGTATCTGCGCTGGGACAACAGCGCACACGCACGCCTTGCGCAGTTCTCCCAGCGCAGATCCTAGTTTTTACTTCAATCGCATGCTGGGCCTCGTTATTCGAGAAATTCGCATATTTAAGCACGCTGAATGGTCGTTCGAGGGCGTTGTCGTGAAGCCCACCTGCACCGATATCTTAGAGTGTATTAGAAAGCATCAGACACCCTTGAGGCAAAATGTCAATACACAAGTGGTATTTTTAGTTTAATTTTAATTGCGAATACGTGGCTGCTTGACTTATAATAAAAATACCCGTTGAAGATGATGCTTAGGCCGGAAAATACGAAAAGGGCTCTGATTACCCTAGCGTCGTGGCAACCTGCCAAGAAGTCGTGCAGTAACAAAAGGTTCCGGTATACTGTGCTCGAGCAGTGGAATGCGGTAAAACCGAGGTGACTAGACCAAACCTCCACCGTATTTATTGTGGGAAGAGCGAGACGGGAGAGGAAGATTGTAATAGGGGGGCGGAAAAGAGAAAAGAGTTACTTACGTCGGACGGGCGACAGAAGGCCATCTCCTTTCGACGATATTTGAAAGGGAATCGAGCAGCGACGCGGCCAATTTTTGCAAAGGAATTTGATGAAAGATATTTGTATTGATGAACCAATATGGGAATTGGCGAGTTTGAATTTCACAAGGGGCAGTTTTAAATGTCATATTTGTTAATGCTTGTTCATGCCTTAACTTAGTCCTCGTTTCTTTCATCTTTTTGTTTATCATTAAAGTAGAGTGAAGAAATTTGATCTTTATTTCAATTTTGTCGTGAGTTATGAGGTTTAAGTTTGACGTAGTTGCTTCTTCTTAATCTATTGTATGTAAAAACTCGTTTATAAGAGAACTATTATTACAAGATTTATATGTTTATTTCGATGTTCAAATGTTGGGAATGCACATTTGTTCCATGCGTTTAAAACTTGAAGCTTGAATGTTTATTACGTTTCGTGTTTTGAAGACAATACTCTTCTGTTCCTCGGCCTGCTCTGCATGCCAATGCCGCACTCTAATTAATTGTAACTTTGTGATGTACTCAAGAATGAATTGTACCAGCGTGTACGTCAGGTAACGCGCATTAGATGATATTAGGAATGCCACCAAGAACTTGCTTTTCTGAACCCATTAAAATGATATATGTTTAACCATCTGCAGTGAGCGTAACAAGTTGGCTTCGAAAATTTTAGCATTCAAGCAGACTGGTCTTTGACCTAAAAGAAACCCAACAAAATCAATTTCCATAAATGCCCTATTTTGTACCTCCAGCAATCATTTTCTTAATGTGTAAAGTTTCGCCCGCAGGAAGAGAGTCAATAAACGCCACTATTGCATTTTATATTACGCCTAAAGTGATAGGTTTGTTCTCTTTTGTTTTCTTTTGTACTCGGTTTCTCGAAACATAAATTCCCGCGTGTGGGTATTTGTAGCCTTGATATATTGGCGTCTTGTGCAGAGACACACGTAATTCTTTTGCAACACTAACTTCAGAGTGAACAGAAAGCAACCGTTAATAGAGATTTGTTTATTGAGCCTACTAAAATTACTTATATTTATAGGTTCATAAACGCTTGGTGACCATATGTGCAATGTGAAATTCGATGCCCTTTGAAATTACTATTAAAGCAAGAACTGAAAAATCGTGGCCAAGGACGAATTCTTCTTTAAGTGCAAGGAAAGAAGGAAATAATAAGGGTAAACGGAAAGCAGGAATGCCAGGCAGGCTAAGGACTAGTTTGCTATCTTACACGTGAGAAAGGGGAGCAATAGAAAAAAGCAGGAAAAGAGAAAATAGGGGAGTCAAATATAGAGCATAAAGAGGAGTTCCCATCGCTGCAACACCATTGACGACGAAGTGCAGTGACTTCACAGAGGGAGGTCTTTTGTGCTACAGTCGTCCGTACAAGTTCGCTGTTTTTAGAAAGCACAGGAGCGCTTTTGTCGCCTTGCGCGTGGAGGACGGAGAAGGCCAGTGGCCCGGGATTTTCTCTTCAGAGAACCGCCGCGGACAATCACACTTCGGTAAAGTTGAGGAGAGTTGCCTTTTTGCAGAGGAAAAACGTGGGCACTCGCACAGAACGTAGCGTGTGGTCTACAATGTGCCAGAGACTTCAAACGCCCCACTCTCGGCCATTTCGGTCAAACAGGAGTAAGGGTTTGTGAAGGCGACTCCCGGCCAGAAACGGCAAAGAACGGTTGCGGCAGATCGTGGAGGGCTTAATGAAAGGGGCGCCAGTTGCCTGTATAGCCTGTGTAGCTGTATAGCTTTTATTTTATAACCGACATGGCTGCATTTCAATTGGATGTCAATTTCTCGTCGGCGAAACTTACTCAACTTTGGGAATTTCCCTTAAATGTGGTCGAGTAATAATTCAAAATCGCTGCTCACACTGCATTTTCCAGATTATGGGTAAAACGCCGGCATTAAAAATTATTTTACAAGTCGTTTTCTTTACATCGAGGCCTTAAACAGGGACAATTGCCATTACTTTTATCAGGAGCTAATTAACAGGGCACAAAATTACCAGTACCAAAAATGAATAGTTCAAACTCAGTCAGACCATTTTGGCTGATTAAGATCAGTTTAAAAAACAGATCCAAGACCAGTCAGCCTCCTTACGCCACAATTTCTTAATCCGGCATGCGTACACGCACACTGACGGTATATATATATATATATATATATAGATATATAGATATATATATATAATATAGATATATATATATATATATATATATATATATATATATATATATATATATATATATATATATATACACAAGATGATGCTTTCAAGGAACTTTAGCCATATGTTGAAAATATATATACTGATGCCCTCTAATACGCGGCGACCAACTGTATGTTGCTGACTTTTCATGTAGTGGGTCAAGCTATTTTTTTAGTTCGCCTATTTAGGTAATTAGTAAATATTAATTAGCCAAATTCTGAAACAAGGACACTACGCAAAAAATTCCCATTAGAAGGTAGCATAGCGGTTTGAAAATATCCGAATAAACAGTTCCCGTCTTTCTATCTATAAGGTATTAGTGTTTTTCAGCTTACGAATGATGTCCGCGAAATACAAAAAAACATCACGTGACATGCCCGCTTAGCGTCGTGATTGCAGTGCTCCTAAATGTTCGCCTGGTCGGTTGAAGCTAGAATAGGCTTACTTATCTGGTACCGGGGTGTCGCTCATTACCGAGGACGAGCCTCTAGGGCGGGCATTGCATGGAGCTCGCGTTGACGCCAGCCGCTACCCCAAACTGGGGCAAGATGGTTCATTGAAATTGCTTACATCCGAACCAACGCAAGAGAGGGCGCCACCGCCTCCGCAAGCGCGCTGTTCACCCTCTCACCGGCGCTTTTGCAGTTCCATATCGGCGCGAGGCGTGGGGAAAGAGAGAGACTCACAATCTTGGAATACAATGACGCACTGCATGCTTCGCCCCTCCCCAGGGTTCAAGTTAGTGGAGATGGCCCGAGATTTTTGTAACATGGCTTTGCCACATTCTGTGTTTGGCAGCGTAATTCAACGCTAAACATTAGATGCTGCGGTCGACCACCTCCGGTTACACCATAAAAGTCGCGGTCGATGCCTTCGTGACCCCATTCGTTCTCGTAACAGATTTTTCAGTTTTAGATTACGCGAAAAGAACACCTTTCACTACGTTCGCTCGTTAGAGAAAGAGGTGCTACTATTTGTCTTTAAATCATAAAAGGCAGGAGTTATTCACCGCGTTTTCCAAGCATTCAACGGCTAACATGCTCTACTGCTCCACAATTGCATTCTACGGGTTTAGTGCTTCACTTTCGTTACTTTGAACTTTTAGTAATTGGAACTGTGGTCGAATTAAGGAGTTTTACTGTATATAACCAGTTCTGCACTAACATTTACTTATATTAATTGGAATAGATAAAATTTCATGCACCCCTCCGTCTAACGGCGCCAATAGTTGAACGCGAAGCTCTCTCGTGATGGATTCTTTGGTTGGCCCATCCCCGGCTGCGAGTATGTGCTCCTCTGGAAGTACGAACCAATTTTTTAGAATACCCACAGAAACTCCCAGGTACGCACTGCGTAGGCCCAACGTTTGTGTTTTGGGTGTACGGCGCGAATTGGTACATGCTGCTTAGCGTTGGCTTTGACCATATTCAAATGTAGCAATCGTATAAACGCTGACTTGACAACGCGAGGGACCAAGGTTTGATACCGGCTGCGGGAAGCGTTTCTTTCTTTCAGTTCACTCATCATCGTCGAGCTAAAGTTGGCTTGCCTGCAGGGCGTGTTGGCTTACAACGGCATCAGTGAGGAAAGTACAGCTTCGCTTTAATAATACCGGCTTTACTTCAAATTGTTCACCCATGAGAAGTAATGCTTATCCGCGTAAGGGAGCCCCATTTATTCGCATCCCCATGAGAGGTTAGATACTTTTTTCTACACTTCATGTTTGGTGCACATCTTCTGGGTAGTGTTTCCCCTGCGTAAAAGCTTGGAGAAATGGCTCTACTTGCGTTCCATTCTTTTGTCTTTCCGGCTGGACGAAAACTATCCGAACGGGAGTATCAGGCTGTTTTGGCCATGCCCCTTGGGGATTTGTGTGCTCTCCATTACATCTCCGGAACAAAGTTAAGCGTAAACAACGATCTGGAGCGATCGTAAGTAGCCGCGTTTTATTGCGTCGTGTGGCCCCGTACGAAGTGCACTCGGGTATCAGGGGCCCAACAGCGGCTTTCCAAATTGGCCTCGGTGCCTGTTCCGAAGAACCGTCGTTTATTCTCTTCACGAGGCTTTTATACGGCGGCCGCCCCCATGTGTTTGGCCGCTGTAATGAAGTGCGGAGTTGTTACGGGAGGGGCTGACCATCGCCTCGAAGAATAAGCAGGAGGATTGGCTTCGCGCTATTTTCTTGGTTTTCTCTATTAGCCGTATACGCTGCGTAAACCGGGCGTCTATACCCTGTCGAGTTGGTAAGACTCGCACAACTGGAAAGTTAGGCCATCATCTCCTTTGTTTGGTCACGAAATCGAAACGACTCTGTTTGTCTAAGAGGCGATGACTAAGCCTCACCAAACCCGCCTTTGCAGGCAAAGCCCAACACTTTTTCAGACCCTTGGTCCAGGCTTCCTTACACATGTTGTTTTGTGGCCTCAGTGTGCAAACAGGCAGCGCCATTCGCCGTGGCTGTTGTGTTCCCCAAAAGGCCGGTTTAGGTTACGCACTTGATTAGTACCATCGCCCGCCATCCTCACTCTTATTGCTGTCTCTTCTCTCTTTTACGGCTTTACTAGCAGCGAACTTTTCTGCCCTACTCCATAAAAAGGGACCTGGTCGGGCTGTATCGTCTCGTGCAGCTCTGGTCACAGGTTGTGTGTGCCATGTGTTTACGCCCGATTCTTACAATTTCAATTACGGTGTACGATTGGCCCGGATTGTCATTTCGGGATCCAAAAGGCGATGCTGTGGCGAGTAAAGGGAGATGTCCTACAATCAGGTGAACGTTCACTACAAAGCCTGTGGAGGCACTTATATCTATCTCCCGGGGCACGTCTTTCGTATGAATATACAGGGTGATCAAAGTTAGGTCGACCGTTTTTTTTATTAGATGTTTACGTCTAAGTGAAGTCCACCGCTACACTGAGGTTATGGGTTATGCGCCAAGAAGGACACACAGTGAGGTGGTAACTATTGATGTCGCGGGCTTAAGTAAAATTGAACAACTAACTTTTCAGCGGCTGCAGTAAGCAGGCATGTTTGTATTAAAGAGTTAGACGCAATCTTCTTTCTATGCAGTTTCATTTTGCAGAATTCCTCTAATGCATTCGTACTCCGAGATACCGAACTTCGAAATTCAACTGCAGTCCGCATGATTACGCTTGCTAGACCCTGAAAGCCGGGGCGAAGCCCCTCCCTTTTGTGATGTGCTTGCTGTGTACAGTGTTTACCTTGACAGCGGGATGGAGGCATAAACAAAAGTGATAAGTGGCCCCTTTCAGTCTTGGCTGGCGTCATCCCAATCTGCAGTTGGCGGAACCGCTATCGAAACACAGAAAAAACGGGTGTAGCTTTGCGCTGGTCATCACTGTCTAGCATGCGTAATCATGCGAACGGCAATTAAACTTCGCAGTTCGACATCTAGGAGTATGGATGTGCTAGAAGAATTCTGCCAAATGAAACCGCGTAGAAAGACGATTTCGTCTAACTTTTTAATACAAACATGCCTGCTTACTGCAGCTACTGAAAAGTTAATTGTTCAGTTTTAGTTAATTAAGCCGCCAACGTCAGTAATTACCACCTAATTCTGTGTCCACCTGGGTGCATAACCTCACTGTAGAGGTGGTCTTCACGTAAAGCTGAGCGCCTCATTTAAAAAAAAACTTTTCGACCAAATTTTGATCACTCTGTATGCTGATCACACCCACCGGCTTCCAATTTTATTGTACTGTATGCGAGAACGTTAACTCTAGAGAAATTTGTAACAAAGCAACTTGATTATAAAAAGTAAAGTCCAAAAGGAGAAAACAAATCAAGCACAACGTACTTTTGTGCCAGCAATTGTCAGCATGACTACTAAGAAACTATGATACTAACCCACCAAATTTCCAATTTATGAAGTTGTAGCAGCTTCCAAGAGTAACATCACGTCCACCCAGTCAAACCATTCACCTGGTAATAAGCTTAGCTAGCAATTTTTACTGACGTCCTTTTGAAAGAGGTTATGCTAACGGAGCGCACCACTACGAAAGATGAAAGGTAAGCTTACATACTAGGCTACAGTTCTTATTTCTTTGGTAACGCTTTATCTGTCAACAGGGTGACCTAAACGCCCAGTAAAAAACGGGTAACATTTTTAACAAGATGGACACCCCGAGAGCACTTTTGTTCTCCCTTTTTCCTCGGCTTTCGTCAACGCCTTGCTGGTTGGTTGTTACCGATGGAGCGAAGGGTTTAGTTTTCATTGGGTCCGGTAGAAGCAAATATAGGCAAAATAAATTTTTAGCCACATAAGCCTCGCCTTTAGGCGCAAATACATTGCTGGAAAGTCATTGTTCCAGGGTAATACAGGTCGTCTGATACCAAACTATGGAGGAAACAAATGGAGGCCTAGGACCCTTTTTTGTGTGTTTTCATGAATGTTTTCCCGTAGGCTCAGAATTGTAGGTCTACGCTCAGTCTGTCGCCAGAGAAGATCTGCGTAATCCTTCCCATAAGCAGCTTCGCTGTAAACTATAAACAAGTGTCTAGGGCCTTCGTATGTTCTGTATAAGACGGCTTACATGGCTCCTAAAAAGGGCTGTATGGCCAGCAATGCATTTGCAGTCACGGATGAAGCCGATTTTAAGGCAATCGGTGTGGGCTTGGTCTTTGTAAGTTGGCTTTCCCACATTGTGTGTTGCACAGTAAAGCATGGCCATTTACGGAAGGAGTATGGCTACAGCTCCACTTTATACTTCTTTCGATTCCCGGCCGCGGCGGCCGCTTTTCTGATGAAGGAGAAAAGCAAAAACACCCGCGTGTTCGAGATTTCGGCGCACGTTAAAGATCCCCAGGTGGTCAAAATTAATCCGCAGCCCTCCACTACGGCGCAACTCATCACGTGCGTTGCGTCAGTCCGTGAAACCTTACAATCAATCAATCAATCAATCAATCAATCAATCAATCAATCAATCAATCAATCAATCAATCAATCAATCAATCAATCAATCAATCAATCAATCAATCCCTTTATACTCCTCTTCATTACCTCCGCCTCTTTCCCGAGTCCTGTAATTGCTTCACCACGTGCAGCACGTGCAGCGTCTCTCTAGCCCCTGACGTTGCGGAACGTTGGCGCTTTTCGGATGGCTGCTCTACGGAGCATACATCCTGCGCCGTGATTTGAGTAGCCGCGCTATAAATAAACATTGTTGTTTTTACCCACAAATCGCGTGTGTTCTAGATCTGCAACGCGAAGATTGCTCCACTGTCCTTATTATTCAGCCGAAAAAAAAACCACATATAGCGAAACCACAACAAAGCAAATCTTAGCGGAGCGCAGGAGATCTGATTTTGTAAAGGAGGAGCGTGGTTTTTCCAATAAGCCTTTTTGTTTGCATTATTCATTAGGCTGGTACACTCGAATCAGTTCTCTGTCTTCCGCAAGCCAACAAACTGGCCTGGGTATCTAGGTGCTGGCTGTAATGTATAGTGAGGGAGGCCGTCTTGTATTTCACACACAACTTACAGCGAGGGGTCAGCTTCAAAGTATATCGTCCCCTTTAAAGCAGTGTACTATCGCTTGAAATATATCGAATAATGTAGGACTGATTGAATAAACACGTACTTAGTGTATTTAACAATATTACAGTGCTTTCACCACGGTTTTTGGACTCTGAGAACCAAGTGCGAAGGTGATGAAGAACTTTTAAGGCTGAAATCGCATTTTTCCTTGAAATCGTCCGTTTTTCTCGGCTCGCAGGACAGGTCCCTAGCCTGTTCTTTCTTACCGCTATAGATTAGATAGCTATGGATGAAATATTGGCCTTAGAATGCATCTTGCCCTCTCCTTGCCGTAACGAAATACATAGGAGTACACGCATTACCACACCCTTGTAGCGCGTGTCGTTGACCGCTTTCAGCGAGGTGTTTTTTTTTATTCTTCTGTGCTCCAGCGCGAAGACAAGCGGCGTGTATCACGTCGTGTTTACGTCACGTCGCAAAAATCGACCTTACGCTGCCGTGATTACATACCGAGAGAAGCGTGTCCATTTTCCGCAAGGGCTCGCAACGCTATGCTGGTACAACGCTGGCGTCCCTTGTTATGTCACCCCAGGGAGATCGCGCCACCCTCCAAATCCCCCTTCGGAATCCATGTGATTGATAGCGATGTTTCCGGCGCTGTTTTTTCGGCGATCGGCAAATGGCGAAGCGTGGTAGAGCGTGCTTAGCTTTGGACGAAGAACTTGGTTCCAAGACCTTTCCGCGGTGGTCATCAGCTCCCCATATCCACCGCGTTGCTATCTTGCGTAGCTTTTACATTTTCTCTATGTGTTTGCTTTCCCGAAACTTAATTTCGAAAAGACGAGAGAAGTTGGCCAATATACTTCTTGTGACTTCACAATTGAAGTTCCGGTTGTACGCTTATAGCAACAGCGCTTGTGAATAACTATAATTTCTTTAATTTTACTTAGCAAGCAGCACGTGGGACAGCACGGAACGACAAGGGAGACAGGGCAGTAATAAGCGGCACGCGCAGAAACTTTGTATCGCTTCATTCGCTCGATCACTCGCTCACTCACTCACTCACTCACTCACTCACTCACTCACTCACTCACTCACTCACTCACTCACTCACTCACTCACTCACTCACTCACTCACTCACTCACTCACTCACTCCCTCCACTCACTCACTCCACTCACTCACTCACTCACTCACTCACTCACTCACTCACTCACTCACTCACTCACTCACTCACTCACTCACTCACTCACTCACTCACACTCACTTTCGGCTTACAAGTGACCTCACGTTGCACCAAACACGGAGGCAAATTAGCTGATTGAACCACAGGGACAGACGTTGGCTACTGCTTCTTCTACTGCTTCTTACCAACCGTTCGGCACACACGCGTTCCCATTGGCTTCCCCAGCACTCCCCACAGCGTTCTTTCCGGCCATGTACAGTTTCTTCATTTTGTGGCCGTTTGTCGTTTCGCGCCCGCCATTCCAGACAAACGGGGAAAAGGAATGCTTTCCTTTGTCTCAAGCTGCTTATTTTATCTATTGTTCGGCGAAAAGGCGGTTTCCAGGGCGCTGCTGGCTGCTGATGGATAGTTTCACTTCGGCGCGTCGGCGCCCAACGTCGGGTTCCTTTCCCGGCTCGGGGGACCCAAGAGTAGCATTAGTTTCTTCTGGAAGCCTTGCGGGCAAGAATGCATTTTGTCGGCGGTTGCTGCTGCCGTTGCCGTTGCAGACACCTCCGCTGCTGGCGCCTCCACCCCACCGTTTATTGATAGCTCGCCGTCACCCTCGGCCGCAATGTCGGCACTGGCGCTGCTTTCGCTTTCTGCATCCCCGTTACTTTTTTCCTCTTCAGCGTATCTTCATTTTTTGCCGATTTTTTTTTGGCGAAGGGCAGCCGGATCTTACGGGGTTCCTTATTGTTTTCGCCCTTCTTGCAACTCAAGACAGCCCAAGAATTTGGCACCTTCTGATATCGCCAGCTACTGTTCGGTATAGTGACAGGAGCGTGTCGTATGCTCAGTGGCTTGGGTGACAACATAAATGGTCCATGTACCATGCGGAAAAGCATACGAGCGCAGCCCCCCCCCCCCTGCCACCCACCGCCCCATTAGGTATCATTAAACGTACACAGATAGGCGATGAGTTGATGAGTTGGAAGGCGTGTTCTTCAGCCGTGGTGTTCTGATCTTTTACGAATACGTGCTCTTGTAAACAATAAGGTATAAATAGGGAGCTTTACAAGCTTGGAACAGCTAGCACCATTGTTAGGCGACAAAGTTTATGGGTGGTGTGGTATTATTTTTTATTAGGGTTACCGCCACCTGAATTGCAGCGCAATGCTGCACATTTTAGCGAACATCGTGTATTCGCAATGGACCCCGAAGGTACATGAACACCACTGGGTCTATTCCGGCCTTTTTCGCTGCCTTCTAAGCCCTTAGTCATTCACTTCCTAACCATCGGTCGTTCACAAAGTTAACAACACTGGTCGTTCACATAGTCAACAAGTCACGCGTTATGCGGCGTAGATATCAAACATTTCGCCAGCAACCCGGGACCGGATATGGTGCTGGGTTGTTCGAAAGAAGCTCCGAATCAATTATAACGGCTACTTGTCTGCCATCGGCGCCAGTGAAAGCGAGCGCGGGGATAAAACGTCGCCACGTGCATGCATGCTCGCCACCCCGTGAATAATGCAGGTGTCAGCCGCAAGCCGGCGCAACTAAGTTACGCGACTTGCCACGTGTCCCGCTCCTCTATCACGGCTCATCGACAGCCGAATGAGCGATGCACTGCTCCCAAGTCCCTCCTATTACCTCCCCAGGGTGTCCCACGGGGAGCAGTCCGTACAGTGGACAGACTATCAAAGCAGGCGGCGAACGGTGGTGACGACTCCCCGGCTGAAAGCAACGACCCCGCCCACACTATCGCTTCTGTGGGCCTACGCTTCCAAACCGGGATTCTATGTTTTGTATGCGGAATGGACGGTCTGAATGACTCCAAAGCAGCGGGAGGTCCGAGCAGAAGAGGGACGCTGCGTGAGTCCTTAGTGAAATCTCTGAACGTGTTCGACAACGGCGCGCGCGCGTGTGGGTGTGCCGCAGGGTTCGGTCTTTTCTCCTCCTCTTTTTCCGGGTTGTTTCCTCCGTGTCGCCTGGGAGCCACGATGGCGTTGGATAAAGCATGGTCATCCCCACGCGCGTCTGAGTTCACAGTCGCCTCCAAGGAATTGCGTGCAGTTGAGTATTTACAGGGGCAATTGTAATGCGAGCTGACTGGCTAATGCTTGCGATATTCAACATCCATCCATTCATTACGAATGCAATGACCGTAACGAGCCGGTTGGAGGGCGAGTTATATTCGTGCTGCGGCAACAAGCTAAGCTGCAACTCGTACCATGCAAGCCTTCATTAGCAAATGGATACGTCACTGGTACATTACGTCGGGTTGAAATATAGATAAGATATTTAATTTGGGTCCCGAAACGTATCTAAAAAATTATCTCTGTGGTGTGAATATCAGCGGTAATAATTAACGTAAAATTATTAGGTGGCTACATAAATGAAGAAAATGGAAAAAATCCACGATCGGAAAACTGTTTGAACACTTGACCGTCGTGTGTGCTTTGCCAGAATTAAACTAACGGAAGTGGCATTTTGATACCATTGTAGAAATTTTGGGAATTGTCTGCCAGTATACCTCTACGGGTATGTTCGTCGCCCTAGCTTAGTTGCACGTTAGGTAGCCCAGACATTATACGTAGACCTGCTGCTACTTTTTATAGTCGTGAGACCTCAACTATATAATTTAATACAGTGCGGATGAACATTGGGCAGCGGGTATTTTGACGAAATAACCCGGAAGAACTCAGAAGGACACCGCCATGGAGGTCAAGAGTGGGGTGATTTGCCGTTTTGATTGTTTTCAAACTAAAGTAATTGATACTTATGAACATCCGCCAAGTTCTATTATGAACCGCTAGCGTGTTTATGCTCTCGCCCCGTGACATCACCCAACATACAATAGGTCCAAGAAGTCTGCATAATTCTTGTTTTATGGCGAAAGCCTTAGATATGTATGTTTCAAGCACGCACATTGTAGAGGTGTAAAAAGTCCCGAGGTAAAAAATAGGGACGTGAGTACTATATCACCCGCCAAGAAAGGGAAACAAGGAAAAGGAAGAAAGGAAAAGGGAAGAAAGGGAAAGAAAGGTACGCTGTGGCTGCCAGTGCAATACTATCCGCTTTTACAGCAGACGGTACTGATGAGTACGAACAGGAAGTTCCTGGCGACGACGAGAGAGCAAACGAGCTGCTAACATTGCTCTCCAGAGGCCTGCTAAGCGAGGACGGGCGAGGCCGCACATTTCAACAGAAAATTCAACAGCAGATCAACAGGAGGTCCAGCTAGGCTTACGACTTCACACTGTTAGGAAGTACTTACCCTTAGGGCCCTCGATTTTTTATTTCAAGCAGAACATTTTTCCTGTGTGTTTCGCACAGCCTTGGACCTGGGAAGCACAGAAATGAAAAATTGTGCTAATCGTGCAAGTATTTATTAATTCACAGGCACGACAATTAATTAGGTCATTAGGCAATTAAAAATTTTTATTTCTTATAAAATTCTTTTTCTTTTTGTTGTGAAACCTATGACACTCCGGCCTCACAGAAAAAAGATGGAAGCTGGTAATACAAGTATTTACAGATTTAGAGAGGTTTGACAAAACGGAATTTCCGTTTACTTAGCCGCCCTCTCGTCATAACCTGTGTCAACCGAGGCTTATTCTGTTTCATATCGTCCAGCCCCGCGAAAGCGCAACAATTGTGATGTCTGTCTCAAGAGGAACCCTTGAGCAACCCTCGCCCAGAAAACTGGCAGTTTTTGTGTTGTTCTTAAGGCGCTAGAGGATATTATGTGTTGTGTCGTCAACTGACGATGCTGCAGGGCCGAAAGGGTCAGTATCCCAAGTAGTTTTCTTTTTTGCAAAAGTCTTCTATGTTCAGAATTCCTGTCTAAAACCCCTTAAAAACAATTTGGGGTTTATACAATGGTTTTATTATGGGTTTGTTTTGAAGAACCCGTCGCGTAGGCTTTTGGCCAATGTACAAAACTGGGGTGGCGAACGCTGCTGGCAACCACGACCGCTGTACACGCTTGGGTGACGATCAGCCGCATGGTCCACCGCAGTTTCGAGCTTGTGAAACCGTCGGCACGGAACGGCTGAGTGGAACGTACTACAGGACAGGGGTGCCGGTGGGGAGGGAATAGAACTGCGGGTCGGAAGAAAGGAGAGCACCGTAGGACGGGGGGAGAATGGCACCGAGATTAAACGTGATGGATCGAGCACGTGTCGGCAAGGGCCCCATCCCTTACCCTCATACCCTCCCTCATCCGATTCTTCCTGTAGCTGGCTTGGCGTATCTTTTAGGAGTGAGTTAGTGCTTTCAAAATGTGACCTGCCGTGATTCCCGCATTGTTGGCCAGCGAAGAAGGATGACCTTATCAAACTGCCCCCTTTTGTCCTGCTTTGATAGCTCACGCAAGCCTACCAGTCTTTTTTTGTTGATTTTTGTGTTTGGCGGGCTGCTGTTGTCCAGCCTTCTCGATATTGGTCGATGGTTGAACGTGTGACCCCCACTTTCGCGGGAGCTCAGTCATATGCAAATGTCGGCCCGCGCTCTGGTGTTTCGTTTTGTTTTCTGTTTCCGCCTTCACCAGGCTCGACCTGCTGTTTTTCGAAGCAAGATGAAAGACTCCAGATGAGCCGTTTCTCAGAATTTTTCTTGGAAGATGATAAAAAAAGATTTGTATCAGTATAGTCATGTTCTTACACTCGGCATTACTATAACAACTACATCGGCCAGCAGAGGTTCAAAGACACTCAAAACTACTTACCTGTAATTATTTGCGAAAGCATATGTGCGAGCGGGTATGCTTCTCTCGCAATCAATGGGATTGTCATCCATCCAAGCCGTCGAACAAATAGGAAAGCAGCTACAGAGGGTGTAATATTTCAGCTAAAACAAGTTATCGAACCTTTGAGGTCGCCTTAACTAGAATAAACGCAATTAGAAAGAGAGTAGCCCAAATCAGAGATTTTGATGTATTCGCGTTCAGTCATTTGTGGTAAATGACTAGACCCTTTCGTTTTGGGTTTTATTCAGACAGCAGATACTGTTTCCAGGGATTTGTCAAAAAAGCTATTATAAACGTCTGAACAAGTTTCACGCCCCAGCCCCTTCAAGCGCAGCCCTCATGACATGAACATATAATCATAAAAATAGCACAAGGTTATAAAGCCAAAATATAAAGTTAAAAATTATCTTACCTAATTGTGTACTGATTGTTGTAACAGCAGGCACAAGTAATATTCCTTTTAAAGATCTGTAATGAAAAGCTCCTACGGTGGGCTATCCAGAGTTATCAGGATTTTTATACCCCAACTGCAATAAATCGCCATCTTGGTGTCTTCTGATTCATGTACGAACTCGAAATTTTTTCGTGACCGCTGGTCAGTCCGTGAATGCAGCCTTTTCGGTGCGGGGCACGGAATGGAAGCCCAGCTTAATAAATGCGCCGTTTAAAGAACCGTGCAGCACTTACCACCGACTATTCGTAATGCATTTAGGCGTAAAGTCTATTGTCCATGCAATCCCTCACGCAGGAATTATAAAAATTCGTTCAGCATCACCGATGCTACGCGAGATAAAAAATTGCGCATGAACGTTGCGTCGCAGCTCGACTTTGGACTACGCGAAGAAGGCTGTGCGCTCTCTCCAGTACAGGGGCCACTCGTGATGTTCTCTTAAGCGGCATCAATATATCACGTGCCAGCTCATACTCTCCTTTACTGCGCAACCTGGGATAGTCTATTTCCGGTGCGGTAAAGGACAAAGCGGGACGTTTTGTTAACAATAAACACTTGTTGTCGAGTGATTTGGTTGAGAGTGAAGTATTGAGTTCGTCACTCCAGCTTCGCCCTCCTCCTGCCCCCTCCCCCCTAGATTCAAACAAAAAGAAACACCAAAACTGTACGTACACGTCAAGACAGAAGATGTTCGGGCACAGCTCCGACGAAGGCGGATCATCAGCGGAAATGCGAGGGATATGCAGCGACGTTAACAAGCATAACGTAATAGGACAGCCGATGCTGTTATGACGTAATTAAAGCAGGGCATAATGATCGGAATTGAGGGGAGCACATTTGGTATCCGCGCTTTTCACAGCGATTTGCGCGCAGCTTGCCAATTCACGTGGACGTGTAATATTTGGCTAACCTAAACATCGTGCAGGCTTATCTGCCCTTCTCAGAGCGTGCTTCAGGGTCTGTTTAGAGTGACGATATCTCGATCGTGATGCACGGCCCCTATCACCGGTATTGGTAGGCGGGTACAAAGACGCTGCAACCTTTGCCACTGCCTCCCCGGCCTTTACCCGTATTTACTAAGACGATAGTTTGTTGCTTGCGCTACCTGAGTGCAACAAAATTACACCATCTTCCTGTGGGGAACCCTGATGAGGATGCGAAGCATCGTGGCGGTTCCGTGTGGTTCCATTGTGTTGCCGTTATTTTGAGTGATCTGGTTTTTACTAGCGCCAGAGGGAATTCCGCGTCCGGGTCCACACCGGTGGCAAAGGCACGCAAGTGTTGTTGTGTTGCGGTGAGTAGGCTGTGGTTCTCGAGGCGCCGAAACTCGTCCATCATGTTCTTGTCGATGTTGTCTCTGTGGTAGAAGCGGTAGTCTCCGTCAGCTTTGGTTAGGTAAAGGTTGTTGACATTGGTGCACCGGCTGAGAGCAATGTACACGCCCTCCTCTTCGCAGCTTTGTCTTCTCGTTCTTCTTCTTCTTCGGCAGTTCCCCTACGGGAAGATGACGACGGTGGTTGAACGCGAACCTATCTCGTGATGGATTCTTTGTTGGCCAATCTCTATGGGTATCCTGCCACAATCAGCATCAGAGGCGCTGCGGACGGGGCTGGTTGAGCTGCACGGGCGCGTGGCGGCCTTCCCGCCACACTTTCGCCACGGGAAATTCAGACTCCCCCTCTAAAGTTTTCAGTTCGTCGTTTCCGTTGACGTTCAGCTTCGCGTGCCTTCGTTGTATCAGTAGCTTCTTGACATAGCTTGAATGAGTCAAGGACATAAGGCGCGTTCGTAGCACTTGCTCCTGTCCCGTATTTTAGCGTAGTGGGAAGAGCACCGCGGACCTCCCGTTGCGGCCAGAGAGTCGTGGATCGAAACCGGGCGCCGCTAACTATTTCTTTTTTTTATAGTGTAGTAATCGCGGAGCTTTCGGTGTAATGAGGAGAGTTGCTCATGGCGCAGTGAGAGTGTGAACGGCGCCGCCATCAACGACGCAGGACCAGGCGAGCCTCAGAAACGCTCCGCATTTAAAGTTTCAGTCTGTTTGTCTGTCTGTCTGTCGATTCAGCCAGCCGGCCGAAGCTCTAGAGTATTTCACCGTGACGTATATTGATCGATTGTAGGCTTTAACGAGCCGACGCAACGCAGGCGATGAGGCGCACCGTAGTGGAGGGCTCCGGGTTAATTTTGACCACCTGCGTTCTCTGACGTGCGTCGAAATCTTGAACACACGGTCGTTTTTGCCTTTCACATCCCTCCGTCAGAAAAGCTCACCGTGAAATATATATAGCAGGAATAAAACTGCTGGCATCCGTCCTACATGTCCAGTATAGTTACAGTTAAACGTTTGTGCAACGAGCCTGATTGTAAAGAATTCCTGGATTTAACAAAGTTTTTTAAAAACCCATTGCCAGCCCGATTGAAGCCCATGCGTTTGTGACCTCTATGTAGCGAAAGTGTTGCGATCGTTAACCTTGATGCAATGAAATTTTCTACCCGGATAAGTCTTTTTTTTTGCACTTTTGCTAACTATTTGGACACATAAATGGACTAATTTAGTGAATTTTGACCGCACCGAAAACTACCGTTCATTTCCACGTGTGAGTGTGGTGTTGTTTGGGTGCGAGAGCGGTCTGTAGGCGTGTAGTTGCGCAACTCTACTGCTATCTGCGGTATCGGTTCGTTGGTGATGAGTTCTGCTGACAGGAAGTAAAAAGCTGTGTCTTTGTAAAACAAGCTGGCAATTTTAAATGCCGTCCCTGCCGACGAGAAACATAAACGTCGCCGCACGGCACACTATCCCAGCTAGCACTCTCTCAACCTTTTGAGTGCGAAACAGAGCAGCAATATCGCGAAAGGGCGCTCTTTCAACAGAACCATGGTTTTTGAAATACCCGCCGCAGTGGCTCAGTGGCTAAGGCGTTGCGCCGCTGAGCACAAGGTCGCGGGTTCGATTCCCTGCCGCGGCGGCCGCTTTTCTGTGGAGGCGGAAAGCAAAACCGCCCATGTGTACGAGATTTCGGCACACGTTAAGATCCCCAGGTGGTCAAAATTATCCGGATCCCTCCACTACGGCGCGCCTCATCGCCTTCGTTGCGTCCGCGCGGTAAACCCTACATCAATCAATCAATGAATTCTTGAAATGCGTAAAGGCACCTAAAAGCGTCGAGAGGCAAAAGTAATACTGAAGTACGTTTGTAAACACGGAAGCACGTTACCTTGCCTCTTTGGAGCACCGTGTAGTGGCTAAGCTCGCCAGGAAGCAGCAGGCGCAAAGGCACAAATCACACAGTTTTTCACTTTGGAATAAGTATTTTCGGGTGATTTCACCGTCACTGATGTCTAGCGTCTCGGTTTCGTTTCTGCTTCGTTCACAAGAGACTTTACTGGAATCCTGCATATAACGAAAACCAGCACAGAACAAAAAATTTAAAATTTTTGTCTAGCTTCCTTATATCTTGGTTTAACTACATGTAGTGCAAGAGAAACCACAGCAAATTTTACGCCGACTGTGAGTACATAATTCCACGTTCCTTCACTACGAATAAAGGTTTGGTTGGTTTTTACAGCGGCCAATTAAGAAAACAAAGTACTAAAAATGGCGCATGTGGGCGTGATAATAACACCCATCCACCCAAAGAAACATAGCGCGAGCACGGGCTCTTCATCAAAAACAAGAAACAAAAGATAACATGCCAGCTGTCCGGGCTCCAGCACATGGCTTGCGAAGAGCCCGAAGGTGGGAACATTGAATTGGCTTGAACAAACCTCTACTGAATTCATCACGAGAGGAGGCAGAGCGGAGGGCACGAGGGTGAGGTGTGGAAGAGTATAGCAGCGAAGCGACATGGCAAGAGCGATAGGAGACTATCGTCCTTGGCTGATATTTCCCGTGAAGCAACAGATACGAAGAAATTTTTTTTACTACATGGAATGGAGTGGTGTTGCCCTGCTTTATCAACGAATCACGTGTAATAATGGGCTATCTATGCGTGTTGTAGAGCCGAGAAGAACTTATTTCTTAGCTTTTGTAGCGTCTTAAACATTCCTCTTAACGGGTGCTCAAGACCAACAAGTGCTGTCAAATGTTTGTTTTTATTAACCCACTTTAACATATTCTCAGTTTACCAACGATTTATTTTTACATTTTGTTTATAACGTGACCCCGCTTGCAGTGCGAAGTGTAACGCCTCGCACGAACATTTTAATAAATTTCACTGTATGCTTGATTTAGAATTGTGTTATTCATAGGGGAGATCCGTCATGATTTGTTTCACGGTGCCCCAAGGTTTCCATTGAACTTTCGGTAACACTACGACAGGGAACTGATTTATCGTTTTTTTTCAAACTGCATTCCCAGACAAGTCAGCCACCACCACGAGAGGATTTTTTTTTATGTATGACCACGCTGTTTTTTGCACCCAGTAGATTAACTGACGCACTTATCACAGAAATAATAATCAGCGTTAATTTCGTTTGTGGTCCTAAGAAGTAGGGTAGCTTAGTAGCTTTAAAGAACAAAAGCCTAATTTTTGTATAATGCGCGAACAGAAATTTTTACACTTGGAAGTTCAGTTTTAGCTTGCCCTCAGAAACAGGTAGAAGGTGATTTTTCCCAATAAATTTGGCAACTTCGCGGAAGCACAGAAACCGTAGTATTTCCACTGGATGGCATTAGACAACCAACGCGATTTCATTTTCTTTATTTTGAGAGCGAAATATTTGCGATGACAAAACACTTTACTATATTCTGTATTGATTTGACGCTATCATTTCTAATATTTTTATTGCAATGCTAAAGCCTCGCACTTTCGTGAGACAAACCCTCTCTTAAAGGTAAATGCAGCACTGTAGTGTTATCATAGCCCGAAGAATCAGTCAGGTTCATTAGGCTAATAAAATTGAAAAAAAAAAGGTTCAAAAGGAAATATTGATCAGGCTTCTTAAGATAGGGCACGCTATGTACAAAAGAAAAAGCAAACCTTACTATTCAGCTTCGAATAATCTTCAGAACGAGCTTGTCTTAGCTTTGTTGTGCCAGTGGGTATTACCCTTCGAAGCAACGCACTACGTGTTAGTTTACGTCCACATTCGGTTATCCGCTCACTTTGAGTGCCACAGAAAAGTCGCTGCTTGGTGTGACAAGTGGTGCGACCACTATGAAACGTCACGTAGGTCCTGTAGGCCTCAAATCACACTTCACTGACGGCATGGGGAAGAAACTTCATGCCAACTCAACGTTATGATATTCGAGATCCCAACCGGCCCCAATTCCCCGGTTTAGAGAGAAATAAATAAAGGTAAGCTACGTCGAGATATCTGCATAATGTGGGTTCTATACACATAGTGGTGGGAATGCTTCCTCTGTTTTCACGAACCATTTTTGTATTGCGCCAACCGCTGTGATGAGCTGAACTTGCTTGCATCATGGGAAGAAAAGTCACGCTTTTATTGTGTTTACTTAGGGCAAAAATAAAGCTTCCCGGAACAACCGACAGGCACGTAACCGGTAGTCATTGTTCTCCAAGCGTGAGCAACGGATTAGGCCCTTTTTCTGCGTCTCCCCTGGATTACCACGCTTGCCACCAACACATTAACGCGCGGCGTTCGATTTCATAATTCCCGCCTCTCTGCACTACTCACGGAGATTACCGGCACGAGCGACCTGTCGTGGCAGCATCCCCGCAACGCCCGCATAAAAGTTAGGACACCGGCCGTCCTTTTTTCTCCCGTCATCGCGGGATTTTGAAGGATCAACACCGCCCCGGGGCGTGCCATAGATACTCCTCCGCCGCATTCAAATCACGCTTTTGCGGGCCACTTTTCTGGTGGGGTTGGGGGGGATCACCGCAGCGCGAAATTCTGGCCCCCTCCAGGGGAACATAAATTGCCTAGGGCAGAGGCGTCCATAGAAGGAAAGAGGAAGGCAGCAGGGTGTGCGATTGTCAATGCGCAGAGCGTCGAGGAGAGGGAAGCAGGGACAGAGCAAGCACAAAAGTGTTCCTTTGTCGACCGCACGTCACTTCCCGCTCCCTTCACCTCCTTTTTTTTACATTTTTCATCCGCGCCGCGGGAACCCTTGTCATATCTGCCGCTCGAACTGCGGGAGACGCTAGCGGATGGGTACCACGCCGCCGTGATTGAAAATAATAACCACCGAAAGAAAAAAGAAACGAAACCGACACGAACTAGGCACGCGAAGAACTCTTTGCAAAACCTCTGAGCGTCACGCTCGAGGGACGATGACCGTCGCCCTCTCGACTGGCAGCGGGAAAAGAGGGGGAAGAGCGGGGATTCGCATCTATTGTGCAACCGTGAAATATGGCGTCCCGCCGGGGCTCACCCTCGCGCCGTGCCTGTTCCGAGCTCGTGCGTGCGCTCGGGCGCTCCCTATTCACGTGGTCCCCGACGTGTGCGTGCAGCCGTATCTCTCCTCTTTGTTCCCGCCTCCGGACTCGATCACATCCGTGCTCTTCCTCCTCCTCTTCATACTCATCCCCATCGTTCTCCGCTTTCGGCTCTCCGGTTTAAGCCTCCGTATGACCCTACTTGTCTCCAGATGTGGCGCGGTTTGGGTTATTAATGACTTTGTTTTATTAAAAGGTGGACGGAAGCCACCCGTCACGCTTGTTCAACCTCCCTCTTCCCCGTGTTTTCAGCCGTTACACTTCGGTTATTCGCCCTCCCCGTCCTTAGATCTTCGTTCGCCTGGGCTTTCGTTCCGACCTGTTGTGTCCAACTGCGAACGCTAGTGCTACTTTTCACGTTTGGTTGCACCTTTTAGTTTCTTGTACATTTTTTATGAAGGGGATGAGCACATCACGTAGCTAGCAGGAAAAACCCTTTGGAAGGGGAATGGTCTTGTCATCTGGGACTACTCCGAGCTGTCGTTTTTTATGGATTACTCAACCCGATTACCGTGACATGCGTTTTATTGCTGTAACGTGCGTTATAGAGACAATTGTAGCACAAGCTATGAAAGTGTGCGTCATCGACATATAGCTGAGCACAGTGTCACCGGTGACAGGGATTATACGCCTGCGACATTTAAAGACGCTTCAAGTAGTTTGAAGCGCAGTTTGAAGCAGTTGAAGTAGCCGTAGTTTGCTGTAAATGGCGTTCTCTGCGACGCCTCGTTTTTAACTTGTTGGGCATTGAAGTTCTGCTCTACCCGAAAATGTAAAGGCCAGAGGATGCTCTACCCAACCGGTCGCAGCCCTATCAAACAAAATTTGATTCGGCATTCAGTGTAAGTTATGTAGCTGACGGGGGCTGCATATTTTTATTTGTAAATCTCTTTTCTCTACTATGCAATAAAACAATTACGGTCGCCAGTATGACCGCATCCTGAACCGCCAGCATGGCTAATCCACAGTAAGGTGTTGAGGTCATTTCTTCTTTTCTCGAAGGGCCGTTTCTGATTTGTGTCTTCCTTGTTGTAAAAGGATTTACGGTACCATGTTCCAAAATAATTCGTCAAGACGAAAAAACTGTTCATAATAGCAAAACAGAACCAAAATATTGATTATTTGAATTATTCAAATCTTTGTGTATAACAAATCTGTGAAAAATCCACTTGATGAAGTCAGGCAGTTTCGCACTCAGAGCACGGCAGCTTCCTGACAAAATATAAACTTTATATATAAATATATATATAATAATATAATATAATAATTATGTATATATATATATATAGCTATATTATATAATATTAAATATATATTATTATAATAAAAAATAATATAAATGTATAAAATATAAACTTTCAATGTGGGGGTGGCTGCAGGACGCATGTAAGGTGCTGGAATACGTTAAAATGTAAGTTTTGTTCTCTTGTAACCGGGAACCAAGCTTGAAACTAAAACCCACAGTTCTAACTTTGCATCAGCGTAGGATCGTGACCTAGTTACCCGATTCGCAGATAAAAAAAACGCTGCGGTATAAGTATCCCGCGCCCGGCAACACGGCAATCCGGAAAGCTATTGGCTGGCTGCGGCATGCCTGCATTTAATCAACTTCCGCGCTGACGTTGATGAAACCACATCCTAACGGTGTCTAATTAAGGCCCCAGGCTCTCTTGCTTTCTCGACGCTGTTGCCAGGCGATGTCCAGGGAGAGGTGCTTTTTTGTTTGTTGCTTGTGGGTGGCTTCCGGGATAAAACAGCGCTGTAACTAGAGTAGCCCATACAAACACGAACATATGCAAGTAGAGCGGGCAAAAAGAAAGCATGAGCGGGAAATCTTCGCGAGAGCCTGGTTTATTCCGTAATGAATCAGGTCATTCGGCGAACGCATTGCATTTCTCCATAGCGTGCGTTCAACGTGCTTCATTTTCGCTTCATATGCCGCGGATTAGGCCTACGCTAATCAGCCGGATAGTAATCCTCGAGTTTCTTCTATCCACACGCCAGAAATATCAAAGAGTGACGTACAAAAATAATAGGACGGAAGCACTGACAGACCTAAAACTTCGGGCTTGTTTACGCCAACTGTTTTATTCGAGTAAGCCACTTTGCTCTGCCCAAGTTTCCCCTCTCAGATAATAAGCTGGTTCATAATGAACGTGGAGGATAGGCCGAACAAATCTGCAATTAGCAATGTCCTTAGCCTTCTTCCCATCCTTACGTTCCGCTAGAAAACATCGGCGACATGGCTAATAGGAGACACTCGGGATGGGCGCAGTAGGCGAACACGATTGTTTTTTTGCCGCGCTCGATTAGTGCTGGGAGCCCCCGGACTCTCAGCGAAAGCAGTTCTGTGTCTACTAATTATGAGACTCCAAGAACCGGAGATTAGAAGAACCGTGGCATCGCAAAAGACCACCTTCCTTCGATTACTTCATTCCCCGCGGGGAAATCTCACCACAGAGCTCTTGCTCGACTCAGATTTTCTGCTTGCCCTTATTATCTCCAAGTCCGTGCGCACTTGCGTTTCCCCGGTTATTATTAGAAACCGCTCCTTCCTAATAACCTCCCTACCTGAATCTACTCTCTTAGAGATTAGTTCGGAAAGCTTTGCCACCGTATAAGTGCATTACCAAGAGCCCAATAACACTTACCGCTTCCCAGGATGCCTGTGCGAGCTTCCTTGCGGAAAGAGTGGCCATTTTAATTTTCCACGTCGTCTTGCAACGCTCAGCCCTGAAAGAACGTCAACCCTATCCGTGTCCTCCACCCACTCCTAACAGACGGGCAGTCGCTTTGATGGTCAGCAACCCCCTGCGCACTCTCCTGTCAGGTTTCAAAGAAACAAGCGGATTTGACACCACTGGTCACATTTTACGACTTTGACCCCAAAATCGACTCGAGAGGCCATATTTACCCCAGCCTCAACCACACTTTTTGATCAGATGAAACGACACGCCGTCGGGTCGACACAAATTCATTCTCTCCGAGGCAATGAAAACTTTACCTTACCTTGCCAAGGAAAGTTAGAAGCGCGAACGCTTTATCACATCAAAAGCTGCGTCAAAAGTGCGTCAAGACCTTCGTTGAAAGTGCGTCCAACTTTCGCCGAAAGTGTGTCCAATCGATCGTCAAACCTTCTAAGGCCCACATCGCCAACGAAGAATGAACCCGTGCGAAGGTATTTCGCGCACTAAGTAAACGCATCTACGAACGATCTAAATGTACACCGAGACGTTGTTTATGAGATATAGGTATACTATTGCACTCCTTCTTCATGACCGATGCGTGTTTTGTTTTACCTAGAACCGCTCCTTTTTCGCTATCTTCGAGTAACAGTTTTGACACAATGGAAGCCTGGTTTTATGCACGGGCCGTGTTATCTTATCAGAGCTTATCTTATCAGAGCTTTTCAATCGACCAAGCGGTCTATGGGGAAATGCACTAGTTTCCCGGCAGTACGCTTTCGGTCCCACTAACAAAGCTTTCGCCTTAAACACTGCAACCTAGCTACAGCCGCAGCTACTTGCGGCTCGTGATAAAGAAGCTGTTCGTATGTGAAACCATCGCGTGGTCTAGGAACGCAAACTCTACCCACGTCAGCGGACCAACGAGCCTACACAGTCACACCACATATTTTGTTTACGGCAAGAGCCTTAGATGTTCATGTTTCACGGAACGCGTGCGGTACAAAAAATGTTGTGATTTACACAGAAAGGCGTAAGAAATCGGAGCGCGAGGGAGGGAGCGCGTGGCGGATAAGAGAAACAAGCCGCGCCGCAGGAGGGTTCTGAGGAAAGGCGAAGAAACCAACTGTATGGGCGCGCTTACTAAGCGTTGCCGCGTGGTCTAAGATACCATCTCTGTGGGTGGCAGCGCTGCAGGCCCTGGTCGCGGGCAGGAAAGGCCAAGAAAGTACGCCACGTCGCAAGAGGAGGAAACAGCTCGAAATGCGACTCTTCCTAACCGCCGCCGAGAGGAAGCAGCTATCGGTGAAGGTGCGGCAGTGGCCTAACAGGCGGAAGCCTGAAGTTCCAGAGAAAGTTAAACACCAGACCAACAGAAGGTCGAGCTAGGTTTTCGCGTTCACAATATAACAATGTTCGGAGCATTCACCGTAAATTTTACCTGGTCCTTGGTGTTTTTAACTTCTTAGCTACCGCTGCAGCCTTTTTTAACGTGTGCTGTTTCCATTTTCTCTTACGTCTGATAACGTTTTCTGCGTTTTGGCATATGTTCGACCATTTTCGCAGTGATTGGCAAGCGTCAACCTGCGTAAACCCGGTCCGAAGCATTGATAAAATAATTACTCATTGTTCTCTATTGAGATAAGAATCATACTCCACTCTTCCCTCAAGGAGATTACACACCCCTTTCCTTGATTGGTCGCTCAAGAGGAACGTTACCATGTCACCACCTAATTTTGTTTATGGCGGTTGAATGGGGCATGTGTTTTCTTGAATCTTGCGTTTTCTTGAATATTGCATGTGTTCTCTTGAATTACTACAACCATTTGTATTGTCACTCAAAGGACATGTTTATTATATCGAAAGAGGAGTAAGTCTTCAGTTTTTTCCCTTTCTTGCTCTGGAAACTACACCATGAACGACACCACCTGGAGCTTGTACTGCGGATGCATGTACGTGTACCTGGGAGGTTCCAGCAAACACTTTGTGTGGCTCAACTTGGTGGTGGTGTGTACAAATATCTGGTGGAAGCTGGTAACAGTCTACGTGGTCAAGAGGAAACGTGATCTACTGAGTCTGGGACGTTGCAGAGTGCATAAGCAAAATGGCTCATGCGGGATCCCCTAAGTAGAGAAGTGGCATTCGTGAGGAGTAGTATTCTTTAAACGACCGACTGTAAGTTTTTCAAATACCTGCTTGGATGACTGATCTTGCCGAACGAAGACGAGGAGCGGTGGAAGTTTTGTTTCGGCAAATGCTTTTGAAATAATTGACGAGTGGTCTAATAAATTCTCTTTCGTTGCAAATGTCGACGCAAGGCGTTAGTGGACTTTCGCCCCTGGCAAGTAAATGCATCCCTTCTCTTTTCCGCTCACCTCTGATGCTGTTCTTCTCCCGTCTCGTTCATTCCAAGATAACACGCCAGAGGTTTGCTCAAGACAATTTACATTTACCGCGTTCCACTGCTCCAAGCCGTGTGCCTCGATTCCAGCGCTGCCGTACGGCGGGGACGCGCGTGAATCGAGGCACCAGACTACAACGTTTATAGAACCATGTTGCCACACTCCAAGAGCGTTCCAAGCGGAAAGCGGAAACTATCTAATGGAATCTTTCGTTGCTGCTGCTGTTTGATTTTTTTTATTTCCGCCTGGTAGCGCGGGCAACAGCAGGCCACGGTTTTCAACAGTTGATGTAGTAATATATTTGCTGTCGCAAAAAGCAAGCATCCGTTATTTTTTTAATAAAGGAACGCTGCAAATATCACTCATGTATTGATTGTCTGCCTTATATTTGTGTAATGCCTTGCTCTTGTTCAACAAAGGTGACAACTCGGAACATTAACACCGGACTTAGACGTTTAGATTTGGCTGTGAGTATGTAAGACTATTGCGCAGCATCTGGATTACTTTGGCCGGCTGGCTGAAGCGACAGACACAGAGACAGACAGACAGACAGACAGGCAGACAGGCAGAGAGACAGACAGACAGACCAAACGTTTTCCGTTCAGGTAGCCCAAGAATGACTAACGTATTCAAAGTTATCGACCCGTACGCCGGCTATTCGGTCGTAATTTAAGGACATGCTTTGAGCATCTTGCCCCCTACAACGTGTTACTCCTCTGTGACGCCACTGCCAACCAACATCTTGCAGCTACGCTATTTCGCAGTCTCTGATTAAGTCTACTCAGCCATAATCTATCTTAGCCCACCATATCCACCTCAATAGGGTCCTGATATAAATTTATTTCATGAATCCATCTTATACATCCTAATCGGCTGTAATCCTCCCGTCGAACTATTGCTATCAGACAAAAATCAATCATCATTCTATTTTAACTCATGTTCATCCACCTTAAATCATCCTTGTTTACCTTATCTCTATTTGTATTCCCCTAATTCGATCCCACTCAAATTTACTTATCCTCACTCTCATCACAATTCAACCATCATTTTATTTTTGTAAATAATTATTCTTCCCTTATACACGTTGAACATGCTTTGGATCGTTTATGGTCTTCCTTAGGTGTTCGTACCCTACGTGTAAGCGCCGAGGTCATTCAAGGTCACCTTTTAATGAGACAAGCAAGGCTTTTGCTGTGATACACTACTGGCTTGCAAAGAGATCATGCCTGATTTAAAACAATTTCTTTACCCTGATTACAGCTGTGTGCTTCAGTGGTTTTGGCACTCCCTTGTCCTGCCTACTTTTGTTAAATTTCTTGCTCGTCGTATACATTTTGCACCTTATGGCGTTTCAGCAGCTCATTCATACGCACGCCGCATTGAGTGCGTTTAGACGCGCCTTCATGGCGAAAGATCATTAAGTGCACAATAAAAAGGAGTCTCCAGCCACCCGACGGCTTCTCGTGATGTCGAAACTGGAGGATGTGAGGGTATTTTGAATAGCTTCCTCATTATTGTCTAAACAGACCATTGCCCACGCTTCTTCAGACAGAAGAGCCCGTGGCGTGCTCAGGGCCTGGAAGCGAGGTTGCCCTTCGTTATTCGTTCTTCATCGACAACTCGCCGAAATCTATATGCGAAAACGCGTAGTGGGCGGGAAAGGCTTGGCTGACATTTCCGTTCAGTTCAGTTCAGTTTCTTTACCAAAAGGGATGTAGATGAATATACATGGATTCCTGGGCGTAAAGTTGTATAAACAACTTGACTAAGGCCCAGGCGATTCATGGCGTGGCATACAAGGCATTGTATGCCCTCTCTCTCAACGAGATAGAGAAGCTTCATTCCTGCTACGAACACCTACTAGGTAAACACGCCTGTGAGCCACATCCGCGTTAGAAGTCTTATTACCAAGAAATTGTGTTCCGAAGGACAGGAATCCCAAAATCATGCACCCCTCCGTTCAGCGACGATGATGGTTGAACACGAAGCTTTCTCGTGATGAAATCTTTGGTTTGCCAATTTCACACTGCGAGTATGGGCTACTCTGATGGTACGCACCAATTTTCTAGAATACCCGCAACAACTTTCTGGTATGCACTCCGTAAGGCCTAACCTTTGCGTTTGGGCCGTACGGCGTGATTCAGTACCTGCTGCCGTTTGCTTTAACCATGTCGAAATGGAGCAATCGGATCGATGCCGGTTTTATAGTGCGATAGGCCCAGATTGGATCCCAGCCACATGAAGAGTTTTTTTTTACTTCACCAACGATGATTTGTCGTCCCCGTCAGAGGAAGTTCGCTTTCCTGAGGGCTAAGTGGCGTAGAACGCCATCAGTGAGGACGCTAAAGCTTCGCTTATTACCGCACTCAAAAGACAACGATGCGAGTCATAGCACGGCTCAAAAAGCTCAGATGTATGCTGTCTCGTTATGCATTTACGTATTCAAGCTCTTCGGAAGTTTCCCATACAGCCACGTGTTGACTAAGACCTTAATAATTTGGCTGCCTGGACAACTAGTAATGGCTATGTCTGGAGATTCGCCCCTTATTGTCGGACACTTGTTTTACACCCGTATTTTTATTCTACCTTTTGTCTGGACAAAGCTTTGCCGTTGCGGAACTTGTTATGGTAAATAAGAGAGGCCTGGTGTTCTGTCCAGTTGAACTCTGCACGATAAAACAGAAGATTATTCTTTTGCAGAAGTTCGGTGCACTAGACTTCCACGCTATCACGGGATTGTATCTCCAACGCAGTGTAGCAATGTCTGTAAAACCAGCGTGACCGTTGTACAACGCAGAGCTTCGCCCGATCATTTCCGCGGCTGCCTCGATTACTGCGCTGAAAACAGCAACATCAGCATCAACAACATCAACGCTGACGGGTGCGCAGACGATTCAGGCCTGATGTAAGCGCTGGGCGTTGCGGCTAATCTGCAGCGGTGTGCAACGCTGCACGACTCGCTCTTTATCTTATGAGGCGTCGACTCGCAGCTCAGAGTAGTCGAAAGGGCGCATCAATGAAGAGGTGGCGCGTCCCCAGGCCCGTCGCCTAGCAACGAGACAGCTAAGATCAGCCGGGGCACGCCTTGGGTGCAGGCTCTGTCTCTCCCTTTCTCTCTCTCTCTCGGGCCCCGAAATCTCGGCGGGGCGCGCGACGAGGCATCCCCGCCATGCAAATTGGCCGCATTGGGTCCGAAGCACGTGCGGCTTGCAGGCTCGGTCGGGAGTGCTTCGAGCATCCGGAATACCGGCACAGTTTACAGAAGGAACTGAAACCTCTGCTCGGTGAACGCTGAAAAAAAAGGAAAAGAACGCTCTCAGTTCATGCCGTACGGTCTCCCTAACGGCCACGAATCGCCTTGTTTGAGCTGGAAAACGCTCGCCTGGGCGGCGATCCACCCGACGGTATGTATGGAGTGCGGCAGAGTCTGGTGAGGGGCTGCAGCATAATGAGGTGTTTGTAGACGGCGTTCTCAGGGAAAAAGGGGGGTAAGGGTGAGAGGGGAAAAGGGAGGGAAGGTGCATTTAATTGCACCGAACAACGATGGGATGGCGATTGCGTATGCCGAATGCGAATTGCGTAATAAGAGCCCATCGAGATTAAATAGGAGGGCGCGGAGTCTTCCGGTCGTTATAACGGGAACTAAGCCCGAAAGTTTGGTCGTTTACCCATTAGATGCACGGGCTGGAAAAGAGCGCGCTGTGATTCTAAGTGCTTAGGAGAGTCGTAGGGAGGAAACAGACTTAGTTCAGAGTGGTTGCCAGGCTCACAATGGCCTTTATTTCCTCTTACGCGCGACGCCTGTGGGTCCCAGAAAGGCGCTTTGCGCTAGCTGCCGTGTGTGCTGCTTGAATGAATAAACAGCACACGTTTCGCCGTTCTTTTTGTAATTGTGGTCTGTCTGTCTGTCTGTCTGTCTGTCTGTCTGTCTGTCTGTCTGTCTGTCTGTCTGTCTGTCTGTCTGTCTGTCTGTCTGTCTGTCTGTAAAAATTTGCAGCGTTCCTGAACAGGTAGCTTATTATACAAAACCTTTCACAACTACTTAATCCCGTACCATGCTTTATAGGTCAACTTTGTTGAGCAAAAAATACCATTAGACATGTTTGAGGGAAAACACCAATACTCTACCGGCAGTAGCACTGTTCCTTTATTAAACACAGATGCGTGCTCGATTTCTGCTATAGCAGAGGAAAAACGCGTTGAAAACAGTTTTCGCATTAAATACTAGAAAGACGTGGCGCCCGAGCCTAGACTTCTAAACGGCAGTTCAAGTCGAACATTAACGACAATTTCCAATAGATTGCGGGGAGCTGGGCCAGGGTGGGAAAATTGAATTGAATGCAGCTAATCTACACCGTGTTTGTAGTGGAAGGAGCGAGGACGGCAAAGGTGTGCCGGTGGCGTGAGAGGTGGGCGGGGAGGGAAGAGTGGCATTTACGTGGCAGGGTCCGGAGAAGAATATCGTATTTTGACGACTTTTGCACCAAAAGGAGCAAGTATGGTTGGCCACTATTTTATATCATTGCAAAGGCTAAAGTGCTCGACAACAGTCATGGAGCAATCTGTAGTTGTTCACTAGAATATCTGAAAATGTCCTGAAAAAAATGTTCATTGTTGCAGTAATGTCGAACGTTACTGCTCAGGAACAAGGGGAAAATATTAGTCGAACCAAAGGCTCCACTGCTAACAAACATATCGTGACGTAAAATGAGAAGCTGAGTACAATATGGAAACCAACCCACATCTGCGAAAAAGAGATTGAGGTTATTGCATGTTCTCTAGTGGTGGCTGAACTGCGTGCGTGTCATGGTGTCGGCATTTGTGACACGGCACCGTCATGTAGTGTTCCAAGTAGTGAAAAAGTTCGTATTGGAAATACTCTCGCTACATGACAAAAAACTCCTCGCAGCACTAACATCGTCTTGCTGGGTTTAACCTCGAAAGCATGATGACCTTCGTTGGGAAACGGAAAGCTTGTGTAGTGTTGCATCGTCTTTGCATACGTCAGTACCATTACAAGGGCATTTTTGTAATGGACCAAGTTACTGGCGTTTTACTTTCCTCAGCGCATTGTACGCCTTCTACGCTTCGCTCCTGTTGGCGTAGTTGCGAGGCGGCACATGCGTAGTCGACGCAGAAAAGGGCGGTACACCCGACGTAATAGCGCTTTCTATCCTAAAACACGGTGTGAGCGACTGTGACTATTCTGACGACCCCAGCAAGGCTGACGGCTTCCCCTGCCATGCACTTGAGTCATGAGGGGCTGGGAGCAGTTTCGTGCTTCATTTGTATTACACAAGACTGAGGCGTTGGGCTTCGGTATTTTTGCCTTCTTCTGTACTACAAAACAGTTGTAATTATGCATGGTTTAGTGAAAAAAAAATTCAACTGAATAGAAATAAATTGAACGGCGTGTAACATGTGGTATTATCAAACCATACCTTGACGGATTACGCTAGAATTTCGGCTCAAGGTGCACATAACTCTTTATACGATATACGATATGCCTTTGACACGTGTACGATGTGCTAATGTATGTCTGCTATTTGCTAACGGTATGCATTATATATTTCTACGATATGCGAAACGTCGCCGTCTAAGAAGACTCACGGCGTCAGTTACAAGACGAACGATGAGGCACTTTTGGCTTATTTGTCGTGAGCGTCGTCCACGGGTAGATCTGCGTCGCAGCTGGCTCGTGCACAGAAATCGGCCGTGGCGGCATCAGCCATGGACAAGGACCGGAGTAATCAGTATGGTACTAACACAATATCACACATTTAAACAACCTACAAATGACCCCTCAGTTTCCATAAGCTTTCACATTGTCGATATCTCTACCCTTACAATCGTAGCCATATACTTGATGGACAGTGGTCTTGCACGAGTAGCTTAGAGCTGTGATATGCTGCCGGTGCTCTGTGCCGAGAACTTTTTTCATTTGAGCCTCATCTAGCTTTCATTTATATCTGAAAGCGTATGCCTACATTATTGAAAGCACTCGCCCAACTCGCTGTCTTCTACCCCCTCAGTACAACACTCGCACCCCACCGCCCTTCCGTCCAAATGGGCCTACACCCTTCCCTTCTAATAAAAATTGCCCCGTACCTGCTCCTTCCCTTGCAAATGTCGGCAAAAGACGATAGTCGTCTGGAGCCCCTGCCCAGTACAAGCCTCCCTTCTCTTTACCACTCACGTTTCGTGCTGTTCCTCTCCCGTCTCGCTCCTCTCAAGATTAATACGCTAGAGGTTTGCCGAACTCAACTTAAATTTTCCGCGCTCCACTGCTCCACACTGGTTGCCTCGATACCAGCACTGCCGTACGGCGGGAACGCGCGTACATCAAGGCACCCTACTCCAACTTTTATAGAACCACGTTGCCCGACTCCACGCGCGTTCTAAGCGGAACGTGAAACCTATCTAGTGGAACCTTTCACTACTGGTGCCGTTTCAGTTCCTAAAAAGCCGGCAGGGGCTATAGTGGCGCGGGCGACAGCAGGCGACGGAGTGATTTTTTTTCTGCGTTGGATGTAGTTGGTCATTTGCTATCGCAAAAATCAAGCATCAATTACTTTTTTAAATAAAGGAATACTGCAAATATCACTGATGTATTATTTTATGCCTCATTATTGCGAAATGGTTTGTTCTTGTCCAACAATGTGGACAAGTGTGAACGTTGCCGCCGGACTTAGATGTTTAGATTTGGCTGTAGGTATATAAACCTGTTGTGCAGCTTCTGTTTCACTCTGGCCGAGTGGCTGAACCGAGCTACAGGCCGAAAGACGGACTTTTTGCGTTCAAGTAGCCCAAGGAAGACTATCGTCTTTAAAAGTATTCCTTCTTCTCTCCCATCGGCCATGGCGTCCCATTTTTTTCTTGTGTTTGGTTCTAAAAACTGCGATCTGGCGGAGATAACAGTAACTTGCTGGTTAATCCACCCTTCACAAGCGTACAGATTTTCCCTGATCGAGCTAAGGGCGTCAGCTAGAGTCTTTTGCTGATAGTTTTTGTCTTTATTGTATCCGGGCCGCTCGTGCCAGCGCTAGACGGTCTTTTTTTTTAAGTTTTGTATGTTGTTATGCATTTAGCTCTCCACTCTTCAACGACGGTTTTTTAAACCGGGGTTTTGTTTATAATTGGTTAAACTAATCCAGTGTATAATTTTCCTAAAGGAACGGTGTAATGTTTGTTTATGAAATATGCGCAGCGTTTCCATTGCTTTAGGCCAGTGGTTTTGTATTGAGGGCCTGTGAGGCCATTTAAGGGATCCACGAAGCCCTTCTGGAAACTCTCCACCCGTATCCCCACCCCCCTTCTTTTCTCGGTTTTACCTTGCTGACAATGCAAAAAGGTGGCTTCGTTGCAGGAAATGCACGTTTTATATCGCCGCAGAGCACATGTTTTATCGTCCGCTTTTTGCACAAAACGCAAGCTACTATGCCAAACGTGAGGCACAAAAAACGCCAGCACATCTGTGTTTGAGCTACTTATGACTACTAGAGAAAGTTGATAATGTGACACGCATCAGTATAGTTGTCGGATCCGAAAGGCAGGCTTCTGATAAGAAGCAGGGTGGCTTAATCTGCAAGTGTAGATTGGTTAAACGAAGTTTATTGTGGGGTTCTCCATCACTTTTTCCAAACGACATGTGATCCCCAGCACACTTATGGTTGAGAACCACCGCGCTAGACAATGTTGACCTTGCCCCTATGGTCAGTAATTCGGGAAGGTCTTACTTTTACATTGTGTTTACATTGTTGGTTTGCTATAGCAGGGAACTTTTTTTAAAAGGGGGCTAAAAACGGCTATAAAGAGAAGACCAGACGCCAAAACATCCATACCGGATGTTTGACGAGAGAAAATTGACACAAAAAACATTTTAAGGTCTCCCAGCACGTGCATCGCGTATAAAACGTAACACCAATGTACCTTGAAATGAACCGACTTTTCCTTCCCAATCATCAAAATTGAGAGCAGGCAAAAAAAGACACCGTTCCCCCGTCCCCTCTTTCCTTTCATTTCTAGACCCGGAGAACCAAGACGCGGGGAGCTTTCCCTGAGAGCGGCAGTCCAAGGAGCCGTGTTATCGGAACAAGGGGAAGGAGATCGATACCAACATCGGTGCTCGTGCAAAACATCGGCCCATACCACGACAAAAGAAAAATACAGACACCACAAATAAGATAGAAAAGAAAGAGGATGGGTCAAAAAGGTAGTGACATCCTCCGAGATCATGTCTTCGACGGTGCGGCGTATGTCCCCGCCAGAGTCGGGACTCACGTACCAGCGTTCTCCCACAATGATGTGCCGACGATGTTTTGAGCGAGAAGTCCTCTCGGTGTTCCCCGAGGAAAGCGATGCCTCCCCTTCACGCACTGGAGTGGGCTTCGGCGTCTGCGTTTTCGCATCACGCCCCAAGAGCTTCGAGTACGAAAGCGATGCGAAGGAGCCTCTCTCCGGCGATCCCTCGTACGTGATGCATAAGTAAACTGCGCACGGATGGGAAGGAAGATGCTGCGTGCGTGTTGTTCCGGCGAAGAACAGAGAGACGCGATAGGAGGAGTAGAGCCGAAACTGGGTGGTAAAAAAATAAACAGGAAAGTTGCCTCGACTGAGGGGTCGTTCTCTTTTCACCCAGACGGCGTCTCATCCCCCTTGGCCCTTTTTGTTTTTCTAAGAAACTGGCTCTAGTATACGGGAGATAAGGGCAGGAAAGGTTCTGTGTTGGTCGCTCCGAAAGTGAACCTTAGAAGCAAAGTACCACTGGCACCGTTATCGTTGAACTCTCAGACTCTGTGTGCAATAGATGGGTGCAAAGCGGTTGTTTAAAGAGCTCGTCACATCTCAGCGCTTTAACCAACAGGCAATTTTGCGCGGTTGAGCTTTAGAAGTAATCCCTTTTTCCCTTCGACGAGGGCTCTGGGTCTCTGCTCTGTGTTAGATACGCCGTAGGAGACGAGCACTCCCCAAAAAAGGACGGAGAGCAACAAAAAAGCAAAGACAAGGAAGGACAAATGGCCCCCTGCGTCGAACAGAGAAAATTTTCGGTGGACTCGTAGAACTTTCTGAGGTTGCGAAGGCGGGAGCCTTGTTGGACCTTCCGGTGATGCGCTTGTGCCTTTTCTGATGAAACCAAAGCGTTGGACTGCACGGGCTAGTTAGTACATGTTTGAATGGATGAAAAACCAACGGTAAACACAACACACAGTTAGAAGAAAACGGCGGGTCAATCTGGCACTAACAACTGAATGAAGAAGGCACTTGAACGCCTAAAAATACCTTCCGCCTACAGCAAATGCGCATGCGTGAATAGTCATGCGTCGCATGAAGGATATCTTAACAAGCAACCACAGAGTTTAGAAAGCTAATCTCTTTGCCAGAAAGGAGCAATGACGTGTCACTGACGCAATTGTTTTCTTCTTTCATTATATAGAAAGCCTCCCAAGTTTCCTTTGGGTTTTTGTACTTCTCGGCCTAATATGCTAGTGTTGTCAAGTTGCCAAAGGCAGGAGCGCAGTACCTGCTTCTGCCCTGCTTGACTTTTTTTGCTCTTTCAGCAACGTCTCGGCTACCACTCCCGTCACGTGGTCTGGAAACACTGGCGATTTCAGTCTACTTGCTTTTTGCTGTACACTCGCCTGAATCATGTGAAAGTAACTCTTTTGCAACGCGAACTTTCTTGAAACAAATTAACCAGCACTACAAAATCATCCACAAATCTAAATACCTTGAATACATGGTCATCGCCTGAACATGTGTAGATGTGTGGATGATTTCTTAGTTGTGGGTAATATGTCATCTCACACATGTCTAGAGTCTCTGTTCCAAGATATCCTTAAGTGTTTTAGTGCTTGCTCTGTGTCCGTTAATTTCACCTATGAATTACCCCAGAGGGGCACCACTATGTTTTTAGATTTGGAATCGTCGTTCCGTGCCGGCATGCATGTGTACTGGACTTACGAACCGTTCTCTAAGAAGGAAGTCCTTCCGTGCAGCTCATTCCACTCGAAGCTAACAAAAAGGGGCATAGCAATGGTTTGTTTCAAGAACACGTTGCGAAAGAGCTGCTTTCGCCCGATTCAGGCGAGTGTAGAGCAACAAGCAAGTACACTGAAACCGCCAGGGTTTCTAACCACGTGACGCGAGCGTAGTCGAGACGTTGCTCAAAGAGCAAGAAACGTTGCGCAGGGCAGAAGCAGCTACTGCTTTTCCCTCGTCGAACGACATGGCTAGCTTTGTTGTCACGTCTTATGTGCATAAACTTTCGCACAATGTCAAGGGGGGGGGGGGGGGGCAAATAAACACGGCATACGCTTGGTGTTCTCGGCGCCGCGACATTTGGGAGTTGTGTGCAGTCGCATCAGCCAGCATACGCGAAAAAGTGGTACGTGTGGTACTAATCATGTTTCGAAATTTGTGCCTTGCGCTACACGTCTGATTTATCACATTCCCTTATCCCCGTGTGGCAAAGCTTACATCGGTCAAACAGGCATTGATGATCGCCTCAGAGAGCACAAGGCTTACCTTTCCATGAGTGACGGTGCTCATCCGCCGCGGTGGTGTAATCAGTGCGGGTGAACTCCTGCCTTTAGCAACGCTTGCATATTAGGCCGGGGAAGTACCAAAACCCAAAGGAAACTTTTGGAGGCTTTCTATATAATGAAAGGGGGAAACGATTGCGTCAGTGAGGCGCCATTACTCCTGTCTGGCAAAGGTACGAGCTTTCTAAACGCTGTGGTTGCTTGTTAAGATTTCGTTCGCAAGACGCATGATTATTCCGGCATGCGCAATGCTGTTGCCCCAAAGTATTTCAAGGCATTCAAGTGGCTTGTCCGTTCAGTTGTTAGTGCTAGCTTGTCCCGTCGTTTTCTTCTGTGTCCTGTGTTTACCACTGGTTTTTTATCCTTTTTTTTTGTTGAACATTGCGGCCTGGGCCGTCATCGCTTGACCAGCCCCCCTGGACAGCACCCTCCGAAGGTCGCGCCGCTTCCTGCCATCACCATTTCTCTGAGACCTCCTACGGCTCTCCTCCCGCACTGCTGTTTCCCTTTACTGGTAGGAGATACCGGGCTCTTGCACCTTCATGATTGGACTTTCGCAAAACAAACGGGGACGAGGAAGGAACGACAAGACGAGCGCTCGTCCTTGTCGTTCCTTCCTCGTCCCCGTTTGTTTTGCGCAAGTCCAATCATGAATCGTTTCCAACTAGGCCGGCTTGCTGTGATCTTCACCCTGGCTCACACCCTTGCCTGGCGCCCGGTTCCGGCCTCGTGCTTCCCGGCTCACGCAACTTCAACTTTTTTTGTATCAACTATTTGCTTAACCTCAAAACCCGTGTGTATTAAACAGTGATTTGAGGCTCTTTCCCTGATGTCAAGCAACACCAGCACCCATTCGTGTTCATTAACCATTTCCCTCTGCCCTATTGCAGGTACCTGGTGCTATTTTTGTATGTCACATTTTCATACGGCTTACAGTGTGAAAATATTATTCACGCTACAGACACGGGCTCATTCCTGTTCCCCTTCTAGTAGTGCTTGCATTCTGAATCTATTGGTGGATTCTTTTATAGCTTCGCGCGTGCTCCATCCCTGTACCTATAACAATGCCTGCTGAAGCAGGTTATTAGAGTTACCGTAATTACCCGATTCTAACGCGCCCCCGATTCTAACGCGCACCCTATTTTCTTGGAAGAAAAACCGAAAACAAACTTGCACTTCCCATTGTAACGCGCACGGAACTTTGTGAGCAAGAAAAACGAATGCGAGATAAACGGGCGATTTATTTCTCGAAGTAATCTCACCCATCTCCCTCCTCGTCGCTCTCCGCTGACCACGACATCTCGTCCTTGGTGCCGTCAAGCGCGTTCGTGATGCCACACTTCATAACGAACGTTCAACCATGATCGATGGGATCGTGGCCCACGCCTCGCACGCCCATACTGCGAACTTGGCGCACGCTTCAGCCGACCACTCGTTTTGAACACGTGAGAGCCGCTGCTGCCATTGCTGTTATCAAGTGCGCAAGTGGAACGATTTGACGATTTGTGTGAACGCCGATAGAAAAGCCTGGGCGCTATGCTTCCTGCGTCCGAAAAAATGTTGCTAAAAGCTTTGGCGCCATCTTGAGATGGCGATGGGCGAGACGAAATTTCCGTTGTTTCGGCAGTTTCGGTTTCGTATCCGATTCTAACGCGCATGCGATTTATCGACCTATTTTTCTGGAAAAAAGGTGCGCGTTAGAATCGGATAATTACGGTATTATTATTATCGTTATTATTATTAGCGTTATTATTATCGTTAGAGAAAGCCAACTTTCTCTAACGATGATGACACTACTGGATCAAGGGGAGAAAAAAAAACGCTTCTCGTGCTCGGTATAGAACCTGGGTCCCTCTCGTCATGAAGCCGACGTCTAATGCGATTGCTCCATTGACACGGTTGAAGTAGTTTGGATTTCGAGAGGGGTGTATGAGCGTGTGAAATTGGAAAGAAATCATGCACCCCTCCGTCTAACGGCGACGCTGGTTGACGCGAAGCTTTCTTCGTGCGAAATCAACAGCCAAGGGTAAAATTCAAAGTCACTGCAATCAAAAGTCCCGGACTGCGTGCGAGTCAAAGTCAAAGCTCAACTAGTCCAAGGAATCGCTCACGAGAAAACTTCGTGTTCAACCACGGTTACCGTTAGACGGAGGGGGGGTGCATAAATTTATTCCAAGTTATAGAGCACTTTGCACTGCACCACCGCTAATATGTGCTAGTATGTGGGTATGCATCACATCGCAAGAAAATTCAGCGTCATTGCACTTTGAAAATTTTGGTGACCAGCGGAGGTGTTGTTGGCTCAGTTGACCGGGGTGTAGTATGAACGAAACAAAACACGTTTGTTTGTTATTTATGGCGATAAGGACAAAAACTTGAGCATAAGCGGTGCCAGTGTTTCGCGGAAAAAGAAAAGAATAGTATGAGCTGTTTTTCTAGCCTTGAATTCAACATATTTTAAACTGTGTTGTTTAAAAGCTACGGGAGCAACTCAAGAAGCCGGCTAGTACTAGTTATGAGTTGATTATCGTTATCAAACAATGTTTAGCAGCATCAAAGTGGCGCTCTGGAAAGTATGTTTGCAGCCCTTTTAAATTCTTCAACGCTGGCCGAAGTGTGGAGCACCCCAGTTTTTGTGCATTTGACCTCTACGGTATAGTTTACACACAACTTTCTGATCTTGGTAATGCGCCATTTTCGTTTTGGAAGTTTAACGAGTTTGCCCATGTATGCAACTAAGGGCGAAACGTTTCTCTGGCTCATGAAATATATCACAAAGAAGATAATGAATACCTTTCCGAGCTTATTTAGTAAGAAAAGTCACTTTAATCGCAGTAATCGTTACATGATCAGATATGCAATGCTTGTATCTCGTTTATTCCTGGTCAACGGCTTCCTATAAAATTTTTTATTGCTCGACATAGGGCCAAGTCTATGAGGAGACAAATTATGGCAGTCATTTTCTGTTTTGTTTGATTTGTAGTTATTCAAGGTGCATGTAGTCAGCATTGAGAAAACAGTTGTGTAACTCAATTGACCAAGGTTCTTGTGTTAGGAGTCTTGAACACCGATTTTGCGAACGGCTTACACTCTGCGAGAAAGAAACCATTTACGTATATTGGAAACTTTTGAGGAAGGACAACCTGCTCCAAGATATTAGGCGGCGTTTGAAGAGCACGCATCCCACATAGAAAATGACAAGTTTCAGGAGCTTCAGAAGCTTCCAATTGTTGGTGATCAAACTATTTTATGAGCGTAGAGTGCAATCATTTTCGGAAGTTACGGCAAAATTTGTCATATGGCTAATTACTACTTCTTGTTACTGTGAAACTAAAGTGAACCGCCACACACCTAGTTTTACAAGACTCTCTTCAAAAGGGCTTTACAGAAAATTGAAGCCGTTCCGCTCAATGTGAAAGCGGTCGGAAGTGCAGCGCAGTGATTCGCCATAATTGGCTGTAGCGCCGTTATCCTCTCACTGCTACCACCCAATGCAATTCAAATTTCTTGCCTTCGCAGTGCTCGCGTGCCCCCTCGCCTAAAACTGCCACAGCGGGAGTTTTGTTCTCTTTGCGCTTGCTTTACCTGCCGCACGTCCCGGCGTTGCACTGGCACTTTTTTTCGCTTACTATCGTAAAAACCAACCGAACGAGCGTTCCTACCTAAGTGAACGCGGGCGCTGCTGGTTAATTACGTATATTTTGTCTCAAATGTACCTACAGTTTTTGTTTTTGCGCTAAATAACGGGGCGATGTAGGACAAGCGCCAGCGGTTCACGAGTTTCGAACGATTATGACCATATCAACCGACTGGCTTTCGAAGCCTCTGGGTATACGCCGCGACGACAGCCGCTACGACGGAACGCCGGGTGGCTCTACTTGGGTCCAGCGAGCGAACTACGACGACAAGGCGAGCCCCTAAAGTGCTCTGCACTTAAAAATTTCGCGGATGGCAATGCTAAGCAACAACTTGCCTAAAATTATTGGACCATTCCACTCTAATAGTGAACGAACACCGCAGCTTCCGCAGCTTTTAAGCACACGACGCAGAGGTGACACCAGATTTTGGGTGAATATGATATCAACAAAATTTATTTACCCTGACCAAGAAAGATGGATACGTACACGGGCACCTATTTTAACTCTACTATTCTTGAAAATGGTGCCTGATGATAACTGATGTACTCAAAACTTAAACCCAAGTGAGGAGACGTGGAAGCTTGAGGTATAAGACACGGTTAGCCTTCCAAATGGTCCTGTTTATTAACTGATGAAAACGCATATCCAGGATCTGAGAGGTATAAGCTTGAGGTCGACAAGAGGCTTTAAATGCGAGCGACTTTCGTGGTAACCGCGAGCGCATGCCACATACACCCAGGCCATTCAACCTTCAACGCCTCGCGCTTCGAAGGCACGTAGAGCCTCGATAGTTTTTGTTTGAAGATACGAAAAATACATAAATGCCTAGCCCCATTAGCTTCGTTTAATAACATTATTCCCAATGCTCACCCAACTAAAATTACCGGAAGTGCTTCTTGAAGCACTGGTAAATAATTAAGTTCCGCACAGCAGCGCCAGTAACGGCTCGGGGATTACCGAGACATTCCACAAGCAGTAATTGGGGCAGCGCAGAGCTAATAATAAACTAGGAGGGCACCTAGAACGAGCCAGTCTGGGTAATTAAAAGAAGATTGGATGGTATTTCCTGCCGTGTAACGACCGGCATCCAATTAACATGCGGTAAGAAAATCGTAATTACTTTCTTGCTTTCGAATCAAGGCTTGCATCTTCACAGATCATCCGAGCTTCCGGTTCTCCTTTCAAGTACTTCTCCTCTTTTCAGTAGTTACAAGAAGCAGTTCCGAGAGAATCCTCCACTACGTTTATTTCCTTGCACAGATAGCGATGTCATTTGCTGACAGCAAATAAGTTTTTTCCGGAGGCATCTTGCGTTTCCCTATCCGCACGTAAATTATACTGAACAGGAACAAACACTCCAGTGTGCTTTCACAGGTAAACTGCTATCCAGCGAAGCATTAGCGAACCTTCCGTAAGATATTTTGTCTGCGAATGAGAAATGAAGCGCTCATAGTAGGACTGCGCCAAGTTGCGCGGCATTTGTGTAACAAACTTTTGTGTCACTCTGTTCGTCCCACGAAGGCAACCTCTGTCTCTTCTATCAGCTACAGACCCAGCAGGCCCACAGACACTGCAGATGTTCTTGTCCTCATCCTGATTATTTCCTGTTCTTCTTTCAACATACTTGGTCGCCGTAAATGTTATTCGTTCGCAAGAACCACTAACGTCTTGAGAAGTTCTTGCATAGGTTTATAACTTAGTTCATGTAGCTATACGCCTGTGTACTTTGTTGTAGGTAGGTGTACCTTAAGTAGGAAATACTCTCGGCACTTATCTCCATTACTGCCAAAAGCTAGTGCTGCGGTAGAGCCGGGAGAGGAGTTGTGGCAATTCAAACAGAAAGGAAGAAACGATGTGTTTGATATCATACTACAGAGCAAATGTGGGCCGTCATGCATGTCCTAACCGTAATTCCTATTATCTGTCCAGAATTCGAGCACCGAAACATGTTAACCACACAATTTTGGTGCTGCACCGCCACAGCCTTATTTAAAGGTTCGGTAATCGGAAAAAAGTGGCGGTGGTCAATCCCAAGACGTGGACATGTGCCAGGTGAAAACGAGGATGTGGCGCGCGACACGAGGAAGGTTAGAACATGGAAGACAGCGCGAGACTAGGTATGCGCAGAGAGAGACCTGTTGGAGATCGAACCTTGGGAAATGGCATTTCCAGTAAAAGTGTGGCTTTCCGGGGACTCGTTGTCTTTCTTGGGAACTGCGGCTGGGTGCGAGGATTCTGGTATCACAAGTTACGGCAGCTCCTGTGATGATGTATACGACAGGACTTTCCAAGACGTGAATAACCGCGTGCACATGATACCTAAAGGTTAATTCTAGCGTTTTGGGCGATCTTTCGTTGAGCACAAAAGTGCTGATACTTCGTTTAATTCATCAATTGGCGTACAAAGGCCTTTATGTGTTTTTCACGTAAGATAAGCGAAAGCATTCTTGTGAGTGCTTGTACCACAAATTAAGAAGTAGCAGCCTCGTCCATACCACAAGTGCCTAATACACTCTTGCGATATTCGGCTTCTGTAACCCTTTAACTCCATGGCTTTAAGTCGAATCAACGAAAAATACATCTTAACCCGCCCATCAACAATGTATACTCTTTCCTCCTTGCGCAATTTCATCCTTCTCATGTCCTTTCGTGTGTTTCTTTTCTAGCGTCTCTAAAGGTACGAGTGTATCATATACAGATCAAAGAACACCATTTATGAGTCACCAGCATAGAATATGCATGTTTTTCCCGGTTACTACGAACGTACCTGGCATTCGATGTCACCGCAATCGATCTTTGTGTACGTGACTGTCGTTCCGGTCGTCCGTTTTGTCAAAGTGCCGTAAAAAGGAAATGCATGTTACTAGTTGGAAAGAGTGATTATTAAAAAAGATGTAAACAGAAGGAGGTAAGAGACGAAAAGAGGCAATAAATTAAAAAAAAAGGCGTCGTGCCGAGCGGGGGTACGATGGTGGAGAGAGGGAATAAGACAGGAAATTTTACCGATAGAAGAGGGACAGAAAAACAGGGAAAAATGAAACAGGGCATATCGAGCGGGGAGGTGCCGCGAAGATCTCCGCGCCCATTGGGAAATCAACGGGAGTTACAGCAGGGGGCGCAAAGCGAGCAATCTCTGCCTCCACGCCTGCTTTCCGATGCCGATGTCCCTTCGCTTCCGTTCCGCTTGTCTCGAGCCGATATCGTTCCGAGAAAACAAAGCTCAGGCAGCGTGCCTGGCGCCGGAGGCATAGCATACTATAACAACAAAGGCGATGTTTGTTGCGCTGCGGAGAAGCGAATAGCAACAAGAATGGACGTGCACAAGCCCGTTCTGGCGCTGAAAGCGGTTACATACCGGAAGGGGGCCGCTTACGAACATAAAGGGCCCGCTTACAGCAGTAATATACGACGGGCTGGGTCGGCCGAGTCTCAGTTATGAGGCTCTGGAGGTCACGTGATAGGACAGGGGGCCGGCTCGAACGAAGCGAAGGTACAGGGTGCAGAGGAAACGGCGACATCGCTCGCCGTTTTATCGCATCACTGAGCTTGCTCATCGTTTTATAGTTTCTCACAAGTTTTGGGGAGGACTCGGAGTCAAGAAATGTAAGAATAAACCTGGCCCGTAAAAACATATAAACACATATAAACAGTTTATAAAAGTATAAACAGCGCATTGATGTATACAAGCAAACACCCAGGACGCCACTGCCAACTCAAGCAAGCGAAGAATCACCCCTCTGATGACATAAATGCACGCAAAGTACGAATAGCGTTTCAAAAGCAACAACAATTTGGGATCGGAAGGGGGGGGGGGGGCGAGAGACGCTGCGACGTTGGGCCCTCGCCACAAGCAACCTTTGGCTCCCTTCAACTTCCGGTGACATTTCTCTTCTGGCGAGATGCCCCAATACGACTATTGGCTTAACGGCTTGGAAACGGCCCGCTACAACACTGATTCTTATCGGCCGGGATCGAACCCCGCTCATGGCGCCGGCGACTGATTGGCGTGCTTGGGATTCTTACTCTTTCCCTGGAGACGGCAGCAGACATCGAGCGGCGCTGTTGGAGCGGGGTGTGAGAGCATGGGAGAAACGGGGGTGGTGTTTGGCGTCGATGTGTCAGCGGAAGCGAGGGCGACGATGGGCCGGCTAAGCGCCCGTTCCGCTCCGCTTCCCGTTCACTCCCGCACCCACCTCCCTTGAGTGGTGGGGCTGCGTGAGTAAGATGCCTGCAGGCTGCCGGGGGAAAAAGACGATGACGCGAAAGGAGCGCAGATCCGGTTGGCGTCACCTTTGTTTCCGACGGGAAGTTCTACTGGCGAAAGCACGTGAGATGGTAAGGTGCGAGTGGCATGCGGCCGGCGTCGAATAATCTTGAGTTGTGTTCCTACATGCCAGTGGCAATTAGTTTGGGTGTTGGTGGACGGAAAGTGATGCGAGTCAAAAATTAAGGCGGTGCATCAGTAATGTTTGATATTCGACGGATTGGGGAAGGTTTTTCTCTGTAGGCGCTGTATCCTGAGGAATGGACGTGTAGCGCTGTTGATGGCTATTTCATTAGCATGCCGCACACACGAAGTTGCACAACTCACTCACTCACTCACTCACTCACTCACTCACTCACTCACTCACTCACTCACTCACTCACATTCACTCACCACTCACTCACTCACTCACTCACTCACTCACTCACTCAATCAATCAATCAATCAATCAATCAATCAATCAATCAATCAATCAATCAATCATTGCAGGGTGTATGCTGCGACAGCTGTCCGCGTTTCATCTCCGCAAGGGCCGGTACCGTCGATTCACTCGCGCCCGATTCTAAACGCACCGGCATTTGGTAAAACGAAAAACTTGCACCTCCGTTCTAACGCGCAAGGACTTTGACCCAAACGAATGCGAGATAAATGGGCTGTCTGTTCTTACTAATCTCAGCGTATCTCAATACGGTCGCCCCGTACCACAACCCGGGCCCCGGTGCCTTCAAGGTTAGCGATGTTAACTTGAACAACGTTCAATCATGGTGTTATGATCGAGTCCACCACCACCTATTAGCCATCCCATCTTACTAAGCAAAAATACGCGCGCAATTAACGGGAACGGCCCACGCCCAGCCCAACTCGCCCAAATTCAACCTTTCCTCTTACCACACTGTGTTCCCTCACTCACTGCTTGACCTTGTGCCACTGTTCTGCGCTGCAAGCGCCCTTGGGTGAATTCTCTATTACTGCGTAAGCCATAGGCCCATTTAAAAATTAAACCCCCTTCTTTACTTACAAAAATGCCTAAGCGTCATTTCCTAATACTTAATGGCCACGGGGACGAGAGTAGTAAGCTGTTTCGGCATATCGGTTTTGTATCCGATTCTAAGGCGCATGCAATTTTTCGGCATATTTTTTCGGAAAAAAAAGTGCGCGTTAGAATCGGGTAAATACGGTATTCGCTAGTGAGAAAAGCCAAGTCTCACATGGTTAGCACTGCGCAGTTGGAGTACTTGGCCCAATTGTTAATGTCTCCTAAACTCAAGAGCCGCATCATGCCAAACCGTATTCGCTTGTGGATGCCGGGTCTGCTCTGGTTCTTACTCAACGCCAGGGAATCTGCAAGCAGAGGTGGAACCCGTAGTCACATCCCGCTCACCATTGTAATCACTATGGTCAGTGCTGTTAACCTAATCAGCCTTATCATTCCGAGTACCACCACCCCCATAATTAAGCCATCCTCACTCTCTTACTAACCAAAAAAAACTGAGCGCGAATTAACGGGGACAAGACCCCACGAAGAGGGCACAAGCACCCAACTCGCCCAACTTTCAACCCTTTTCCTCTTACTCACCACTGTGTTTCCCTCACTCACTGTACTTGACCTTGTAGCCCACTGGTTCTGCCGCTGCACATGATGCCATTGGGTTGAATGTCTGTATTACGTGCGGCTAAGGCCATAATTTGGACTTCCACTTTAATAAAATAAACCCCCTTACTTTACGTTTAACCAATCAGCATCGCCATAATCAGCGTCATGTTCCTAATCACTTAATGGCCACCAGCGACAGGAGTGAGTAAGTGAAGGACCGTACTCTTTCTTGAGCTACTAAAAAGCGAGAACTTCAGTTGGACTGTCTGTTTGTCTATCTTTTTAAAAGGTTTGTTTGGCAATACACAAAAAACTTACACCACAAACACAGGACACACAACATTCAGGTAGATTGCCTATAGGTATATAAAGACACGGACAACGGTCAGCACAATCACGTTAACTTTGTGCGGTAGGGGGAACGCTATTGTATAATTCTACAACCACACTATAATTTTATAGCTATGTACGAAAAGAATTGGAAATATATCTTAGAACAGAAAATGAGCTGTGCCACATTGGTTTGAAAGTTCGGGCTACTCGCCCTTCCTGTACGTAAACAAAAACACATCACCGCCTGTCTGCAGAACTCCTCCGCCAAGAAAAAAAATGCTCCAGCGCCAGGCAAGAAAGAACTTCAAGTACATGCACTTTAAAATAGGCCACACAGCCCTGCGACGGATGCCACTCACGAACGCTTCACAGCGTTTTCGCCAAAGCGCAGAAGCACCCGCCAATATGAACAGGCACGAAAAGCGGCCTCTAAGACAGTGCGTTCCGTTTATATATCGCCTGACTCTTAGGCCTCGAAATCGGCCGTGCAAAACACACCAGAATATCCGTGCCACGTGGCATTTTTGGACCACATGTTGGTTATTTTGTAGGAATGGGCAGTTGAGGCGCACTGAGTCGTTCGTACTCTTCTTGTTTTTTGTTTGCTGACCATCACAAGCATTTAATAACTCGCACAATTCGCTAACTTATTACAACTTTGCTTTAGACCCCAGCTCTGGAGTCTGTCACGTGTTGGGTGAACACACCATCCCAGGCGCCGAGCGAAATCTAGCAACTGACCAGGTAAGAAGGAAGAGGTCAATACGCCCTAACTTGCCTCACTCATTCTGTTGTTACGGAAAGGGGGAATTAGTGGTAGTAAAAGAACGGCCATGATGTCAAGAACGCTTTCTTCCAGAATATTTGCTTTGGGGCATACTGGTGACAAGTCCCTAAAAAAGGCAACAGATACCGCATAGAACGCCGGCAGCCATTCAGCCGGTGTCCCGCAGTTCAGAGCTACCCCAGGCATGAATGCAAGCAGCTTTGTACAGAGGAAGTACTTTGCCCAAACACGTGCGGGGCAAGCCTCTCCTTGAAGTGTGCTCACCATAAACCGTACCAAAAGCGCAGGGCAGAAGATAGATATTGAGGGAAGTGCGAACCCCCCGCAACTCCGCGCTAGCCCGGGGGCTGATCCACAGAGCAGCGCTGTGTAACCTACCACTAAAATGAAACACACCAAAGATTGAATGCTAACTGACACTTTAAATGGTGGTAGGGCGACCTGGAATGCACACTATAACTTCCCGGAAAATACCAACTGTACTAGATAACGTCTCTCCAATACTGGCAAATGAAAACTCTGCGCATACTGGACATTCCGACAAATACCTCGTAGAATTTCTGACCATATGTCATTTGTACCAAAGAGTTGTATTCTATTCAAAGACTAATTATTGTAGAGCGAAGCTATATGGTGAAAGAAGCAGCCACGTGATACGCTGCGGAGAGACGCCGCAGGGAGCCCCGCCTCTGCGGTTACCACGTGACTGGGCGAGGATTTAGCGGCTGCTTCGCCGGCGCTTCGTCGCTCAGTCTTCCCATTAATGGAGGGTCGGCTAAGACATCTGCGCGTGCGCTTCAGGTTTCGCGCGTGATAACTAGCTTTAGAAGTGCTTTTATTGACCAACGTTTGTTCTGCTATGATATCGCCTAATTTCGGCGCACTAAATTCGAGGGTTTTCCTACTTGTTTCGGTATAAACCAATTCAAGGAAAAAATTTAGTTCGAAGAACCCTCTGACGTGAGGTGATGTAGTTATGCTCTTCTCAGGTATGCTAAGATTTGATTTCGCGTAAATGTTATTCACATGTTCAGGTCATGCCCCGAGTGCTATAGTTTGCGAAAGGCCTTCCAAACTGGATTCGTATTTCCAGCTTTTTGTTATTTCGTAACTGGTTTTGCAAGTAGCCCTGAAAACAGCTTTAATGAAAACGGGCGACGCCAGGAATTTGAACAAGAAAAGCTGCCCGATATTCGCCAATATATGCTTTTTAAACTATAGAGTGTGTTGCGTCAAGCTACATTAGATTGATGTTTCTGCCAGGAAACAAGTATGCACCACGCATGCGACAGCGTCAACGCACGCTCTTATTGATCTCGCTATGTATGAGTTGATATTCTTGGTCTGCGAACACCGTTAATATTCGGCCTGATGGCGAGTTTTTTTTTGTCATCTTCTGGTTGTCACCTATTTGTCAAGGCTGTAGGGCATTTTTTCTCGCCCCGAGGGGCGGCGTCGATGCCTCGCAACAAATACGACAGAGGCGGTGCGTAAAAAAATTCACGCGCAAATGTGATGGAGAGAAATAAACCACAGCACAGTAAGCTGCGAGGGTTCGTAATGAGAAACAAGTCCAGTCCGGACACTGACGGTTTATCGGCGTGGACCACTCGTGAAATGTACCATGCTCGCGTTGCGAGTGTCCAAAGCAGCCTCTTCCAAGATATCTTGCCCCGGGTCGAGATTAATGAGCGAAGCTCCTCTTCCAGCTCATGGCGTTCCTTAGGCAGCCGCTTTGACTGTTGTTCTTTTCTTTTGAGGAGGCGGAGCAACGAGAAGATCGCCCCCAGCTTGCGTGAGGGAAGATGTCTCCCTACAATGAAGGAGGATCGAAAGGCGGAGTTCCGTGCTCAATCTATAGGGTACGCTACGTTAGTCAATTTTCCTTCAGAATTTACATTAACGAGTAGTGGCAATTTCCAGCCTCTCCCGAAAAAGAAGTAACTTTCAAGAAACAGGAAATGTTGTGGCTGTGTAAGGGAGGCCGGATGTCGCATCTGTCTTCGAAGCTGTTGCTCTCGCAAGCGGAGAATTTTCAAACTGTAAAAAGTGAGTGGCACTTTGAAGGATCACGGCGGCTGCACCGAAAAACCTTCACCCTGTTTACTTTTCCTACAATCGGTGGAGCATGGGTAGGTTCCCACTGATTTCGTTTAGTGGGATATCGCCTACATTTCTAGTTTTATCTTAATTCAAAGGCTGTTGAATTGAGGAATTGTGATCGGAGAAAGGACAGGAATTTCCTAATGAATACAAACTAATTCGCCTCCATAGAGATTCTGGTTATAAATTGCCACTGCGCCCCTGACGCAAATAGTTTACGCAGCTCTGTCTAAAGCTTCACCGTGTACTCCCCAAATCCTTCATTGAGTGGAGCCGTTCATTTGAATGAAAGTAGCTCGGACTTTCGCTAATACAGAAGGCAAATACTTTCGCCACTGATTAGAAAGTGAATGTTCATTCAGTATAACAAACATATACATGAAAATTCGCGCACTTGCCGAGTGGTCATTGATATAGATTTGTAAAGACCACTGCGTAGAAAATTATTTCCATTGCTGGATACGGAGCCGCAGGATCGCCAAGCTTTGCCAGTGCCGATGACTTGCACAATCTGTCATTCCAGTTTCTAAACACGGCACTGCTTCTATGGCTACTTAAACGATAAAATTTTGGTCTGTCTGTATGTCTGTTTGTCTGCCTGACCCTACATACAGTCGCCCGACCGGAAGTTACAAGAACACTTGGAAAAAAGTATACAGGGTGATCAAAGTTAAGTCGACAGGTTTTTTTTTTAAATTAGGCGCTTAATTGTACGGGAAGAGGACCTCTAAAGTGAGGTTATGCGCCCAGGGGGACACATAAATAGGAGGTAATTATTGATTCCGAAGGCTTAATTAACGAAAATTGATTAATTAACTTCTTAGTGGCTGCAGCAATCAGGCATGTTTGTATTGGAAAGTTAGACGCAATCCTGTTTCTACGCAATTTCAATTGGCAGAATTCTTCTAGCGCATCCGTACCCCGAGATATCAAACGGCGAAGTTTAATTGCCATCCGCATGATTACGCGTGCAAGATAGTCTGCACCAACGCAAAGCTCCTCCTTTTTGTGACGTGCCTGCTGAGCACGGTGTTTAGTTCGACAAAGGGGTGGAGGCACAGAAAAAGTGATAACTGGCACCCATTCATTCTTGGCTGACGTTATCGCAATCTGCAGTACTCGGAACCGCTATCGAAACACAGAACAAAAGGGAGGAGTTATGCGCCGGTCTTGACTTCTAGCATGCGTAATCATGCGAACGGCAATTAAACTTCGCCGTTTGATATCTGACTACGGATGCGCTAGAAAAATTCTGCCAATTGAAACTGCGTAGAAGCACGATTGCGTCTAACTTTCCAATACAAACATGCCTGGTTACTGCAGCCACCTAAAAAGCTAATTATTCAATTTTAATTAATTAGGCCACCTACATAAATAATTACCTCCTAACTATGTGTCCCCCTGGACGCATAACCTCACTGTAGAGGTGGTGCTTCGCGTAAATCTAAGCGCCTATTTTTCAAAAAACCTGTCGACTTAACTTTGATCACCCGGTATATAGGCAGAACTTTCCCAAACTACTAAATTGGTGGCAATGCTCATACTTGAAAGCATTGTAGAGCAAAAAAAAGTAGTAGGCATAATTTAAGGAAGACACCAATACAAAGCGAAATTTGCGTTTTTATTTAATGAAAATACATGATTGCTTGATTTCTGCAGTAGCAAATAAAAATAAACCATGACAAAAAAATGTTACACCTCGAAATACAAAAAGCGTTCGAGGCGCACCCGTGTGGCAGTGTTCCAAGTTCAGCAGTAACTAAATCTTCCAGTAAATGACTCCCGCAGTGGAACGCGGCAAATTGAATTGACTCGAGCAAGCATCCACTGTTTTTATCGCGGGAGGAGCGAAACGGGAGGGCAAGAGCGGGACAGGTGGACGGAAAAGAGAAGAGTGGCATTTGCGTGGCATTGGTGGCAGACGCCTATCATCTCTCCGCGATATTTGCAGCGAATTACGGAGATACGCGGCCAGTTTTTTTTATCACCCCAATGCAATTGATAACTCCTATAAAACTTTAGTAAGAGCCACGTCCACGATAATGGGGTTGCTTCAATGGTGCCGAGTAGTATCACTAGATAAGATACAGAGTACCGTCACTGAAGTATGCAAGTGAGCAACGGCGGCCATTTTGTAGTTTATCAGCGTTGCCAGATTGCCGCATCTGTGGCCTCACTGCCAAGTGGGTCGAGGTCATTTGTAAACAACACTGCCGAATACGCAGTAAGGCGGCATCTTCAGACACACTTGAGCATCGGAATGCCGCGAAGCGCGTTATCCTTGATTCGCATTCGGAACGACGCCAGTCGCGCGCAGCCGCATAGCGGGGAGGAAAAGCTGACACTACCGCAGTTGACCGACAGGAAACGCATAAACAACAAAATGGAGGCGCACATGAACCGTCGCAGTGTAAACAATGCCACGTGATGCGAACTGACCAATGATCACTGCGGTAGCACGGAACAATAACAGAAAAGACCAATTTTTAAGTCGTACTCACTCATCATGCATTGCGACATGACTAATGGACCAACATGAGTAAGCAATTTATTTGTATTTCTTGTTGATAAATATTCCACCGCAGCTTAAGCTCGCCTCAGAATTCCCTACGACGGGGTGAGAGCGTCTTCCCTGCTATGATTAGGCGCCAGCCACATCTCCATACATTGAAGGGACAGGCAACCAAATTTTTTGGAGTATATTCTTTCTATCCCAAAGGAAAAGGTATAATTTAGAACATCTTGAACCAAAAAGGCTTCGCTGATAGAGCCCTTGAAAGTTTGAAAGGAAAATTTTAGCTCTATTCGCGTTAAGAATACTGGCAACCAGAACAGTGAGCAGCGCAGCAACATGCTTTTCAGGCTGCTTCAGATGGATAGAGGTGTTTAAAAACTTGTCCCCAGATAAAAAATATTAAAACCTAATCTTTCCTATTCCATTATGCCGTTTTTGTGTACGTACGGTAGCGTCAAGTTTAGACACTACATATGGCGCCCGCTTCCACACTTTAAAAAGTGTATTGTCGATTTTTAATTATTTGCTGCAATTTATTTGGAAATTTCTCGTGGTTTACTCACTACTCCATATAAAACCCTGGCTTTCATATGAGCTAGAAGAGATGCAGTGAACAAAAATCGGCCGTCTATCCATGTTGAGCATGCGGCGTGCAGCGCCTACTCTATTTCACTGGGGGTCGTCTTCATTTACCCTGCGTCGGCGTGGCGTCTTCTTTCTAAGCCTACACGTAGCCCATTTCTGGCGATGCCTCATGTGCAAAAAAGTCGAGTCGCCTTTGCCCGCGGTCACTGACCTCGCTTCACCACTGCGCTTGATTACTCCGGAAGTTCCGGAGGAAGAGAGGGGATTTCTCGTAATGAAGAAGCGCCGCGTCTGGTAGACTCTTCTATGCCAACTAAGGGAGGACCTAGGCGGGATCTATTCGCAACGCCGCTCGCAAATGTGTTCTTGTACCATGTCGCCAGGGTATAAATATCCGAGCCCCTTTCTTAAGAGAATGATGGTTAAAACCCGAAGCTTTCTCCCGCGCAACCTGAGTCACGGTCAAAGTCCAAAACCTAAACTGCTTCGAACGGGCCAAATGACGGAATCGGATAGAGGTCGGCTGCTTAACACGAGGGACCCGGGTTGGATTACGACCACAGGAAGCGTGGTTTTCTTGAGGCGCTCGATGTGCTTTTGTGCAAACCCGTTGTGCAAGTTGGCTTCACTGCCGTGCGTTTTGGGCGTAGGCGATTGAATTTTTGACTTTGACTTTGGAGTTCGAAGGCATTGGTTCCGACCAGGGAAGCTTCGCGTTTCAACCACTTTTCACTTCACCAACAATCACCACCTTTGTCAGGCAAAGTTGGCTTTCCGGTTGTGCGTTTTCGGGCAACGTCGCCCTGACTGAGGCATAGAAAGCTGCGATTTAAAACTTATCTGTATGTTGTTTTATTTTGCGTAGGGAGCAGTTCAGGTTGCTGTATTTGAATTACATACTCAACAGAGGGTTAAATAGCAGCAGCGAAGTTTCATTGGCACTAATGGATGCTTAGCTGGTGATTCTCAAAAAAGGTGGCGCCTGCATCACTTATACCTCTTTCGGTATGTGCAACCTTCTTCTCACAAACAACTTTGAAGCATTGGCACATTTTACTACTTCGTTTGGCGACCGGTTTCGCCATGTCTTGATATGATGTTTTAAGAATACGGCAGCATGTTGCATTCAGCAACGGCTATTTTAGAGTGCACGCTTCGTTGCAGTCGAGGTTCTTCATGCATAGAAGCACCATGGCCGCATTCAGGAACAATATCTCGGCAAAAATTTCCCAAAGCGCCAAGCGCGCTTTGTGAAGCAGCAAGGTCAAGAGTTTTGTTTTACCTTTACTTGCGTAAAGCTTATTATCTTTCTTCGTCTTCGTCGTCTTCTTGTTCTCGTTCTGGACAGGGGTGTTCATTTGTTTTTACATTATATGCCTTCATTTTTTACCAGCCGAGATATTCGAGTGTTGAACTTGACGAGAGTATCTGCTGATATCGTGTCAGGCTCTCTCTGAACTAGGTTTCGCCGCGCAGCAAAGCCCAGTATCGACCAACAATTATATAAAAATTAAAAAGTTCCCAGGGCCTTCATATTTGGGTATAGAATGTGTATATAGGCTCTCGGAAAATATCTCATCAGCAATTAGTTTTTGGCTTAGAGGTGAAACCGACTTTAAGGGTCTGGTGTAAGTTTGGTCTTTGTACTGGCTTTCTCGCAATGTGTGTGTCGCAGTGAAGCATGGCCATCAACGCAGGAAGTGCATTTACAGTAACACCTGTAACTCTTGTGTTATCAAAAGTATCCCACAACAAATTATACGGCAATTAGCCGGTAAGCCGACTCTTCCTATATGACCAGTTTCATTTACTTGTAGTTCGGAGTGAAGTTGTAAACGCTACAGTATTACTGTTTACTGTCCATACATGTCCATTTAAGGTGCGAGTATGGTTACAGAAAACGGCTGCAAGTGTAGTTTTACCAGAACTATCCGAAAAAAATATGAAAATTAGCCCCTAAGACGATTCAAACATTACGCACAACAAAGAACCAAAGGTAAACAGAATCTTCTTAAAGACAACCCACAGATCCGCTATTTCAGCAGATTGCACACTGTGAATTCCACTTTTCCACTTTCGTGACGTAGAAGGAGCTACAGTTCGATTGCTCTTTGGGGCACTGCAGAGAGAATGTGATGCAAGGGTGACTTCGCTTTCCTTGGGGGACTTGGTATCGCTCTCTATGGGGCCATTGGTCATTGCTCGCGTTTGCATTGGTGAGTGTGGCTATCTGTTTTTGTATTTCAGCTGCCTTGGCGCTACTTTTTTTGGTTTCTCCCGGGGTGTTCAATGGGAGTTGTTTGAGTACAGCTACCTCGTTATGTGATGCGGGTGGTGATGTTCAGGGAGCTACCATGTCATCTCTGTGGATGGTGGGTTGTTGCTCATCTGGGAGGGATGCTTCGGTCCGCACACAGGGCCCTGTGCACGGGTAGCGCCAGGTTGCTCCCCCTTGCTAGCAGGTGGATCAGCAGCGGCCCTCTGCTTACGAAAGCCTGGCGGCGTTGTCTTCCCACAGGGCGCTGATTGGATGCTGGGCACCGTCTTGCCTTGGTATCTGGCTGTCGGATTTCTTGCTTGGAAAATACGGTGGCTTGAAGTGTCACCTGCAGCTTTTGTCTCCAAGAGGGTGGTCTCCCTTCCAGAGCGGGCATTTAGGCATGCATGGTTTTGGGCTGTCTTCCGAGGTGTGCTGCCCACATCCCTGGCAGCGGCTGGGTGTCGGATTTCGACGAAATCAGCCCTATGCCCCACTACTCCGCAGGCCAGGCATCGCTTCCGATTTGTGCTTGGTGTATGTAGCAGCGAAATTTCGAGCCTCCGTAGTATATAAGAAGGGGGACTTTGGGCTTGTCAAATGCTGATAAGAGCCGTGTTTTTCGTCCCCATACGCCTGGCGTGTATGCCAGGGGGCTTAGCTGAGTTCACGATGTTTTCAATTATGTCTTGCGCTGTACCTCAGGCGGAAGCCCGTGCACCAGTGCCTTTGCAGGTGTTTTCAAACATTATCATTCCCTCACTGCACATCTCGTGCCCGTCATATATCCTGGCGAATATAATGCCGCTTCCCCCTTCTGGTCTGTAGAACAATCATCACTTCGCCCCACCATTTGGTCATGTCCAGAAATACCCTCACCACGTAGAAGAAATCATCCCATCCTTTATAACATATAATTCTTACCAGAGTGAGAGGCTGTCATCTCTAGCCGAGCTCCCCTCGTGCAAGAAGCCCTCGTCCAGTTGACTGAAGACACCGAGCTCCCAAAACAACGGGAGCCCCGCTGCCTAGATGACTGACTGAACAACTCAGTGGTGCAATCCCCACAACTTTTGGAATAAATAAAGTAACTACTACTGGTACTACTACTTCACGCTGTCTGAAACTGGGTGCAATCTTGTTCTTTTTACAGTTTCCTCTGTGCCGTCACACTATCCTTCAATTCTTAACCGCCTGCCGTTTAACTACGCACGACATCCGCAACACGCCCGCAAAGATACTTGACACCTCCTCGAATACGAAATCGCCCGTGTTTCCCCACAACGCCAACAAACGCAGAGTCCCCGGTGAGAGCACGCAAAAATCGTTAGATTGTCACCGGTAGTAACAGGGCCGCACGCAAAAATGAAGCCTGGGTAAGCATTGCTGCTTTCTGCATGACGTCCCGGGGCCGTCCGGCGTTTGATTGATCGGCGCATGAGCTCTTTCCGGTTCTGTGACGTTCCTGTAGCTGTCGCGTTGCGAACCACTCTAAAAAGCCATGAACCGAGAGGCTCTTCCTGCTTTGACTGCCTCTCGAGAACGCCATTTAGGCTAGCCCCACGGGACACTTTAGTTCGCTGGGAAATAGCTACATCGCGACAGACTAGGTTTTATACGGCGCTGTAAATGTAGCGGACGGAGTAGCAGCCCTGAAAGGGTTTTTGTGAATCATCGGGTAGTTGTGTAATATACCTAAACTTCGTGCTATACCCTGAATGTATTCTTTCACTGCTTACAGCAAAAAGAAAATCCAATTTTTTCATTCATAAAATTGAGCTTCAGTGACGTACGCAGAATTGAATTCTCTGTACGTCACTGAAGACAGCTAATTTCGAATTTGTCTACCTTAAGACTCAACCTCGCCTTCTGGCTCACTCGGTTGCTCTTGCCATAAATTTATACGTACTGTCTGGGACTAAACGTTTCAAGAAACGATTTAGACTATTAAAGTGAACTTCTCAGCTCTGTGATGGCTCAGGACCTAATTGGTATCCGTAAGCCAAGCGTTCCGCTTTGGAAAGCCATCACCATAAGCTTAGCAGGAGCTTAGCCACCAGGCATATGGGAGGGATCTTCCATATTTAATGAAGCTTGTTTCCTTGAGCAGAGAGCGCTCGTGTTCAACCTTTACCTCGCATCTGCAGCGTTGTCACCTTAATTATTATTCAATACCCTCAGCAAGCGTTAAGTCCCACTAATAACTAAATATACTCTGACCCATTCACCATTAAGATAAACTAAAGTTTCAATTAAAAGCCATTGATTGCCTTTATTCAGGAATAGCATGTTAGCCAGCCCGCCATCATGCGTAGCTTGTGAGAGTTCATCTTAAAAACACTCAACTGGGTTCAGTCGAAATCATATTTGTGCCTGAAATATGCAGTTTAAGCCATCATCGTTATCAGACTATTCATGTTCATTGAACGACAAAGGGCTCTACCTAATTAGGAGAATTTTGCCGAACACTACATGAGAGCGGACAATTCTGTTCAAGTGAGGGGATGTTTTTTTTTTGTCTGTGTTCAATAAAAGATACTTAGTATACCTATACGGTGCTGCCTAACCGGTATGCGGTGATGTTATAAGTTACGGAAGAGCAGCTTTCTCCTACGCGACCTGAGTCAAAGTCCAAGTCCAAGTACAAACTGTTTCGACCTAGTCGGAATGGCGCGATAGGATAGACATCGACTTCATAACAAGAGGGAGCCAGGTTCGATTCCGGCCAGGGCAAGCGTTTTTTAAGCGCTTCGCGTTCCTTTATCATTTTGATCTTCTTCTTCACCATGTGCCGTCTCTTTGTGTACAGATGGCTTTCCTGCAGTGCGTTTTGGTGTTACGATCAACGGTGAAAGTGGAGCATAGAAAGCTTCTCGTTAAAAATTCAGTAGAGAAGATGCTTAAGAGTGCTTACGTGTAATTACGTGTAATAACGAGACAGCCGAGACGTGTACTTACGTGTATTAACGAGACAGCAGGGCATTGGCAGCGGAGTACCAATGTGCTCCTCCAATACGCAGTAAACACTACCTGTGTGCCTCGCTTAAGTCTTTGTTTCTGTCGTGCTGTATTGTTAAGATGAATCACCAACTAGCCCAATACCACACTTTGTTGAACACTACGGCGCCCGCGCTGTGCTATCACTGAAAAACACCCGAACGCCGAGCACCAATGAGCATATGTAATGGCTGAGCAACGGCGCCCGGGCCCCTCTGCACACCTCCCGCTGAAAAGGGTGACGTAACTTTTTGTACCATTCATGTGGCCGCCCAAGACGATGATGGCCACTTTTCGTGTTTGATAAGACATATAGGGCTTACGCCTTAATAGAGGGCACGTGTAGTAGATCTGCTGTTATTTAGGGACAGAATGAATGTTACCGTTCATGAATGCGTGAAGTATGACAACTGGATAGCATGCAAGCGGAGGACTCAGCTGCTGAACGGGAAACTTTCTCCAATCGTACCTGAGCGGAACTTTTCACGTTTGGGTGCGTACCACCGACTGAACATTTTGGGAGAACTTTGGTTTTAGAGCGAAAGCATTACTACATTACATCTTTTAAGGACATTCATTGCGTCGCAATGACCTTGAGCAGTCGGCGCAGGAAGCTGTGCCTGTTTAAGTCCTTCCCTTGAGCTACCCCGATGCGGTACCTCGTGACTAGGTGAGAGTGAAACGGCTTCTTTACCGGAACCTTATCACCCGTCGGCTGCTGCGTTGTCTGTGCGGTTGATTCAGTGCAATGGAACTATGTTACTTGGCAAAGGTACGACCGATATAAAAACACTGAGCTGACCATGTTACAGGGACGAAGACTACAGAAACTTGCGTTTCACGCACCCGAAACGGGCTGGGTTACCGGCTGCTTCCCCAGCACTTGGTCCATCAGTCTCGCCATCGATTGCGTGCTGGTTGGCTGCTTGTGTGTGCATGTAGCGCAACAGGAAGAATAAATCCTGATTATCCGATATATATGGCTCGAGAAATAAGGGAAGCAAAATCAAACTTTGCGAAAACACTGGGGGCATAGTCTTTTCGCTGGTGGTAAATAGGTGTAGAAGTGTTAAACCTGAGCAATGTTTTTTAAAGGCTCGCACTACTCAATTTTAAGCCATCTAGTCTATACTATAACTGTTAAATAAAAGTTACAGGCTTAGTTTATTTGTTTTCGAGGCGGGGTGGTGGCGGTGGTGGTGGTGGTTGTTGTGTGGGATCAGGCGGGGTTAGCCTGGCTGGATATGCCGGCAATTGCTCCGCCGAATCTCCTCCTAATTAGCCAATGCTAGTGTCCTTTCACCACGAGTTTTCCAGTTCCGTCTCCTGAAGGAAGCTTAGGAAAAACGCGACACGTCTCTGCGCAGCATTCAATGTCCCCATGTAAAGACGATGTGGTCCAGAGTTCTGTGTGGGGCTGCCAGCTTTCGAATCGCTGAGAGCATTACAGTCCGCTCGGCATCATGCTCTGGGCAAAACATTACGTAGTGGTGTACATCCCATATCACTGCACATGACGAACACATAGGCCATAGCACGAGGCCCACCTTGAATAGTCATGCTGTGGTCTTCGCTGAGCCCGTTCGGATGCGGTACAGCATTGTTGCCTCCAATCTTGTTAGTCCCTTTGTGACGCAAAGCTGGTGATAGGGGTTTCCCAAGGACTTGAAATGTCCGTCCACTGTTCGCCTGAAGTCGTTCCAGTGATTGGGGGAAACTTTAACCATCGGTGAAAATTGCAGCGCACTCCGTGCCATCTGATCAGCGGTCTCATTGCCCTTGACGCCGACATGGTATGAAATTCCATTGAAACCGCACATAAAACCCTTGCTGCTGAGTTCTTGCACAAGCCGTAAGGAACGCTGACAGTCGAATAAATGCATGCTCTGTGTGACTTCACACTGGCTTGCACTGCACTTTTATTTATGCATAATTAAACATAATACTTTTTATTCTCACCAGTTTTGTTGTAATATGATGTTACTGTTCGTTCGCGCACAGGTTTTATAGGTTGAGGATGGTAGCAAGCAGTGATATTGGGCTCTCTGTACTGCTTAGTGCGTGCTCGTAATATACGCCTGCGAATAGAGGAGCAGGATACAGCGAGAGATTCAGCAATTTTTAACACATCGTTTGTTTAACAATGCACGTAATGAGGCCGTAGAAGAAAACAGGGCGTTACGCATTTCGTCTAATGTTTGCTCAACACTTTACTTCTTTTAAGGACGGAAGTTAGAAGGAACCCTTGACTGCACTATGGCCGTATTTCATCGAACTCGCAAGAGAGCGTACGATTTAACGATACTTTTTTCTAGCGGTGATACGGTAGTGACGAGCTTCGAAGCAGAGGCATGGCAGCCGCAGGCCAGCAGCGTTGAAGAACAATCGACGGGTGACCCCTCCTATTGATGCGACTGGACCAGCGATAACGTTCGATGCCGGTAGAGCTATAAAAGTTTATAGAGGAACTTATTTCTCTTCACTTATCCTTTTCTCCCACCAACCCTTCACTTCTCTTCCCCTTCCCCGCCACTACTTTCTCAAGCGCTTCAAACCTCTTACAACAACATCGACGCCGGGTACATGCAAAATGACACAACCTGTGCTGACGCAGTAAAATGCGTAATGAAGCCATGCACCGACGCGTGTTCGCGGTGCCATGAAATCATTAAGCAAGTTTATCGCTGATTAAAACTTCCGGGCGAATGACGGCCAATTAACCGGGACGCGCTCCATTCACAACTTCCAGGTTCCGCCAGCATCGCTTGCACCACCATCAATTTTCGCGGTGTCGAAAAGAAGGACGAAGCTACCACGTGTTATGACACAATGATGACGTCAATGACGACGACGAAGAAGAAGTAAACGGGGCGCCTGCGCCGAAGTTTACGCTGAGTGATGACTTTATCGAAAGCCGGCCTAATGGGGCCAGGCGTTTCCTCGCGACGCGGCCGACAACGGCGTACCCCAGGGTTCTAACGCTGTCCCCGTTGTTTTTGGAAACGTGCCAAAAATTCAGGGGAAAAGTTAGCGCCTGGATACTGCCTATGTAAGCCAGGGTGCCTGCTATTTAGTGTCATGCTCGGCATGTTCTACGATGCTAACACGCCTAGACATTTATTTTTACTTTCTTTCGAGGTGCTTTTTCTCAACGTGATCGCGTCGGCTCGTGTCGAGCAGCCGGCTCAAAAACGCGGCACGCTGTCAAATCGAGCGTGAAGGGTACAACGACGGAAAATACGTCGCAGAGCGGCATCTCTTTGTTGTCGCGAAGTGCGTAGCGCGACATCGCCCGGATATGGTGCATCGCGAGGGTCAAACTTTGCCGGCAAACTTTCTCGTCTGATCTTTGATTCTTTTGTGTGTGAACCGTTGTCGTGCTTTCTTTGGTTCACTATTTTTTCGCGTTCCTAGTGGCGCGAGCTGTCAATGAGAGAAAGCGTGAGTTGAAAAACTCTTTGATCTCCCACACTTGGCAGAGCGGAGTTAACCCGGTGGGGCTGTGAATATGTGGCTAGAGATTCACAGAACGCTTGTTGCGGTCAACGTAAACGCCGATGTGCGGGTTTTTCGCTACATATCGGCAACAAAAAATGAGAAACGAAGAGCTTTCGAAATTGGCGACAGTAAGGGCGTTTATTCTCTGTTATCATGTACACCTACACTTCTAATCACCAAATATAGAGCTAACCATGAATACGTACCGTAAGCAACACAAGCAACAGCGCATTTCGTTGTCCTGTTTACTGTGCGTGTTCAGGTATAGCGCTGTATTTTGTGAGCAACCGCGCACCAACTTGTTTGTACACTAACTGTGCACCAACTGTGCACATTTGTTACCTAAAAACGTTCCTAGACGAGAAATGCAAAGGCCTAGACTTCCATTCCACTAGAGCACTGTTATTAAAACAAACGAATCGCTTCAATAGACGGGACGTGACGAGTCTATAGCTAGTTGTAATAATATCACCGTTGGTCGTTTTGTTCTACTCATATTCTGTAGATTGGCACCGGTTAAAGTTTGAAGATTACTTCAGCATGCTTACTGAATCTCAGTAGCTCACACGCAATCTTTTTCTACCGTAGTACATGTAAAACCCAATACAAAAATAAAGGAAGCTCACACTAACCCGTAAACGTAGAAGGTAGTGAAGCTTTCCGCAACCTTCACGACCATCACGAAGGTTTAAGTGCACTATTGCAGCCGATTTGCATCTTCTTCGCTGCCGGAACAACCTTTCCTCCATCATTGTTGCGATAAGTGTGAGCTTCTTTCATTCTTTTGGAAGTGATAATACTTAGACAGCACCATAGAGGGGCGTACGCTCTGAATGTCTTCCTCGTTCCGAGCAAGTGTTGCCACAATTACGGCGAACGCTGGAGTATTTTTCTGGCAATCGTGGCCAATGTTCCTAAGGGGCTATGCTTGTCTTGACGAACGTGCGCAGGGGACGCTGGGTGGTCACCGCGAGGCACGCACACATGAGCGCTCGGCATTTTCTTGGTTTTGTAACTGCTGGGCTGTCGCGGCAAGGCCCTCGCTGACTTGCGTGCGCTCGGCAATTTCTTTGTATTTTTTTTATTTGCGGACATAAAAAATTACACTATGTATGACTCGGTGACGGCGTCGATCGTCGTGCAAAACGCACTACATGAAAACCAACTTTACATTTCCCTTTAAAAGGCCCATCAAGCGACCCAAGAAAACAAAGTTTCGAGTGATCGGAATCAAGCTTGGGTCCCACGCGTTATGGAGCCGACGTCTGTCTGATTGCGTTATTATGATACAAGCGAAGCAGTTTGAATTTTGGACTTTTACCTGGGCTTAGGTTTCACTGGAGAAAGCTCACTGTATTAACTATCTTTCTCTTAAGAAAGGGGCTTTGGTAGTTTTATGCCAGAATGACGTAAATACTGGGAGGTGGATGTTCTACACTGATGATAGGTCAACATTTGCTTCACGGCACACATTCATGCAAAGCCGATGCTACAGTGACGTATCTGACGAAAGTGTTCAAGGTCGAAACAACAAACTTAACCTTGTTTTTATTTACCTTGGGTGTTACACCATCAGGAATAACCTTCAGAGTATTACTGGTGCTAGTGTCACTGGACCGGTGGACAATGCCCCATGGGGACATAGCCCACCATCGAAGACAACGAGGAAAAGGCGGGCGAGCAGACTGATAAAAGTCTGCCATGGCCGCTTGTAAATAATGTAAATATATCGCTTCACCCCATCGCATCGTTTCCCTCACCTCTGCCAAGCCACACCGTAATGTTTTGGTGGAGGGTGCGGGGTCAAGTCCCTACAGCACTAAATATATCCACTGCACCAACAAAAGCAGTAAAACTTAGCCTTAGAAGTTTCTCCTTTACACGGTTTTTCTTTACTTCCCGGTACACAACTTTCCGGGGAAGAATATCAAGGAATGTTGCCCGACATCAACCGTGTGCTAGAATATACAATAGTTGAAATATAAATGTAGTTTTCAGTATTTCGAGACAGGCAGTAGTACAATGTGATGAGTGAACAGGCATGAATCTACCCACCTCAAGCTGCGCGCGCAAGAGCACCCACAGTGCGGAGACAACCTACCGTGTGTGAGTGATTTTGTTTCCGCTTGCCTTCAATCGACCTCTTGATGACTCCTGCACTTGCTATAGTACGTAGAGACTCCGTCAGCAAATATCCACACTCATGTGGGGTCATTTTAAATAATACACCGGACTTTGTAAATTCGCGCCTCCACAACCAGGACCTTCTATTCCATCGCCATCTTCCGTTTGGGCTGTCAGTTTGGGCTGTGTATTGATGTCTTCATCTCCTCTCCCTCCTCTTCCCCATGCGGGCTTGAACCATCCCTTTCAATAAATGTTGGTTTGTTGTTGTCTCAAATTCAATCACAGTCTACCTTCCTTTGTAGACTGTGGTTGGGAGCGGCCTTCTCGAAATCCTACGCCTTGCTCATCGCGATGGCTGCAGTAGCGCCCGCTGCGACGCCTGGGGCTTGAAGAGACAATCGGGCATGTGCTTTGTCGTTGCCTCCCCTACTCATCGGAAAGACGCGTGTTGGCCGCCTAAATTATCCGATTGGACAATCAACCGTTCACAATTGAAACCATCTTAGGACATCGATTCCTACCATCGACTTCGCAGAGGTTGAAAAAGCCCTTCTACGTTTCCTGAAGGACACAAGCCTAGATGAAAGGCTGTAGTGCTCACAAAGAGCCTACAGTGTGTCCGACTGAGTCCCGCCCCCTCCCCTCCTTTTCGCCTGCCCCTCTGTCATCCCCTGGACCCCCCCCCCCCCCCCCTTGCCTAGCAGCAAACCGGGTTCTACACCTGGATAACCACTCGCCCTTTCAATTAGTTTTCCTCCTCTATCTCCTCCTGCCCTCCTTAGGCGAATTTTTAAGGGCAAGGATCAGGGAATTTTGGCGCCCGCGAGCGCCAGAAACCGCAATGCTGCAAAGCTAGCTTACAAATACAACGCTATCGTCGAAGCAAACGCATATCGCAGATCGCGTCAGAGTGGAAATTCTCTTTTAAAAGTGCGGATGAAAGAGCCAAGGGACCGTGAAAGAGCCACGAAAAAAGCTACCGAATACATCCTAAGTAAATACATAACGCCGCTCACGTCGCAGCTATGTATATTTTTACATCTATGATGTACTGCGCAGCGCAGTGCGCGCCTGATAAGGTGACAAAGTCCGAGGTGTTGAAAAACAAACATGTGGGTCCGTGTGCTGTTAGAACAGGGTCACCGCCGAATTCTCCGCTCCTCAGAACATAGTTTGGACCTCAGCCTTAAACGTATCATTACTTTCATAGCCATTTATACTGGATTAGTGACTATGAATAGGCGCGATGCTCAAGATAAGTGGATTCAAAATACAGGCGTCTGCGCGTACAACCGCCCTTAACGCTCCCAGGAACAAAAGTCGCCGCACCTCTCACGTGAATTCTACGTCACCTCTATGTCGTGTTGTAAAAAGTTTCTCTGGTTATCCACATTCGCAAGGCCGGAATGGCGAGATAGTTCTCTGTTTCTTCTTTCTGCTTTCCTCTTCGTCATGCGTTCCGTCAGTCCCCTCGCGTCCCGATGCACAAGAGGAAATTTCGCTTTAGTTCTACTCGACCTAATTGGCTTTCTTGTAGCATGTTCCACTTATTTCACTCAGGCAACACGTTGTCATTTCTAAGCTCAAAGCTTCGAATAGAGTAGGAAAGGGCCGTTTTGAAATCAAAGCATTGTCTTATCACTCTATTAGTATACAGGTTTCTGTGGCGAGCTTTGCTTCCAGTTTGTGAAGCGCCCCTTCACGACAACAATATTGATGGTTACAAGTAGGGCGCCTGTATTAATGTCCTTGTTGCTCATTTTGCGCCATTGTTTCTGAGGACACGAGCACAATTTATGGTGTGGGGCATAACGTTTTGTAAGCACATTTCTTTTACATATGTTGTGTCAGAACTAACAAGCAGTTGATGTTGCTTTCGCATTGGTAACCAAACATTTTCCAAATAATACTGCGCCAAATAAAAGAGTAACCGATAACTGTAGTTTGTGCGATGGCCCCCAGGGGCGCCAAGTGTCTTTGTTATCTTCGCAGCTTTGCAAATAATTAAGCGAACGTACATTTTCGAAAAAGAAAAAGAAAATATTTTTTCGTTGAACGGCACAGAGAAAAGTAACGTAATATTTGAGAGCTACAATGCGGTATATCGTTAAGGCCCTTTTTTCTGCCATCAGGTCACGCAAGAATGCCGTAGCCTCAGTCAGACAAGATAACAGGACAGAAAACCGTGACAATGTACTTTGAAATTAGTTTCATACCGTAAACAATGCATTTAAGAACGAATTTAAGCTCCGCCAGCGTAAGAAAGATGAAAAATAAACACTATTTTTTTAAATATACATCCTCGTTCTCATCAGCATTCATAGCATGGTTTCGGGAAAGAAAACGGACAGGAGTCACATTACTGAGACCGTCCTTCGCTAACGTGATTATTTTCCACACTACTCCTCTTTTGTGGACAAAAAAAAACAGGATGAAAACAGAAATGAGGCTAGAATTTACTTCGGCCAACTTCAGATAGGCTGGAATCGATCCTGCAGTTGCATTATGCCCTCGACGACCATATTCACCCGCGTTATCCTTTATTTTACATCCGGGTCTCTACTTTTGCGCCGATGCACTTTCCGGTGTACATGTACTCTAAGATGCTTCCTCGCTTTCAAGCCGGGATTCTACCAAAACAGCGTTCTTGACTCCACCACGAGTATGAAAAAAGGCGCCGTGTCCGAGGAAAGCCGTCGCTTTAGGAGACGAAGGAAGCGAGCGGAGCCAACACGGCTCAGAGAAGTAAGGCGACAGACCCCTGGTGCCACCTTTTGGGACTTTTTTCGCTGACGTCATTGCTACCTCTACCTTCCACAAATACTTACTCCGGCTATTCTGATTCGGCACTTGACGAATCCACAAGGCCTTTCCTACATCCCAGTTGTTAAAGCGCGGGATCTGGGCTTTTAGCCAGAGGAGCGAAAAACCGAAAGAGGGGTGAGGGGGACCGTGAGGCGTGAGAAGGCGTGGGCTTTCGAGAAGTCGCCGAAGCGTGTCAGGGGGAGATGTCGAGCCTTTCATACGCGCGCTAACGCTGGCCGAGATCTTTTTCCGCTGTATGGGATGAGTTTCGGGCCAACGCGGAAAGCGAAATGCAACGGCACGCTTTCTCCGTGGTTTCGTTTTCACGCTGCCTGATTTTTCTTTTTTCAGGTTTTCTCGTAATCCTTTTTTTTTTGTCGAATTTGCGAAAGCTTGGTTCAAGGACTTTAAGTCTAGATGTTGCCTGCGCTCTTGCTATGAATGGAAGTGAACGGGGAAAACATGATGCTTTGGAAAAGCCTCCCGCGAAATCTGCTTTTCCGCGCGTTAAACACAGTTTTTCTGGCACGTGGCTGGTAATTGGATGAACGACCTTGAATCAAGCAAGGAGGAACACTTTTTTGAGCTGTCAAGCCGTTCAGCAGGAGAAACCTACAAGTGTTTACTGCAGTAAGAGAAGGGAGAGAAAACTATACGAAATGTGAGTTTAGCATGATTCCTCAACATTCATGAATGCTTTTCGATTGGCGCTGCTACTTGGTGACGTAGAATGCAGCGAGCAGTATAAAATAACCCCGGAAAACTTTCCAGATGCGTCTGGCTGAATAGGGACGTACGGAGCTACGAATGCAAAGCGGTTTTTGATTTATTTGCTGCGGTGGCCAGTTTTAGGGGCGAAGTCCCTTAGGGGCTGGGCGGTTCGCGTCTCCTGTCCTCGTCGTAATCGTCGTCTCATGTAGTCACGGCACAAAAACAGTGGGAAACTCGTTTACGCCTTGCGCTGGAGCGCTTCGTAACGCGTACTAAAAAAACACCGGGACACTCGTTTGCGCCTTGCGCTAGATAGCTTCGCGCTTCAAAGACAAGAGTCTTTTACAGGAACGCTGTATACCTCTACCCCAAAAACGGTTTCATCTCATTTGGCAAAAAACGTCAAGGCGCCAAGAATACGCTTATACACTGCATCCTCCGCCCTTAAAAGTTTGGTGAGTTTGGGATACGTTTTGGGAATAAGCGTGGAAAACGACGACACGTAGAAAAGAACACGGGACGGAGCACTCCTAGCAACTATATTTGAGTTGGAAAGAACACACATTTACAGTGTGAAAATAACGCCAACGTGTCGTCGTTGTTCCCGCTTTTTCCCAAAATGCTTCGCCACTCCCTAGGTTTCACGTTAGTAGAGATGGGCCGGATTTTTTTTTTTTTGGTTCTGCCCAACAGCAACAACTAGAGCTGCAAGTCAACCGATGGTTTTCGCCCAATGGGGCACTTGATGTTGGGCCTTAAAAATCTAGCGACCGCTTTCTGTGGAGGGTGCCACACGTGAAAAAGATGAACCCTGCGGTGAAGCAAACTCTAGCGAAACAGTGCACCGTGGCGTAGTAGTTGGTTAAATACAGCGTCGTGTAAAAAGGAAACCTTACGTGACATTTTGGCGTCATCACAACTGCCCAGGCAACCTGTGCTGCAACGTAGGTGTTACGTCCTGATAACAACAGGTACGGTACTAAATCTGCTGGCTCACGTGAGCGTGGATTTCAGTTTCACAGTGTCTCGGAACATGTGAGAAGTTTCCTTTAAAACAAATGCTTTCATGTTTACAGTTCTAAGATTACTTAAAAGGTATGAAGACTAGACCTGGTGAATGAAGTCCAGCCTGGAAAGTGAATGAACGCAATGTCACGGGAAGAAAACGAGAGCTCGGTGTCCAACCGCCGTTGAAAAAGCAGCTCTGTGCGGCACTCGCAACTTGCGGGGCCTTTCGAGATTTAAATAATGTAAATACACCAATGAACGCCCTTACCTATGGTCGCGTTCCATCTTACTTGCCGCCACATAATATGGTTTTGTGGAGGTTGCGGCGTTCATCTCCATGCTGTCGCCGGCTTCGTCCCACACCTCCTGGCTCCTGTGCGTCGCTCCAAGGCTCCTGGATCGCGTCGGCCCTCCCCAGCCCTGGAGAGACATATACGTAACAATAACACAGCCACGTATCCTATGCGCATGACCCACCGAAACCGACACGACGTGACCAGCCGGGACCTGACCGAAAGCCGACGATGTTCCCTTGCTCCTATCTCCGACGCGTCTCCGAAGGCTTTGGACGTTGCTTCGTGGCGTCGGCAGGCATTGCTGTTTCGGGGCCGGCATCTTCCTCATCCGGGGCGGCAAGGGATTCTCCGCTTTTCCTCTCGATCTAGCATCTTCATCGTACGTGTATATTTACGACGTCCTCGACCGGGACGGTCCCTTCCGACCACGAGGTTGTGTCACGGGAAGAAGAAGGGAGCTGAGGGTGCAACCGCCTTTGAAGAAGCAGCTCTGCGCGACGCGCGAAGCCTGCTCGGGCTCTCTGATGGCCGACATGTAAATGTGTAGGCATACTTCTCACCATCTTTAACCAAGGTCTGTCGCATCCGATCTGCCGCCATGTAACAATATTTACCGTCGACGAGATCCTGGTCTTGAAAACCGGGGGAAAGTAGCATATGTGCACAGGGGTTATTAGTAAAAGCGTCCGTGTCAAAATATAAACCGAGCCAAGGCGAGCCATTTTACCGACGTCTTTCGAGGTCGTACTTACCACCGGCTTTTGTTTCCTAAAGTGGAGGTTGACGGTGCATTCCACGGAATACCTTCAGCTGTTATTGCAACGTGTGTAACTGCAGTTTCGGTTTTCCACAGGGTAGTCTTAGAATGGTCGCTTTTTTTCTACGAATATCGAAGAGGCAATACTTAAAAACTCTCAAATGTTCTTCGTCTTGTATTTTTCCGTATGCGTAGCACGGATCAGGCTTCTTTTTTTTGCTCACTCAGAGAAAAAAGGCTCCGCTGGGTGGAACCCAGCTGACGACGTGAGTGCAGCAGCTTATAAACCACGGGATAATTGTTTGTCATCTTTGATTATTGCATTACATGTGTACAAGGTGTACCAAAATAAGGCTTAAAGCGTTAAAACACTTAGGATTTAGTACTGCGCTGTTTATTACCATATTCATATTTTTGTGTGCTTTGTTTTTCTTCACTTCTTATGTGCCGTAAGTACTTGCGCTCTCTGCACAAGTTTTAGAAATCTTTTCTTTGTGAAATCTTTCTTCAAGGTTCTCATCGTTAGCGGCACTACAAATCGCGTCATCGTCTTACCTGAAATTTTGCGATACTTCAATCTATGTCCTGTGTTCTCTTTGCTGTATACTGTGCTTCGTAGTGTTAGATATTTTCTCACCGGTTGCTTTCTTTCACGCCAGCAATGACTCATCGAACGGACCTGCTGAACAGTGCACGCCATTCGGGTCTTAAACCGAGGTCACAACGCAACGAGTCTGCGCATTCAGCACCCAACTGTTTGCAGTAATAGCTTTCACCACAACCGCCACCTAGAAGAGATAATTTCAATGATGTCGTAATATCGAGAGGATGGACAAAGAACAAGCTGTCAAGAAAGTTTTCTTAGATATTTAGGTTGAGATAATAAATAAATGTACCATTTGTCGATACCAGCCGGCCACACTGCCTTCTTTGAAGCACGAGATACAAAAAAATGGTACATAGTTTCTGTACGCAGGTACGCAAAGTGAAATGACGGAGACACACACAAGAAAAAGGACGTCAGGTAAATTTGTAATGTCTTACCCCGGCTACTATTCTGCTAAAAATTATTACCATCAATTTTGCTCTGAGCTTCTCTGTGCAGAAACATGCCCATGGGCAATGAAGTTCCCAAACGTAAGTTGCGAAGTGCGAACGTACGCTGGCTGTTCCTGCTTTGTAACTTGCAGAGATGCCATGGGATTAAAATATATCAAGTGGTGCATTAAGAAATGCCGGGCGCTTAAAAAGTTTCATGCATTAAAAGAATATAAATGCTTTGCAGTGAAAAAATTAGTGGGATTTATTTTTGTGCGTGGGAATGATCACCGACAGTCTGACTATCTTTTCATCGTGAAACAGTAGGATGCTGCTGAGATAGTTTATTGTAGGGTTGGTTCTATCCTTTTGAAAATGCCTTCATGTACCACCAACCTCAAATCTTTTCTTTATAAAGCGGGATATAGAGTTCGTGCAGTATCAGGCAGAGTCGCAGATTGTTCGCGTAGATTCTTCTGACCTTAAACTGACGCTGGTTTCGTCGGAAAGGCAGACCCTGAGTTAAGCCTGTTATATGTATGAATGGTTTTTCTCATTTTGTACGAAAGGAGATGGGTGTCGTGAATGAAAAATATTTCCATCCTTAAGGTTTTTCTTTCACCTGTAAAGTTTTATACTCTTGCAGTTTTGAACCCTACCTTATGCCTGCGGAAGTTAATTTGTTTTCTGATTTTATGCGTTTGGATCGTACCTTGGAGCTGACTGTAGCTTATAACGTTCACTACGGTCCTAGCCGGGCAATGCCATGTATTTTACAAAATACGATCGCGCTTCCAAAAAAGAGAAACAAGAAAACAGGACATTAGTAAAAGGGGGAACTCAGCTCAATGTAGTAAAGAGCAAATAAGGTGGAAAAACGAATTTTGGGTCCCTTCCACATGTGTGTTGTCGTTAGGCAGGCACGCGTTTTATTTCTGTGTGTGTCGTGCTGTCAGCTATTTCTTTCTTTGAAAATTTCGCCAATTTAAAAATGGCAAACGAACAAATGAATTATGCAGAAGCCTAAGTGAAAGCTGACAGAACTCCATGTAGCGCTCCCCGGCTGTTTCCTCAGCTTTCAAAAGAATAATGAACTGGAAAGAAAGTATGCAGCAGGATGTTCAACAAAAATAGATGGGGAGGGGCTGAGTGCCTGGCAAAAAAGTGGGCGGGCTAATGAAAAACCCACCGACCTGAAGTGCCATAACAACGCAGACAAAATGAATGATTTCAAAAAATGCAAATGTTCACGCGCAAAGTCGAAAAGAGGCATCCCTGTCTTTCCTTTCCCGTCCCAAATTCCTCTCATTTTTCCCTGTCCGTTTTGTCTTCTCACAAAAAGCGACCTGCAACATCCCCACCTAAACGCAAGGCCGAGTGACACCACATCAATTTTTTTACCGTTCTTTTATTCCTCTGAGTAGCGTTATACATCTCTTACTGAGCTAAATAACCTGATTTTCAGAACTCATAATGCTTCAATGTTATGATTTTCGTTTTTTCGTTGATATGGCATTTGTGTATCCAGGGTGTTGTAATAAAAGGAGAGCATCCCCGTCGCCGAGTCGTGCTCACAACAAACTGCATGGCGTGCCTCTAAAAATCTTATGCAACGAAAACGGAATAGTAGAGTTCCTCGCCTTCCATTTTTCTGAAACAAGTTCAAGAGATCGAGACAAAAACAGCGCAAAATAAATTAAAGAACGCGTTCTTTACATCTATATATGATGCTTTCTAGGTTCTCTGAAGAATTTTTTTTCCTCGGAATCCTTGTTGCCCTGTCGTGTCAGGCGTTCCACGTGTCCTTTTAGTTTTGTAATCGTGCGGGGTAGGTGTAGATGTTATGTTCGCCTGCAGATTTTCTAGCGCAGAAAAAGGGGTCCAAGGAAATGAGCGTGTGGATGCTGAGGTGCTAAAAAAGGGAGGCGTGGTGTACATTGCACGGGGCTTTGAATTTGACACCGTGGTCTTCGCTGAAAAAGAGGGATCTGATAACCGAAATCAAGCTGCTTGGGGCGCCACGAAAAAAAAAAACACACGCTCTATTTGGTAGTGCATACAGGTCCGATCCGCTCTAAACACTAAAGATGACGACAGCGCGAAGTGGAAACACACGGGATGAGTACGTCTACGTCGGGTGTCCGGTCTACGCCCTATTCGGAGGCATTTGTTGCATAGCCGGGCGCGGCGTCGGTGTGGTCTGAATCTGTACATAGCAACGTTGAAGCCATCATTTATGAAAAACAGTTCTCGCAGAACTTGATGGTGGCAATATAGGTTGAATTCATCATTTTCGAGGCATTTTTGTGTGCCCAGGTGCTTCTTCAAAAATTAAAAAAATAGAAATCGGCATTGGGCTGTACGTACGAATAATTTCCAACGCCTGTCGTGGTCCGAGGCATTGTGAAGACTTTTTTATATGGCAATTCAAGAAAGTGTCATTGAGAAGCATGTTTGAGGTAGAGTATTGATGTCGGTTTGCGACTTTTATCAAGGCAGCACTCTTCGTAGGGTTGCGAAGGAACATTTTGACGTCCACCTTAGTGCAGCCAACCGCCACCTCAATACACCTGCTCTTCACTTCGAGTTGTCGATCAGTTCACTCTCCCGCTACAAACGACTAGCCTCCTGGTTTCTTCAGTTGTGAGAGCGACTGCTCCGGTTAAGTGGTGGTCCCGGGCTTGAATCCTGGACCAGGATGAATTTTTCTTAGATGACTGTATAGCTTACCTTTGTAGCCATATGGCTGCATTGAGGTCGTTGTCAAATTTTCCTTAGAAACTTACTCCGCCTTGGGAATTTCCCCTAAATCTGGTCGATTAACTTTCGTAGGGTTTCCATAGGGTAGGGTAAATAGAACGTTAGCGACTTTTTTTTTTTGGCGGAAGTTAAGCACAGATGTGTAGGTAGCTCTTTGTCAGGGCTCGTGGGGTAAATGTATGAACGTTTTGGTCCTACGTACGGAGCAGACTTTCGGACCATTACAGCATCAAGCCCCTTTTGTTATAATCGAGTGCTTCCCACATTTCCTGCCGGTGGCATAACGAAGACACTTTTGATATGCGGGCAGCCAGTGCCTATGGTGTGGTGACCTTAGTTGCTGAATGCGTACTAGACCAAACAGGCGTGGCCGTGGTCTCACACGTGCAAGCTGCGAAAGCTACGAATTGTGGTCGGAACTCCCTGTGCGGAGACCGCCGGGCCCCAGCTTTGCAGGGTAAGTTCAGATGATTTTCCGTCGCTGTAGGAAGTCACTATTCTAAAATGCGCTAGTGCCTTTTCATAAAGTAAAGCCCTTATTCATATTTTCTTTATTCGAAAGTTCTAGGCCCAGAACAAACAAATGTAGGGGTGTTAGGGCAAAGATGAACAGCGAGATAAGAGGTTTACGGTACGATCTCTCATTTTAGAGATCTTGAGTTTTTTATGCCCGAGTGGGAGGCGTATTGTACAGAAAACCTCAATTCCTGTTTAGACTAAAATGGCTATTTAATCAAAACAGCACTGTCAGACAACAAGGTACGACTCAAGAACCTTGTGAATTCATTATGGGATGCTTCCCGTAAGCTCTCCCAGCTGTGTACGTAGCGTCATGACTCCAGCCGCCTGTCTACGAGGTCCCGCTTTCTCCACTTTTATCTGAATCGAAACAATGCCAAAGCGGCATATTTCTTCGACCCGAGCGGGTGTCTCTCTCCCCCTCCTTACTATTTTCTCTGAACGACCAAGTTCAAAATTACTTCCGCTTCCTCAACCCCCGATGGAAAGAGCATCGCGTCGTCTGCCATCCGATTTCTTCACACGCTATACTGCCGGTGCAAGTACTAAGCGCTTTACCTACGCCCGTTTCCGTTCATCTTCCTCTTGCTGTTCGTTTTTGTTAATCTTCCTCGCATCATCTCCGTCCAATGCGTTGCCAATTTCGTCCGTTTTTTTTTTTTTTTTTCTTGCCGCGCTTCTCTAAACCTGCTGAAGGGAAGAGGGATGTATGGGATGAAATATGACGAGGTCTTTAAGGGAGGAGCGGGCGCCGCACCAGGATTAGTTGCTGGACGAAAGCTAACACCCTTTCGAGATTGAAGACGACTAAAAGAGAGGATAAACGGAGCTGGGGGCAGCGGGTTCCTAATACGTCGAAACTGGTATTACTCCGCAGAGATCCCTTACGTGGTGGGGAGGAGATATCAGATATCTCCCACCATTACTTTCTCTCTTTTGTTCATGCCACACCCGCTTGATATGAGGACAGGATAAAAGGATAGTTGCCTTTTTTCTTAACTCTCGCGTTTTTTTTTCTATATAAAGGGAAAATGAATATGAGGGACAGCGCGGTACGAAGCTACAACCCGCGGAAATTGGTCCGGGGATTACACAAGCTTCTCGCTCCCCCTTTCCTTCGTCATCTCTTGTGCAGCTTTTTTCTCTTAATTCCATGTTGCTTTAGTAAGAAGATACCTAATGCTATTTTTCCCTTCTTTCGCGGTTGCGTCACTTTGTGAAAAATACCGAGACTGAAAATATCTTCTGAACATAAGGTGGGCAATTATTCCAGCTCCACTGGTGGTTTCTTCTGTATTCTTTTTTTCTGACGGGGAGATCGTGTTTTGGAGTGCATTAACACCGACAAAAATATATTTAGAGAAAAAGCCTCCGCATATTTGCTCTTTATAAAAATAGAAGAAACCTCAGCGTTCCTCGGACATTTAGCATAGGCGCTATGGCGGCGACCTCTACTCCCGTGTCTTGCACGTCTATGAGCGGACAAAAGCGAAAGGTGGTAGCGTCTTGTGGTAGCCACGTCGGGGACGAAAAATGGTAAACCCGATGCTACCCTACTCCTCGCATATAAACAATACCATGTTATCAATTCAGCCCTACTTCCAACGCGAGACCGCTAAAAATCTTGTGTCGCAGAAAAGCCGCTGTACGTGGAGGGCCGCGAATATTCTGACTGGTCGGCCGGTGCAAGTTTCCGTTCATCGCGGAGTTCGCCTGCTGGTGCTTAGGTCCAATGTTATCGCCGACCTTCAGGTCACTCAGGAAAGAAAACTAAACAAATCTAAACGTCTAGTGATGCTGCAAATGAAACAAGGAGGCGTCAACTGTGTCCTTTCTGGGTTTTTGTTTATTTTTTTCACACCACCCCCTCAGGTTAGAAAAACTGCCGAAACTTGTAAGATACGCCTTTGAGATACTTCATTTCTGAGTGGATAGAGTCAAACAACACCAAACACAAGGCTAATTTTGACACATGATTGTTAATTATGAGTCCTAATCTTAGCAACTATTGCGACGTAACAACCTAAATTACTTTCTAGACGTCATATTTTGCACTCATTCACGGGTATGGGCACCCTTATCAACTCAATAGATGCTGACACTGCTGGATGTACATGAATAAGTAGACAAATAACTGAAAAAATAACCAAATAATTTTTTAACCATCTAATCTCAGGAACCACTCGACAAATAACTGATTAAGTCAATTGAGCCTTACTGGGTGCATATTGCCATTGAGCAGAATTTGTTATGGTTAACACTGCTCTTTTCAATGTGATAAGCAAGGTGCAGTGTTTGCGCATTTTCTTCTGTCCTGTTTTTATTTTGTGTACCTCGTGTTTATGAACACGAATACTTCTCTGAAACACGCCAACGGGGACGAAAAACACCTGTGCTCCTGGCAGCTTCGCGTTTCACTCTTTTCTAATTCTTGTCCAGGATAAGATAGGGAAGCAAAGGCACGTACAAAATTCTCTCAAACTTTAATCGTTGAACATCCTTTCGTACACTTTTCTCTGCCTGTCAAAACGAACGTTTTCTTCAATTTTTTTTTCCCTGTTAGGCCGACGTTGACTTCCCCTTCGGTATTTTGCTTACTGGTCTTGTCTCGTTATAGAAAGCTGCGCGGCGGAGGATTTCAGGTTTTGCAAATTGCGACGCATAAATTAGAAGATATTGCGTAATATTTAGGGTGAAGAAATTACTGTGGCATTTGGTTTTCCTACTTTTTATTTCTTCTATCTTTTTTTATGCAATTACCCGACAGCAAAAGTTTTACATTTAAATGTAAAAATCAGCCCTCAAAAAGGCCACCACTCTTTCGTTTTCCTTTTCATCTATCGCTTGTTATATCGGAAGCATAGTTTCCTCTAGCGCAGAAGGAATTTTCAGTTGAATCACCACCTCTGATGATTAAAACACAGTTTACCTTATCTTCTGCATTTTGTTCATTCTGTTTTTGTTATTCGTCCCGCAATGTACACTCGAACGAAGGCGTGAGGAAGATTGGATTGGATTACGCCTCCGGATTCGTCGAATTGGGTGGCAGCTTGGGAGGGGCGAAGCATGAGGAGGTCGAAGCAATCATCTCTGGAGTTTAAACCTATTCATCCCGTATTGCGCTCTTCTGGTTGGCTTTGTTGTATTCCTTTCTGTTTTACACTTTCCAACTCTTCTTCCGGTTTGGCGCTTCACGAGTAGATTGGCACTGCCGCAGCTGCCTCGCCTATTGCAAGCCGCCAATTGCTTTGGTAACACGTCCTCGAGCGGTTCATTTTGTGGGAAACGTTTTTAACGGCCGAAAATTGGACTTTATCTTTTTGTAACGTCGGGTGTGATTATTGTGCCCTATTTCACCTTTGCGGGAAAGGCGCATATGCATAGCATTCTAGTGGTTGTACAATAAATAAATAAATAAATAAATAAATAAATAAATAAATAAATAAATAAATAAATAAATCGATCGATCACTCAATCAATAAATCAATCAATCAATCATAAGTCTATGTTATTTCTGAAAAATTCACAAATGAAACAATCAGATGGCAATTAGTATTGCTTAGTAAACACAGAATAATTATTGATTCATTTGTTTATTTGTTTATGTGCTTTTTTCAACGGCTGATCAATCTCAATAACTTTAACTGCAGGTCAACTCCTAACACCGCGGTGTGGTCATCCCTAAACTGATTGCTCCCATCAGTAATGGGTCTCCTTCGTCATACCATATAAACCTGGTGAGAACAGATTATTTAGCATTATGCCTGGCTTGAAGTAGGCGCTATTGCGTCCAGAGCGCCCTCACAGCTGCCACCACAAGAAGCCGGAAGAGTAGGAGAAAAATCGCTTTATTACTCATAGTCACCATTACATAGCTGGCTCGCGCAATTTCCTGGCTGGGCTTTGCTGCAACAGGTAAACGAGTTTTTTTTGTTCAGCGTGTGGGTGATTCGCAGATAGAGGAAGTTATTTTAGAGTGACCACCTGTTCACACTGATGCGTTTTACGATCTCACATTCTATAGAAGTTTTATCGTAGCGGGGTGGTCGGCTGATCGAAACTTCGGCCGGGCAGCCATTACCATAATTTCTCACCATCTATAAAAACTAAAACCATATTTGTTGGCGTGGGGAGCTCCAAGAGAGCCCCAATTTAAAAGCAAAAGAATGCAGGAGAGCTAGGGAAGACCCAGAACCGGTTATAGAATAGGGTATTCTTGAATTTTTTGCTGGCATGCTGTGTACAGCAGCGCCTTTACGAAAAAGGGCAGCAACTCACCGCGCACGCTGCAACTTCCACTTCTACTGCCCTGAAGTATTCACAACCCTTGACCCTACAACCCACATTCCCCTCATCATTCTATCGCCGTATGCCACCGTTGTAACCTTTAGGTTAAGAAAAAGGCGTTCGTGGGCATGCAGGTGGTGAAGCCAAGGAGTTCAAGTCGTAAAATAAAAATTACCGACAACATTGCGACAGCTACATAGTTGAAGAAACTGGTTATCGCGGACCAAAGGTGTAGTTAAAGAAAGCTAAAAATACGTTTCGGCTACCATACGGAAGCCTTGTTCACTGCAGTGAACAAGGCTTCCGTATGGAAGCCGAAACGTATTTTTAGCCTTTGTTAACTACACCTTTGGTTAGGCGATAACCAGTTTCTTCAACTATGAATCTTTCACCCGAAAAGACGAAATTTCGTCAAACCTTATATTTCCTTGCGACAGCTAATATTTTTGTTTTTGCAGCCATATCCCCCGTTAAAATCCCCGCGTTCCAACCAAAAGCACACGAGAATCAGCGGAAAGAAAAAGAAAAGGACGGGTTTATATCACGTCCTCTGATACCATCTAGAAAAACCAGCCGATGTAGTAATGAAGCGAGATTTAGATAGGTGTCTCTTACGGGTGATGTTGCCGTTTATTGCTTTTGGACACAAAGTGAGTACGGCCAATTGCTAGGGTTCTGTACACTACAGCAGTTTTTACTCAAAACGGCTATTCAATAATTCCGCGGTAGTACAAAAAATTATCTTCAGGGTTAAGAAAAGTGCTCAAAACACATTATCCGCAAAGGTTTGTGGTGTTTGCTCGTAGTTCTTGGTTTTTGGGAGCGCTTTCTGTGTTTCACACCCCTCCGAAATAATGAAAAGAAAGCTACCTCTGTCACTCAAGAGAAAAAATGAAGCAAGCTCACACTAACGCGTAAGACTTGAAGGTAACAAAGGCGTGCGCAACTTTCACGGCGATCACGAAAGTTCAAGGAACCGATTTCAGCCTATTCGCTTCTACTTCACGGCCGCAACGACCTTTACTCCATCATTGTTGCTATAAGTGTGACTTTCTTTCATGTCTTGGAAGAGTTAATCAATGGACATCACATTGCAGGGGCGTAGACTATCACGTGTTTTTCTCTTTCTCAGCAAGTGTTGCCACGATTACGGCGAACGCTGGAGTTTTTTTTTTTTTCGCCAACTTGGCCAATCTCCCTAAGTAGGTTTGCCTGGCTTGACAAAAGGGCAACGCAACGCTGTGCGGTCCCCCCGAGGCACGCATGCACGGGCGTTGGGCCTTTTCTTGTTTTTTTTTTTAACTGCCACCCGGTCTCCGCAACGTCGGCCAATCTTTAAGTGGGTATGCTTGGCTTGACAAACGTGCGCAGGGGACGCTAAGTGGTCGTCACGAGGCACGCACACACCAGCGCTAGGCTCTTTCTTCATTTTGTTTACTTCAGGGTGGCGAAGCCAGGGCTCACGTCCGCGCACTGGGAAATTTCTTGGTATTTTTAACTGCGAACCTAAAAAAATTGGGATTTTGTAAACAGCTTCACCGTTAAAAATATACCACCAGTTCATACGGCCAGTGATGACATATGGAGCTCAAACTTGGCCTCTTACTAAACAACTGGAAAGCAAACTTGCATCGACTCAACGGGTCATGGAACAAATAATAATTGGTGTAACACTTATGGACAGGAAACGAGCTTCCTGGATCGGGGAACAAACTCAACTAGATGATATAATCATTCGAATAAGCACAAAGAAGTCAGCATAGGCTGGGCATGTTGTGAGACGAAATGACATAACCGGTGGACAGTTTAGGGTAACAGAGTGGATATCAAGTGATGGGTCTAGAAGAAGGGGAAGGCCGTTGCATCATGAAGGAATGAAATAGGAGAATTTGGTGGCGAACCGTGTACTCGAGCGGCGCAGCAAAGAAGCTATCGGAGGTCAATGAGAGAGGCCTAGCTTCGCCCTGTAGCGGGCCTGATTGGGCTGTTTATAATGATGATAATGATGATTTTGTGTTTGACCATTTTCGGTTTTGGGCCGTGCCACTGATGGAAATTGTACTTGATAGCGGAATTGTCAAAGTTGCGTCCAGCAGGTCTATGGTGCTGTTGGATGTAGCCACACTGCGTGGCTGCGGGGAAAAAAAAAAGTGACGTTAATTAGGCGAAAACCTGAAGTGCATCATTTTGGGGGAAACCGACGTTGTTCTTGTGGTTATATTTTTTGTTCGGTACAGAATGTGGCTGCCGTTGTAAAGAGAAAATAAAAAAAATGAAAGCCCCTTTCTTAAAATACTAATGGTTAAAACGCGAAAAAATATTCGTGCAAACTGAGTCAAAACAAAGCCCCAATCTACGCTCCCAATGTCCCAAATCTAAATTGCCAAAGTTCAAAGCCGAAACCCACGTCAACTCAACGAAACCACACACGAAACGCCCGCGCAACGAACCCAAACGAAATGCGTAACTATCCGAGCGCGCCGATGGCGTATGATCTCGTCATGTGGTTGGGCATGCGTAGTATTTGGCGGTCACGCATGGCCTGGCTTAATTGTGATGTAGACGCACGGCCGATGCGATGGTGTTTCCGCGAAAGTGTCCCCCAGTTTGTTGAAGCACAGATCACAAAGTCTTCTGCGCTTGAGTTGCGAGCAAGCGCAGTACTCCTCGCCAAGATTAGGAAATTTTAAAAGACAACGACAGCCCACGATGGCGGGCCGGCCTTGTTGATTGTTTGTTTTCCTAGGTAAGTTTGGGTTGTGTCGTACTGTCGAAGTTCCGGAATAAAGAAAAAAAAGCGATGCTGGCGAAATCGGGCAGATGTCGGCTTCATAGCGCGAGGGACCCTGGCTTGATGCCGATCACTGGTAACGTTTTATTGTTTGATGTTTTCCTGGTGGGCCGTTTGTGTAAAGTTGGCTTTCCGGCAGCGCAAATGTATGGGAGAAAGCTTCACGTTTTATCCTCATGTGCCCTTTGTAGATACGCATTGGCTAGCGTGCAGTGCGTTTTGGCTTAACTACATCGCCATCAGTGAAGCGTAAAAAAGCTTCGCTTTAAAAACTTATCCTCAATTCAGGTGGGATTTGGACCCGGGTTTGCAAGGTAGGAGCCGAGTGCGCTACCGCCCCGCTACCGTCGCACGTTAGCAGAGGTGTAACGAAAGTTTAAATAGTGCGTTTAACGTACCACGTGAAGGTGATCGCACGGAGAGTAGACCATGGGCACCCAAGGCGTGAACGACTGTAAGCTGTGTGTGGAAGCTGTGACCTGTGTTGTCAAACTGCTTGTGCAATTATTTCGCGCCAGATGACGAGGAAATGAAAGTGACAAAACGCAAATGTGATGTAGCAGTAAAGGAGCCTGTCGATGTGAGTCTCTCAAAAAGAATGAAATGAAGCGAAGAAACAGACGCAAAAAGAGTGTAGCAATAAATTTTTTGATAAGTATTGTCGTGCTTTATTTGCCTTGTAAGCCTGTAATACAATTAGGTTCATGCGGTAATTTTTCTCTTGGTTCAGTTGCCAGCTGGCACTGTCAATTTTTCTACACCCCGAGAGGCTGGAACACTACGGGCGTGACGGCTCTCAGCAAAAAAAAAGTATTGTTTTCTAATGTAATTAGTCCCTATGTGCGACCAACGGTTCGTTACCAAAGTTCAATACCTGGGAATATGATATCAAGCTAGCTTTAGCATGTGTGCAATGATTACCCACCCTCATTTTCCCGTTGAGCAAAGGCACTTGGCTATAAAAATTGCCTTTCCTCAAAGCATCGAATTTTTCCACTTATTGAAAATAGGAGTATCTGTCATTTTCTAACCTTAAGCACTTTTTTTCGCAAAAAAATGTCGCATTCCTTCAGGGCACTGCGAGTAAGCAGGAAAAGAGATGCTGCCTTCTGCTGTTTGAACAAACCGGCGTTTACAGTAAGAAGACCGTCCTATCTGCACACGGCCAGCTGGGGTTGTGAACTCACGAGCACTTTATGTGAAAGTGCGATTATAAAAAAAAGGGGGAGGGGGCATGGTGTTGGGAAGGAGGGCTTATACCGTCCGTTTTTTAATCTCCTTTCGAGAAACTCACTCAGGTCGATGACAAGGGGGCAAAAGACGAGCGGAAGTTGGTACGGGTGCCTGAGGCAACACTTCCGTCAAGAGGAAAAGCCGGAAGGAGAAAGGAAAGTGGCGGAAGTAATAAAGCAAAGGAACGGGAAAAGAAAAGAGAGAGACAGACAGAGACGTGCCATCAGAGTTCATGGAGCGGAAGTAAGAGGTTGACGTGTCAGAGTAGCATCAAACGTGAGAATACCCAAGAGTATACGTAATAGAAACACACACAAACATTTCAACGCTGACGAACCAGCGTCAGGCCGAAATTGTTGGCCAGGTAATCCCGCCCTGGCTTTGGCCAAATCGAGCCCGACGAACGAATACAAATAAAACAAATTGTATTTGCTTCAATTTCAGGCTGAGCAAAGCCACACACACACACAAAACAAAACACCTAACGCTGTAAAAGCCAAAAAAAGGTTCCGGATGAAGAAAGAACTAACAGAAAAAATCACGCACCCCAAAAGACTGAAATGACGGTGCACGAAGCTGGAGAGCTATTGTATATTGTAGGACGTGCCGCTTTCAGCAATAAGAAGCTGACCACCGTCTGGGCTTGCTGTTAAATTGGGAAAGCAGCGAGAGCGGGCCAAAGAATAATCTCGGGCGCTCGCCCGTCTGGTTCCATCTACACTTTGGACCCCTCCGTGCTCTCTTCGTGGGGCCGTTCAAAATTGCTGTTCCCGAAGGAGAGGAAAATGGTCCCGAAGCCTACTGCACATTTTAATATTTTTTTCCTTCCCAAGCTCAAGCACCCATACTGCTCTCACAAGGAACGATGACCACCGTGCATTTTTTCGCCACATCCACAATCTGTTCTTACCTCCGAAGCCAGAAGTACACCCTTATGTAATAGATGTATTTATGTGGTGATTTCTATAGGAGTGAATTGAATTCATCACGAGGGTATTCTAGCTGCCTTATAATCTGTGATTTTTTGCGTTCTTTTGTGTTTTTAATGCTCTGCGTTGTAGCAGCACACCTCCCTAAGTTCTGTTGGCCTTGTGATGAAAAATAAGTTATTGCTGATTGTCACTGGTTGCCAACGCCCTGAATGCGTTTGAATATCATGTCAACCTGAATTCAGATGGTGTTTTCCCCAACTCGCATTCATTGCTGGGAATTATATCTGCCAACAACGATACAACGGGAGACAGCACCTACCTCACCCGAACTGCTCAAAACATATTTCGTTGGCTGCAATGAGTCAGTAATGGCTGTCTTTAGGCCTAGGTATCGGGGATGAGTTTGTCGCCAAATAACGATGTTTAGGATCCTTCGCTGGTGTGGTTGAACCCCATAAAAAGGAAGGAATAAAAAAATTACTGGCGCCCACATTGGCGTAGTAAGCTTACGACAGGTGAGGTATGATTAGCACTTGTCTCGCTGTTATCCGCATCATCGTTTGTGTGCAGGGCGAGGTGGCGCGTTTCATATCGATCATTTCTTTTCAGAGATCAACTGATGCTGGTATTGCGCTTTAATTCGTAGGATTGCCATTACCGCGTGGCTATCGGCCTAGCAAACAGATACTTGGAATTTATAACACAAAAGTCAATACCCCTGACGAAAATCATATATGTGCAGGTACCATTCCTGGCAATCGTAAGTCGATTGTTGATTGCCAGATTAGGCTTAAGACTTTCAATTGCCAACTGGCCTGACTATACGGCGCTTGCCTATTGAGGAAATTGTAAGTGTAGCGCGAGTGAACGCACGCCGCCTAGACTTTAGCCTTCAACCTGCTTGCCCGACTTGCCCGATAGGCAAATATGTGGCCGTATTGTGGTACGTGTATACTGCGTAAAAGCCGATCAATCCTTGAGTCACCCGCACTGCCGCACTTAATCTGGAATGGGCCGGTCACGGCCGAGCTTCATGTGGAAACGAACCGATCAATGTCTTCCCTTTAGTTTTTTAGTGTTTATTCGGTGATCCCCGAAGGAGGAACTCATGTTTTGACATGACGCAAACATAGGTAGGAAGAATATTTTCATTTCTTGTTCCCCTTCTTGTGGGCGGCTTTGCGGATTCATTTCTGAATTATGTGGTAAAGCTGTTCTGCGTATACGGGACCAAAAGTAAAATTCTGCCCACGCAGAAACGTAGGCGTGCACAATAGCCGTTCTGCAAAAACCTACATGAGACGACAGCTTGCGAAACTTTCAGGTACACCTTTTCTTTATGCGTGATTGCCAAAGACGGCTCACTACCACAGCTCTTGCGCAGATTTTTGCATGCTTTAAGACTCCACATTTTTACACGTACGCGTCATTTCCCATGGGAGCCCAATCTAATTTTCATGTGGATCAAATGACGAATTCATGGCGATCAAACGACGCGCAAAATCGCATAGGCTTATCCGCTTAACCGCACTCTGTGGGTACTTCCACGTCCCACCTAATAGAGGTATATGGTCTCCAAGTGGTATGATACAAGCTGTTTAAAGTAATGGGTCCCCCCTCCTCCCCCCCCCCAGAACGCTACCGCCCCATAACTCTTCCTTCTCCCAAAAGACCAACAACAAGACCCTTTTAACCCTTACTTCACCTTAGTCTCCCCCCATGAGACGTCCTTTAGCCCACTTCCCCCAGATATCCTAGATACCGCCGTTCCCCCAAAAAAGAGTTCTCTCTCAGTTCTCTCTCTCTCTCTCTCTCTCTCTCTCTCTCTCTCTCTCTCTCTCTCTCTCTCTCTCTCTCTCTCTCTTCTCTCTCTTTGTTTTCCACTGAACTGATATAGATCAATCGCGTGTTGGGAATTTTATATACTAAAGCCTCTCCGAGGGAGTGCTTTGAAAAACCCACATTTGGGACATGTGGTTGGTCAATAAATTTAGCTGGTATTCAGCATTCTGTCAATCTTTTACGTCCACTTCTCCCACTTTTTTACTACGTTAAAATATTAGCTTCAGCCACGGAGCAAGAATAAAATAGGAGGGGAAACTGACCTTCCTGGGACAACGTCACAAGCACTTGGCGAACGTCAAGTTTCAGGCATCTGGCGCCAAGCGAAGGAAGTGCGCGGCCATCACCACGGCCGGCGCGCGTTCTGTTCGCGCTCGCCCAGACCAACCAGGCCGCGGCATCACGTCGGTATTTCGCCGGGCCGCCGAAACACTCCGTGGCCAAAGCAAGAGTGTGTGCGCTCTTCTGGTCTTCCCTTGGCTGAAGAGCCCGCCTTCGCGATTAATTTTTGGCACATTTAAACCGGCCGGTAAAAGCGAATAAAAGGGGCATTTCCTTTTAATTCGGCAAGCCCAAAATACAAACCTGCAAACGCAAAAAAATGTAAAACCTGTAAACGCACGGCCTTATCTCGCATGTGATGCGCTCGAAGCGAGGTGACTGCGCCGGCCAATTTAATGGTTATGCGACAGCGCGCTGAAAAGTGCCAGCGTCACCGACGTTGCGGGACGATGACGCGCGCGCGCTACGTCCGAGATAAACACACGTCCCGTGACCGCGTCGCGTAGCAGCTCGAGCGCATAGTGATTCACGCCTTGTGGCGAATGCTGCAAACAACAGTATTGCTTTTAATAAATTCAACAAGGTGCCGCTCTCAAATTGTTCGCCGCCGCAGCTGCGGAGCTCCGTAGGTCGCCGTAGTCATCATTGTGACATTATCTGGTGGCTCGATCACGCCGGTCGCAATGGGCGTTTCCTCTCCTATATATTCTTGCTCCGTGGCTTCAGCCCACAAGCCAAGCCTACTTTTTTAGTTGCACCGCTGTTATCGACGTTGGCTTACTCTAAATCGCCTCCATACTTGCCTTTCTTTTTTATTTCTAGGTCGAAAGTGGTTTTGTAATCGCCGAGTACGTCTTAAATCCTCTTGGACACCAGAGTAACACGCGATTTCAACTAGAAGCTTTCAGCCGAAAATCAACTCCTAAGACACCTGCAGTGACGAAGCGTCTCCGCAAACTGGGACGGAGTAAAAGGGCATGTCACAAGAATGCCGAGTTTCCCTACTCTTTAGCTTTCGACCTCGACGCTCAGGCTACTAAAAGGAATTGAAACTTTATTCAATACAGCAAGCGCATTGTTTGGGCACCCACCCGCCCGGTCAGAGGCGTCCTCAGTCCCGGATGCCTTCAAGATGACCCGCTGGCGCTGCCCTCTCTACTAACACGTGCTAGGTAGAGGGGTCGACGCTCTCCAGCAACGATCCAGGACGGCGCATCAGAACTATCGCGGGCTTCTTAACGGTTAATTTATTCTGCGGTTTAACACGCCGACGCTACTCTAGTTATAACGCGCACCGTATATCGTGGATGCTCCGGATTAATTTTGACCACCTGGGGATCTTGAACGTTGCTAAATCTCGAACACACGGTCATTTTTGCGTTTCGCCTCCATCAGAAAAGCTGCCGCCGCCGGCGGGAATCGAACCCGATTTCTTGTGCTCAGCAGCACAACGCCACAGCCACTGATCCACCGCCGCGGGTAGGCTTCTTAACGGTATACCGTAAAGTTCCCAGATAACGCTTCCTGCCCCCTTTAGGAGGCAAATATTGAGTTTTCTTAAAGACCCAAAAGATCGGCCTCCCCCTAAAATCGGTGCCTTTAGCGCCGATAAGTGAAAAAAAAATAAACGGGAATCATCTATTCATGTATCGATGTGGCCACTAATTTGTCCTTTCCGCACTTCAACCGAGAGTTCGCCCACCCCGCATTTCTTGCTTGATAACTCTGCAGTTTCTTGCTGGTGTCGCCACCTTTTAAGTAGTTTTTCGCACCTTACCCACAAGATCGCTTGCCCCGTACTTTTCATTTGATATCTCTGAAATTTGGGTAGGCGTTCTTTCGGAACTTTACGGTAGTCATGTGAATACATTGAGCCCAGCCTACAAATATTCCCTGAATACAAGACCGAAGACAACACGCCGCTCGGAGTTGATGCACCGCACATCAGTCACGATTACAACCAGAAACTCATTTCGCTGCCAGTTGAATGACCAGCCAGTCAGCCATAAGTCAAAGAATTCTTCAGGCATGTCCGATGAATGAACGTAATGCTACCCCGACCGGCGCCCACGTTCTTCCCCGTGGCTAGCTGGGAAAATGACCTGAAAGCCTTGGAGGGAACATCGAGGTGGAATGATGATTAATACGGCATCGCAGAGCCTGCGGTTCACTTCAGTGAAGCTTACACTGCCACACATAGCCGGAGTGGTGGGCCATTTGGCAAATTGCTCTCGCCGACCGGCCGAGAAACAAGAACCCGACGCATCAGCGGCGGGGGGAGTGCTATGGAGCGCAGTGAAGATCGGGGCCGCCAAATAAACGCGAAGGGCCGGCCGACCCTGCGAATGGAATGATTCGGCGCCGTCGAAGAAAGCGAGGAAGGAGCCGGCCACCGGAAAAGAACCCGCAGCGCACAAAAATTTGCCCGAGTAGGCTGATGAGAGCGTCTCTCTCTCCACAAGTATGAGGACCATTTGCGGTGGCTGCACTTCTGCCGGGTCATTGTACTTCGGAGCGCTGGGTTCCCTTTCGTCGTTGCACTGCGTGCTTGCACAGCGTTAGTACGGGAAAAAAGCCGAGACGTTTTGCAGTTGAAGCGGTTATACTTCAGGAATGCTGTGGAGTGCGTTGTTTTGTATGTATGTATGTATGTATGGTATGTATGTATGTATGTATGTATGTATGTATGTATGTATGTATGTATGTATGTATGTATGGTATGTATGTATGTATGTATGGTATGTATGTATTATGTGTGTGTATGTCTGTATGTATGTATGTATGTATGTATGTATGTATTGTATGTATACAAACAGAAAAGCTTTGATGAGAGATCCGGACACATGGCGCCTGCGTGAAACCGAGCTTCCAATTTGTCAAAACGGGTGCTTGAAAATCGCAAAAAGGGCGGTTCTATATACGACAACACGCATCGATCAGGAAAAAAAAACGAGTACAATAATACACGTTAATTTTATAAACAAGGTACCGGTATACATTTGGATCTTTCCTAGATGCGTTTACTTAGTGCGGAAAAAATCGTCGCATGGGTTCGTTCCTCGTTTACGGTATTGGTCTGTGAAGGTTTCACGATCGATTGGACGTACTTCCAGCGAGTGATTGAGAAACTTTAATCTTTCGCGCTTCTTATGCTTTCTTTAGGACGGGATAGTAAAATTTTCTTGTGTTCCCCGCCATTGTCTAGTTTCATTGCTCTCAGTATTTTTGTATGTATCCATACATGGACACACACAAACACACAAACTTATTTATTTATTTATTTATGGTGACCGATATTCTTTCCACCCGCTCCCACCCAGTGTTGCCTCATCCCGACTCGATCTTGGACCCCTTTGAAGCCCGTGCCACCTACTAGCGATGTGCTTGAGCTTGACTCCGCAGCCACATCCCTGTCAATGACTACCCGGTACCTACAGAGCTGTCGGTTGGCCTTCAGGTTCTGATCCACAAGGCTGGTGCTAGGGTGGCGCTTACGGAGAATATTCTTTTCAAGTGGCGTTCTTACATACCAAAGAAAGGGCGGCCACCCATTCTCCCAAGCACTACCGCAAGCAATTCACCTCCACCGGCCATTACACCACCCACGTGCGTAACGTTCTCTTTAGGAGCCACACCGACCATTGAACATCTCCTTTGGAAGTGTACAGGAGTGCACGCGGAGCGCACTTCTTGGAAACACAGCAGCCTTGCGTGTTTGACAGACTGGCTCTACCCACCCGCAGCCACAGCCCAGCAGGTGTTTGCCGCCTTGTGGAACTTCGCTCTCGCCACTGGCGTTCATCTGGGAATGTAAAGTTTTCCCGAATTGACACCACCCTCCCTAATCGCCCCCACATAGGCCGAGTTGCCATCCTTATGTCAAGGAAGTTTCTTTTATTTATTAGATGCAAGGCATCTCTTAGTCGACCCTCCGTCGTCCGGCCTCCGCACCTCTCCACAACAGCTGTGATACGCCGCTCTCCTCTCCTACTCCACCTATCCACAACCGCCTGCTGCGATAGCGTGCGCTGCTTCCGTCCTCTCCACCACCACCTGTGCGCTACGCGCGCTTGCGCCTCCCCCTCCCACTCTCACCACCAGCTGTCGAATCACGCGCATGCGCGCTGCTCCTCCTCTCAACTTCCCTCTGCTCTGCAAATAAACCCCGTCCTGCGCTTTGCATCAGTTGGTTCTTCGGTACTGCGGCCGTCCGATGACTTGGAATGGACCGCAAACGATTCCGTCAGCGAACTGGCTGGCACCACCTTCAAATAGCACCAGACAGCACACTGTCAGAACCGCGAGCACCTCCCAAGACACGGCTGCACAGAGGAAAGCTCGCGACGCCGAACGTAACCGGCAGCGTAGAGCAGTGGATTCCTCGCTTCGAGAACGAGAAGCCGCAAAACGTTCCCCTCTACTCGATAAATAAAGAAGACATTTAATACGCTACTACACGTGCATTTACTCTAACAACCAATTAACACGCGACTACCCCACGGCTTTGCATCCCCTCAGGGTTCCCACGTGGGAAGATGGTGTAGTTTTATTATTTATTTATTTATTTATTTATTTATTTATTTATTTAATAACACGACCTGTCCTCGTGAAGGCCAAAGAAGGCAAAGTGGGGTTCATTCGCCAGTTTTTTTATATAGCGTGTTTATTTATTGAAATGAATGGAGAAAAGGGGGTAAAACATGCTTCCCGGTGTGGACCCATACCCACTACTTTCGGAATGTCCGTCCTATGCCATACCAACTAGGCTGCCAGAGTGGCTATGCTCCGGTACACTTTCTTGGGTATTTCTGTGAATGTGTTTTGTACGCCTAGGGGTGCACCCAGCGCCGCTCTGACAACTCGGGGGAAAGAGAACCTTTATTTAATACCTTGGCTGTAATTTAAGTGCCTTCGACGTGTCTTCACTGATTTATACCAAGGCAACCGTCTTATGGCACCTATGGCATCAAGATTGTTAGAACCGAGGCCCTCGCTATGTGTGTAGCGTATCAGAATTGAAAGTACGGGCTCTGGGAATGGACACAGCGAGGAAGGTCAGCAATCACGAAGGTCACGAAGGCAAAAGTAAAGAAATTTATTTTATTGCTTTACTCTAAAACTAACCATAACTTTTGGAATACCAATCAGGTACCACACCAACTAGGCTAACGGGGAGGTTCTGCTCCCCTCCACTTGGTTGGGTACTTATACAATTGAGATTTCCTGCGTTTGGGAGGAGGGGTAGCCAGCGCCGCTCCGACAACTAGGAGGAGCGAAGACCTTAGTTTCAAACCCGGTGCTTGCTTCGAGTGGCTACGACGTGTCTACGCGGTATTCCTCAGGTCGTAGGTTGAGGTCCCACTCAAGCGGCCTGATTTCTCCACACGCCTTTCGAGGTACTGCTACTCATAAATCCAGTTTGCAACAATTAGACCTTACGGCTGTTCTACCTTGAAGTCTCTGGAGCAGTGGAAGTCTATTTTCACGATCTTTTTTGTCGTGGACCACCTCTAAAGCCCGCGTTCCCGTATGTCTGCGGATACTGCAACCTGTATTCACGTGTAAACACGAGCACGGATAAAAGACACCGTTGACAAATATTTACGGCGAGGATACTATCCCTCCTCGTGGAATACGGTGGGCCTCGCTGCACAAGTTTTTTTAAGCCGACCGGCTGCTATGTGTCCCAAGAATACGGTTTTGCTTTTTTCACAGTTTGAGCAGAGCTGTTCAGACAATTTGATTCCGCAATATAGTGCGGTAAAATATTTTAGACAAACATACATGTATGCCCCTTAGTGACTGCTACGGTGGTGCCCACACTGCTGGACTCTGCTCTTCTCTTCGATCAGCACGTTAATCACAAACTGTAAATGAAGCACTACGTACGGACTCTGATTCTCATGTCCCAGAAAGACCTGCGTAAGTAGGGTGTTTATGTAATAAAAAGGAGCTTGCTATATCACGTAACGGCTTCTCCCTAAGAACCTGGGTACACCGGTACTGTTCGCCGCCAGCAGTTGAGCCTCACTTCAGGGCTGAGCGTTTCACAGCAGCGCCACAGACAGGGCCAAAGCGCGGCACCTGTCTCGCCTACCCCCAGTGAATGCTTCCCGCTTGCTCTCGCCTTCACTCTATCACCATCGGCTTCTCCACCAGCTTTCGTTTTTCGCACTATTCCGTAGTCTCACCTTCCTGTTTTCACGTTTCTTCTCCATTCGATATAGCAATGCCGTCAAGGTTCCGCAGCGGTATTCGTTCCTTCCGGCCCGTCGGAAGTATTATAGATTGACACGACAAAATTACCCAGCCCCACATTCAAAACTTCCCAAAGAAGACAAAACAATGTCCCGCATGCTTCACAATAGTACTTTTCCTGATCCAACCCGGCTTTATTCTACGTATCGTGACCGATACCCGGTAGTATAGCAATATTCCAGTCAACCAGGGACACTTACTCGCAACGTCACAGCCTCTGCACAAAACCCGTCTTTTCCTCTGTCCTTTTTCCGCTGCTCCTCGCGGAGTGTGGGAGAACCTGATGCCCAGTGGTCAACTGGAGGCCCAGCTTCTTTTTGGCGTCCAGAGGGAAGACCGCCAAAACGGCCGATCGGTCCCTGGACTATGCGAACACCCTCCCAAAACAGTTCGGCAAATGTTATTTCGCCACGACCTGTCCAATACATAGTGGAAGCCACACAAACATCTGAGCGGCGATCTAATACTACATTATTAAATGCGACTGCATCTCATTCACTCGCCTTGTCCCTCCATACGGCGTTGTCCGTACACACCCCTCCCCCTACACTAAAAAAAATAGTTAGCGGCGCCCGGTTTCGATCACACGACCCTGTGGGCGGAACGCGAGGTACATGGTGCTCTTCCCACTGAGCCACAAAACCAAGACAGAATCAAATGCTACGAACGTGCCTTATATCCTTGACTCTTTCAGACTACGTCAAGAAGCTACTGATACAACGCATGATGGGGCAATGATTAACGCTTGCAATAAAAGAAAAGAAGCTCCCACTTACAGCAACAATGATAGAGTAAACGTCGTTGCGACAGCGAATCCCCAAGCATACCAATTAGAGAGATTGACCAAGATCGGCCAATAAAACGCAATAATCATCATAATACACAATAATCATACGCGTTCCCGACACGTTTCACGCGATTTCAGAAACAATCCAACGGAAACACCAAGTGAACCCCACGATGCATCGCATCTACACAGGGTTCCCCTCGCGGGGAGGTGGGCGCAATTTTTTATATATTAACTTTGGTTTATGTGCTTAACAATAACATTTCTAAGGATGTTACTAATCAGAATTTTTGTTTGTCTACCCTGTTTCTAAAAATCCCGAAACGACTATAATTAGGATGACTACACTTTTTAGGTATGAAGTTTAGTGTTCCTACGCCTTGAGGGCGTATCGAAAACTGAAGCACAACGTTCACCATGAAACCTTAACCACCCTCGTTAAGAACCGACTCGCAATCGCTAAACGTGCTTTTTTCTCTTCTGAGCAAATTTACCGCAATTCCCTATCGCAAACAGGCTGCAGTCCCCGTCCTGATATACATACAGTAAAAAAGACAGTGAAATTAAAAGTAAAATGCAATCATCTTACCCTTGTACGTGCTCGCCTACTTCCCAGGAGAGGGTTCAAGCTGGAGAGATGAGCGAATAGCAGCAGACCAGCCAATCACTAAGTGCTCCCAACAGAAGCTCAGATTTCTGCCTGGCCCGCTTCGGCTTTCTTGAATGGCCACCTTCTTGTAGTGCACAAACAAGAGGTCGAATCCTCGCTTTTCCGAACTCTCCCTTTATTTTTCTTGCCATACGCGGCAACAGTCATTATTCCCGAGGCGCGGTTACGCCATGAGAAAAGTGTAGGAACCGCAACCGACTCAGAAAATGCTTTTACCCGGTCGGCCCTCTCAGCCGGCATCAATCTTTCACGGTTGTCTCGCATGCCATTGGAATACTCGGTTTGGCTAAGCTTGAAGGCACTAGATTCACAGCCACCATAGGAATTCATTAACTGCAGAAATGTTTGCGATAAAAACTAATCTTTCAGCCTTGCGCAAGTTACTGAGCCACGATGGGGATCCCTCGGCACCCGTAAAGTTTGCGGTTCAATCTAACGTACACATTTCAGCAAGCGACTTCGATCTGTTTCGGTATGGTGCATTCTGTTTCGTTCCCTTTGTGTAAAGCAAGTAGGGTTGCCCATACGCAGGGGAAAAAAGTTCAGAACGTCTCATCGAGCAACACGTCCATGCCAGCTAAGCTTAAAAAAATCGAATTCGTCACTGTACTGAAGAAGAGAGATTTTATATGTGTTGCTTCTTGACATCGCACAAAACATTTCATTAACTCTAGCTAACTCAGCAATATATGTGAAATATTCCCAACCTCCTTCCAATAAAAACAGCCGAGCGGAGACACGTACAGCCTTTGTTAAAATTTTGTAGGCCCCAGCAATCGTGGCCGGAGCAGGCATGTGAAGCCTGTTCTAGATGGTGCGACTTTCCCTGCGGATTCGCAGATGCGGCGCCGCTCGTGTGGCAAAACGACCATTTTTCTTTGCTGCGGCAAAGTGCCAAATTTCTGGAACGGTCGAGCGACCCCCGCGAACGCCGCTTGTGCGTCGTAGAGGGGCCGGACCTGCGCCAGTAGGAACACAGCTAGGTATACGTCACGGCATCACCATCCGCACGCTTAACAACCACATGACGCTGCTTGTATACGCGCAAAGTAAGCGTAGGTGTACCGAAACAGACGCACGCGCGCTCACAACAAGATGTCGCGCGCAGTTTTCATCGAATACTTAATTGGTATTTGCGCAAGTTGCGGTCATCACAGCAGGGAATAAGTACAGGAAGAAGAACCCAAGAAGAACGGCCCGAGATAAACCGAGATGTGCTAGGCGCGCACAACAAGCGAACCCAGGGCTGCTTGCTGTGTTTGTCTTCTATGCTATGTGTGCGTATATTGATAAATAATTAGCAATTGTTGTATGAAACCACAGATAAACTCATATTTATTGCAAAACAGTCTGAAACAACTTGCCCAGAAAGTAAAATAAACCTATTTTTTTCAAAATCGCAACAAGCTTTGCTCGCGGCAGACTTAGTTCGGTCTGCAATCAATGTGCCTCTGAAATGCAAATATCGTGATGTTCGAAGGCCATGTAGACGACATTTCCACGCATTGCGACAATCGTACGTGTGAATGTCCGTTCCACCGAATTCGCAGACGACAAACGCCCCCATGTAGAACAAGCTTGAGCCAGGAGGGGCGCTGCGGTTGCCGCTGTCGGCTGGTTGCGCGGTGAAAGAGCGCGAGGGCAACGTTCGCTCTTTCTTTCGTAGTGTGGCTGGCGTCAAAAGGGTAGCGCATGGCCCAGTTCTCAGATGAGGCATTTTGCTTAAGCGGAGTCACATCGCGCCGCGCCTTTCTCGCGAGCCACACTACGAAAGCAAGAGCGAACGGCCCTTGCTCTTTTTAGCCGCTGTTGCGTACGGGAAGGCGTACACGAGCCGAGCTGCGTCGCCTCCGACATGCGTGTGGTAGCGTGCTGAAGTGAGCGGCGAGGCAATGTTGCTACCTTGAAGACCAGAAGCAGAAGAAAAACTTACTTATTCACTGCTCAAACAGGAATGAACTACAACTCTTGGGGATGGGGGTTTTTATTTATACACAAAGCACCAACGGTCAAACAAGCGTTCCCTCTAGATTGTGCACACGACGCGAACGGCACAGACACACACAACACTCTTTCCAGAGTTGGTGAGCGGCCGGTAGTAGCGGCGCACGCTGAGCCCGAGAGAGGGGAGAGAGGAGGTCTCCGCAACGGAAACGTCGAAGCATGCCTCGTCTGCCACCGTTGAAGTTTGAATCACGCAGAGAAAGGGGTCACTGCTATCCGGACTTTCCCAGACATATAGCGGCATGTTTGGATCTGCCGTCGGCTTTCTTACGAGACGTGTCTCGAGCGCGCGGAGAAAACTGCTATAATTTCCACCGCTCGAGCAAGGCGTGCGCTTTCGTTCTCGACCGCCCCGAGGTCCGCTGAGACCCGGCGCAAAGAGAGCGTGCGGCGCTGCCACTCGGCAGGCGCGCATAGGAGCTCTTGCCACCCTTTTTTGCGACACTATCGGTAAGGGAACACCAGAGGGTGTTTTCGTTCTCGTTTCTGGCTGTCAAGGACAATCTAGGTACGGGTGGCCCGGTCTCAGTAGACGGCTTACCCCAGGCGACACGGGAATCGCTACTATCTCGGCAGGCCGTTGCTCGACATCGAGTATCTGAGTTGGAGGTGGAACGCTCACGGTTCGCTCAGTTGTGGTGCCGTCGCTAGCTGCACCGTCAAAACCGTTCAGTGTGTCGACTGCCGGCTCTGCCACAGATTTCCTCGATTCTGAGGAGGAGGAAAATGACTTTATTGATATCAATCCGGCATGTAAGGGTGGATCAGGCCGCGCAGGGCTTCACCAACCCCCTATCTCACTAGACCTCAGCGTGGACCGGTCCGGCGCTAGCTACTAGGACTTACCTCCGTTTGCTTTTGCCGGGCCAGGGCCGCGTCGAGCCGCTGGATGGCTTGGAGTTGCGCCTGATGGTCAGGTGAACTGATCTAGTGTTCCATGTCCGGTGGCAGAGAGTCCCGCACGGTTCCCCCCGCACACGCGTCACACCCCCACAGTACGTGGGCTAAGGTTGCCAGTTCTCGCGCACACACACTGCACGTAGCACTTTCAAACAGTCCGGGACACACGTGCCGGGCTAGGGCCGGCGTGAGTACTGTTCGATTCTGAACTCGCATCCGGAGAAACACCATTCGTTTCAACGGACTCGTGTTGCCTCCTTTCGCTAACACCAGGGTTGAAGCTTTCCCGCGGAACGTCGTTAGCTTACGAACTACGCGCGTTCGTGTCGGCAGCCGTTTTCAAGTCCTCCCGTGAACCTGAGCACTCCGAAAACGACCCTAACACATCTCCGCTCACAGTAGGGACCTTAGACACAGTGGACGTACGCTGCCCTCTGTCGTGAGCCTCCGGAAATGCACTATCTTCCCTATCGTTCTGAGTCTCGACATTCCTCTAGGAGGTGGCGACACTATCCTTACTTGAGCCCTTCGCAACGAGCTCAGCTGATTCTTTCCTCGGCAGTTTCTCGAAATTATACCCCTTGTCGCATAACAGCTGATCCGACCAGTTCGAGAATAGGTACTTGTATTCCGGAAGAACTTGTGGGGATACTGCCACCTGCGTGACAAAATCAGCAAACGGACCTTCGATGCTGACCTTAGCAATCGGCAGGCGGACGTTTCGTGCTGCTACGGCCTGCTTCACCCAAGCACTCTTTCCCGTCAGCTGATCCGGTTCAACGTACGAAGGGGGGATCGTGTCCATGGTCACCGCGGATTCGCGAAGAACTCGGCATGGTTTACCGTTTAGAACGAGTTGACGTATGTCCGGCTCCACAAACTGCCTGCTGTCCTCACTTCATCTATCACGTGAAAGACGAGTTTGCCCTTCTTGCAACTAGCAGCGAAATGTCCCGTCTCGCCGCAGTTGTAACACGCAGCCTGTTTGCGCGATTCAAAAGCTTTTTTTCGGCGCTGCTCCTCGGCGTATGAGCTCTTTTCGTTTTCCTGGTCGGTTTCACTACCCGAGAATACGACTTTGCTAGCTCCACCGTCTTCCTGGGGAGCTCTGCCTTTCGGCCCTGAATTATCAGGCCTCGGCCTGAAGGCTTTTTGGCCGTCTTTCGGCCCCTGCGCACCTCGACGTGCTACAAACTCGTCGGCTAGCTAAGCTCCATGATGTACAGTATTTACCCCTGGCCTGTCTTGCACCCAAAGTCTGAGGTTTTCTGGTAGATGGCGTTAAAATTGTTCGAGACCGAAGCACTCAAACTACCTTGTCGTTCTCTCCGAAAGCCTTTGCCTCTTTGAGCCACTCTTCCATGTTAGCCCTTTGCTTATAGGCGAACTCCGAGTACGACTCGCCCTAAGCGTTCTCGGCTTCACGGAATTTCTGGCAAAATGCCTCCGCCGACAGCCTATACTTACACAGGAGGCTCGACTTGACTTTCTCGTAGTCCTCAGCCTCCTTCTTTGGCAAGCGAGCCATCACATCGGATGCCTCACCTGGCAAAAGCGTCAGCAGCTTTTGCGGCCATGAGTCTCGGCTAAACTGTGTCCTCTCGCACGTACGCTCGAAATTGACCATAAAAAGACCAATGGTTTCTCCTACCTTGTAGGGTCGCATTCGGTCACTCAATCACAACGTAGGTCGCTAGTAGTAACCGAAGACTGCGCGCTGCTATCACTCTCACGCCTAGATCGAGATGCCTCGATCTCTAGACGCTTCATTCCCAGCTCATGCTGTCACTTGAGTTGACGTTCCTGTTTCTGCCTCTCGAGCTCCTGCTGTTCTCGCTTTGTTTTCTCGAGCTCACGTTCCCTCTCTTGCCTTTTCTTCTCGCGTTCCTAACACGGGCGCTCAGTCTCTGCCTCAGCAGCCTGACGTTTAGCGGTCTCCCTGCCATTGATCAGCTCAATGCATTCCGACAGCTCATCATCGTCAGCCCCAACAGTGAGTATAGCCGTTATGTTTTGTTTTAGGGTTGGTTTTATTCTCACGTCGCTGACACACCATCTTTAGCGCATTGGTTTTTTGTTTATGTGTGATCACAAAAGGCAATACGTCATGTATATTCTTAAAATAACGCTGTTACTCTAGGTTATGTACTTATATTAAGCTTAAAATTTGCCTCAGTTTTCCTTTTGCTGAATAAGGTGGACATGTATTTGCCATGTCTCGGAGTTTTAGAATTTTATAACTGTCCTGCCTATGTGCGCTTCCAGATGAAGCATGTTTCACTTGGTACGAGCGGCTGAATCTACAGACAGACAGACAGACAGACAGACAGACAGACAGACAGACAGACAGACAGACAGACAGACAGACAGACAGACAGACAGACAGACAGACAGACAGACAGACAGAGGATCCTCGCGTTTAGATACCTCAGGAATTACTATCGTCTAAAAAATTGACACCTCAACGAGTATTTTTCTATTCTCGTACTACGCCCGCAGTGCCGCAATTTCTTACCCAGAGAACCTCCCTAAATGGTGCCAAAAATCGTGCGCCTTCCCTCACAATAAAACCCAGCCAGGCGTAAATCGGCACCAGCTCATCCTACAAGACGCTCATCAAATATACTGTGGTCATACTCGTTACCTAACTAATGTTCACGTCGTCAGACGTACACACTGTACTGCGTGTGGGCGATTCGATTTCAGAGCCTGTACGAGTCAGCTTATCATTGAAAGCATGTGCACGGGGGACTTGTAAGATGGCGCTCAACCCGTTACCAGTGGCACTTCATTAAGGAAAATATCTTACGAAGTAAACATCAATCATTCAAGGGGCATGAAACCAATTTCACAATGACACTAAGCTATTAAAATGGGCGCCTTTTTCTTTAAGTTAAACAATTGTAAAAGAGGCGGTCGAAATGCCACTAGCCAGTTGCTTTCATTCGTAGGAAAACTTCCACTTTTTCCTCGCCTCGCGTCTGGGAGATGCAGCTGGCGCTCATTCGAGACACGCGTACGGCTTTTTTCTTTCCCTAAGTTCAAACTATCCGGGGCTTTAATTAAGCAAGCCGCCGCATCCCAACTTCCTTTCGCAATTCCATGCAATGCGGACGAAGATGCGGCAGATGCAGAGCACGGTCACTCACCCTTTAGAAATATTTCTTCCGGAGACTACTCCGGGCGCCTTCGGTACTAAATTTAATCTAAACATGGCTGCTTTACTTAAGTGTTAAAGTTGCCCTACTCTTTTATTTTGGTCCCCATGTAGTTTTGCTTTTAGTCGGTTTTGTTAGCGTAGATACATGCTGTTTAAGCATTAGCGTAATTATCAACGTGCCGTTGCCCTGCCAAGCTGTTGACACGGTATCTCGTTTCTTTTTCTTTGTTTCTGGATTACCTTTTTATTTTTCATTTCGTGTTTTGTTATTTCTAAACTATTCCCCCGTGCTTTTAACTCACGGGAACGTGGTGGCACAGCCGTACGCTCCATACAAGGCGTACGTTTGTGAACTTTGAAGCTTACTCTGGGCCCGTTCGTCGTCATACGAGTGTCGACTGGTTGGCTGAGTTACGAGACCGACCAATGCCCATAAAGAATAAAGTTGCCCATAGGAATTTGCTTTGACCCACCACGGTGGCTCAGTGGGTGAGGCGTTGTGCTGCTGAGCACCAGGACGCGGGTTCGATTGCCGGCAGTGAGGGCGGCTTTTCTGATGGAGGCGGATAGCGAAAACGCCCGTGCGTTCGAGATTTCGGCCGACGTCAAAGATCCCGAGGAGGTCAAAATTATTCCGGAGCCCTCTACTACGGCGCGCCTCATTGCCAGGGTAACGTCGGCACGTTAAACACCGCAATCAATCAATCAATCAATCAATCAATCAATCAATCAATCAATCAATCAATCAATCAATCAATAAATAAATCAATCAATCAATAAATAAATAAATAATAAATAAATAATAAATAAATAAATAAATAAATAAATAAATAAATAAATAAATAAATAAATAAATAAATAAAATTTGCTTTGAAGGTCTTGTGGGTGGCATACTCGTGCAACTGCCATAAATACGTGCAGCGATTCCGCGCGTATTGACCATTACTAGAAGCGAAAGAGAACCTTAATTTTTTATTACGACGTTGTTGATTGCTGACGCATTGCAGCACGCATGAAAGCCTATATTTCTAACTCAGTGGGTTTTACTTGTCAAAAACATAAAAATCAGTTATCATTTATAAATACAAGGGCGAAGGCAACATCATCATCGATCGGTGCGCTATTCGATCGGCGAATGTATGAATGAATAAGTAAATAACTGCACAAATAAATGACATCCAGCGGCCGAAAAGACTCACCCTTTGATTGTACACTATGCGATCTAAACTCTTGTATTGTTCATACAATTCTCAAGAAATCATTAGGGATCAGTTAACAAGAATGGCCTCTGTACTAGACGGTGGTGGTCTGGATTTATTGAGGTTGTAAACCTCAAATGTCTCATCAAACGTGAAAGCTTAGCATCGTCGTCGTCCTTCAGCAGGAATGGTAGTAAAAAGGCCGCCCATGCAACAAGTAATCAATTAACAAAGCCGGACCATGTCCTCTACCGTGGAGCCTGGGAAGGGGCGAAGCATGCAGTGTATAAGTGTATTCAAAGAATGTAAGCGCCTCTCTTGCCGCATTGCTCGTGCTGATATACGCGACATGTCAATTACGAAGACGGAGGAGAAGTGAAATTCGAAACGGTCAACTCCAAATTTTAAAGTTAAAGTGTGTACGGACCGAAATAGAAGCAAGAAAGCCAGCGCAAATTGAAAACGAGTGTCCCGGTGTGTTTGTTTAGTATGCGTTACGTTCTAGAGCGAGGCGTTGGAAAACGAGTGTCCCGGTGTTTGCAAGGTGTTTGTTTAGTACACGTTACGTTCTAACGCGAGGCGTTGGAAAACGAGTGTCCTTTGCTTCCTGTGTGTTTGTTTAGTACGCGTTACGTTCTAGCGCGAGGCGTTGGGAAACGAGTGTCCCGGTGTTTTAGTACTATGACCACATGAGAATACGACGACGAACGACGACGACGACATGATGCGCCGACAGCCCGATCCCCTGAGGCGCTTCGCCCCTACTTTTGCGTTCGTGTGGTGTTTGAACCAGGTTGGCAGCAGCTAGAACCGAGAACCTTACCACTGCGCCAACCTTGCACACTTTGGGATGGGACGACAATTAGCCTAACCTAGGCCCATTACAAGTTAACGTGAGAACACGTGGATACAACGGGTGCGCTTGGAGGGCAGCTGTTTGTGCAGGAAAAGGGTGGCGTGAATGGCGGGAACTCTGCCTGACGGAGTAATTCGCGTGAAAAAACGGCAAAACTGGAGCGAAGAGAGAGACTAAAACACGGAGTGGCAGTATAGAAGTGTTTAATAATCGCTATGGTTCTTCCCTTCAAAACATGTAAGCAGACTTGAATTCCCGAGATTTTTTTTTTATGTGGAGGAAGCCCCTCTGTAATAGGCAGCAGCGGGACCTGCATGTGCCGGGTCTCGAGATTATGTTCTGGTGCTCATCGGTAGGCTTGCTTATACCAGGCCTTTGTGCGGCGCACGAGGCTAAAGGCAGCGCACAGCTCATGATGATAGTGTGCACTGTTGCCGATGGCGAGAAATCAATCAATCAATCAATCAATCAATCAATCAATCAATCAATCAATCAATCAATCAATCAATCAATCAATCAATCAATCAATCAATCAGTAAGACGATAAATCAATTAGTGAGTCAATCAATCAATCAAAATAATGGATAATCAGTTGGTTGGGAAAGCCCCTCACGACGCCAGACTGACATGTCATATCTAACTTTCAAATAGTACCTGGTAAACCTTTCCAAACCTTTAACCAGTAAAAGATTTTATGAATAAGAATTTGAGATTCACGGGTATAAAATACTCGAAAGCAGTGTTTCTAAAGATAGTAAAATCAGCAAGAAAGAAACTGTACTAAGCCTTTCCGCCTAGGGAGATGGCAGCTTTGGTTCGGTCAGCCATACTGCACACAATTTGGAAGATCGCGAACGTGCCTTCAGAACATCATCGTCGAGCTCTCGCTGTTTGCGTTCGAAACCGCCTTCCCCGTTCCCCTCCGTCAGTTCCCTCTCCAACATTTCTTTATTGTGTCTTAAGGGCTTACTCGTTCGTCTCGGTTCAGCCTTGGGAAATCGAGGCCGCAGCTGCGCTGGCAGCAGGGTAATCGATAACCGCCTGTTCATAAATGGGGCACCCGACAGGACTTGCGTCGCTTTCAAAGCACGAAGAAATCTCCCCCAGCGAAAGGGAAGACGCCGCGCGTCCTTGAGACAATTAATTGTGCTGCAACTGAAGGACGATGCTTCAAGTGTTTCGGTCGCCATGAAGCTCTTCTGTTAACTTTGTTCCTTCCAGACCCCCAGAACCAGAAGATGATCAGTCTCCGGAAAAAGCTGAGCCCTGAGATGCGGAGAGGATTATTACTATCGACGCACATGGCCAAGGATTATTAATAACACAGCGTTGTACCACCCTAGAACACAAGCTTAGGCATTATTGATAGCACAGCTAAGTACCACTCCCGAAACACAAGTTGATTATTCTGTTTTAGTGGCACCAGCAAAATATACTGGCGCAGTTGTTCACTTCCCACGATGTCATCTGTGAAGCCTTGCCTTTAACGGTGACTAGTGGCACCCATATTCAAAATACTAAGAAGCCTTGCCAAGACGAAATTGCTTTGTTCAAATTATTGCTTTGTTCGCAGTTCTTCTCAGAGCCATCTGCAGTGTAGTAGGACAAATCATCACCGCTATCAACAAAGCACCTCTTATGACTACGTTAGCCTCCCGTTCAGAGAGCTTTGTTATAATGAGGGCTTGTTTTGTGATAGGTTGTGGCTCTGCAACTCCGAGCAGATTTTTATGGGACAGGAAAATAAAAGATTCACAAGACACCACGTTTTAACAAATGGGTTCTTCTCTTTTGATATTGCGTTATCTTGCTGCATACGGCTTTCTACTGCAAACCCAATACTCGTGACCATTTCCATCGCTCGGGCTTCGCCCAGTTCACTGAGCTTGCCTTCCTTTGCATTTGCGGCGGTTTCTCACCGACTGGGAAAGTATTTTCGGATAAAGCAGCTTCCCTGTCTCCGCTACTCGCAGGTGAGGAATTGTTTCTCGAGTTCATCTGGTCCGGAACAGCAAGGTTTAGGTATGCACACACATTCTGGGATTGTTTCATCAAAACGGTTACAAAATTCGACAGGGGCAGCGTGGTAAAGGAAGAAACACCAAAACAATTAGCAGTGGCATAGCTCGGCCATGCCACGGTATACATAGCGTCAGCTGGTGTTCAGCTGGTTATTCTTAGGTTTCCTCGGTTGTCCTAGGATTAGATGATTATCATGCTTACTGCTGCTAAAACGATTTCCCACCCAATCCAAGTCCAATTCAATTCATTCAACTCCGATCCACTCACGGCGGCGGCGGCTCTGGCGCGCCAGCTGGGCGCCATGCATAGAGTTTCATACTAATATATACTAGAGGCAAATCTGGTGACACTGTCTAGGGGAGCCGTGCTTCAACGAGCTTTTCGTCATGTACCGGGCAGGCTTGTTCCACTTGTCCTTGGAATGGCTCACGAACAGGCTGAAAAATTGCCTCTGGCTGCGGAAAAGCAGCAATATTATTGCCGAAGATTAATCGAATTCGTTTTGCTAATATAAAATTAAAGCTCCAGAAAGATTTATTTCTCAGGGACAATGTAGAAGCTTCATTCAAGATGAAGAAGAAAACAATGTTACCCGTTTTCGCTGATTTTGGCTTCGAGAGAAAAAAGAAACCATGCAGCTAACCCAGCGAAGTAGGCGAGGAAAGTCGCTAGCTGCAATGGCGCCGCCCGCGGCAGCCCGCTATTGCAGCCCCAGATTTCCCTCTACTGTATATTAGTATGAAGCTCTATGGTGCGGTAAGACGGCACTGTTCCTCGCGCATGCGCAGCACGGCTATCCAGGAGCCACGCAAAGCTCCTCAACCTGTGCCAGTGTAGCTCACGCTACAAAAAGACAGAAGGCAAGACAAGGGCTCGTCTGGTGTTTCTTTTCCCACTACCTGCCTATTATAAAAAAAAACGAAGACAAAATAAACGTTTGGTTTAATAACAAGACTGCGTTGTCCCAATTACAATGACATCAAATCGTCCTCAACAACCAAACTCACCGTCCTCAACTTTATCTAACGTGCAATTGATTAAGGGGTCAAACTTTCACACCCCGAATCATCGACGGGTGCAGAGCGTTATGCTATAAAGGGTGATCAAAATTAACTCGACAGGTTTTTTGTTTTTTTTAAATTAGGCGCTTAGCTTTACGTGAAGAACACCTCTGCAGTGATATTATGCGCCCAGAGGGACACATACGTATGTGGCAATCATTGATGTCGGCGGCTTAATTAACTAAAATTGAATAATTATCTTTTTAGTGGCTGCAGTAAGCAGGCACGTTTGTATAGAAAAGTTAAACGCAATCGGGCTTCCACGTAGTTTTATTTGTCAGAATTGTTCTGCTGCATTCGTACTCCGAGATGTCGAACTGCGCAGTTTATTTGCCGTTCACTTGATTGTGCATGCTAAAGCGTCAATATTGGCGCAAAGGTAATCCCTTGTGTCGGTGTTTCTATAGCGGATTCGCCTACTAGAGATCGCGATAACGCCAGCCACGACTGAAGGGATGCGAGTTATCACTTTTGCCTATGCCTCCAGCCCGTTGTCAAACTTAACCGTGCGCAGCAGGCACGTCACAAAAGGGAGGAGCTTTGCGCCGGTCTGCGCAGTCTAGCATGCATAATAATTCCAACGGCAATTAAACTTTGCAGTTCGATATCTCGGACTAGGATGCGCTAAAAAAATTCTGCCAAATGAAACTGTTTAGAAACAAGGTTATGTCTAACTCTTCAATACAAACATGCCTGCTCACTGCAGCTGCTAAAAAGTTAATTTTACAATTTTAGCTAACTAATCCAGCGACAGTAATAGTTACCACCTCATTGTGTGTCTCCCTCGGCCCACAACTTCACTGTAGCGGTAGTCTTCCCGTACATCTAAGCGCTTAATTTGAAAAAAAAAAGAAACGTGTCCACTTAACTTTGATTACCCTGTACACCTTGCAGTGGTATTTAACGCTGCCTCGACTTTCTCGACTAAATGGGCCGTCTTCACAGATTCAATGCGGCTCTTCAAGCTCTAAATTCAATTTCGGCATACGCTCATAACAATCTTTTAGTAAGGAGCACGTATGACGTGATGGTGACTGAAATAAGGGCAACTATGAGAATGAAATTTCAGTGGATTCCCGGGCACATTTTGATACGCGGCAAGTCCCTATCCCACCAACTTTCTGCAGCAGCTCCCTCACAGTCCAGGTGTAGTATCGTTCTTTTTACTAAAGGGGATGCGAAGCATTATCTCAGGATACTGAGGACACAAATCACTGGTAAAACGCGGCTAACATAACGATACTGCCGATGTCCATTGTACCAAGTGCATCCGTTCCTTGCATATCGCTGTACACCTAATCTTGGTCATTTCGTCGACACACCATTACATCGCTTCCTTCGTTACATCGCCTACACCGAGAAGTTGCTTTACCGTATTCATTTCGCTAAATACACCTGTTGCATTTGCGGACATCCGTCTGAAGACGTGCGTCCTGTAATATTCGAATGTTCCATTTATGCCACAAAGCGAAAAAAAAAGTGATAAGCTGACCCGTTTTGTGAGACACCCCGATATTTGCGGAGGCTATTTGGGCTGTGGGAGGATCCACGATGTCAGAATAAAGCATTCCCTTGCATAAGATGTTTCTTCAAGCAACGTATACATGCGAAAATGACTAAATGCCCGTTGGTTCTCCAGGACTAGTGCAACAACAAACATGAGAGTTACGCGCTGTACTATGTATAGATGACTATTTGTGGATACATTTAATTGCGGTAATCTTGTGTGTTTTGTATATATTGATTGTAAGGTTTAACGCGCCGACGCAACGGCAGGCGATGAGGGCGCGCCGTAGTGGAGGGCTCCGGATTAATTTTGACCACTGGGGATCTTTAACTATGCGCCGCGAAATCTCGTACACACGGGCGTTTTTGCTTTTCGCTTCCATCAGAAAAGCGGCCGCCCGCGGTGTTTTGTATACAGATGTATATACGGTTACTGGATGTCGTTCCCGTGCTTATAGGTGCATACATACTGTGGACCCATTGTTCTATGTGGGTGTATATGTATCGTACAAAGCATGGTTTTCACTCAGCGCACGTGACACCTTTCGATGGTTGCCAGTTATAATGTTGTTTGTGTTACCTTGCGGTGTATTAAGGCAGTCACTACGCCTTCTTATAACTCCAATGTTTGGAGTAGCCAGCTTTAGTTTTGGTTTGAGCTAACCTCTCCAATAAACCAATATTTTTCTCTCTCATTCTTTATTAAAAACTTAAAAGCAATTTTTAGGGCTTTAGAAGAAACAGATGAAACAGTCGCTATTCTCGAGCCACTTTCTGGCGAAGTCTCTATGACGTCACAGAATCTTGTTTGTGTGATTGCTGGCCGCCGACCAAACCAACCGCAAATAAACAAGACTCTGACGTGTGTAGGGGGCGCTTTCATTCAGTTTAAGGTTTAAGACCTGAACGCCAGTGTGCACTTAATACACTCATAACTATGTCTTTTTAAGGCTGGTCCATATTACGTCACTCCGGTACCTATTACGTTACTGCACACTGCAGCGCATAACTTGAGAAAGTTTTCACTGAAGCTGGGCGTTTTCCTGTGTTTTGAAAACGTCCTTCATTGCTGGAATTAAGCTGTGTGGGTTACAAAAGGATCATTTTTTTTTAATTACCAAAGTTCTATTTTTTCTTCGTGGCCCCTTTAACGCGCTGCCTGTAGGTCTTGAAGAAGACAACAGCCAATTAGCCCTTCAAAGCGCCTAAGCATAAAAGCGTTGAATGCAAACTATACACGGTATCCTGCCGGTCAGTTTGTTCTTGTTCGATCATGAATCACTCATGGGCGCCGACACGCAACATCGTGCATACAAAAAGAAATTCTGATAGTGATGAGGATTTGCGAACGCAAAGAGCGCCCAATCAGAGCACGCAACATGCAAATGACGTTTCGTAGATTCCAATACCGGTGCGTCCCAGCAAGTTTTGGGGGTCTGGTAGCGCATTTGCTTTTCTGGAAGTGAAGCATCTGAAGAGTTGACTTCCAGGAAAATTTATTTTTCAATATGTGCGTGCTGGTTTATGGTTATGCTCTCCCAATACAGTCTCTCACTATTGAGCAGCCGTTACGGCACAGTGAATCCTTTATTAACGCCATATAAGTTAGCGGTGGTTTCGGCTTTCCTGCTTGCGATGTCGCTGTGCAATACTCAGGACTCCTAATCGCGAAGGAAACGGTGGGTAAATATTGTCACCGATGCGACGATGGTTCTTGGTGGTTGCGGGGTGATAGTATAGGCTTTATGACCATGAACAGGTGACGTTAGAAGCTACATCCGGGCGCTTGCCGAGTCCGCACGATCTCGTCTTTATCCGGGCATCAGTCGATGATTATTGCCGATGGCGTACTGATGATGATGAAGAGAGCTGAGCTCAGTTGATAGCAGAGGTTGACCGTTCGCTGTGTCAATGAATTGTAGTATTGGCGGCACTATGTCTTCACTGTCGCTGAGTCTGAAAAAACGCATTCTTGATGTAAGTTATTAGCGGATGCTGGTGCCTGCCTCATCCCTGTTAGCTCTTCAACGGTGATGAATTGCGTCGTAGTTGGCACCCATGGGATTTTACTCTAACCTGACTGTATGATTCTAAAATGATTCAGTATTGACTGCAGGCTACTCAAAACTAGCGCGCTTGAAAGAAACAACGTAGGCCTAAGACCGTGACTTTGGTTTACGGTCACGCGGCTGCGCAAGCTGATTCGTTCGACTACTTTTACGACGTTGGTAATCTTCGTACTTAACAATGCGCCAAAGTTCTGACAGATAAACATTATTCAGTGTATAGGCTTTCTCGTCTTTTTAGAGCAAACTTTCTGCTGCGCCATGTCTTGAAAGGTTATTCATCGCTTCGCAATGACCTTGAGCCGCCGGAAGGCAAGTGGGACGGGTGTGACGTCATGCCACAAGGGGCACTCAGGAGAGGCGTCGCGCCTGCGCTCTCTTGGAGGCTCGCTCAGGTGGGAGAGCGTGACTAGGCCAGGGTTGAATGGCCGCTTCGCCTGCGCTTCGTCGCTCATTCTTTCCCTGAATGTCGCTCCGCCCGCGGAGCGAAAATGTGGCAAGAGTTACCTAAAGTTTGTAAAACGCCGAGTCCATTGTACTTATAAACCAAGCAAAACAGTCTTTTACGTAGTAGTATCTGTGTTGACAAATATTACAGATACATAGGTAAGGATAGATACAAAAACAATAGCTGTATTTTTTGTTTGTATGTATTGTCATTGTTTTTTTTCTCGTTTTTCAAATTTCAAACTATTGATTTGTGCACCCGGGGAATTTTGCGGGTCGAGTTACTTTCTGTTTCTCTTCTACATCTTGTTGCTTTTTATGTAATTGAAATGTGTTATATGTATTGCTATATGTACTGCTGTATTCGACCTGCGTGGTCCTTCGTCACCGCAGTATGCTGTAAGTATATCAATAAAATAAAATACCTGACCAGTATATCGTCTGGATAATTGTGCTTCATGACGAGTCTTACAGCTGCATGGGGTGGTGCTTTCTTGCGCGGAAATCTGAGCTAACATTGAAATTTCGGGAAGGGGTAAACGAGTTTATGGTTAACGCAGCCGAATATTTTCGGGTCAGAGAGCTGGGAAAAAGAAAACGGGTGTTGGAAATGAACATCAAGTTAGGGCAAACATTATATTCTCAATACATAACAACATTTATCTTATTAGAGAAGGAAAATATTATAGGTAGAAAGAGAAAAAGATGGTTGCAACTGCGGTGAAAAATACAGATGCTGACGCCATAAAGTTATTACTAGAAACTCGGGTAACGAAACTGCGAAAATCGCAAGACAACTTAGAACAAGTAAAAAAAATTAATAAACAGCTTTTGTAACCGCAGGGCACGTGAACGTAGGCGTACGGAAGATTCACTAATTTCCTGCCGTTTTCTCGTTTAATTCAAAGTTCAGCTTACAAGCAGTGTTTTCTCTTATTGTTCCTTGGATATTTTTCTACTTTCTCGTAATTCTTCTTTTTGACCGTGTGCACGATTATAAAACACACCTTCGGCCATGCCATCCACGTTTTATCCCCACCGAGATGCGCAGCCTCGTCTTGTCTCTTCGATTCAAACCGCATCAGAATTTCGCTGAATTTTCGTTTCGCCCCGGGCTTCAACCGCCGTTCGAAAGCGTAATTGCGACGTCTCCCTCGAAAGCAGTGACGACTTCCTTCTTCTCGTCTGGTTTTTTTTCTCCCGCCCCGTGTTTTGCGAGTAGACTAATTTTTGGCCGTGCGAATTCAAAAAAGAGAGCAGTCGGAGTTCGGTTTCTGTGAAGTTCTCCTTCAGTTTTGGGAATCTTGATTGCTGAGGTTCTCTGATTTTGCACGGCACAAAGATAGCTGTTCCTTTCAAAATATACAGTCACTAACGCTTACTTCGTCGTTATTTTTAGCCGCTATCCTAGAACCCTCGGCTCATAACTACGACTTTGATATTGACAGCTGAGTAAAGAACAATTGCCGGAACGCGCGTCTGTTCGTATCGCACCGCTTGTAACTGTCTCATGGGAGAATCTGAGATTCTCACCTACAAACTAACCCAAGTCCTTAATAAGACAATCGTTCCAAAATATTCCACATTCCATGATTTTCACCCGCCCAGAAGGCAGTGATGAAAACAATTTTTGCAGGAGTGTTACACACTCAATGTACAAGACTCCAGTATTCCTGAAGGATGTACAGCGAATACACGGCGGTTGGCCTTTATGTCGGTGGTGGCGAAAGAGCTGGCTGACTCGGTTGGGTGACCGCGAATCTCATTTGCGCTGGCGGTTTCTTCCTCCTTCTCGCTTTGTGTCACCCGTGCAAAGCAGAGTGGCCGTGTCGCATTGAGCTGCACGGCTATGCAGCAGCAGTCGCCGTATCGCGCATCGTCATATCGGAGCCCACGTGGTCACCGTCGATGCATTTGCATGCACGTTGTCGACGTTCGAAAGCTAATACGCGCCATCGCCGCCGGGTATATTTGTATGCTTGGTTTATATATATATATATATATATATATATATATATATATATATAATATATATATATATATATATATATATATATATATATATATATATATATATATAAGGTTAGTAGAGACAGAGGCAAACGAGAAAGACGTAGAAAATAAAAATAAGTTTACTGACGTTTCAGGGAGAGGACTCCCTTTCTTCAGAGTTCCCTTTCGTCAGAGTACGTTTCAGGGAGTCCTCTCCCTGAAACGTCAGTACACTTATTTTTTTCGCGCTCTGTGTGAGTTTTTATCTTTTCAGACTATATATATATATATATATATATATATATTATATCAAAGTTAGACTACTGGATATTTTCAGTGCGCGTGTCGAGCTATACAGAGACAGCCCTCTTTACCGTCGGCAAAGATTTGCATAGACCGCGAACGCTTTCGTGTCTATGCGACGCGACGAACCTCGGGGCAATATGCGCATTTCGGCAGATTTGAATGTTACCCTATTACGTGGATTTTGCTGCCGATTACTTTTATTTGCCAGTGTCGGCGGAAGTGGTAACGCAGTTGGGCCTGAAGTTCGAGAAATTTGGATGACACGTGTATGGCACTCTTTCATCTCGCTTCGGGTAGAAAAGACTCCGAAGCAGCAGGTTTAGAACGAGACGGGTTTCTCGTTCGAATTTGAATAATTGAGCGTTAATGTTCTAATCGGCTTCACAACGAGTATGGTAAAGCGTCGCGATCAGACTTGAAGATTGGGCTTAGAGTCGCCTCTGGAGGGTATTTAAAATGTGAAAACTTCAAATCAGAGAAAATGTGCGAACTAAAGAAGTGGGGATGTTTCCAAATTACCTAGGCTGACTCCGAGAGAGTAAAAAAAACTGACGATGCAGAAAAGAAAAAAGAGCGTTAGCACACACAACCAAAAAGCGAATGAATAGCATTCAACCTGAACGTTTACAGATTTAGTGCGTTTTGGTATTACTTTTGGCGTTTAAAATTGCAGATTTTTATTTCATAGTCTGGTATTCATAACCGTAGAACAGAGCTGTCGTAATATCGTACGCCTGTGACGGTATTTACCTCAGCAGCCCTACGGCCAATTGCATTCTTCTCTTCGTGTACAGAACTCTCGTACCTGTACTCGTGTACAGTGCTGTCGTCCTTGAAAATACGCTTCAGTACATACAGTGTTCAAGGAAATTTAACTGCGCGTTTAGAAAAAAAATTGAAGTTGCCTAATTGTTGATTGTTCTAGTACGACAAGGACCCCTACATTTTTTGCTCCGCATATTTTTTTCGTATAAATGCATTTGTAGCGTAAGCTACACTGGCTGAGGTTGAGCAGTTTCGGGTGGCTCCAGGAGAGCCGTGCTGCGCATGCGCGAGGAGCAGTGACGTCTCACGGCGCACAGCTGGTGCGCAGAAGTCGCCGCCGCCGCTGCGACTGGACTAAACTGGACTGCACTGGATTGGATTCGATTAAATTGGATTCGATTGCATTGGAAATCGTTTTAGCAGAAGTAGGCAGATAATCAGCTAATCGTAGAAACAAGGAAACCAAAGAATAACCGGCTGAACCTTAGTTCACAGTACATATCCTGGCATAGCCGAGCTTAGCCAGTGCGAATTTTTTTTTAGAGTTGACACTGAAGTGAGAACAATTACTTCATTTTCTCTTCATGTATACCTTCTGTTAAGCATTCGTTTACCGTGGCGTGTTGACCGCCAATGGCGAACTTTGGGCTACCCTCCCGCGTTGTTTATTCGGGGCTGCAACTGTTGGAACTGATTTTTAAAGGATCGGTACTCCTGCCAAGCATGCAAAAGTTGCGGTATTCTGTCCATCCTGCCCTCAGATTTTTTTTTGCTCCACGGAGAGAAAAAGTAGCACCAATTTTAAATGGATTTGCGTTCAACGGAGCTGAGTTGCTTTATTGAGCTCAATCTCTTTTTGAACACTGTAAAAAACTGCTTCGGATTTGTTCCACGCCCCCTCTCTTCCTCCCTCTCTCTCTTTTTCGCTCTGTTTCTTTCTATCTCCTTCTCTCACCAATTTTACCTAACGGGTCAACGGGAAAGCCCACGCTAGCCCTACACTTCCTTTTGCACGACGTTCGCTGAAAACAGCCCACGTAGTGTAGCATTGGAGCCTTTAATTCCGCATTCACAATTTGCAAGTACAATGGCCTCGCTCTCTTCTTGTTGCTGTAGCTGCAACAAGAGAAGTGCTGCCGGGAGCAACACCATACCTGCCCTCAATGCTGTAACAACAGAAGCGAGGTGTTTTTCTATCCTTCGTTTATTTTTCTTTAAAAGCAGGGGAGCGCGTGCGTGTGCGGGTGGAGATCAAGTTATTCATAATAACCGTAGCACCCTTCGTGACTACGCCCGAAACGTCTCGTAGGTAGAAGTACATTTGAGTTCTTTCCCCGAGGCCTACTTCGCAGATTCGGCTGGCTATGTATAAAAATGTTAGGAAATACAGCGCGTGGTGACACAAATGAAACGTGCCTAGACATTTTCTTGTATATGACAGAATTATTGCTGGGGATTCTCAGGCTTTTTTAGGAAGCTGATGTGGCTGGCAATCTAAGTGCTCTCTTCCACTCAATCTTCCGGCTGCAACAACGACAAAAAAGTACTGCTTGCTAGATTTCAAGTTAGGTGGAGAAAATGATAGCAAATATACTAAAGCCTGTATTATCCAACACACATTCTGCTTCCTTGCTTCTTCTCTTTCTTTTTAGTGGTTTATCGTCGTTGTGTCGTGGAGTTCTTGTTATTCACTGGACGCTCTGGTCCTGCCGTAAATGCGCCCCCCGTGTCTCGTGCTGTAGAAATTAAAAATGCGGAAAGACATCCCGCTTTTAGCGCGTACTCTCTCAGTGAAGCTGTACGCTGTGTATGAAGGGAAAGTATAAAAAAAAACACATTTATTCATCGAGACTGAAGTGGGAAGAATATTGACTGATCCCTAATATTATTACGGAGGAAAGATCGCACGCACTAGGGTGAGAAAACATGGCGAAGTATTTATTTGTATTGCGAACACATACACAATATTTTCGCAGGCAGGTCGGTGTTCACGTTACTGTTTAGTTTTGTAGCCGGTTCTTGAGAGTTGAGTCAACCAGCAGTGAAATTAGTTTTTGGGAAGCATTAGGAACTGCTACAAAGATCCCCTTACCGGAGTTAGGCCAGAATTTAAACAAAATTGAATGGCGTTCAGGAGAGCAGCAAGCACTACTTCGTTGCTTACGCGTCAGGTGGAAGGGAAGCGAGGGGAATACGTGTTTCGGGCTGTCACGAGCAATTTGTACGAATTTTTCAGAGACCATAGTCCATCCTGGGCTACCTTTACCCGATACGTTTGGTCTGACTTACTGACTGACTGACTAACTGACTGACTCACTCACTCACTGACACACTGACTGACTCACTGACTGACAGACTGACTGACACACTGATTGACACTGTCGGTGTGCCTATGTCGTCTGTTTTTCTCTCATTTTTGGGGTCTGTCTTCTTGTTTGTTTCTTTCTTCGTTGCTTTCTTCTTCTTTCTTTCTTTCTTTCTTTCTTTCTTTCTTTCTTTCTTTCTTTCTTTCTTTCTGTCACCCTATTGAGCTGTCAGGCCAAACAGAATGAATTATAGACCCTTTTACCCTAGAGTATACATAAGCAGGTCCGTTCGGATCGACTATAACTGCTGGTTTCATGTACTTCGCGTCATTAATTCCTGCAAGAAAAACCTTTGGCACATTTCAGGTGAAATTCGAGCACATACACTGCCGTTGCCGGGTTCCTTTCATGAGCAATACAAGATTGGTAGGTTTTTAAGGGAGCAAATCTGAAAATAACGGGCATATCATGGGTCAGCGAAGCGAGATAAAAGCAAACACAAAAATTTCCCCGCATTTCCCCGAGGGGAAGAATGTGAAAGTGCGAATGCAGGAGTTGAATTTGCGCGGTTCGGTAATGTTCACGAAAGAGAGATCACACACACACACACAACTACAAAGAAAGAAAGATGCATTTATTCACAGACACCTATTTGTGTTGTCGTTGTACTTGATTGCTAGAGCAGATCTCAGCTTTGAAATTTCGTGTCAGTACTCCTTTAGGCGGGTGCATTAGCCCTTCTCACGCCCGATTCTTGGCCAATCGCCCTAAGGGTATGTGCAAAGAAATTAGGAACTCTTCTTGGCCAATCGCCCTAAGGGGTATGTGGTGCGGACGGACGGACGGCGGTGGACGCGTGATTCAGATTACTTGGCCAATCGCCCTAAGTGGGTATGTGCTCGAGAAATTAGGAACTCTTCTTGGCCAATCGCCCTAAGTGGGTATGTGGTGCGGACGGACGGACGGCGGTGGACGCGTGATTCAGGGTCGCTTAAGAAGTGCATTCGCACTTAAAAAGAACAGAACTTGAGCTCGAGCTTCACCATGCAGAACAAGAGAAATATATAAAGAAAAAATGTCTGACGACTTCTACACTCTCAAATAGATTATTTGTGCGCAGCCCGAATTGCAGTGATCTCGCTGACGGCGCATATCTGCTGCGTCTCAGAAAGTGATCGCGTGATGAACGAACGCACGGCAGCCGGCGCTACTCTGCCATTATTTTGCGGCGCGTCGCCCCCGCCCAGCATGCTGTTGGAAATCGTGTTTGAAGCTCCGCGCAGCGATGGTAAGCCTCTGCCACGGTGGCGAGAACTGCGTCTCAGCAAGCCAGTACAATCTGAATCTCGGGAAGGGACCGCGAACTGCGTCTCGCGAAGTGAACACGTCATCGTCGTAGGCACGGCGATGACGATGACGTAGCAGCACGCGCTGCTACGGCGTCAGCTCGCAGGGCATCGCTGCGGCCCAGCAGGTCTCACTGCCTTCCCCCCACATTTTAGATGTAGAGCATCTCATTCACTCGCCTTGTCCCTCCGGCGTCGTCGTCGGCGTGTTCCGCCCCTCCCCATTCTCCTCTCCGCGCCAGCTGCGCTCTCCGCCGCTCACCCCCTCTCCTCTCCGATAGCGAACACTCTCTCGCGAGGGGCATTGGATATTGGATTGGCTTGGCTTGGATTGGCTTGGCTTGGCGTGGCCTGGATTGGATTGGATTGGATTGGATTGGATTAAAGTGGATTGTGTTGGATCGTGTTGCGTCATAGCCGCGGCAGCGTTGCGTCCATAGGCCGTTGCAGACGCCGCTGGGGCCGGCGCATGTGCAGTACTCTCTCTTCCGCGGTTTCCTCTCCTTCAGGCGCGCTGCGCATATAACCGGTGTGCCGTCTCCGGCGAAGCAACATCCACGCTTGGCTCAAACAGCCAGACTCCACGCCGCTTTACAAGTACGCCAACGTCGTCATCGACTGGGACCGGCTTACGCAGTCCCCTCAACGTTATGCGCGCTATAAAACGCGGTCCCTTCGCCGCTCCGCCTATGCGTCGCATCTACACAGGGGTTCCCGCGAGGGGAGGTGGGAGTTTTTTGTTTTAATACTGCCTTTACCGCTTTTGAGAACTGAAAACTAATATTTCAGCACAGGAAACGCCACAGACTCACGAAGAATTGCCAAACGACGTACACCCCAAGTCGCTCCCAGTCGCGGTAGCATGCCCGGTAGTTACGGTCTGCTATAACTCTTAAAACGAGCCTTCCCGGTACGGTCCGGTAACGGGTATAGCGTACCGTACCGGAACCGTTTTTCCGATCTGCTATAACTCTCTACTGACACCATTATTAACGTAAACTTCACTCAAATAAGCTATATAATCAGGAAAAAACGGGAATACCCATGCGACCCACTAGGTCATTTCCCGCAACAGAACCTATGATGCCATACACACCAGCTCTGCGATTGGCAGAGGCCGGCAAAAGCAAACGCAAATTAGGCAGAACTTACAAGCTTGCCGAACGAGATATTCGTCATGTGTCGCCGCCGGGAAGTGTCTCGCTCCGCTTCGGCATACCGCCCTCCCCCTCACACTTTCAACGCACTCCTCCTCTGCTTTCTTTCACTCTTCAGTTCTCCCTCCATTCGCTCGGTAACGACAACAGCACTGTCGTCGTCAAACTACACTCACGGGCGCCCAAGTGCTGCGTACTAAAAAAATCCGCGCTGTAGCTACAGATGTCGTGCACGCAGTGGGAAGGCGGGAAAATGTAATTCCATTGAACCGCACTCTATTCCGTTGGCCATAAGAGGAGCAAAATTGGAAGAAAGAGCATAAATAGTGGAATTAAAGAGCTGTGAGATGGAGTTACATTACAGTGGCGGCAGAAGGCTATGGACTTTTGACGATATATACTGTGAAGCAAGGAGGTAAGTGGGAATTTTTTTTTGTTGTCGAAAAGGGACTCCAAATTGCCATTTATGCGCTTTACTGCCTTTACAAGATTCGGTTTCCTCCGCTGTTATGAGACTGGGGCAAGTCATCTTGTATACGACGTCATAATTTACCTCTTCGGGTTTAGGAGACTCGGAGTAAGCCAGTTGAAGAGAAGTGCAGCATACGCCTCGTCCTGTTTTCTCCCTCTCTGTTTGCTAAAATAAGGTGAATTTATTCGGAGGTGCTAACAAACAGCTAACCCGTGTTGCTGCTGTCGTACTGAAGCCTGCGAACCCACATATTCATATGAATTGGCTCTGAACAAGAAAAATAGAAAAAGAATTGCAATTTCACGGTGAGTGCATTACTTGAATCCGCAATTACACGTTAAAAATTCCCAGGTGGTCTAAATCAGGGGGCCTTCATTACGGCGCGGCTCTCCGCCTGTGCGGCGTCGGAGCTTTCCATTCACAGTTTCGTTAAATACTTGAAGCGGGCGCATTCCCCACTAGAAACTCCCGATTTTCTGCCAATACCCCAAGTTGGCATATACCGCCACATTTGTGCTACGCTGGCAAGGTGGGTAGGTGGCACAGTTTTTAGACAAATGAGCTGCTACCGTGCTCACCCTGGTCCAATTTATATCAGATAATGCACAGGTTTTTTTTTTATTTACTGCTTAATGCGGTGGTCATTTTCTCGGCCAGACAAGAACAAAAATGGCGCTTCTTCGCAGAAGAAGGCTTGTGGGGCATCCCCATAATATCTCACAATAGGATAGTTTTAACCCACCGTGTTACCATCTTACCATACTTTTCGTTGTACTAGGACTCGACTGCGCATGCAGGCGCGGGCACAGCGAGGTGGGTTAACTGTCAGCAGAGCAGATGCGCGGGTACGGCAATGCGGGCTTCTCGTCACTGTAACAAAGCCACCCTGCCGGAACGAAAGCGCACATGCCTACTCAAGTCCCGCTTCCAAGGAAACGGTACGGTAAAATGCTAAGCAAAAACTATTTTGTGGGTGCGCGGAAGCGGCCCTTTTTGGGGTCTTCTGGCAGTCAAACTGCTCCTTGTAATGGCAGACTGGGGTGCAGACGCGTCCTTTGTGGCTTGTGTGTTTCGCCCTTGAAGGCCCCAAGAACACAAAGGAATACTCGGTGTAGGTATAACTTCTCAACATGTACATGGAAACCACTGATAAAAGGTAACACCTAATGGACGGTATAAAGACAAAGCAGCGATAACACTAAGCAGCAATCTGCTATAAAAAAATAAAAATAAAAATTGTTTCAATTTTTAAACTCCGACCTCCAAGATAGCAGACTTGAGCAACAGACAGGAAGGATACATAAAAACCAAAACACCTTCATTGTTGGATGTATGAACATTGACTCCAGGTATAGAGAGGCAGTAAATTTTCAACAACAAAGACAGTCCACAAGCCACTGTCTTCGATAAAAGCAATATTTGCTAAAGTATATCCTCCACAGGGAGACCTTGGGCTAAGCTTTCTGTATGCAATGTTTATGCCACGAATAAAAGATCTTGAGGCGAGGACCGTTGTGATGCAACTGCTTGTAAAGGATGAAGATAATTGAAGTGCCCTGGCGAGTGGCCCGGTCTTAGCAGTCATTGCGCAAGCGTAATCTCAGGATTTCAGGATCTCTAAAAAAGCGGTGTCATGTTAAGGCAACGCAATCAAGCTAATGGAACGAAATGTTCCAGTAGTGAAATGTAAACTATCTAGGCGTTTACTTAAAATACGTTTTTTTTTTCGGATTCCCATAATATGTTTAGGGCTTAGATCCCGACTACTACACTGTGTTGGGAGCCGACGGTAGTTTTACCACCCCATCTGGCATTCGCCTGCATGAACGCTCTGTATGTCTTAAGCTTAGAGATACGCTGATTAGTCTGTGTGGTGTGCGACCAATGGGTATGCAGGGGCTTTCTTAGTAAAAGACGAAGCATTTTAGGAATTAGCACAACGTGCTGGTAAAAAAGAGTATAACTCTCTTTCCCTGTCTTCCCTCTTTTACCCCCTTCCTCCATCTGCCTCTCTCTCTCTCTCTCTCTCTCTCTCTCGTCTTGTGTGTGTGTGTGTCTGCTTTTCCGCTCAGAGCATCCCAACTCAATTTGTATTCCAGGGAGAAAAAGCGGGCGGAAACGAATCCCATCGGGAACCGCTATTCCTAAGCTCCATTCAAAACAGCTTATGAAAACAGGGCCGAATGCTTTCTCGGGGGTTCGGGTCGAGGTTATTTCTTGACCTTGGTGCCGCTCTCGCTTGCTTTGGCTTCGTTTTAACAGCGGGGTGGTAGTTATTGGCCGTGTGTTCGCCGTTGCAATAAAAATACCAAGAAAATGTCCTGTGCTCGTGAGCGCGTGCGTTGCGGCGACCGCCTGGTGTCCGCGGCACGCGCAGGGACATGATAAAAAAAACACGTGAAAACCCTGAGGAGTGAGGAAATGGTGTGCGCTAGTGAGCGCGTCCCTCGTGGCGACCGCCAACTGTCCCTTGCTCGCGCAGTGGCTTTATCAAAAAAAAAAAATAATAATTCTCCAGCGCTATCGTCAAATTCTACCCCGCATTAAAAATAATTCTAGCGCTAATGCCAAAAATGAAACAACACTCTGCATGGGAGAGGTCACCGCGGCAGCCACAATCTCTAGCACTACCACTTGACCTCCAACCATCTTCTATTTCGTCTTTTATGAGTGACATTACCATCACACCGGAAGAAATTGAATGTGCCATTTATCGACTTTCGAATAACTCCGCCCCCTGTACCCGACGGCATTTGTCCAAAAGTGTTCAAAATGACTAAACCGATTATATCTTGTACTTTAGCCGCCATTTTTTAACAATCACTCGACACCGGTATCATACCAGATAACTGAAAAATCGCACGCGACATTCCCGTATTTAAATCCGGCAACCGATCAGAACTTTCTCATTATAGACCGATTTCCTTAACAAGCGTACAATGTAAATTGTAGAGCACATCGTTTTATCAGCCGTTATGACATTTCTTACAAAGCACATTTTTTTCATATTAATCAGCATGGATTTCTTCAAGGGCGTTCATGTCAAACCAAATTATTTGTGGTTGTAATTTACCTACATCAGGCCATTCATGGCTCATCCAAAATTTATGCCATATTCATCGACTTTTTACAAAAGCATTCGATAAGGTACCTCATAAACGCCTAATGATGAAACTTGCCCGGCCAAAAATAAACAGCAGCGTCATCAATTGGATTGCAACATTTTTAACCAAGCGCTATCAATAGGTTCCAGTAAATGACAACAATTCCCGCTTAACCGAAGTTAAATCAGGAGTGCCTCAGGGCTCTGTACTGAGACCAATTTTATTTCTGGTTTACATTAATGACGTATGCAATAACTCAATATCTAACGTTCTGTTAATCGCCGATGATCGCGTTATTTACAGAAACATTAACAGCTACGAAGACTCTAAGGCTTTACAGACAGGCATGGACAATATTTTTATTTGGTGTGAACACTGGAAAATGCAAATACATGCTTCCAAAACGAAAGCTATGATATTTACCAAGTCTACTAACATGCACCTTAATTCGTTGCGCTGCTGAGCACGAGGTCGCCGGTTCGATTCCCGGCCGCGGCGGCCGCTTTTTTGATGGAGGCGAAAAGCAAAAACGCCCGTGTGTACGAGATTTCGGCGCACGATAAAGATTCCCAGGTGGTCAAAATAAATCCGGAGCCCTCCACTACGGCGCGCCTCATCGCCTGCGTTGCGTCGGCGCGTTAAACCCCACAACGAACCAACCAAACCTTAATTCGTATTCTATTATTAACGCAGTGATCGAAAACGTTTCTACGCTGAAATATCTAGGTGTTTTTCGTCGTCCAACCCTAAGTAGAATGAACATATTGGTGGTGTAATTTTCAAGGCAAGAAAAACACTCGGTTTCATCAAACGAACATTGTATTTAGAAAGTCAGACAGCAAAAATTTTAGCTTATACGACATTAGTTAGACACAACTTGAGTGCGTGTGGATTATTTGAAACCAAAACCAGACATACCTAAAAAACAAATTGGAGGCCTTCCAAAATGAAGCGGCACGTTTCATTACTAATAAGAAGTATTCCCACACATTTAGCATCACTGCCATTAAAGATTATCTACAGCTGCCTTCCCTTGAAAAATGAAGAATAATAGCATTACTATCCCAGTGCCACCGGCTCTATCATAGTCCGTCGTCATGTTCCTGCGCTGTTTGTAGCTCAGCCGTCATTTCCGGCATCGCATATCAAACCTGCCCATCGTATTTTTCCACGTCTAGATAACAAGTCCTCCCCTTGTTTGCCCGTACTATCTTCTTCGTCAATCTCCGCTGTTTTTGGCCATCTTTTATTGGAATCGATTACCCGAAGACATTGCCACAATTCATACTCACGATTTGTTCGTAAGCCATTTGAAGCACTTTTTTGTATAGATAGCTGAAACTATCAGAACCATGAACCACATACTGTCACGCTTGATTTATATTTCTTTTTCCATTTACTTTTTTTCGTTCTTCTGCCTTTTCCTGTGACATGCCCGCTCTTGACTGTGTTTACTCTTTAATTGAAATGTATCCAACACTTTGTTACCCCCCTCCTCGTATGTAATGCCTTACGGGGCCTTTAAGGTATCTAAATAAAAAAAAACATTATTGATAATTGGTGACATGTCTTTAAGTGTGCCAATCCTTCCCCGAGACGACTTGCAGATTCCGCCACTGCTTCCTCGAGCCGATGATAAAAAGCTGGTGAAAGTCTACAATGCTGGGGAATATTTGGCATCCACCACTCACCGCGAAGACGACTACGTCCTCTTTAATGCATATCACGACGAGTCTTAGCATCACAACTATGGAAACAAACCATGATACTGGACTTTACTATGCATCCGGCAATTTTTACCGACAACAGCTTCGCCATTGAAGTCTTGCGCGTGAGGGCATGCTTCCCTGAATTTTTTCAAAGCCCGTCTTTCTTGAAAAAAATCGAAGGTGGTGTTTCTTGAAAAACGTAAAAATCCAGGTCTGTCTGTCTGTCTGTCTGTCTGTCTTCGTCCGTCCGTCCGTCCGTCCGTCCGTCCGTCCGTCCGTCCGTCCGTCCGTCCGTCCGTCCGTCCGTTCGTTCGTTCGTTCGTTCATTCGTCTGTCTGTCTGTCTGTCTGTCTGTCTGTCTGTCTGTCTGTCTGTCTGTCTGTCTGTCTGTCGGTCGGCACAACCGCGCGGCCAATGTAAAATAACGCTTGAACACGACGGATGTTTATGCAGGACCGTTGGAAACCACCATAATTGCCGCCGCGGCTCGTACACATCCACATTATTCAGCGGAAATGAAACCTCCCGCATATTTAGTCCGAAGCAGACGTACATGAGAGTATTCACGTTCTTTAACTGAAGAATGCACGTTAGACTGATTCCGTAAATAGCGAAATAAAAAGGGAATGTAAAGAAACTCTGTGGTAGAGATCGTGCAAAACCAAACGCACAAAAGAATTTTTGCCCGTGCTCTTTTAAGCAGAACAAAAATTAAAGCTAAAGAAATAAATGCGGAGTGTCCCAGGAGATGGCGCTCGAGCCGTGTGAACTCTGAAAAACTTGATTGAATTCGACAAACCTTCGCTGTATTCATCGGAGGAATTACAGGGGCGGGGAAGAACTGGCGGGGTTTGAAGCGGTGAAATAAAAAGCAGTTGGGTTCCACTGGTGGCAGTAATAACATAACTGGACGACATCTGCAGCAACGCCACCAGATGAGAAGCATTTTTTCCTTAGACACGTCGTATCTAAGACAGAATGTTCCCTTCTTGAGCTGGTTCGACCACACTGATGGGAGATAACACCACTACGGTTCAAATTTCCCCTGTAGGCCTTCCTCTGTATCGTACTGGTTGTTGGTAATGCTCACAGTTCTAGTTGAGATTAGGCTCGACTTTCTTTGCAAGTAATTTTAACGTTGATAGTCTGTCTTTTACTATAACTAGAGACGAACATTTTGTGTCTGTCCCTCGATTCCACTGCTCCGCGAAAGTTACAGAACTCCTTGAAAGATATGTTAATATAGGCAACGCCTTCCTAAACTACCAAATCTGGTGGCACTGTTCATGTTTATAAACGTTGTTGAGCTATAAAAAAACCGTAAGTCATATTTCAGGCAAGACAGCAATGCAGAAGGAATATTTGTATTCGTCTTTTAATAAAAGATGCATGGCTACGTGTATTTTGCCACAGCAAATATAAAATAAGCCTTCAAGAAATGCTTTGACGTGAAATTCCAAAAAACGCTTGCGGCGCCTCCTTGTGTCAGAGTTCTAAGTTCAACAGTATAAAAGTTTTCAGTAGACGGCGGGAGCGGTGAAACGCGGCGAGACTGAATTCACTTGAGCAAACCTCTGTTGTATATATCGTGAGAAGAGCAAAGCGGGAGAGGAAGAAAGTAAGATGTAGGCGTGAAAGAGAGGAGAGGATTTTAGGTCAGGTGCGTCAGAAGACTATCGCATTTTGATATTGGCAGCGCAGTGAGCAGATACAGCACCATTCTTTTTTGCGCTGGCTTTCAACCAAGATAGCTAAAAACTCTAAAATAGCGTGAATTAGCAATTAAACACGATATCTAAGTCTGCATTTTCCTGGTCGTGCACAAATTTTGAGAATTTTCAGCTAATATGCAAGCATTTTTGGACCACTTGTCTTCCATTTATACAGTGCCAATGCACACTACTACTTTTTAGAGGTTTTCGTCAGTGTTTTCTTGGGTTTTTACTGCAAAATGAAACCCCTTGCCGGTAAAAAAAAATAACCCACATTTCTTCTTGGGATGTACGCCAGCTTTCTTTCGTGGTTTGTAGCGGTTTTTTAACTCTAAACTTCTACTCTCCTGTTACTTTAGATGTTGTTCTTTAATTTTTTGAAGGCGATAATAAATTAACTGCAAATTTTTTATTCAGTATTCTTTACTCTTAGACTGAACACTTGAGTCCTCTCACTCGAATATGAAGTTTTCACGCGCGAAAGCTCGCCTTTTATAAAGGCCTGTAATTATTTTACGCCTCGATAGCCCGCAGAAACCGTGCCTTGGGTAGTGCCTCAAGCATTTAGGGAAGTTTCCCTTGACACCAGCAAGTGCTGAGAGACAATGTGCGGGTAGCGGTAAAGCTGGGCTGAATGCCTGAGAAACCGGAAGAAGTGAAAGCACATATTTAATTTCTTCTTTACTAGAATAAAATGTGTCTAAATATTGCTATACGAACACGCGCGCTCACTTCCTCAGCTTCATTCTTGTAAGGGTCACTGCTGGGTAAGTGCTGCCAATGCTGTCTTCAATGTGTGCAATATTTTCAGACTCATATACTCTGGAAACACTGTCCTTACGCTGAGTAAACTTTGGCAGTACAGACTCCGGACACAAAAGCCACGCAACCGGAAAATACTACGCCGCACATAGCTACAACCTGGTGTCAGCCGCTTGTCAAGATACGGGCCCGCGAGCTCCAACGATCAAAGCAGCGCAGAGTGAAATCAGCCGTGATTGAAGAAAAGAGACACTAGGCTTGTACAGGGAGAACCAAGGCGGGGAAGGCGGTCGGGTTCCGCGGGTATCAGGGATGACAAGACAGTTATGATCACTGCTCTCTCCCTTAATTTCCTCCCAGCGCTGTTCCAGAGACCCTTCCCAAACGCTGGCACCGTCCTCGACGAAAACGGCGATCGACAGCAGTAGAGGGAAAGTAACAAAAGAGGCAATGGAAGCCGCTGAGTAAAGCAGTTGAGCCTAGACGCCCGCACAACGCTGTGCTTTACCGGTCAGGGCGCTGTCCGGAGACAACGCAAGCCTATTATGAAACAGCTTGACCGTGAAATTGGCGGCTCGTCAAAAAGGATCTGTCCTACTAGGCGTCTGTCCGGCAGCCTAGGTGCTCTCCACCTCCTCTATTGGGCCGAGTTGTCGCTTAGCCATTTTGCTGCGATTTTGGCTGGACTGTTTGCCTTCAGTGTATGTAGCCCTATAGGCGCTGGGATGTAATCCCTGATTCTGTCTTTATCCCTTGACAGTGCTTGCATCACCTCTCCCTCGCCCCCAAAGGATCCACCTTTTTCGCCTTTGTGTTCGTTATTGGACTGATGAGTTCTGTTGTGTTCTTCAGAGAAGAGTGGAATCGAGCGAATCTTGCTTTTTTGTTGTGGCCGTCTGCCCTGGTTCGAGTGTGCGTTCGACTGTGACTAATTGGAGGATCGCAATTAAGCGTGCAGCTTTGTTCCCCTCGAGCACTTCCTATTATTGTTTTTTGGATTTCCCGTGTATGATAGCGTGGCTAGGGACTTAACGAGGAGAACGTCCTATCGCTAAGTGAAAGCTCGGGACGAATGTCTCGGGTTGGTGCTAATTTGTATTTGAATTCCAAGTAGCATGAAAAACGTATTACCATCAAAACAATTAGGTTTACGGTGGTTTCTGCTGTTAATGCTGAAGTCCCGCGCAAACAAAACAGAAAGGACAGAAGCATTAGAAACATCGCAGCTAGAAACCAAGCTGCGCTAGATTTCTAGCTGCAGGGCATAAAAATGGGAACAATAAAAATGTTTAGTGAGTTCTCTTCAGCATTACGCTAGTAAGCATGCTAGAACAACTTGTTATATGCCTTACCCAACGTAGTAAACACATTCTATAAGGAAAAGGGTTTGTTCGAAGTTTTTTATTGTCCCAGTGCCTAAAATAAATATACCTTCCGATTTTCTTAAGTTATCGCTTGTAATGACGTCGGCTTTCTGTTTTGTAGGAATGCGTTATAACAAGCGTTTACAGTTGGGTGGCAGTTGGGCGTAGAGGTTCACAGCTAAGGCTGGGAGGTGCGCAAACTCCTGCGGACGCGTCACTGAACAGAGATAAAGCGTAAGGGACGATGAAGAGCGACAGACAAGATGGTCGCCGTCTTTAACGAAAAAATATTGCAAACACAACTCAGTAAATGAAACTTTGGGCGGTTAGAGGGGGCGCGATTTTTGGGAAATGAAAAGGAATAAATCCCTTTCATAATCCCTCCTCATTTTTCCAGAACGCTCCGCAAGCATGTCGGAGAACGGGCCACAGCAGAACATCACATGGGAACCTGCGAATTTGCCCCTTTCCCTCTCATGACCACCCTCGACCAGTGGGAAGCGGCGTTGGGCTGCTCCTGGATCTCGAGAAGGAGCTCGCAAATCGGGCAGCCATAGCCGCCGAAACACTACGGTCTTCGTTCGACCACAAAGCTGCTCCAATCCTTTGTTATATAACGGTCTGTCTGTCTGTCTGTCTGTCTGTCTGTCTGTCTGTCTGTCTGTCTGTCTGTCTGTCTGTCTGTCTGTCTGTCTGTCTGTCTGTCTGTCTGTCTGTCTGTCTGTCTGTCTGTCCCTTAATTCAGCTTTGTGGCTAACAGGTAAACGAATACTTGAAGGAGAGGTTTATGCAAGCAGATCCGCACGAAATTTCTAAAACCACTCGCAATTGTCATACATGCGTCATTATTTAGCTCAAAAATATTCGAGGCACATTTGAGTCAAAACATATATACTGAACTGGCAGTTTCTGCGGTCTGTTAGCTAGGAATACACTAGGAATACACGCTTGGTTGTTTTTATGATCGTAAGCGAAAAAAACGTTCCCGCGGAACAAAAAAAAATGATGAGGCAACATTGGCCCAGAAAGGCTGCAGCACTTGGGAGAGGAAACGAAGCACAAAAAGAACAAAACTCCCTCTCTAGCTGTTCCTGGCGCAACAGGAAATAAAAGATAAAAAATAGGATTCACGCTGTCCCAGGAGGAGGCGCGCAGGTTGCGCAAAGTCGGGCAATTTGAATTGCATTGAAGAAATATCAGTTCAATTAGTCACGGGAGGAGAGAAACAGGAAGGGTAAGAGTGTTAAATGGGTAACCGAAAGCGAAGAAGGGGTAAGGCGGAAGAGACGGGAGGCGACTATCGTCTTTCGGCGACATTTGCCATGAAGCGAGCAAATACGCTGCCACATTTTATTTCTGCTCGGCAGGGTTTCGGATACATCTTTTGTCAACCGCTGTTGATGTCTGTAAGGCATTCCCGTTTTACGAGAGTAAGGCACACACCCACTAGCATTGCGCTGCACTGCCACGAGCAAACTACAAGAGCCGTCGACCGAACGCAGGGGCTGTTTTAGTCGGAGGGTCAGGCGGCTGCTGGTGTTGCTAGCATAAAGGCTGTTCGAGAAGGCGGCTCTGAGTCAGTGGCACTCTCGCATACAGGGTGGTGATACGATAACTGGAACACTTTAAAAATATTTTCCTGAGCGAACCACCGCTCTGTTCGCGCTCAAACTTCAAACGAAGGTCGCAGTTTGTGGTCTCTTTTGTTTCACAACGGGTACAACGACAGTACATACCTGTTTATTCCGAAAATAAATAAAAAACGATGTTAACCTATGAGAAAATGATGGCTGATTTGGACGTTCGAGCCAGCGCAAGTTGATCTTGAAACGAAGGCGCCACCTGGGGTATACAGAGTGAAACGCACGTTTAGGATTCATGGTAGGAAAGAGCCAAATGGTACAGCAGACGATCAGAAAATGCACCTAGGAAGGAGCCAAATCAGCTAGCAGACAATCACAAAACCCGCTTTCACATTTTCTGATCGTCTTATACACCATTTGGCTCCTTCCTACCATGAATCCCAAACGTGCGTTTCACTCTGCATACCCCAGGTATCGCGGTCGTTCCAAGATCAACTTGAACTGGCTCTCATGTCCAAATCAGCCGCCATTTTCGCTTAGGCGAAAATCTTTTTATTTATTTTCAGAATAACCAAGCAAGTACTGTCGTTGTTCCCAGGGTGAAACAAAATAGACCACAAAATGCGACCTTCGTGTGAAGTTTGAGTGTGAGCAGAGCGGCGGGTTGTTCAGGAAAAAAGTTTTAAAGTGTTCCAATTATCGTCGCACCACCCTGCATGTCGATCGACCTTCCACGCTGCAACAACGCTGTCCGCAATACCAGCACCGTTCCTACAAGTCTCCAGCAGAAGGCCTTGCCGTATAACTAGGAAGAAGGAAGTTGAGAAGAAGCGTCGAAACAAGCGAAGAACTTCCTTGCCGGTTAGCTCATGTCACTGCCGGTCAACAGCACCAACTTCTTCCTCCTCCGACCTCACACTGTCAGGGAGCAATTAGCGCAAGGCAGGGACCGCGAGCCCAGGGCAAGTATTGGGTACCCTTCTTGTTGCTGAGATAATTTTTTGTTGTTGCTATTTGTTCTTGTTCACTGCTGTTAGTTTGGCCCGGGAAAGAAGAGAGCGTAGGTAGAAACTAGATGGTTGCAGGCTTCAGCAGTTGCGGGTGCGGTCAACTAACTGCTCATAAACTAAGTTGAGCTTGCCTAAATGAGCTTCGGCCAAATATTTTTTGAAATATCTTGTAGATCTTATAGGGGTGGGATATGTGGAACGAGATGGGCCGGATCATTTTCCGCGTCGCTCGTAAACAAAAGCACGGTTTTCGACCAAGGTGATTGCTTCGATGCACTTTTATATAAGTCCACTTCCATCTCCAGGAACACTTTCAACTTGACATTTATTAATTCATCCGGTAGGCGCGATGCACGCCTTACTAAGTCATGTGCGATAAACGCGGCTACAGTCGAACCTCGTTATAACGAAGTAGTATCAGGACAGAACATTAGTTCGTTATAAGCGATATCTCTTGTAACAGTACAGGTAAAAATCATGTATAACAAATCGACCATCTGGCTTGTGCAAAAATACTCAATACAAACGTGCATTTTTAAAGGCTTCGAAAGCTGTATAAATAAGGTAATCCTTACCTTTCCCGTTCTTGCATTATAAGTTCATTGAACCGGAACACGAGTACGTGAAATTGCAACAAAACAAAGATCATTTGACAAAACTGGCCTGCATCCTAATTTATTTGATGAAGTACGTGATCCTTGTTTGGTGGCTACTCACAGCACCGAGCAGAATGTAGTTTTACGAAGTGTAAACGGACGTCGAAGGGTTTTTCCACGTAACGTCTCAGCCTGCGGGTCAAATATTTCTTCGTTATTTCTGATATCGCGCGCTGTTCTCACGGTTCTATTTTCGTTGTAAAAAAATAAATTTCATTGAAATGAGTCATGATTAACCAAAGTTTGCATTTTGTTCGCTACGGCGATAATTCGCTATATCAGTGTTCGTTATAACAAGGTTCAACTGTATGTTTTCTGCTCGAACAACGTGAGTCTTGGGAATTATCTGGGGTCGCCTTACAATAAAATTGGTTATTTTAAATATAGCATTATAACTGAAGCCCTCACTTTAGATTGAATTTACTAGGTATAAAAATGCAAATGTTTTGATTTCAGCTATCGTGTAGATAGTGCTGCGTAAATCTAGTGGCTGTGGCTAGTCGCCAACTTATTACATGTGGTATACTTTTGTATAACAACGACGAGCACGTTCAAGGGCGTAACAAAAAAAATTAAACCTGTTAATAGTTTATCACTGTTTCGAAAAAGATAGACAAAAAAAAACAGCGCGAAAAAGTGGCTGCAACGCGTCTGCTTCAGGAACAGCGCCCGTGAGATGCCTGAAAACCTCATTAGACCGTTAACAAGTACGTTCGACAATTTAGCCCGCAAGATTCGTTGTAATCCGCCCGGTTGACCGCTAGAGGTGCGAAAAAAATGGTTATCACGTGCCGCACGCTCAGTTGTGAAGTTGATGCCCCTGAAAAATGTGCCACGTACAGCTACTGCTAATTACGGGGCACATCTCGGTGTTTTCAATCCCCTAGCTCCGTTGGAAGGATCCCCATTAGCCATTTGCTACTGGCCATCGCGTCCTAATTATCTTCGTACAAAAATAGCTCTACACAACATGAGTATCATGGGCGTAAGCTGGTCTTAGCCTGCATTATACAGGCTTTTTGATCAAACGATTCAACCGATCACTCACCGCGTGGTGATTTTCGATACATACAGCGCATACTATCAGTAACTTAAGGAAAATGTTTCGTTCATCGTCCTTTTAACTTGTTGGTAAATTGCACTACCTTTCTTCAGAGATATTACAGTCCAAAAATTTATCCTACAGTTTTTTAAGTTGCTTGGTTGCTAGCCTTTGTTATTTCCTTTCATGACATGAGCCTCCCTTCTCAGTGGCCACCAGCGAAAATTGCGTGCATTAGCCAAGCGCGTTTCTTAATTTCTGTTAGAAGGGAGGTGCGCTAACTTTATTACTAAAACTGATCAGTGATCAATCTTTCGCTGTCACCTGTTCACTGAATATGCATGTGAAAAACTGCTGGTACGGACGAGCGATGAGCGACTTCTAGGCGAACTGCGGTTTTGCATTACATTAGCTATTACTTTTCCTGCCAGGTTGTTTTCCGGTGTATATCTCTAGAAACACTGCAGTTTGCTTGCCTTAAGCAGAAGGTATATTTTGTCTAATAATGAAACGCCGAAAAACTGTTCTCTTTTTTTTTTTGGCTGCCATTCCTGCTAAACTGTTTGGGACAGAGGTTGTTTTGCTTTTGTTAAGTGTAACGTAAAGACTCTGCTTTTAGAAAACAAACTAGTTGTTTAATTTATCCTAAAAAAACAATAATTTGTCAAGTGAGTGTTCTGTTTGTCTTTTTGGCCAGCTGAGCGTTGTTTTTGGCAATCAGACATAGTAAAACCCCTTCAAAAAAATTTGCAGCAAATATAACAATCACATGCGAGCGGAAAAATTGCAATAAACAGAACAAGGGAGTAAATACGGCACCTCCAAAATAGATCCGTTCTAGCCGGTGCCCCTTGGCACTTGTGATTTACAACCCCTGCCGCATAAAACAAAGGCGGCCCATTCACTCCGTTCAGATGACTAACCATCGGTTCTGTGACGTGTAGAAGTTATTTCCCCGTGCCTTATTCCTTGTGCTTCAATGAAGTCTTTGCGATTATACTTTGTGTGTTTGCGATACTTTTTTCCTTCCTGTTTCTGCCAGGAGGGTAGCTGATAGTACGCTGCCAGCTCATCTGAACTGCGTATGACACCTGGCTGACCCATTTCCGAGCAATATGCGACCATTGTTTGCAATGCTTGTCATTGGAAAGTTCAAGCATTCCGTCTGTTCCGAAGTACGTTTAAGATGTACCGTGAGTACCAGGAACCGAATGCGCTGAAACGCGCGGCCACCAAAAGGAGGGATGCACCTCACCGGAACAAATGTGTTCGCATGACGGGGGACGTTGAACAAACGGAACACAAGGTGCTAAAGCTCACTTTTGGTACTTTCACACTGTTCCGCCTGCACCGCCCACCACCCCTGCCCGCCGTCCTCGCTTGATGTGGGTTTCACGCAGTAGCTGTATGCACGCGCAGTATGCAGCAAAAGAGGTAAACCGCCGCTGGGTGACGTCCAGGTTTCGCAGCATTTGGTACGTCATCCCGTCGATGCCGGGGGCGCTCCGGGGATTGGGGCAACGGTGCAGGCCGGCCTGGAGTTCCCGTGCCGTGATGTCCGCTGTACAAACGGCCACGACCCGTTCGTCATGTGGGGGAGCCGGCATTCCGTCGGGGAGGGTTTTAGCGGCTACTGCAGGTGGGCCCCGGGCAAATTGATCGGCAAGCTGCTCCGCCAAGGCTGCCTCAGAGATGCCCATGGATACGGCGGCCGTTAGTAGTGGTCTTCCATTTCTGGTGGCAGGTAGAAGAAGGGCCCGGAAGGCTCGCCAGGCCCTGGCTGGGCCTCGGCTAGAGTCCAATGAGGCACAGAGGGACTCCCAGCTTTCCCTAAGACGGTGCCTGGCCCTCCTTTTGCACATTGCGTCCGCCCGCCGGTATGCCGTCCAGTCCTTCGGACGCCAGATTCTGATAGCTCGCCACGGTAGTTGGTTCCGCCTGGCCCGCAGTTGCACCAGCTCTAGGTGTCCAGGGAGGGCGTCCTTCCGACATCATGGCTGGTGGGGCTGGTATCATCCATTCTGAAGGTGGGCAAGCCACCCATGGAACCAGCATCCTACCGGCAAGTGTCTCTCACGTCGGCGGCCGGCAAGCTCATTAAAAGCACCGTCCTGGTCCGCCTGCAGTGGAAAGCTGACCAGCGTGGTGTCTTCCCCGAGCAACAGAGTGGCTTCAGGTGACACCGCTGCACTGCTGACGCGCTCTCCATGCTGGAGCAGGTGTGCCACGACAAGGAGGTGGCCGACCTCGTCTTCCTTGACATCAGCTCGGCGTTCGACCCTGTCCCCCAAACCACAATACTTGAATCTTAGTATAGTTGGGTGTCTTGGGGCACCTCAGAAGCTATGTACAGGCGTTTTTGGCCGGCCGGGCGACCAGTTGCCCACGAGATGTCCGCTCCGGGTTGCCCCAGGGGAGCGTGCTGAGCCCGTTCCTGTTCAACTTGGGGCTGGGTCCGCTGCCAGACTACTATCCCGCTTGGCTACGATATTCAGTGGGAGTTGCAGTTTACGCAGACGACGTCGCCATCTGGATGCATGAGCCAAGAAGACAGCCGTCCAAAGTGAAGGCGTGCCTCCAGGAGGTCGCAGACTTCCTGAGACTTCTCAGGAAGTCTTATTACGACTTATAAGGAAGTTACGACCGCAGACGTCTCAGGTGGTCACAGACTTACTGCGAAGCCGTGACCTGCAGCTGGCCGAGGCCAAGACAAAGGCCATGATGTACCAACCACGTGGCTACCAGGCACGCAGGAAAAACAGCCCCCTCACCCTGAACGGCCAGGAGCTCCCGTGGTGCCTCAGGGTCAAATGCCTGGGGCTCCTCATTGACTGTCGGCTGACGTTGATACCACCGGTGACGGCACTGTAGCAGCGCACGATGGGAGTCTAGGGGGGCGTGCGGAGGCTGCTGGCACGAGGCCAGGGCTTCTCGCACTCCGTGGCCCTCCGAGTATTTCGTGGTATGGCGTCCTCGGCCGTCCTGTATGCCCTGCCACTGGTACACCTGACGCCACCGCTGTGGAAGGAGCTGGAGCTGGACCAGCAGCGGGCCATATGCCCCTGCCTAGGCTTTCCGAGCCCGTCCCCGATTGCGGCTACCTACACAGAGGTCGACACCTGGACCATCAAAATGTGGGCCCTGTAGACGGGACTGCGCCACATCCACCGGTTCCACAGCACACCAGACGGGGCAGCCCTTATGCTGCGCTACCGCAGCCGCTCCTACTCGCAGATGAGCATGCTGGCGTCCATCCGCGAGGGTCATATTGAGCTGCCACAGTGTCCCCCTCCCCTCGAGACACCACCACCTGGCACTGGGCGAGCTCTTCGCATAAGGACCAAGCTCTCGGGGAATCGCAGCAAGCGGTTAACACCAACCCAGGCTATCCATAGGGAGGGTGCTGCACTGCTGCACTGTTCCAGCATCTCTACACATACGGCTAAGTGCAACCACCCATGGGCAGAGCTCGAGCCGCCTGCACGGCAATGGAGATTGGCACCAGTCGTGTGTGCTGCCCTTGCTTCCCCGCCTCCTAAACCCGTGCAGAGCTGGCTGGGGTGCACCTTGCTGCAGACCTGCCCCTAGAGAAGGCTAACCCGATTCCGGGGGCCGTCACCTTCACCGACTTCCGGCCCACGCTCTTGTGACTGCGAGCGACAGACTAGCCATCGAGCTCCAGCGGCTACGTGGAGCGGTCGCTGGCGGCAAAACTTCACCTGGTAGAGTCCCGCGGTTGTGACCTGCGGCTGCAAAGGTTGCCATCTCATGTCGGAATTACCGGCAATAAGGTGGCTGACGCCCTGGCCAGAGGTGCTTCTCGCCAGGAGGGGGTCCCTGCTTCCAGCAACCTGAGACCCTTCGACGCCGCACTACCCATCCTGGCGCGGGAGGTGGAGACGATGCACCCGGACCCGAGAGTCATCAGCGGCCAAGCTCCACGGGTCATGCCTGGCCGCTTCAGCAGGGAAGCCCTCTCCATATTCCTCGGCATGCGGCTCGATTGCTGCAACGTGGCTGCCCGCTTGCACCGACAAGGCCGCCGGTCGTCGCCCACGTGTGGCTGACTGCCCAGAACCCGAGACCCAGGAGCACCTGCTCTGCTCCTGCCGCCAGCACGATGCCCCGCGAGCAGAGCTTCGGGCCGCAATCCAGCGTCCCGTGCTGCCAGCGACACCCTGATGGACCTAAATTTCTCGACGGGCCCCAACTTCCTCCGGCGGGAAGCATTCCGACTTCTCCTGGCCTTCCGCGAGGAGACGAACCTCATACAACGGCTGTAGCCGAATGCCTGCCGGCCAGCCTTACGCACTCCTTGTCTCTTTCTTTCTCTCTCTCCCCTTTCTATCCCCATTATTGTCACCTATCCCTATTCATTACCCTCCTCCGCTTCCCACGGACAGGGTGTATGCTGGTGAACTGCAAATGAGTTCAAAATATCCCCAGTCCACTTCTTTTACACTTTCTGTATCAATAAATCCCTCACTCACTCAAGAGGGAAAGCCAGCCACAATCGCCCCTTCAAGCTTTTCCAACGAGCTTTTTTTTTTACACATCGCTATCGGGTTTGCTCTGGAGGAGATTCTTTGGGTGCCCAGAACTCCGGACTTCCCATTTCTTCCAGCGACATAACGGGTCGCTTTAAGCAAGATCTACGTTATGAAGAATATTTTCTAAAAGTACAACCTAGCAGTATTAACGCGATTACGGTGCTTTGAGTATTACGATAACGAACCTCAGGTCACGCTACCGGCAGTTTTGCCGGCGCCACGCCACAGCAATCTCTGTGAGATATAAATTCCACCTCAACGGGGCAGAACGCACACGCGACGAGTAGTTTAGCACGGAAGGCCAGTAAAAACGACGCCTTCTAGGTAAGATAGAAGCGTATCGCTGTCATCGCGCCTGCATCTAAATATAACTAGGAATTTATTCTTCATATGTTGAGATATAGAAATCCCCTTGAAACCAACAAGGCCCCTATCGTGTCACCTCGCAAGTTATAACGACGCCGAACGGAAGCCTGTATTAATAGCTAGGAGGCGTTTCTGGCACTCTTCCTCGATTTTTTCTTTAGCGGGCGGTGGAAGTTTTCTTTCTTTTCGGTTACCTGGTGGGCGGAATGCCCTCAGGGCCCCCTCGCGAAATATAATTGATGCGACACGCTGCAACAAGTAGCGAGAATCAGGCACGTCTGTGTGAGTTTTCCAGCGCCCGTGATAGTGAGTACGCCATCCGCCAAAATAAGCATAGGGGACCGAGCAACCCGTTGCGGTTGTGTTGTGTTACTGTTTGGTTTAGGTTTTCATCGCTGCTTGTTCATTTCTGACAGTATTTTTATTGTTGTTTCGGAAAGACCTCGGAATAATTAAGGAGGGGTAATATATCCTTCGAATGCCCCAAGAGAAACATAAAATCGCATCGAAAAGATGACTAAGATCTGGAATAGGTACCTTTGAACCGAAAAACACGCTGAATTGATAATACGAAGCAAGTCTTAGATAGCAGACTAGGAAAGCAAAGCTTCGAGGACTAGGAAATCTGCACCTTCAGCAGTAAAAGTAAAAAAATTTTACCCGGGGCCCTACTCGTAGTCTTGTATGCACCTCAAATACCCGAAGCGTTTGCTTTTTCGTCACTGTACTGTTTAGGATATTGATTGCGGTCAAATACGCTCTGTGATTATTTCCTTTTTCTTCGACAAAGAGATAAGGCTGCCCTTGGTGGTAACGAAGCGATGCTCTTATTATATTAACATAACCGGCCGTCTAAGTTTTTAGCGCTAATAAGGATGATGATGGTTGCAGAAAAAAATGTAGCCAATTATTAGGGAAATTGGTCGAAAACGTCACAAGTTAATTGTTTCATGTGCTTAGAACAGGTAAGACATCTGTCAACAAGGACACAGCTGCCTTTGTGATCCTCAGCGCCAATTTTTAACAGTAGTCTAACAAGGCATAGAATTATTCGCACAGAATATTATTTAGAATTTTATTTTCACGTAGACTGCAGCAGCCCGCTCAATCCATGTAAAAGCTATTATCAGAGCTACTCTTCCGCTCTTCTTTCATAGAGAGTGTATTTGGCGGCAGTACAGGCGAGAACTGTACTGCCGCCATCGCTCGGTGGCCCAGGAGTTGTTTTGCTGAGCCCAAGGAGGCTGCATCGATTCGAGGCCGCGGCAGCCGTTTTTGTCGTGGAAGCGAAAAGCGAAAAGCACGTGTGTTCGAGATTTCGGGACCCTTCAGAGATCCTCAGGAGGTCAAAATTATGCCGGAGCCCTCCACTACGGCGTGCCCCATCACCTGAGTAGCGTCGGCGCGTTAAACCTCACAGTCAATCAATCAATCAATCAATCAATCAATCAATCAATCAATCAATCAATCAATCAATCAATCAATCAATCAATCAATCAATCAATCAATCAATCAATCAATCAATCAATCAATCAATCAATCAATCAATCAATGAAGCGAACATTTAGGCTTTGCTTGTAGTGTACTCTCTATTTGCGCTGCTTGAACACTTACAAAGGGGTGGAGAAGGGCGAAATACAAACGTACGTGACAATCCTCGAATTATAGAAAAAAACTTCGGAGAGGACCAAAATTTGGCGGCGATGTTTCAAGAATTCATATTTTCAAAAGGTTAGAAAAATGGTAACAGTTGCAACGTGTAATTGTGCAAGGCGCGCATCATTAGCGCACCAGAATTGGCAGCTTGAGACAAAGAGTTGCACGTCGCGTAGCATTTGGATTACAGGTTTTGAACGGTGAAAGGTCACGCTAGCCGAGTTAGGTTGCCGTCAACGCCAACGACAACACATGGCGATGCTTTTGTCAACGTCTGGAAGGTGAATCAATGGAGCTATTTATTGCAGCGCCACATAGTCGCTGTAGCGTGCCAAAATTCAGTTCACTTACTTCAGAAAGGAAAATTTCTACGATAACTCTCAGGGCAGTGATTTGCTTTTTGAGGCTAGAGCAGGTTGCTTGCGAACTAAGAGCTTTGTGGGGAAGTATTCACAAAATGATGAGGCATGCGTGGCCTGCGGCAAAGAAATAGAAACTATGCGACACATAGTGTTACAATGCGAGGGTATCCATCCAAATCTACAAAGGGAAATATTCGGCTTCCAGAAGCCCTAGGATTTAAGGGTAGCAAAGCGGAAGTTAACTTCAATGCGGTCGAGGCGACGAACAGAACATTAGATTGCTGGTGGACGAAACAAAAAGGGGAATATTGCCTAGGAGAGTTACCACCTGTAACAGGAAAAAAAAATTACACCATCTTCCCGAGGGGAACCATGGGGTGATGTGGAGCGAGTACTGCTGCTCGCTCAGGTACTGCTGCTCGACGTTGTCGTTTCGAAGCGCCTTCTCGTTGTCGTAATTCAGGTTCCGCTGCTCGACGTTCATGAACCGCCGCTGCTTCACGTTGTCGTTGTTCAGCATCCGGCGCTCGACATTCATGAACCAACGCTGCTTCACGTGCTCAAGTTCAGGTACTGCTGCTCGACGTTGTCGTTTCGAAGCGGCTTCTCGTTGACGTAGTTCATGGTCTGGCGCTCGCTTCAAACGTTTACGTTCAGCGTCGCGTGCCCATCGCTTCGCAGCTTTGTCTTGATTGGAAGTAACATTGCTGACACTGCATCTGAAGTCAACGGAGTCAAGCGGAGTCACTGACGTACACCGAAGCAAGCGCTGCACTGACGCGCGCAGCGCGCTACCGATGCTTATATTCACAATTGAAGGAGAGGAGACTAGACGAGAGATGCGCAAGCGCCGAGCATGCGCGGTGTGAGTAGAAGCGAACGCACGCGAAGCGCACTTAGCTGGTAGAGAGAGAGAGAGGGAGAGAGAGAGCGGAGAGAGTAACGCGCAGCTGTTGGAGAGAGGAAGGAGGAGAGTTGCGCATGCGCAGTGCGAGTGCGGACACCGACGACGCCGACGCCGACGCGGGACAGGCCACCGCTATAAGATGCTCCGCATCTAAAAAGTATGTTGGGCCTAGTAAGTTTTTTGTGCCTGCCCTAAGCAGCGCTAGCATTAAACCAAGAGCTTAAACCATAGGTATATTAGTCTGTTTTGGCAAGATGACACGTCATCACCCCACTACAAAGCGGAAACCAATAGCAATCATCATCGTTATCATCAACTACCGAAAATGGTCGAAGGCAATAACCACGATATTGGTTCAACAAAATACGAAGTGCGTTCCCAGTCACCTCCAACAACAGCACTTTCAAGCTCTCAAAGCGGTTGCTTAACACAAAAGAGATGTAATAATAGCGATAAATTGTTAAATTTCCCTAGCTCAGTCGTACGCGAATTGAGTGCAGGCGTTCAGCGAAGAATGTAGCGCTGGGGGACAGTTTGCACCAACAAAAGCATGGAAAGGTGACTTACAGCGCCAACAATATATATGCAAATAGTAAAGCGTAGGAGTAAACACACGGCGGAGTTAGTAAAAGGGAAGTGACGGGGGGACAAATGATGGTTAACAAACTGTCACATATTACACTTCTGTTATTAGCATTTCAATCACGCATAATTCCCGTCGTACGCAATTTTCTCGGCAACCTGCACGCATGCGTTGCCATGTCAGACCATGCACATATTTACGTATTACTTTCTCGCCTTTTTTGCGTCTTAGCTCTAGTTGAAAGTGCGACACGGCGTCGAAAAACGTCACTGTCGTTCGGTCGACTGATCTCTTTCGGGAGAACTTTCGACAGGAGCGAGACTACGGCATATTAATTGCCTCATTAGCGAGGTTCGCTCATAGATGAAGTCCGCGTGCCCAATTTCAAGTTGTGCTCACACATCAAGACCAGTTCGCGAATGTTTTATCAAACTGTTAACTTTCTTTCTACGCTTTTTTTTCTGTCTTCACATTGTCCTAATTCCGCTTTCGAGCAGAACTGTCTGAACTGGTTAATGACGAACGCGCTCGCCGGCGACAAGTCGTGGTGCCTTCAGAGGACAGCATGGTCATCTCTAAATTATTCCGACGTTCCGAGATTACGAACTCCGGGGCTAGCGGAGCGTTCACGCGGTTAGAGCTCCGGAGAGTTCGCGCCGTCGCTTTCGGCGACTGAAAGGACGCGTCGGCGACGAGTTCTTGGAATGTCCCATATTGACTTGATCATTACAAGAATGGCTGTGCGAGCCTGAGGTCCAAACGATGAGGTCTTCGAAGGAACCGAGGTCCTAAACACTCAAGTATTTAAATTTCGCTCCAGGAGTCTTGAACAAACATGGCTATTAGGTCGGCATACAATCGTGTTTGCGCCTCCTCTCCGGCTCCTGCAAGTAGCGCGCTGCGATGGTATCCCTGCATGCCTCATTCTTGTGGGTCTGTGTGCGTGTTGGGTGTGTAAATGGTCGTTTACTTGCGAAAGTTGGTACGTTATAAATTCAGTACAGTAATAAAAAAGTGGGATTCGGCTGCAAACTGAATCTTATACCGAGAATAATATACAGCTTGAGAGTAAGTTAAGATATCAGCTGATGATATCAAGTATAAATGATATAATTATATGAATGGTGCTCGCATGCTTCCAAAGAACCCATACACATAGTGATAATCCGACGAAAAACATCCTAATTTCTGAGAATTGTACAGTAATACGGAAGAGATCTTGAAGCTCTTCTTCGTTTACCGAAGCTTACATCTCCCTGGTTGCAACGAAGGAACATGTCATCCGCGACGGCGTCCTCTTTGTTTTTTGCTCTGGTTTGTTTGAACGCCAAAGATCACTCGACTTGATGGACCTTTGGGATTTTGTGAGGTAATCTTGTTTTTTAAAGACGAAAATTTGGTCTGTCTGTATGTCTGTCTGTATGTCTGCCTGTCTGTCTGTCTGTCTGTCCGTATGTCTGTCTGTCTGTGACTCGATTCAGCCACCCGGCCAAAGTAAAATGCTACTGCGCAATAGTCTTATATACTCACAGCCAAATGTGAGCGTCTAAGCCCGGAGCGTCTAAGCACGAAGGTTGACGAGCCAGCAGAGTGAGTGGTGGCCTGTGACGATGGTAAAAGGATGCCCATAGAGATAGGAGCGAAATCGCTGTGTGGCAAAAATTACTGCCAGACACTCTCGCTCCGTGACAGTATAATTCCGCTCCGACTTGCTGAGAGGGCGGCTGGCGTAAGCAATAACATGCTCACCATCACTGTGGCGCTGAACAAGCACGGCCCCAACTCCAACCCGCACTGGCATCGGTGTGAACTTCAGTAGGCGCCTGGGCATCAAATGGCGGAGAATCGGTCCGGACGTCAGAAGATGTTTTCAAGTGACGAAAAGCGACGGCACAATCGGTACTCCATTTGAATGGAACGTTTTTCCAGCAGAAGACATGTCAGAGGATGGCTATGTCAGCAAAGCCAGGGATAAAACGACGAAAATAGGAAGCAAAGTCCCAAGAAGCTGCGAAGTTCCTTCGCAGAGGTGGGTTCTTTAAATGCAGCTAACGGCTTCGTATCTTGTGTGGATCCGGTCTGACGCCATGTTTGTCGACAACGAGGCCTAAGACAAGAGTTTGCCGCTCTCCGAATCGACATTTTTTTTAGTTCAAGATGAGAACCAGCCTTTTCTAAACAGTCCAAAACAGTGGCCAAGCGCGTGTTGTGTTCACGAAATGTGCGACCAAAATGACGATATCGTCGAGGTAGCACATGCACACTTCCCACTTGAGGCCCCGAAGTACCGTATCCATGAAACGCTCAAACGTAGCAGGGGCGTTACAGAGTCCAAAGGGCATAACATTAAATTCAAATAGTCCATCGGTGTGTGATAAACGCTGTTATTTTCTTTATGGTCGGGGTTCACGGGAATTTTCCAGTAGCCTGATCGCAAGTCAACTGAAGAGAAGTACGAAGCCGATGAAGACAATCTATTGCATCATCTATGCGGGGAAGAGGGTAGACGTCTTTTTTAGTAATTTCGTTGAGGCGCCGATAGTCAACACAGAAGCGCCATGACCCGTCTTTCTTTCTGACCAATATCACCGGAGCTGCCCAGGGACTGAAGACTCTTGAATCACGCCATTCTGCAACATGTCTCGTACTTCTTAATTGATAATCTTCCGCTTGGATGGTGAAACGCGGTACGGCTTTTGTCGTATGCGCCGGCTTCCCCAGTATGTACTGAATGGTGGGTCCGTGTGGGCGGATTGACGAGCATCGATGTGTTCGCCCGAAGTCAAATACGCGTGAGTATTGTGCAAGCACGGCAACCAACGCATGAGGTTTTTTCTGGTTCCAGGGATTCGTTGATCATACTTTGCAATTTGGCAGGGTCCACCGGGCAAGGATCAGTGGACGGATTTATGGCTTCGGACAAAACTCCTACTGAAGTTGAAACATATTCGATCGCTTCGGCAAGTTTCAGCCCGCGTGGAAGTAGAGTGGGTTTGGTCGAAGAGTTGATAGTCCACACACAGGTTTGTCCCTTGTTTACCGGTAACAACCGATCGAGGCACCAATCCATTTTTCTTTGCACAGTTTAGGGGAATCGGCTCCAGCAACGCTTCAAATTTATCCAGATCAGTTCCCGTGCAAAAGGACTGACACGAATGCGGCTGACCGCGCCGGCATGATGGTGTCGCTCAATACGCAGACTGTGCGGGTGGTATCGGGAGAAGAATCTTCTACAAGGGCAGATAGGGCGGTCCCGTCCACATATATCTTCCCATTACGAGCAGTCAACTGTGGCACCACACTGCTTGCAAGAAGTCTAGACCTAAAATCACATCGTGAGTTTGACCGCGGCAATACTGCAAACATCCGCCCTGAATGTGTGGCCGCCAAACGAAACAGTCACTGAGCAGATTCCAAGTGGGCATAGGGCATCCTTAAAATTCGGGCACCTGAAAATGTTACCATTTTGTCCAGTGAAACATTACTTTGCGGCCAAGACGGGATTTAAACGCAGCACTCATTACCGACACTGTTGGCGCCCGTTATCGATCAAAGCCATCGTTCGGGTGCCATCGACTAATACTTCCACTGTGTTTTTTAGCATTGATACAGGCGAAGGTAGTTCCCAGTAGGCTGTCCGGTAAGAGGCATTCACGTGACAGTTGTGCCGTGGCCTCACCTCCATTTGCCGCGCTGGCTAGTTTTCCGGCGGCGGTGACCGACGCCGGGGTGATGCTGAACGCCGCTGTCGTGAAGCGGGTGGGGTTAAGCTGCGGTCAGAAGCCGGTGAATCGCGGCGCGGTGGTGCCTCGGAGAACAAAACTGTTGGCAGGCGAGTGTCGTAGCGGGCATTTGGGCGTTCGGGCGGTTCCACATGGGAGTTTGCTGGTACCGTGGCGCTTGGCGGCGACGGCGGCAGTAGCGAGAAATGTGGCCCTCAAAACCACAGTTTGTAGCAGACGGGAAGGTCACGCTCACGGGGAGGGAAGGATCTCTCGTTGACGCTATCAAAACGGCGATCATAAGCGGGCTGCTGAGGACGCTGGTCGTAAGTTGGACGTTGAGGGCACCGAGAGAACTGCTGGACATCGTGACTGTAGCGTGGTGAATCCCAATTGTCGAGGCGCTGCGAACTTTCATTGCGAGGCGTATAGCTCGGATCACGGAACTGAGCACTCGAAGGCGAGAGGGCTATTGACCTGTACATCTTGCAGCACGTAACTTTCGTGAACGTGCAAAGCCGTCAGTATAGCGCCGAGGCTCTTGGTGACGCAGCAACTCCTCGCGGACGATGCGCCGGATAGTTTCAGCGAAGTGCGGTGGTGGGGTCACATCGACGCTTGCCACAGTAGTTACATAGCCAAGCGACCGAACTTTGGCGTAATACGTCGCTTCTTCAACGCCTCGAAGGTGCGACAGTGCTGGACAAACGTCTGACGCCGATTCCAACTTTTCACGCCCTATTAAAAAGTTGTAGACGTCTTGCAGCGATCACCTTAATAAGTGACCCACTTTATCGTCCTCAGACATTTGCGGGTCGACGAGTCTGCAGAGCTTTAGCACCCCTTCAATGTAGGTGGTGCATGTCTCACCTGGGACTTGGGCTGCGATGCAGCAACGTCTGTTCAGGCCTGCTTCTTATTTCCGACGGAGTCGCCAAAGGGGGCTGAAATTTCTTCGACGAAACGATCCCAGGTTGTAAGTTTGCTTTCGTTGTTCTCGAACCAGGTCAGGGCAGTCTCATCTAGCGAGAACACGACGTTCGAGAGTTGTGCAGCGTTATCCCAGCGGTTGTACCGGCTCACTCGCCGATAGTGCGTCAGCCATTCCTCAACGTCCTCATCGGCGTTCCCAGTGAACATTCGGGGCTCTCGCGGGGGATGCCAGCCAGGCGTGGGGGCCGGCACAATGTTCCCACCTTGAGGCATCGTAGGAGGCAGCGGTGGCAGACCCGCGACACGTCGGCTGCGGCGGAAATCCTGGAGGTCCGACGTGGCGTACCCAGCTCCTCCACCAAACTGTTATGAGATGGATTTATTTACAGTGAGGGCGGACGGTGTAGGACGAGCGTAGATGGTAGAGCGGTCCGTGAATGATGGTGCCAAGCCGGAGTGCCACCTCGTTCTCCTCTTCTTCCAATCAGCTTGCTCAGATGGTTGACCGTTGAAATGTCATAAACGCATCCGCGAATATACGGCCCTGATGGTGTGCGTAACAATATGTTCATACTTGTCAACTTTGCTAATATAGGACCGAAAATTAATACACAAGGGATATTTACAGTGTTCCTTTATTTTAAAAAAATTCATGGATGCATGGTTTTCCAATAGCAAATGATAATCTACATCTACTGCAGAAAACCGCCACCAGCTGTTGCCCGCGCCACCTCCTGGCGGCATATGAGAAATGACGCGGCAACCGCAACGAAAGGTTCCACTAGCTCGGTTCCACGTTCTGGTTGGAATTCACGTGAAGCACGGCAACGCGGTTCGTATAAACCTTGAAGTCGGCCGCCTCGAATCACGAGCGTCTCCGCCGTACTGCAGCGCTGGCATCGAGGAACCCGGCCTGTAGCAGTGGAACGCGGTAAATTCAAATCGCCTTGAACAAACCTTTAGTGTGTTTACCTTGGGATGAGCGCGACAGAACAGGAACATCATGAGAGGTGAGCAGGAAAGCAAAGGGGGGCATTTCCTTGGCAAATGTCTACAAAGACTATCGTCTTTTGACGACGTTTGCAACGAAAGGAGCAGATACGCGGCCAATTTTTTCTTTGTTACATTTTTATTTTGGGTTGTTAGCGCGGGGGATCTCGTTAAGGTAAACATTTGTAAATTCGTGAGTTTATTTGGCAATCTCCTTTTTGTTATTTTCTTTTCTCAGTTATTCTAGTGAGGGCGCTGGGTTGTTAGTTGCACTTCTGCAACGATCGCATGTGGCAATGTCGTCAATTGCGCACTTTTGTGCGTTCATACAAAACAGTATAATAAGGTACGTTGTTGGGCTAGTTGGTCGATCATACTTAGGTATACATCCCCTATATAAATCCCTTACATCCCTTGCTATACATCGCTTAAACAAGAGAGTACACCATTCCGGTTCACCGCTCGGGAAAAAAGGGTGACGAAGTAAACCTGGAACTCCATTTCGTTGCTAGTTACAAATGGAACGTCAGTTGTCCGGTCAACTTACACTTAAATATGCGCACCTGGCACGCTTCCAAGTTGTTGGTTTACCAGGAATGAATAAAACCAGTGTGCCCCGTGTTATGAATACCGGAAGTGTTGCATAGTGGTTGGCTTCCTTGCTCAATTGTTCCTGAGTTTCGGTTTTGCCTTTTGTGCATAAATAAATATTGTCACCGATAAGACGATGGATCTTGGTGGTTTAATGTTGATAGAATTGGCTTTACTGCCACGAACTAGATGTGTCTTAAAAACAGTGTGCGCGCGCTTGCTGAGGGCGAACGACGTCGTCTTCCTCTGGCCGTCGGTCGATGATGATTCTGATGGTGGAATGATGATGATGACGAGGCTGAGCTCAAGAACAGATGATAGTGAAGGTTGACTGTTCACCGTGTCAGTAAATACTAATGGCTGCGGCAATATATAAACATTCGGCGTTCACGCTGATGAAATGTGGATGGAAATAAAATAAGGCAATGCCGTTGATGTGGTACTATATGGAAACAAAAAAAAACATACGTCCCCCACAAAATTAACGCAATGTTCGGTAAGAATGTCAAACTCCAACCGAGCGCATGTGGTTATCGTTCTCGAAATACCTTGTCGTCGATAAATTGCTAAGGTATCAAAACACGCTTCGATAAAAACGAAACGGGTGTCTACATGACGGGAACGTCTTAATTCACATTTATACCATTTTTAAACATCAAACGGTGCATCTCACCAGCAACAGCTGCTTTTGTTGCAGCGAGGCCAGAATTGCCAGAAGGCCAATCGCGGTGGAGGGAGCTAAAGAATCATATTCATTAAAAACGAAGGCAAGGGAATTGAAACTTCCCCATCCCAGCAGTAAATTATCTGCATGCTCATGCACGAAACCGCGTCAGGGTTGTTCGGTCATCACCTTATTTCTCCTTTCATGCGCTGGCGAAGGGGGATTACCACTTCGCGTGAAAAAATGTGCCATATTCAAAGGAAAGTATGCAGAAGCAAGGTATTTTATTTTCATTCAGGGTTTCAATGTGCTTATTAAAGTGCCGAAACGTAGGCCGTTCGAGCACCACGTGCAAAATCTGTCCTTAAAAAAAGAATTCAGAGCTGTCTGCCACTGAGAAATGCGTTAGGGAAGACTAAATACGAGAAAAACAAGCCATTTTGTATTCGCGCCATAAAGTATTTCTTCCCCTTTCAAACCGTGAAGTATTCGCGCCATTAGACTAGTTTCTGCTCTTTTGAAACCTCGAAGTTCATCTAAATGACCGCCTATGAACAGATGGTACTTCCGCTTGTTCCATTCATTTTTATCCGCATGTTTACGAACTCAAAATTTTGAAGTATTACCGATGAAAAAAGAAGTCGAAGCAAATCCCTTTGGTAGGTGTTTTCGATTCTTGAAGGAGTTTTTGCTAACTAAAAAAGAAGACTCTGGGCATCTGTGCCGAAAGCGCTCAATCACTATAGCAGGCGGCCGACGTAGGCCATTAGTCTTAATTTCGCAAACGGTGCTCCTGACTGTTTTCTTTTCTCTGTCTAAGACATACTCTGTAGTTTTTTGGAAGTCCTCCGGTGATTCGTTAGGATCTGGCAAAACTGCGTTCTAGTTTTGTTGAACATTGCAACCAAATTAAGTTTAAGGGCTAGTAGCAGACGAGGTTTTTTTTTCTGTTTTCGTCTGCTGTGACTCGCGAATCGCGTCGCATTCTATTCTCTATCTGCTTTTTAGAGCAGACGCCGCAAGCGAACACAGACGACATTGGCAAAGCCTACCGGAAGAGGCGGAAAAAGGAGGACGATGAACCAATGGGCGTCGCTTTTTGAAACCGGAAGTAGTCGCTGCATGAAAAACACTGCAATGAATGCTGAAACACGCCGGGTATATTCCTACTCTGCTTTCTGGGGTCTGTTTTGTAATTGGGGGGAAGCATCAGGAAGGGTTGCTGGAAATGAGAGAAAAACTGTAAGCTTCATCTAGATGTCATACCGAAAACATCGACTAAATACGAACCGTTTCGGTGTCTTCGCATTAGGGAGATGCACGCTGCAGACAGTAGAAGTGAGAGGTAGCAGGTTGAAAGAAAAATGTTGCCTGCGAAGTCCGAATGTTTAATATGTTTTTTTATCAGCGAGGCTGTTCAGCAAATCGTAATTTTTCGTGTCCGCTGTTACCAATACCAAAAACTTTCACCAGCGCTCGCACGTGAGCGCGAGCCTATAGCGGTGCTCGCTCTTCAGTTAACAAAACCAAGGAAATGCCGAACGCTTTTGTTGTTGTTGTTGTTGTTGTTCCTCTTCTAGTGGCACAATGTGTGCGTGCCTCGCGACGACCGACCAGCGTACCCAGCGCATGTTTGGCATGGCATACCCAGTTAGGGAGGTTGGCCAAGATAGCGTCACTAAATAACCTACGCTTAAGAGTACCGCCACTTCGTGCACCCGGAAGCGCCTGGTGGCCATTTTGTTTCTGGCTTGCAGTGTTGCCCTCTCTCTCAACGAAACCGCCGCCGGTTGTGACGGGCAGAGTGCGACCGGCCGCTCTAGCGTCCGCGCAGCAGAGAAAGAGAGAGACGCCAGAAACAAAATGGCTTCGCCCATATGTAAACAAATATTACGTGGTGCCGACCGACCAATGAAAATCCTGGCGGCACATAACAATGAGAGAAAAGAGTGCCGATACTCTAAAAGCCTTTATTTAGTGACGCTAGCCAAGATTAGCCAAAAAAAACAAAAAAACTCGAGCGTTATCAGTAATCGTGGCAACACTTGCTCGGAATGAAAGAGGCACGTCATAGCGTACGCCCCCCCCCCCCTCCCCAGGTAATATCCAGTTGTTATAACTTCCAAAAAAATGAAGGAACCTCCCACTTATGGCAAGAATGATAGAGTAAAGGTCGTTGCGGCAGCGAAGAAGAAGGAAATAGGCTGCAATCGTGGACCTAAACCTTCATGATAATCTTGGAGGCTGGGAACAGCTTCGCTACCTTGAAGTCTTACGCATTAGTGTGAGCTTTCTCTATTTTTTCTTCTACACAAATTGGCTCAATGATGTATCTATACTCTCAATAATCCATCATTTTTCCGTTAGTTTCAATCATTTATAGCCTTCACTCGGATCTGCTCTTTTTGCCGCCTGTGATATATCCGCTTCTAGAAATATGAGCGTAACGCTGTGTAAGATAGCGAGTAATTTAACAAGTGAGAAAAAACACAGACAGGTCGTCCTGATCGTAGAAAACCAGACATGTTACCCTGAGGGAAGGGCGGGGAAGAAGAGCGCAGATAGAGTGTGACAGGTATGATGAGTACGGGATAGAGGTGAGGACATAACTATATGCAAAAAAAGAATGCCTATACAGTGTGCAGTTTATGTTCAATAGTTCACCATGACGAGGCCTGAGCTCCAATCGAGCTGTTCAACTGCGGCTTTGCACAAATGCCAGCCCTGATTTGAACGCCCTTGAGCAGCTCAGAAGAAACATCTTGCCAGAATAGCTATCAAATTTGTATCGCCTCATTTAAAAGAAACAAACGCATTAAAATCAACTATTTTTGTGTACTATTCTGATAGCCCATTATTAACCCAACTTCAACTTTCAGGACTACTTCAGTTAGCATCTCCTCCTACAAACCAGCTTATTTAGTCTGAAACTGTTTTATTAACGTTAAACTTAGTTTTCTCGAAGTAAGAATTCTTGCGTTTTCCGTTGTTACGGCTCGTTCAGCAATCTGAGGGAGTCCTAGAAAGGTAATTTTGGGAAACGTATTCAAGAGTATCGAAGAGTAGAATTGTATATCGAACAGTATAATCAAGATGCTATATCGAAGAGTATTAAACAACTGAAGTATAAAATAATAAAAAGGGACCGATCGCTTACAATAGAGCGTAGCCCCGTGGATCAGCTTCCCCTCAGTGCGCTCAACCTTCGTGCTTTTCGAGAACGTGACAAAAATTACGTCATTTTCGGCACCTTTATTGCACGGTCAAATCTGATATATGCCAAGTCTAGGCCATTATAAACGCAATAATCCGAGTCCTAATTATTAGGGCTCTGTGTCTTCTCCAGCTTTGTAATCGCTATTTTTCTAAAATTCATTTTCTCCGACCGCATCCTTTGTAATTGCGGATGATCGCCGTCGTGACTCCGCCTCAGTTTTCGAAGAATCTCTCCTGCAGTGCCTACGGTGCTGCTCATAAACACTGATCATCATCATGATCATGATCAGCATCATCATCATCGGCGGTGGCGGCGGCGGTGGCGGTGTCGTCGTCATTATTCTATCCACTGCAACCCGAAGGCTTCCCCCAAATATTACCAGGCAATTCTGTCGTGCGTATTACGTGTCTATTCTCCGCCATCCCCTCCCCCCACCCAGAAACAAAAAATCCCATATAATTTCTCCATTGTCAGGTTCCGGGAAAAATAATAACTAGAAGATTAAATGAATGAATGAATGAATTTATTGTTAACAAGGAAAGGAAGGCCACCAGCAGGCGTTGTTCGTCTCTCCTAAGGGTGGACACCGGAACGCCTGCTGGTGGGGAGAACGGGGAACACAGTTGTACAGGAAAGGGAGGATAGAGATACATATAAACATATATACAGGTCTAACAGGACATATATGTGCAATATACTAGTACAAGCTAAAAGCTAAAACACGAAGGCAAAAAAACAAAGCACACACACACACAAAAAAACGGCCACAGTTTAGTTTAGCTGGGAGAAAGCGGAGAGCCGGGAGGGGTCCTGAAGCGTCCAGGTAGGACCCCAGGGCCTCATGGACTCCGTCCCGCTCTCTGGCACTGCCTGGCAGCCACAGAAATTCCTCGAGGGGCCGAGCCCCTCCCCCGAAGGCGGCCAACAATTCAGTCCTCCTTGCCACAAACTGGGTGCACTCCAGGACCAGATGCGGCAGGGTCTGACAGCCGCCCGGCAGGACTGGCACGACGGGTCGTCGACGAGCTCCAGGCGGCGTTTTCGCTCGGGCGTCCACGCCCACCCCACGCGGAGGAGCAGGACAGCCGAGCGTTGCTGCCCGGACATCCGTGTGGCCCGCACGGGTGGTGGGGCCTCTCCAGCGGCCAGCCACGGTTGAGGGTGCTGGGCCCGTACATGCCGCTGGATCAGCAGGCGGGCGTCATCCGCAGCTTCCTTGGCTGCTGTGGGCAAAGGGGGAAGCTCGTGGGCGTCCAGTGTGAGCCCCAGCTAGCGCACACTGGTCTTCCAGCCTAGCTCCTCGCCATCGATGTGCAGGCACCTGGCCCTGCGACTGGACTGGGCATTCGGGTGGACCAGCATCGCGTTTCTCTTGCTCGTTGACAGCTGTAGGCCAACATTGGCCAGCTTGGCCTTTACCGCATCCAGAGCCACCTGCTGCTGCAGCACGACGCTTCGGCAGTTCCCCTTGGGGCCGAGCGCCCACAGGGCCACGTCGTCGGCGTACACAGACATGTACACCCTGTGTGCCCCTCCCCTCGGCAGGCAGTCTGGTAGTGCCGCCATGACCAGGTTGAAGAGGAAGGGGTTGACGACTAAGCGCTGCGGGGTGCCCACGTCCACTGGCCGGGGAGCCGACAGGGCGCTGCCCACCTGCACCTGCGCCGTGCGGCCCGTCAAGGACGCCTCGACGAAACCCCGACGCTTGCCCGCGATGCCTGCCTCCTCCATGGCCAGAGAGATGGGAGGGCGCTGCAGGTTGTCGAAGGTGCCCTTGACATCTAGTAGCACCAGGGCTGCCACCTGCCTGGTGGCCCGGGCATGCTGCAGTGCTGCCACCACCTCGGCAATGGAGTCTGTCGCAGCCCTACGCCTCCGGAAGCCTTTGAGCTGCTCCGGGATGAACTCCTCCTCCGACGTGATGGCCTCCATCCTGCGTAGGGCCACCCGCTCCAGTATCTTGCAGCCACAGGAGGTCAGGGCAACGGGGCTGGTAGGCCGTAACTGCCCCAAAACCATGGCCTGGCTTGGGGAGGGGCCACAGGATGGCCAGCAGCCAATCGGGAGGTAGCGCTTGTTGCCCATATGCGGTTGTAGGCTGCCAGAAGCTTCGCGAACCCCACCTCGTCCAGGTTGCGCAGCATTTGGTAGGTGAGGCCGTCGGCCCCTGGTGCTGACTTCCGCTTGCAGCAGGCAGCGCCCCGCGGAGTTCGGCCTCCGTGATGGGGGCGTCATTGAGGGGATGTCGTCCCTATGACTCCTGCGGCGCTGCAACCACCTGCCCAGCCGCTGCCTGGTGTGGCGGCAGGAAGTGCTCCGGAAAGAGGTCGGCCAGCTCCTTGGAGCTGGCCTTCCTTCTGATGGCCAGGGCGTCCAGGGAGTTGCGGTTATGTGCAGCGGCTAGTGGTCCGAGCCCCAGGTGCTGGGCTCCAACCTCCAGGAGGCCTCGACCGCGGCTGACACCAGGCTGAGGTCAATGATCGTGGCAGTGGTATTGCCTCGCCTAAAGGTGCACTCACCGGTGTTCAGCACACTCAGGTTGAGGCGCAGCATGGTGTCCCACAGGTTTTCTCCGCGTGTGTCAGTACGGCCATCTTCCCACATAGTGTGATGTGGGTTGAAGTCGAAAAGAACAAAACTTTGGAAACGAGACTGTATAATACTCGAAACCCCAACACAATGCACAGAAAGAACAGAGGCAAACTAAAGAACAGTAGGGAACAATAGTCAGCTGGAGAACAATAGAAAAACTATCGCAAAAGCGGTATAGGAAACCAGAACGGGTTAAAGAAACAAAAAGTCACAGTCCGGGAATTGAGGTAAGTGACGCAGTACGTAGTTTTTACCGGCACAGGTCCGTGGCAGCGTTGAAATGTGCACGTAGTGCGTCGATGCCGTGGCAGTGCAGCGCGCTCAGAGCTCCCGTCACCGTCGTGGCGAACGCATTTCTCTGGTAGCGCCGCTGCCTTGCAGCAATGCCCACAGAGATGAATCGCCTGTAGAGAAGATGTCTTGGAGGTTACAGTCGTGGAGGACCTCTTGGGGCACGGCACGGGTACGGTCGCCCGACCACCGCGCATCCCGGTCACGCTCCACACTTCTGACTCCCTTGTCTCGGTGTTCTCTTTCGGGCTCGCTTCTCTGCCGCAGGCCGCTGTCGCTGGAAGCTTCTCATTGGCCGGTGGCCGGCGCGAGCTCGTGCCTTGGTCGCGAGCACTCGGCGCCGTAGTAGGTGTCAATGAACTTGGCAGAGCATCTCGTGCGGGTCGTCTGCTTCGCAGTTTATTTTCTTCGTTTTCCTTTAACGGCGCTTCGTTTATGTCATTGCGATTTCTTCGCATGACACCATCACATTCCAGGTATCCTCTGCTCGTTTACCATCCCGCGGTAGGGATTCCGTTCAACAGGATGGTCCGCGTGTTGTTCGATAGTTGTTGTAAACACTACTGTTCCACAATGGCCTAGACGCGACAGGGCTACCAGCAACACCTGGATCTTTGTTGCGAAGCAGGAAAGATGGAGCAGGCTGGAGATGGGATAAGCTGCTTCCTCGACTCTCCTGATTTCACTATTACAGTCAGCTGACGAGGAATAGTGCTTTTCGAGCACCTTCAAGATATGGATGAACGCGAACGCTACCAGCAAGAAAAACGTAATGACGGCCTTTCTTATCCTGACCACCAAGGTAACGAAAACTTGTCTGCAGTACAGGAGAGCCAGCCAGATAGCCTGCACCGGAAATAGATGAAAGCGAGTCACAATTAGGCCTTTTGTTTATCTCAAAGGTGTGTCTCTTGGTGCGCCTGGAAACCATAATCTTCCCGAATCGCCCACACGGCTAAGGGGAAGCAGAAAGACGAAGCAAAACTGGGAACGAAGAGAAGCTGATTGGTATAGAAGGGCCATAAAATGTCGCCACTGAGCAAACATCCCGCCGGTTGGGCGACCACGTCGGGTCAATATGGCGGCGTTTGTGGTGTGCGAAAGAACGCCGGCGTCGGTCGTTAAACGCTAACCTTCTATGGCGGCCCAGCGAGAATTTCGGTTTTCGCGGTGCGTTCACTTTTACGTTGTGTAGTGCCTGTAATTGGCAGTTATTTAGCACTCCTAACGCGCAGGTCTTCGCTTTCATGGTAGCCTTGTCGACGCCTGCTATAAGGATCCGCTCCTATCTTGGCCACTCACTTAATGTTTCATCTCTCTCTTTCACCTCACGAAAGAAGACACGCACAAACGTTGTTGTTACATGGTTGCAAAAATGGCCATAAAGATGCATTACTGCCACGTTCAACCTACAAGCTTCGTTGCATAGTGGTAGAGCCTGTCAAAATTTTCTGGGCCATGCGAAAGGTTTCAGGGCCAAAAAGAATTCAAAGACAAAGCTTAGCGCTTAACTTTGACCACATTATTTGATGACAGTAACAAAGAGGGAGCTGTTTTTTCAAGCCTTTGGTCATAAACGTCCAGCCTCTCTCCGGCCTCTCTTGCGTCGAGCCTCTCTCCAGTAGGAAGCGTGCACTTTGAGTGTTTTCTGGCCTACGCACTTGGCATGACCAAGAAAATTGTAATGAAGGCTGAACATGCCCAAGCTTACGGATAGTGTGTTTTAGTTGGCTTAAGTAGCATTAAGCATCTCGATGCCACAATGTTTACCCACAACGGATGGAATTCTACCCCTTGAAAGTGTCAAAGCTGGGAATCATTAACGGTATTTTGACATATGTCCCGTATACGTGCACCCCGAAAACATAGGTGCCGCTAATATACTAAACTCTACTCGTCTTGCAACTCGATCAGTGTTTGCCGAAGGGAAAGCGCTATAAAAAAGCGAGAAAACTCTTACATTAGCTCCCTCTGCAGCTACAGTAACGCTTTTGCATCTTCAAGTAATTAATGTTGCAAACAAAGTAAACAGAACAAAATAGTGCGGTTCATTTATCACAAGAGCTGCGCTTGTTTGCCTAAGACTTTGAGTTCGGGCAGTCGCTTTTCCCGTTCACGTCGAAAGTTTCAGACGCGCCGCCCTCCACCAACGCGCTCGGAATGCCACCGTATGGAACTCGATGCATCTCCGTCTAGGACAGCTTCAGCATCCAATTTATCCCTGCCGATGGTGAGTGCTGTCTCGAGATTTCAGCGCTGTCTAATTTCGTCCGACCCGGCAGCTACTTTGCGCGCCTTGTCACTGCTTATTTATTTTTTTGTGTTTTCACCTAAACTTAGAGTTTTGTTGGAAACAAGGCATGTGGTGGCGGGAGATCGGAAAGGGCGGCGACTTTAGTACGAGGCGTCAAGCTGTCTCGGTTGTTGGCGCTTGGTGTGTGTTTAGGAAGTACGCCGTGATTGATGCGCTTTAGAGTGCTGGCGACTGGTGGCCCGGATGCGCCCGTAATTTCTCCGCTCGCGATCGTCTTATGAGCTGTTGGACTTTTTTAGTACGCGTACAGTGAACTCCCTGTGTTGGGGAAACGATTTCAAACACCATGAAAACTAATGCGTATCTTATGTTAGACTGAATTCGAATGCAACGAAAGTGCACGGCGTCATGATTCTCTTCCCCTTTTCTTTTGCGCCTGTCGCCCCACGCCTGCCTCATGATACGTTGCCTTCATCGTCTCGGTTATTTTGCTATGTCCGACAGAATAAAATACAGCACCCGGTTTTAGAGACGATATTCTTTCTTGAAAACCCTGAACGCAAAATATTACGTGTCTGTCCTGTCTGTCTGTCTGTCTGTCTGTCTGTCTGTCTGTCTGTCTGTCTGTCTGTCTGTCTGTCTGTCTGTCTGTCTGTCTGTCTGTCTGTCTGTCAGGCTGCGCCAATTTGTTTTGCGTTTAAGTAGCCCAAGAAAGACTTACATTTCAAATGGTATAGCAAGGAAGGAAGCGTAAGACAGTACATGAAAAGGCAGGGAGGTTAACCCGGAAACGTTCCGGGTGGCTATTATACACTTGGGAAGTGGGAAAGGAGGGATTAAAGAGAAAGAAAATGGTATATAAAAGAGGGGGAGTGGAGCTTGAGAAGTGTTACGAATCAGCGCACCGCTGTGCTTCAAGCTCCATGTAGCGCTCTGCTGCTTTGTGGTGGAGCCTCCCCTACATGCGCCTTTCGAGTGGGCTCCTCTGTGTCGCCGACTCAGGCTTTCCGCGAGAGCCGACGGATCCCAACACGCCGCAGCGCGCCTGGGAAAAGCCGGATCGCTGGCGCCTCGCCGTCTGCATGATTCAAACTTCAGCGGCGGCAACGCGGCGCTTACAAACACGTCCGAAGATCGCGGACACCATTGCGGAGACCTCTTCTCTCCCCTCTCTCGGAGGCGGCGTGCGCCACGACTACCCACCCCTCAAGAACTCTGGAAAGAGGGTTGTGTCGGTCTGTACCATGTCGTGCCTTGTGCAAAAACGAGAGGGGAAGGCTTGTTTCAGCGTTAGCGCTTTGGGTATAAATAAGAGTCCCCCAAAGCGCAGATGTTCATCTCTGTTGGAGCAGTGAATCAGTGCTGTCACTCTGCTCGAGTCCTGTAGTGTAACATCGCCCGTCAGGGCATTGTTCTTGTCTTGCTTCCGGCTCATCGCTCGTCATGCAGTAAACAAGTTAAGTTTGTCTCGGCCTTCTCGTCGTCATCTTCAAAGCAGCAACATTTGCTGGCCGCCCTATTCACCACGCTACCACACGCATGACGGAGACGACGGACCTTCGGCTCGGGTACGCCTGCTCGAATGCACAGGAGCAAGGAAAGAAAAATCGAAGGTAGCTAACAAAAATTACTCCCACCTCCCCTCGCGGGACCCCTGTGTAGATACGACGCATAGGGGGTTCCGTTGTTGTTTCCGTTAGGTTGATTCTCCCACCGCGTGAAACGTGCCGTGAACCCCCTGCCGCGGCTTATGCGCAACGTGGCGCGGCTATGACGCAACACAATCCAACACAATCCACTTTAATCCAATCCAATCCAAATCATACAATCCAATCCATCCAATCCAGCCAAGCAAGCAAGCCAGCCAGCCCAATCGAATCAGAACCAATGCCCCTCGCGAGAGAGTCGTTCGCTATCGGAGAGGAGAGGGGGTGAGCGGGCGGAGAGCGCAGCTTCGCGTGCGAGGAGAATGGGGGAGGGGTGTGGACGGACAACAACGCCGTATGGAGGGACAAGGCGAATGAATGAGATGCCGTCGCATCTAAAACAAGCCACAGGTGCTGACAAAGACCAAACCAGAACAGGTAAACTAACCTAATGACTAATAAAAAAATGGTACCCGGTGTCCCTACAATTGTTCAGACAAGCCTGTGGCCTTTAAAAACGAAGTAATGCCTTTGTGGCCCCTTGGGACTGTGATGGGCAATGGCTGCTACATAAAACGGCCTGCGTAATTATTGTATGCTTTTCCAGCTTCCGTAGTGCAGTTTACAAGTGCAGTCTCTGAGTTGTGAACCTGGCACAGTGATACAGGAGGTGTTCTATCGTTTCGTCCGTGGCACACTCGTCACAAGCAGGACTGTCAGCCATAGCCGTTAGTGTCTTGAGGGGAGGCTGTCGCAGTGAGCGGTGACCACTTTAGAAAAGTATGCCTGTGGTCGCGTTGACGGCAGGGATGCAAGGCGGTGATGAGGCCAGCCGAGTGAGAGGTCTAATTTGAGCCCGGAGTACATCCACTACCGCGTAGGTTGTTATTGGATGATCTCTTGCGGTGCAGTATGGTTGCCATTGTTGAGGCGCAACGCGGTAGACGAAGACACGTCCGGAGGGGTGCGCATAGGAATATGCTCCTTGTGCTCACACTCGAGCAGACGCGAAAGCCTTCTTCACTGTAATAATACACTATCTGCAACCTTTATTCATGGAGAAGGGCCGGCTGTAAATGGTGGTGCAGTCCTTTACAGGCGGCGCAGTTTTTTTCTTGCTATATTTTTAGAATGCCACCGGACCAAGCTCAAGTTTCAACAGCTCCGTTGTTGAGATACAGAACCCTTCTCATGAGTTTTGAATGGGAGTGCTTTAACTGTCCAATCGAAAGCTGGTCAGTGCTCCTTCAGGATTGTGCTGCAGGTAGTTGTGGCTGCTGCGCCGTTGGGTGAGGTCAGCAAATTTTGGGCTCGGTCGCGGGCCGCCGAACATCACACTCACAGTCACAGCTGCTGCTCTCTGCCTTTTACACAATTCTGTGGAGTCCGAGGCATGGCTTAGCAACGTTGTCCTGTACTTATGTTCGTATATTTGCAAAGCTCGGGTTATAAAACGCTTAAAAGTCACGTGGGAGCCATTTTTTTTTTGTAAGCGACGCCGATGCCAACGCCAACGACCGCCTTTAGATTTAATTGGCCATTTAATGCTTTCGCATTAAAATCGCGTTTGCAAGACCGTGTTAAGGCAGAGTGGTTCACGCATTTGATTATGGCGTTGCTGCAGAAGTATATAAAAAACGATATCGTTCTGAGAATGGTCATGGGACGCAAGCATACGAGATGGCAATTTTCTTGCCGAAGAGTATCACGAGTACAACGAGTCGCAGAGAGAGAGATCGAAGACAAAAACCGCTCTAATTCTCCCTCGAGGCACCCGTCAAGGTAATTAGCCCGAAACAGTTTGCCCTTCAAAATAAAACTTCATGATTCGGAGGAGAGAAGTGCGGGTAGCGATTGGAAAATTCGTTTTGCAGCGCGTTCCTGAGTGTTCGTGAACGGAGAGTGCCCCCTAATTTACTTGGGCAGCGCTAATGACGCGCCCCACTCTGCGTCGACCGAGATGAGGTTCTCGCTCTTTGCAACGTCAGCTCCGTTATCAGCACATTCACTCGGAGGGGCTAACGACGGGTCGTCGAAATTATCACCCGTTGGCAACCCCGCGATAAAAAAGTAAACGCGCCGAGATGGAAAGATATAATCGCGTCGACATGTTTCCGCACTTGCAAAAGTGCTCGTGTCGTTTACTAAATGCGTCGGACGTGCTTACGGGTAGGCACAGGAAGCTATTCAAAAATACTGAGATACGTTTATAACACGTCAACACCGACAAAAAATTACGGGCGATGTTCAGAACTTTTTGATGATGTGAAGGCGGAAGCCTAGTTGCACGTTCTGTTGATCTGCTTTAAAGCTCTGCCCAAAACTTTTTGTACGCGCACGTCACCACTTCGCTAGCCTCAGGGACAGCATTCTCCGAAGCTCGTACCGCTGCAACAAAGACAGCGGCTGGCTTGCAGGAATGCGCTGCAGCTTCGACGTTTTGGGTGAGAACGTATGTGATAGACGTTTTGTCGCAGGGCGCGGCCCGGGCAAGCCGTCTTTGTGGAAGACATGCTGCAAGCTTACTTCCATACGCCAGGAGAGCAGAGCCGAAAATCTCGGGCTGGCTCTTCCCAAGTCTTATAAGTAGGCGCATGACCCGGTTTCTACTTACTCAGCACAATTTATGCCCGTGCGAGTCCATAACCCTATTCAATAAGGCATAGAAGCTGAGCCTGTCTATTTCAAACCTACCGTCTGGCCTGAACCAAGATAAATCGACGTATTCTAGTTGAGAAGCTCACCCTTAACATCGTTACCACCGTTGTCGGAGAAGGTTTTATATAGAAAGCCGAGCCTCTTTACCACGACGTCAGCCGAATCCAAGCGGGTTTGGTAACAAAGGCTAAAATACCTGATTAGAATCCCGGACTATAGCTTGATTAGAGGGTTGCACATTGTGGAGGGGCAAGTAACGATCATTACACAGAGATTTGAATATCTGTTTTCATTTTGTTAGGTTCGAAAAAAATTAAAGAAATTACTGGCCGTTCTACTGCGACTGAAAAAACAGGCTGTCACAGGCAAAAGTGCTAGTTGCCTTTTGATTGTACGGTTTAACACGCCGACGCAGCGCAGGTGATGAGGCGCGCCGTAGTGGGGGCTCCGGATTAATTTCGACCACCTGGGGGTCTTTACGCGCGCCCGAATGTCTCTCGTAGACAGTGGCCGTTTTTGCTTTTCGCCTCCATTAGAAAGCGCTGCCGCGGCCGGGAATCGAACCCGCGACCTCGTGCTCAACAACGCCAATACGCTCTAGTTTCCCCTAGCTTAAGCGAGGGAAAATAGAGCGTATTGGCGTAAAATTATAACAATTGTTATAACTTTCTGTGACAAATTCCTAGTGTTATCCCTTGTAATCTGTGCGGAACAGAGAAGCCAACGCATAAATCTGGTTTTTGTGGCGTTTAATACACGCATAATTTTTTGGTGCCGAAGCTTGCCTTCTTAGCGTCATAGAATGGCTGAGCGCTGATGTTTTCCGCTGATAGAATCTACGAAGGTGAACAGTCAGAGGCAAAAAAGTCGCGCGCAGTACTAAACCAAAAGAATCAAGAGCAAACCAAGAACAAAAAGAAAAGTTACAGTGAGAGTCCGAAGAGCGCACCCAAAAAAAAGAACAAGCGCCATTCGAGGAAAGTGCGACACAAACGCGGGCACGCAGGGACAAAGGAAGATGAATCGGCAGGCATCAAAAATGGCGGCCAACTCCCGGCTTCTCAGGCGACGTCTTCTCGCGTCCCAAGCACACAGCGACTGCGCTTTTCTTCTCTAGAACCCCCCGGAGGAATCGGGCATCCTTTCATTGATGCGAAGTCGTTTTCAGGGCATCTCCCTGCTCGGATCGCTTTTGTGCCATAATGTTTGCAGCAGTGTCTTTCCAGCTTTCGCTTTCGCTTGTAGCCCTAAAGGTCTCGTACTTTCTCCTCCGCTTTTCATTTCTTGTTTCGACAGTGATAGTTCGGAGGCCGCGTCCGCCCACGCTGCGCTGTGGATTTCGGTGGCGCAAACTTTGTTTACGCCGCCGCGCCCGCCGCTCTCTCCGCTGCGCTCTCCGGGCGTTGATGAAGCGTTTCGGTGGCAGCCCCGGCCTGGTTCTGCGCCCCCTTGGCTTGCTTTGACTCTCTTAACCCTCGTATCGCTCGCGTCGCGCCCACTTCCGGTTCAGGGCGGAAAAACAAGCGGATCTTACTTCCGGGCTCTCGGTCACAGAAAACGCCTGCGCTTGTGGTGGTGCTGCAAGTTTGCTCCGGCGTCCTTTCAAGGCCTCCCATAGTTGTGGAGGAACCCTTTGAAGCTGGCGTGATCCGTTATCGGAAGAATTATCCTATTGTTTACGGTATCGCGTATCGTCTTTTGAAGATGCCTGGCAAACGATGGTGTGTACGGAAACTTCTGGCTCGTTTATGCTTCTGAGGCTTGTTTGCTCTTGTCTCTCGCTGACGAAGACTTTGGTCGGCTTTCGGGTTTAGTGGTTTCGGTTTACCTTAATGAGCCCCTGCATGAATATGCAAGGTACACTTTACTGAACGGTTATATTTTGCCCATCAGTGTCGGGCAGATGGGAGGACATTATCCTTCTCATTTCGAGCTTCCCACGGCGCGTGTAAGCTTCTTTTGACTAAGGAATTCATCGTAGTAGGGAACATTAAGACAGGGACAAAGCTAAGGAGGATACTTAACACACGCTAGAACTTCGACTCAGTTTATGCCACACAAACAGGGGAAACACCAAGAAGTACATGATATTTGAAGGTGGTTGCCCATGGGAGATGGATGAAGGCTGTTCGCACGATTGGGTTCATTTTATGCCTTGTGATATGGGCGGCGCTCTAATGTGGCCTGTGATATGAGCGATAGTGTTCAAGGAAGGAGGCCGTCAAGGAAGGAAGGAGGCCGTCGTCTAGGAAATGCAGATATATTCACAATACTGTACAGGGAACCGTTCAATGCACAACTGTCTTGTCGCCTCGCCTAGTCGTCTACGTCTTCTTCCTATGCGTCGGTTGAGCTAGGTGGCTGCATCACCTTCGTCGCCATGGAAAGTTCCAATATCCTCCCTCCCGACAACAGTTCGTGTGAGAGAGATAACGAAATCGGTGCAGGTACTATCAACAAACGCTAAAGTTGCGTAACCGAATCCTGGGCGAAGATATAGGTCAGTCTGTCATTCGTATCCAGCCAGTGTCTGCAATAGTTTTTTTTCTGATCTTCGGCCTTCCTTTTCTTCCAGATTTTGCTTTTCTTCGTACTTTCCACCTGTTTTTCTGCACCACAACTATGTTAGGTAATAAGTCACAGGCATGTCTTCCCGCATAGCTTTGTGTGCAAACCTATTTCGGAGATAGTTGCTTCATCGAGGTCCTGTGTTTGCGCTTGACATCTCGGTTTGAATCTTGACGATTCACGTTCTGCGCTCAGTGACATTCGGTGGCTACACTTACTCATCACACCTTCTTTCATTTCCGTACACCGTTGTAGTCTTGGTTGATGCTCGATGTCCTTATGGTGGCGCGAGTATGCCTGGTTGCTCTCTTGCAGCTTTTGTCAGTTGTCACCAGCTTGACTTGACGCTGCCGTGCCGCGGTTTTATGGTCCGTTGTTTTCTGGGCAGTGAATTTAAGTACTCTGCTTCGTCTGGCCCCGTCCTCGTGGTGAAGTAGCGGCTTCACTTTCGTTGTTTCTCTCTCATAGCTGACAGCACATCTTGGGGCGTGAGAACAGCTTCCTTCAATATCATGGACGAGTTGTTGCTTGCGTCGGTGAGTATTTTTGGTTGAATTGACATGTCGTGCGCAGTCTCGTCACGGTCACACATGTAAGAAACACAGTCAGACTTGTCTTTTAAGTACGGATCTGTATTGAGTGGCTCAGTTGTACTTACTTTTGTGCTGTTTTCACCGTCGTCAAGACTTGTATTTCCGCTTTTGTAATAGTCGTTTTGCATACCGTCATCTGTACATGTCACGACTGTATGAGCAGAGGAGGGCTCAAGCATGTCAATCGTATATACTTTGATGGTTTCACCTTCTCAAGCTATCCCCTCTTGTAGGGTGTGTTCTTCTGTTGCTGATGGAGCTGGCATATATTGCGGTGATTCTTGCTGGGTTACTTCTCGCTGCTGGTGTGGAGTTCCCAGTGTAACGGCGTCTTCAGGTCTGATCAAGCAATGCAAGGTTGTCTGTCGTATTTCGATCGCCGTTTCAGCCAACTGGTCATTCAAGCCAAGCCAAGTGGTCATTGTAGCCAAGCTTGACGATTCTTGGGTTCCATTACCTATTACTGCAATTCCCATCTGTGTCGTTGAAGTCGTTGGCTTCATGTAAGCTCCGGTCACCTCCTCAGGTTCGTTACTCTCGATTGTAAGACTGAATTCATGTTTTGGTATTTGTTGCCTTCTGTCTTGTCTTGCGAGGGTTTTTTTTTGTCTTGCGAGTGCTTTTCGCCCGTCAAGTCTTCGTCGGAGTAAGCCAACGATTCGGTGTGCTTCTTTGACCGACTCTAGAGCATCGTCGAGTTGGCCGTCGAAACTGGTTCCGCATGCAAGGACATCCAGATTCTCGCTGATTGCAGCAAGTCAGTCGTCACGGTGCTGGAGCATCTAGCCCTTTGCTTCCTCAAGAGTGGGCGTCAATTCAGCGATAAGATTGCGAATTAAATCAAGAAAGCTCCTCTGAGCAATCTGCAGCCGGTTCATCTGCCTCGACACCTCCTCCTCACTTGGGGGTGAGCAATGTGGTCGAAGAGTAGATTTCCGCTCCATGGCTCACCTCGTAGTGTCGCTTGACGTCCAGGGTTTCGGCACCATGTGGAAGAACGTCCAGGGAAGCAAGGCAGGAGGCCATCGTCTGGGAAATGCAGATATATTCACAATATTGGACAGGGAACCGTTCAATGCACAGTCATTTGTCACCTCACCTAGTCGTCTTCGTCTTTTCCTACGCGTCGGTTGAGCTAGGTTCCTGCATCGTCTTCGTCGCCATCGAAAGTTCAACAAAGCTGAACCCTTGAAATATCATGTAATTCTTGGTGTTTTCGTTTTTCTGTAGCATAAAGCCGAGGTGAAGTTCTAGCGTGTGTTTCGTCTCCTCTTTAGCGTTGTCTCTGTCTTAATGTTCGCTACAGCGATGAATTCCCTAGTTAGTCAGTAACCAACTTATTCATCTTAGCGCTTTAGCTTCTTTGGCTTTCATGGATGCGCCTGTGCCGGGCTTCTTCTAACAGTGAAAACACCCGGTGTACTACGTACTACAAAGCTCTGACCCACGGACTTGATGCAGGTATATCGTTCGCAAAATAAAATTTCCATGTGTGTTCGACAGTCTCTTGTACGAATTATAAAGATATGTGTTCTTTTATTTTTTTCTTCTTATTTTCCTTTCACGTTCGATTCTGGCTTAGATGTTGATAAGTCATTTGCTCCATGGCTGATGAAACATTGCGTTAAGGTAAGTGATGAGCTTGGACACATACACACAAGACTAAATGCGCGGGCAGAACGTACCATCATCTACGAACTCTGGCTCATCAATACTCTTACTCATTTACGCCGTACTGTGACCCCTGGCACCTTTCACGTCTCATGTGACCCGTGCTATTCTTGCTTTACTTGACATCATAACGCCCCTCCTTCGAAACGGGCTGTAACTTCTACTGGGAGTGCTATGACGGCGCCGATCCAAGCTCCTCGGAATCAGGCAACAGTGTTCCAGTGAAATGCCTGCGTACTATAATTCCGGTTGTCTAACTTTGAGCAACTCATCTGTAAGCACAGGTTCCCAGCCATCGCCATTTCATAATCCAGACTGCGTCGGGATGTCCGTCCTTCGGGATATTTTCTGCATAGGTCTTCGCCGAACTCAGAAAACAGCGGAGTGGTCCTTGCAATTCGTTTTTACTTAACTTTTTTAGTGCACCATGTGGTTCCAGATGGCTCTAATGAGTATGCCGCTGTAACAGTGAAGCACAATCAGGTGACTTTCACTATAGTCACCAGATACGTTGCACCTAAGGCGATGTTCAAAGTTAAGTGCCTGAAAGCATTCTTGGACGGTACACCACCGCCGCACTTGCTTGCAGGGAACTTCAACGCACACCATCCCAATTGGGGCAGTGCGAGGACGGCACCAAGAGGAAGCCGTCTGCTCAATGTGGCCAGTCAAGCAGGACTTTGTTGAACAGTGGTTGCCCGTGGTCGTTTGGGCAGGGCTTCGAGCGTATTGGATGTCGCTATGGTGTCCACTTCTCTGCTACCGGTCACATCGTGATATCCAGACATTGAAAGCTTCGGCAGCGACCACATCCCGGCGCACACCATGATTGATGGAGTCTGCGGCTGTACCACCACGCGGCCACTTCGACTATAAACGGGACGAGGTTTCGGGACATGCTGTAGAATAATGCCGATGCATTGTCTACGAAGGAAGAGCTGGCGGAAGCTATTGCTAGGGCCTAGTCACAAGGCAACACGCCGGAGCTTGGTGCCAGACGAGTGGCCATCAGTGGACGGAGACTATGCACGCCTTCGCGCGATATGAACGCCTTTGCACAGAAGAGCAGAGCGCCATGCGGGAAAACCGCTATCAACAAATGACATTCGAGCTTCAAGGCATGTCCGGAAGAGCATTCAGAAGTACATGAATAAGCACGCATTACAGCGTTGCAGAGAATTATTTTCTAAGCTCGATTGCCGCAAACCGCTGACTTGCATTGGCAAGTTTTCCTAAGTGTGAGAGAAACACCGAGTCAACCTCATTCGTTCTTATCAATACCTCTCCAGCGTGGCGTCAGTGAATTGGACATAGCTGTCGAATTTCGCGCCAAGATTACAGCCCCCCGTAGCTCAGCAGTGATTTCAGAAGTTCAGGCTGATTGGCTTTATAATACGAATGCTATACTCATGGATGAATTATTCACTGTGCACGAGCTAATCACAGCGTTAGCGTCCGTTAACCTGCCTTCTTCGCCAGGCACCGATGGAGTTAGATACTCAGTTTTGCGGCACCTCGGCAGTAACGCCCTCTGGCAACTGCTTACCTTCTTCAACAAGTCGTGGCAAACAGGCCGCGTGGAAGCAGGCAGGAAAGCTGCTCGCATAGTAGCGGTCCTCAAGTCTGGATAACCAGCGACTGACATCAATTCTCGCCGCCCTATTGCTCTACTAAGTTGCATAGGGAAGGTAATAGAGAAAATGGTGCTGCAGCGACTCGACTGGGACCTTGAGGACCGAGAAGTGTATCCCCCAGAGATGTAAGGGTTCAGAGATGACACAAGTAGCATCAACAACGTCACTGCTTTGGTGAGGGACATTCATCGGCAAAAGGCTGCAAAAAGTATCACAGTAGCTGTCTTCCGTGACATCAAGGCGCCTTTTGACAGCTATTCGCAGGACAATGACGTTTGTAAGGCTAAGAGCGTGGATTTGCATTTTCAGTAGCGGAGGGAGGATGACAATTTGCAGAATCGGCAGGTCTATATGACCATAAATGAAGGTGACACAAAGTGGTATGAGATCACATAGGCCGTCCCTCAAGGCGGCGTTTTAAGTCTGGTCCTTTTTAGCATTGGCCTTATCCTCATCACAAAATTCCTACCACGGGGTGTCAATATATCTCTCTATGATACATTTAGTCTGGGCTTCTGGCAAAAACGTATCAAGTATACGATTCAAACTACAGAAAGCTCTTCCTGCAATTCCAAAGTTCCCCATCACCTGCGGGCTGTTAATTTTACCAAAAAGAGTGCCGCAGTTGCATTTGCGCAGAGTGATGTATCCCGCTATCTCCGCTCATAAATGACTCAGTATTACTGTACGGTCGCAATTAGAAATTTTTGAAGTAACATTAACATCGATCACTATCTTGGGCCCCACATATCCATAACCCCCTAGAACGCCTTACGCCAATTTTCCCGATGTTGACGCGAAAAACATGGAGCTGCTCAGTGCTTTCGATATTGCAACTTTATCTGGCACTTTCTCTTTGCCTTCTGCTGTACAGCCTACCAGTGCTGATTAGTTTGTCTGAGACGAACTTCAGAGTGCTAGAGAGTGCACGGGCTCAAATGATGAAGGCCCAGCTCATCTGCTAAGCCTTCAAAGGTGCCCATCTACGAATGGAACTGTCTGCGAAGCAAGATGCATGTCAGCCCGGACACTCCAAGCTCAAAAGTTTCTTCGCACCAGCCTCCGCCACGTAACCCGGCGTGCTGACGATCCTCTAGCACAGGTGTCTTCCTCTCATGTGCGGAGACTCCTAACGGCCAACTTTTAATGCATAAGCAAGCCTGCCTTCCCTCCATAGAAGTTACACGGTGGGATATATGCATCACCGTACCAGGTAGAGGCAAAAAAAATATCTCTGCCTGAGCCAGCCTTGCGGTACTTCACGCTGGAGCACATCAGCTCACGTTTTCTGGGCCACGTTCATGTATATACAGACGGGTCCGCGACGTCTGACTCGTCAGATATTGGAGTGTGGATTCCGTCGGTGGGACTAACTGTAAACGAGAAAGTCAGCCGCAAGACTTCATTCACCTTCACTGAGTCAACTCCTATAAGTGCGGCCCTCCTTTACATCACCAATATTCCCGCTCGGCAATGATGGATTTTCGTCGGCTAAGGGCCTGCCTCAAAAGCACTGATGAAGTCATTCCACCACCGGAGCCAACTTGTGCGCGAGTTAAACCCATTCTACACATTTGGAGTACGAGGCGAAAACCGAATCTCGCTTCAGTAGCTCCCAGGTCATTCTGGAATCCAGGGAAACGGCGTCTCTCACGCAGCAGCGAAAAAGGCGCAAAATGAGCTTGTGTCTGTTCGAATCCCGTATACCAGACAATACGGAAGTACGGCCGTCTGTGCACTGGGAGAAAAACTGCCGCCGCCAGCTTGGCAGGACCCTCTTAGGATACCCTTGCCTCTGAATGCGATTGTCCTTCAGTGCAACTTCCGGTTACCGCGAGGCCTACCAAAACCAACTGCGGGTGTCCTTCACCGACTACGCTTGCACGTTGACTCCACTCGTAGTTTTTTTTGTTTAAAATAATCTGCACAGACTCGCCATAGTTCTCTCTGTGCTCTGTGAAAGAAGGCGTACCACTTCTCTGTGCTAGTGCCCGAAGCATGAAGCCCAAAGCGAAACATCGAAAGGAACCCTTGCGCGACGGCTACGCGGCAACTTTTCCGCACTGCATCACTTTCTTAGTCTGTGGCAAAATCACGCCGACGCGGAGCAAGGGACATAGGATGTTTTAACTTTGTTGTCTGGCTCGGGATTAGCCGAAGTTCTTTAACTTTAAGATCCTCAGGTTTTCTTTCTCCTCATGCTGTGAACTTTTTTGACGTTCCGAACTAACTTCCATCTCTCTCTGATATGCTATAACTACCTTCTTCTTCCTCCTTTGTTTTCTTTTTTCGCCTCCTTAGGTTCATTGCATCTGAAGTAGCAAGCACCGCAGTTTGTGGGTCGAAACTTTTCAGTGTTCCTTAAAGGTCTCTCTTTCTCTTTCTCTCTCTCTCTCTTGGTCTCTCTCTCGCTCGCTCTCTCGCTCTCTTAGTCTGCAATGGATCATGGTCTCCTTTCTCCCTCTCCTACGCCTCAGGCTTTCCCCGTACACTCTCGCTGCAGCTATAATTAAAGCATTGCCGATTTGTCAACTCTATTTCCTGCGCTCACGCTCGTGCGCCAGCTGGTGGAACAGCGCGGAACTTGCCTTTTCTAAAAAGACGGTGTACAAAATGCCGTCCTACGGTGCTGTCAGCACTCACTCTAACAGACGTCCATCGGAGTTTCGCAAAAAATATTCCGCAACTGGCACTGTTCTGCTTTCCATGACGTAACGTACCCTAAGATAACACCACAAAACGAACAGACATGCGTTATTTTGGGGAGCGCGTTTCTTTTTTTTAACTTTCCTAAAAACCTACGGGGTACGTTTTTAGATGCGACGCATCTCTTTAACTCGCCTTGCCCGCCGTAGTCGGCGTAGTCCGCACGTCTCTCCTCCATTCTCCTCGCCACGCCAGCTGCGCCCTAACGCCGCTCTCTCACCGCAGCGCCATCTACGTTTAGCGCTCGCTAGCGCTCCCTCCCGTCGCCGCGCCAGCTGTGTGTCAGCGCGCGTTAGCGCTCGCTTAAACATGCGCATGCGCTGCTCTCTCTCATTCCGCTACATATAAACGTGGTAACTGCGCCGCTCCATTCAGTCGTTGCGCCGCCGTTCCACCGCGCCGCTCCGCCGATGACATCCGATGACCACCGATGATTTGAATGGAGACTATGTGGGTTTCCGTTGCGTTTCCGTTATGTTAGCATGTCCATTGTTGTTATGTTTCCATTTTACGCAGCGTGTTCCCCCCCCCCCCCCCACACGATGCGTCGCATCTACCCATGCTTCCACTCGCGGGAAGATAGTGTAAATTTTCTTATTCCAATACATTTGCTTCCGTCGGTTAACTACGGTCATCTTGCCGCAAACTCGTCTGCTATGATTTTTTATTTTGCGTTGCATAAAGTGAATAATCAATGATCTATGAGAGTAGGTTTGGTAGTTTCAAACGGTCTTGCCAAACTATAGTTTTCGAAGAATTGACCCAAATTTTTGTCGGGTTGTTGAATCGAGTGACAAAGACGCAGGCCAACGACTACTCGGTCAAAAATTAGCCTTGAGAATGTGTATGGTAGTGCTCGAGCGGAAGGAACACCACTTGGTTATCCGTCTTCGAGCATATAATTACAGCTCCCACACGTGCGCACAGGCCGTGACTGCAATGTCGCGGTTACTAGCCATGTTTCAGCCTCAGCGGCTCGCGATAGGGACAGATGCTGCTAAAACTCACCTGCTTTCCTCGAAGAACCACCCGAGCCGATGAAGCGGTTTGCAACTCGTCATGAATACCTTATATAAGTTTTGTTCAATAAAAAGACCGTTTTGTCGAAATAACGAAAGCACCCACATCAAACAAAATTTAATGTGTCTTTCTAAAGAAATTGGAGAAAACTGCGGAAGCTTTGTAGCATCAAAACTGCGTGAGAAGTGCGTAAAAAAACATCGTTATAATGGCTCTCAGTATTCGCCGAAACCCGCCGCGGTGGCTCAGTGGCTAAGGCGTTGCGCTGCTGAGCACGAGGTCGCGGGTTCGATTCCCGGCCGTGGCGGCCGCTTTTCTGATGGAGGCGAAAAGCAAAAACGCCCGTGTGTACGAGATTTCGGCGCACGATAAAGATCCCCAGGTGGTCAAAATTAATCCGGAGCCCTCCACTACGGCGCGCCTCATCGCCTGCGTTGCGTCGGCGCGTTACACCCCACAATCAAATCAAGTATTCGCCGAAAGGGCATCAAATCGATTACCAAACTTTCATAGACCCGAATCGCAAAAGGAGAACGAACCGTTGCGACGATTTTTCGCGCACAAAATAAACGCCTCTACTAGCGATCTAAATGCATACCGATTACCTAGTTTATGAGGTAAAGAGATACTTTTGTTCTGCTTTTTCACGATGGATGCGCGTACTGTCTTATCTGGAACCGCTACTTTATCGCGATTTTCAAGTAACCATCTCGACACAATAGAAGCCTGTTTTCACGCCCCTGCCGTCTGTCCTGAGCTCTTATCAGAGCTTTTCAATCGACCAACCTGTCTATGGGGAAATGCATAGGTTTTTTGACTGGACGCTCATCGATCCGACTAAGAAAGCAGTCGCTTAATAAAGTAGACATTGCAGAAAACACATCAGGCATTGGTGACTCACCTCTACTGTCTGGCGACGTCTCTATGACGTCACAGGAACTAGTTTGTGCGATGGGCGGCCTGCCGAAGCCACGGTCAAGAAAGCACGAATGAGCGATTTCAGTGGTTCCTCTAGTTTGGTTTCATCGTATCCCTTGCATGCTAACATGCAATTAAAACACTGATAAAGAATGTTTTTGTGCTTGCTTTACGTTGCGTCACTCCTGACAATATTACGTCACTCTAGTGGGAAATTTGAAATATTTTCAATATTTTTTTCCCTTTTTTTCACAGAAACAGCGATTGTGTCTCTAATGGAGCTGACTGAGTTACCGAAGGCTGGTTCTTTCGACATGAACAAAGTTGTATTTCGTCCTCATGGCCTGTAAAAATATCAGCTTTGAACCTGTCTGTGCGGGTCTGCAACTCGTGAATCAGTTTGAAAGCTTATTATTATCGAACCAATAAATAGCCCATTGAGCTAGGAAGCCAGTTAAAACGCGAAGAGTCCTCCAATAAAACCTGAATCAAAGTCAAAGTCCAAAATCCAAAGTGCTGCGACCCTGTCAGAATGACGCAATTAGATAGACGTCAAGTTCAAAACGCGACAAACACTGGTTCGATTCCGACCTTAGGAAGCGTTGTTTTTCTTGAGGAGATGGATTCGCCTTTCAATACCAATATTTTTACCTCTACCAGCCAACGATTCTTTCGCGGCGTGCGGCGTGCGGCGTGCGGTGCGAATGCGGCGGATGCGGCGGCGGGAGCGGAGGGGGGGCGAGGGGGGGTTCACTCACGGAGCACACTGTAGATGATGCCGCGAATTTACCAGCGTTCCCCGCGCAGAGGTGCCGGTGGGAGCGTCGGCGGAATGGCCTTGTCATCTGCTTTAGCGACCGTTGTTTTGGGCCGGTTTTGGCACATCTTCGCGTCCATAGCGTGCTTCTTTCGCACGGCTTGATTAACTTGTTCGACAGCACCTTCTGGGAAACCCGGACCCGACGACGGAATGAAATGGTCACACGGCAAAGATACGTTAAGGATTGGTTTGCAGGGCGGGAAAACAAAATGTAGAGACCGCATACAGTCATTAGAAACGCTACCTTTGGCGCATTGCTCGACACGCATGGGACTCCGTTTTCTAAATTGGTGAATGCCAATTAGGTTGTGTTTTGGATTTACCGGCTGGAGAGAGGCAGGGCACTTTTTGGCGCAAATTCCATGCAACGGCTGGCAGAATCTCTGGCTTCAATCTTTGCACAGCCACGTGTGTGAATTCAAGTGACGTCGCATTGCCAATTGGTTGTAGTGTCGTTTACACCTCTGCTTTCCAACCACCTTCACAGCGTGGATTGGAGCCAAATTTTTTTCGGAACCAAGCTCGAAGTTTGGCTTTCTTGCAGTGCCTTTTGCGCGACGAACAGTGAGGCATGGAAAGCCTTGCCTTAAAAGGTGTCGTCGGTATTGGAAGCCGCGAAGCCGCACACACTCGGACGGCGAAGCGTTCCCTCGCTTGGTCCTCGAGCGCTATAACGAAATCACACAAATATAAGACAGTGCTGCCTAGACGACGCCGGCGCATGCGCAGAGCCGCATGTTAAGAGGAGAGTAGCAGCTTGGGAATGTGGTGGCGTTGTTCCGTGGTGTTTCTCAGCGGCTCGCCATATCAAGCACGCGTCCGCTGACATCGCAGAAAGGCGCCATAACCACCATTACTAGCTCGCGCACAACTCCAATGGGAATTCAGCGACGTTCAATTGGACAGCGGCAGCTTTCGCATTCACAAGCACAGTAAAACCCCTTTAATTCGGAATTTCGGTCAATTCGTACACGGCGTCTAGTTCATTCAAATTCTGCACATTAGTATGGCTACCGACTCTAATTAATTTGTACAGATTCGGCCGCATTTCGGTTAATTTGGACTCACCACCGAGTTCGGGGCCACCGCCACCTGGCTTCAGCTAATTCGGATTCGCAGCTGAAATCAAAGACTCTCCTGGAACACTTCGAGACAGAAAGAGAATTAGAACGAGCTTGTGCACACCTTGGAGGCGCGAAAGAAAAAAAAGACGCATGGCACTGGTTAACAATGAACTGAAACATCGGATGCTGAACGCTGTGGACATCTGTTTAGCCGACTACCACGACGATCACGGGTTTGTCTTTTCTTCTCGTTCTTTTGTGTCGAACACTCTTGTGTAATTGTGTCAGCAAACGCCAATCACTGACTTTTAAAAAAACGAAAGTCTGGTGGTATTGAAAGCATTTTTCGTTTGTTATCACCGTAGTCCCGATAATTGAGACACTGGGTTGATTGGGACATTCTCTCCGGTCCCTTTAAATCCAAAGGAGGTTCTACGGAGTTCACCAATTTACGAATTAACGAGGTTTTAGGGTAATAACAATGTCTTAGGTAATCTTGTAATTTCTAACAGCACAGCTGTACTTGAACTTGCCTTGAAAACAGCATTTGCTGGTATCGTGTGACGCTCTCCCTGGAGAACGTTCCTCGCCTCGCAAAAACCGGTTCCCAGTAGAAAAAAAATCTTTAAAAATGCAAAATTTTCCACGAACTTCGTGTTTTGAGTTAAGACGGCTATATGGCCACTGAAAAAAACGTATTGCCCGTAATGCGTTGACGTTTAGAGCTGAAGCCGTCTTTAGAAGACTGCGTGTAAGCTTGGCCTCTTTAGCTAGCTTTTCCACATTGTGTGTTGCAAAGTGAAACAAGGCCACCTACTGAGGGAGTATGATTAGAGAAAAAAGTGCTATTCCCTTGCGTTATCGGAAGAATCTCAAACCAAGTTAAATGAAAATTAGTTGCTCAGACGACTGTGCCAATACGCGGAGTTCAACTTACTTGTCCTGATTGCTTAGCTCCCAGAGTTGGAGTAAACCAAAGAAAATTACTGTCAGCTGTCACTTTGTTTGGGCATACGTATATACGGAAAAAGTATGGTGGTAGAAAACGGCTGTAACTGCTGCTTTACCGAAACTCTCCGAAACGAATTGTACGACAGGTGGGCCGTTACGAGGACCCTAACTTTACGCAACGCAGCTTCGGCGGTCATCCTCCTTCACAGAGTGAAAGGGAGCTGAATGTTTTAGGGGCGAAGCTCCTAAAGCCATGGGTCTGTCCATCCCTTGTGTCTCGTGGTACGTGACCGCCGCATGCTTTCGGAGATGTCGCAAAGTGGGCCGCGTTGCACGCGCAAGAACCGGCTGCAACCGGCCAGCGCAAACTCGGCACCGGGAGCGCGAGCTTGTCTTTGTTCGCCAACGGAAGGCGCGAGCGCACGTTGCACTGCGAGGGGGAGGAGATTACGCAAGAGATCACGCCACGAACGCAGGCGAGTCGTTCTCGGAGATCGAACGATACGCAAGGACCTTTGCTCGTTTCCTCTCGTCTTGTTCGGGCACAAGTTCGCCCTAAATAAAAGTTCTTTCTTTACCATTGTGTCCCACCCTACGTGAAAAATTGTGGTAGAGGTGCGGGGTAGTCCTCGATGGCGCGGGGCCTTTCACCAGGTCTGGGCCTGGGAGCATTGACTCCGAAAATAAAAGTTGATTTGTACAATGTACGCACACAGTCTTACGTCTTTCTTAATGATGTAATGGGCGAACTTTCACGGAGAGTTACGGTTACCGATGATCTCCCCCTCTCGAGCTTCGCCCCACTTATCATCATTCATTCCGTGGATATGGCGTGATTTTTTTTTTGACGTTTTGAAGTTGAGTTTGCGTCACCAGCTCTGCCAGAATTAGGTGTGTGATGCATTTTTGAGTGCGATCCCACTGTTGTTGCGTAAAGGTTTCTTTTCCTGGCCCGACTTCGATGCGCTCGCGGTAGACCTGAGCAGCAGGGATAATGTCCCTACTATTGTTTTTTGTTTTCGAACCGTATTAAGTTCCCAGCGGAGTGGTTGTGTCTGAGGTCTGAGAATTTAAATTTCGCGAGTAAGGCTATTGCGCTATGACAGTGCATTATTGATGAGCATTATTGCGAGGTGAGAAGGGGCGCCCCTTCGGTGGGCCGTCAACGTGTATGTCAAGAGAGTAAAGTTTAAAGTCTTGATATGTTAGCGTTATTATGGTGTTTTCCTTTTCGAACACTTTTAGGTTTAGTTGGTCAATTTTAAGAGAAGCCTAACTCACAATCGTAACGTTTATCTTGATGTCAGCTAATAAGAAAACACATGTTTATTTGCGTGAGGCGTTCTATCGCACAAGACGTTGTAAAAGGAACGCCCGGTGTGTGCTATGTGCTAATCGTAAGCCGAGACCGTCGAAGTCGCAGGCTGTTCATCACTTCATTATGGACCCCAAGCCTACTGTGCGTAATATTACTTGCCTGGGCAGTTAGAGCAGATTAGTAAAAATACGCGCAATTTTAACGACAAAAAAATCTCGCCATCTCCACGAAGTGAATGATAATGAGAGGGGCGAAGATAAAATGCTTATCCGTAAAACCGTGAAACATTCTCCCGCACATCACATAAAGACTCGACACGTCAAGCTTATCACCGCTTCGTTGACAAGCCCATCGACAACGCCCATGTTTGTGGTGATTATGTAGAGCTTGTTTGGGACGATGAGAATCTCCATGGGTAAGTTGGCGAATTCGGCTGTGTGACATTTTAGCCACCTTGGCCGTCGCTTTCTGCAGACCGTCTTGTGTCACGTACCCCCGGTACGTGTCTTGAGCTCGCAGGCGACGAACGACAATCTCTTCTTCTTCCTCTCCTCCTTGTTGGGTAGCAACGAACGCGTTGAACGTTTTGACCTCTTCGGCCAATCTTTGGTTGGCTAATCGCAAGGGGGATCCTGCCACGATCATCATTAGTGTGCCGGATACAGCAGCAACGAGGGTTGGGACGGGGCCCGAGCAAGACGAGCTTCGCCCCTAAAAATTATTTGGAACTCAGGTGCGCATGTCTTCTCACTGGGATATGCATTTTTAGTTGATTCGTTATTAATGCACAACATTTTAAAAATAAGAACACTCACAAGTAGAAAATGAAGGTTTCCGAAAGCTTGGCCGGTTTGCGACTACGTTCACACCGCCCTCGTTTTGTTCGACTCCACACGTACTTGCGTGTTTGGTTTTCTCCGATTCCTTGGCGCAACGGTCTTGTCCTCAAGATAACTTACCGTTCCCCACTTGATAGTTCCCTTCTCTTCTGCTCTCATTGATTTATTATAGGGTTTAACTCGCCGACGCAACGCAGACTGATGAGGCGGGCCGTAGTGGTGGGCTCCGGATTAATTTGGACCACCTGGGGATCATTAACATGCACCGAAATCTCGTGCACACGGGCGTTTTTTTTTCGCCGCCATCATAAAAGCGGTCGGCGCGACCGGGAGTCGAACCCGCGACCTCATGCTCCGCAGCGCGACGCCTTATCAACTGAGCCACCGCGGCAGGTTTGTCGTCATAATAGCGGCACCGCGTATACTCCAGGGCTGAAACTTCCCTGGTCATTCATTTCTACTTAGGGAATTGCTGATAATTTTTCCCTTTGATATTATAACTGCAAATTACTCGTATAGTTTGCGTTACACGCTCATAGTGCCACAAGAAAAAAAATCAGACATTCCTAAATAACATTGTTGGCGCCACAAATGTTCTTAATGGGGTTTTTTTGTATGTCCCTGTGCAGTTGATACTTTACTTGTATATTTCGGCGACGTCTTCTTTGCATATCTATGAATGTCAAATTGGAACTTCACTATTGAAAGTTCTGCAAGGCGTTTGCGGTTCACCAGCAGCCATCGTAAGAGTACGCTACCCTGCCTGCCGGTGAAATAAGGACGCGGAAAGCAAGGTTTTCAAAATTTCGCATTTAAATTTATTCTGATTGAAAAGAAAAAAAAACACATTAAAAAAACATCGCTCACACTCTTTCATTAAAAGCGCACTGTCGAGTAACCTGCTCAGAAATCGCGATTTCTCTTTCATTGTACCGGCACATTCATACACATTGTTACAGCACCCAAAGTCGTAACACAGAGCGTGACAGAGAGTAGTTGTGTTGGAAGAAAAAGAATCATAATTTGAGGGACATTTGTAGTTAAAAATTAGGCATCAGATACTTTTTAGCATGGAGTTTCCTAAAGAGAACACAACTTGAGCCAGTAGTTACACCAATTCAAAACTTCTTAAACACATAACTGAACCCTTGAAAGTAATTGTTAGGTTCCACTTTCACCAACCTTTATGTGGAAATGGCATTGTAGCAGGCAGAAAATATTGTATGGCTTGCAGATACATACTTAAACTTCGTACCACTTAAACATATCATTAACGTGCAGGAAGCGATGTGAAGAGGCTCTCTTTCTTTGTGTTAATATAATGGGTTGCCAAACAAAGCAGCATTTTTCCTCACGAAACGCCGCTATTACGGGAAACACGCTACTTCAACTTTTCGATGACGTTCTTCGTTCCTTTCGATGCATCGCATTAGGCTGCAGTCGCAGTTTACTAGCGCAGGCATTTTTGTTCTACACAGTACCAAACATGTGATATAACGGTAGTTTTAGAATGTAATATCTTCCCCCCTAAAATAAAACAAACCCCTATCACAAAAAAGATATCCGTCAATTTTTCCAAACAAATTACGCATAGTGTGCCCAGAAAAGCATTGATCATGTGTTCATCAACCATTCAAAGGGGGATACATTAATGCAAGTTACGTGAATCTCACCCAGTAGTACTTGTGATTGGCGTTTCTATAAGGCATTCGAGCTTTGTATGGATCCTGTCTTGAAATATTTTGACTGTTTTCATGGCCTTTTATATGGCGATTGTATGAACCATTAGTCTCGTGATTGAAGTAGATAAGCTATAACCTGAAGGTTATGTATACCATATTCAAGCATGGTCTCCGGCGTGGTATCCGTCCTGTGCAACGTCAGTCATTCCAAGTTAGCAATATACGCCCCAGTTTTCACGGTGTATGGCTAAGGCTTAACGCCCAGTAAATGGTTACCACAATCACGGCGGAAAAAAAATTGCAGAAGAACTGACTGATATTAAATTAAGCTAATGTCTTTTTATTTGAAGGCTGTTTTGTCCTTGAATTAGTGATGATAAATAAACACTTTCCAGGAGAACATAAAATGTAAGACGGTGCCGCGATTTTACTCATTTAAAAGTTGTATCTGTGCTGAAAACTATAGTTTTTCTTGCAAATATTTGAATGGACAATTGCCGTCCAAGCCATCACAATTCTACATATTCACTAACCAAAGCCCAGTCATTGACACCAATCTCACTCTTACAAATATACGAGAATAGTATAAGCCAAATTCAATACAAGCATTCAACACATTCCGGCCACATACGACCTGCAGTGACATTTCATTTAAAAAAACAATTACATGACATGGTTAGCATATAAGCTTGCCCGTATTAAGTGCTAGGGCAAACGCAAATAGAGAAAAATACAACGACCTTAAAGTGGTCACGTACACACACCTACGGAGTCTAAACCCTTATTTACTGCACTGCGACACAAAAAACACACAACCCCAGTCATACACTTACGTAAAATGGGGCCTTTCACTCCGAGTCGATTACAATGCAGCGACTACGGAGTACACTTCCTTTCGTATCCCAAGGGAAATAGAAACTCTTTCACTCGGAACACTCTTGTAAGACACTACATCACAAATATGAGCATTTTGTTTGTCTTTCGCAAGACACACCGTCGCTGTTTGATAACATTAAATAACTCATCTCCCCATTGCCCTTGCCTTTTATATCTTTTACGACGCCATAGTTTCACAATATTGAACCCTACCGGGCAAAGAGTCCGAACTCTTGGACGACATCAAAGATCACAAAGATGATGATCGCGTTCATCGCTGACGCACCTAGTTTGGCGGCTCAGAAAGCCGTGACGACAGTGTTTACGCGCGCGCCATCGCTTCGAAGATTAAAACTTCTAGGCAATCTTCTCACTCACGGTGACAGCACTCCGTGCCGAAACACTGACGCTTGTAGACTGTCTTGTCAGTTTTCAAGGCCTTTTAAGTTCACGCGCACAGCGCGTAAGGAGTTGGCGCGAGGGAGAAAGGGGGGAGCGGGGAGTCACGCGGTGTTCGTGCTAAAGGCAGGGCGACCTCATAGACTTGATGACGTAGATGTCCGCCACCCCGTCATCAGTGTAGGCTGGAGGCGGCGACACGTCATTACGTCTAGTTCTTGAGGACAGCGTGCTCGTTAGCGTCCCTGGCGTTATGCCAGTGGCGGGCATCATGGACATGACGACGTCGATCGGAACGCCGGTCGTCGTCGTGGTCGCCACCGCTGTCTCCTGCGATTCTGGACCGTCGATGGCGGGGTCCAGAATCGAATGCCAGGGTCAGCTGTCCGGACTTTCCAGCTGCATGTCGTCAGCAGGAACGCGCATGCGCGGTTCTTCCTTGCTCTTTTCCTTCTTCCGGCACCAGAGCAGAACCGCCGCTAGCGTCGCGCAAACCACGACGAAGCCAGCGCCGGCTCCGAGCGCGACGTAGAATGTTGGGAACCGCCTACAGTGCTCAGGTTTCTCGTCGTGTCCGGAAGGACAGTGTACGGTACCGTCACACCAGAGCTCCGGAGATATGCAGGCGCTCAGTTCTGGGCACTCGTAGAGGCAGTTGACGTTGCGCAGTGTGAGCCCCGACGAGGTCTTGAGGAAGGGTCGCGTCACCTCGAGCCAGCGCAGCCGGAACTGCGCGGCTTGGAAAGCGACCACCTCGATGACGACGCGGTCGGCGAGGGCATGGTGTTGTCGCTCGGACGTCTCGTTGTACCACGAGGCCGAGAAGATGTCGAAGTCCGTTGACGAGGACAGCGACGTCTCCTCGTGAATGCCGCCGGAGCAGACAACGGCCACAGGCTGCATGATGCCGTCGGCGTACACCACAAACCTGCGAGGGTGAACAGAAAAAGACAAAGTTTACTCTTTTTCGTTCGCCACTCCGCGGATCTCGGACCGTTATGCGTCCAACTCTAATACAAAATTGGGTAGATTACAGCCAGTAGATACAACTGGATGGCAAATTAGCTGAACTTCAAAAGAGGACATGTGAGAGAAAGAGTATATAAGAGGCAGTTCGTAGAAATTATTTGAAAATTACCTCGACACTAAGAGAGGACCAATGAGAGAAAAAACACACAGGGCCGGCTGGTACTTCACTCTAGACAGGAAATCACACCCTTTAGCGCCTTGATGTATACTTCCAAATTTTCAAGGATAAATATTAAATCAAATGCTGCGTAGATTTGGTTGAAAATAAATGGGTGCTGTGTTTGTTGGCTCTCTCCTGTGCATTAATTTTTTAAAGCGAAACTTTCTTACCGGGACCGGTGGCGTTCCGTTTAAAAAAACAATGTCTTGCCTCATAGACCAGTTCGTCAAACGAAAGGCTCTGATAAAATTTCTGGACACACGGCATGTTCGTGAAACTGGGCTTCCACTGTGGTACTGAAAAATTGCGATAGAGAAACGGTTCTAGATCAGACATGAAGATGGTGTACAGCAGAATACCGTTATCCCATAAACCACGTATAGATCGTTTTCGATCGTTCCTAGATGCGATTACTTAGTGTGCGGAAAATCGTTGCATGGGCTCGTTCTTAGTTTGCAATTTGAGTTTCTGAAGGTTTGACGATCTATTGGAAGCACTTTCAGGGAAGGTTGGATGCTCTTGTAGCTTCCGCGCTTCTCTCAAACTCTTTCAGAATGGTGGTGATAAATTTTTACTGTCCATAACTTGCATCACGCGAACATTTTTCTTCTAGATGTGCTAGCACATATTGTTCATTTTTACTGAAACTAAACCAGGCAAGCCAGTGTTTTATTGAAAAAAGCTGCTAAATTTTAATGCTTGCAGGAATGAGTAACAAGCTGCGTACAAACCTGTTTCCTGATTCAGGGCACCCGCGGGAGCCATCACGACCCTGGAACTTGAGGTACAGGTACTTCCGCGGTGCTGCCTCGATGAACCACCGGCATCGCAGTGGCAATTCTTGCTCAGCCACGCTTTGAGGGGCCATGAAAGTCAGCTCCCCTTGAGACCCATTTCGTAGTTCCGTGCTCGTGTCGCAGGATGTCGCTGGCCGAAACTCGTACGTGGCTTCGAAGCCGTAGTTATTGAAGTCCTCCAGAGACGACATTCCACTAATCGTGAACGTAAGCGTCACGTTGTTGCCCACTGACTCAATGAGGATGGGCTTGCGAGGCTGAGAGGTGACGTTGCAGAAGCATCCGATTGGTGTGTACGTGTCGCCCCAGTGATCCATGACGTGCAAGAGTGACAGGCGGCTAGACGGCCGACCGGTGACTCGGCAGTTGTACCGCTGGGTGACCTGGTCGTAGTAGTGTTCGCACCCCGACGTGGGTAGGTTTAGAGTGACTAGATAAAGTCGCAACTTCTCCGAGGACATGCCGGAGTAGTAGTACGAACAGGTAACGTTCTCGCGACCTCCGCGGCCATAAAGAAACACGTTCTTGGGAGACGACACCACGCCGAACTTGGAGCTACTGCTCTGGAAGTGTCTGTGACACGGTCCGTGCCGCGGTCCCATGTCAGCACCCTGTTGTTCGGTGTCTACGAACTCGTAACGGGCAGAAAATGAGCTTCTGCGAACGGGCAGCTCTACGGTCTTGTAGAAGTGCTGTTGGAGCAAAAGCTCGGGTCCACTGGACAAGTACGACTCGTCCGGGTGTCGGCATGGCCGCAGTGGTATGTACTGCGGGTACTCCGCGGCCCTGGCGCAGATTCGGGGTGAGTTCTTCTCGCAGAAGCGGTACGCCATTCCCCCGGAATCCGGGGCAGGGCTGGAGCTGATGACGTCACTCGAAGTGTTTCCAGCTGGCCGGGAAGAGGGAGACGGAACGTCCAAGACTTCGACGCTGGATACGTCGCACTTCTCCTCACTGGCCCAACGGTGTTTGTCCTCAACGAAGTACGACAAGAAGTAAATCCAAACGCGGTCGGTCGGAGATCTGCCGTAGAAGCGGAATCGACAACTCGTGTTGGGCGGAAGCGTGTGGGCTGGCGTGTGAATCAACCCCCTGCGCTCCGCCTTGCCATCGATGTGGAACTCGCATCGGCCTTGGCCCAGCTTGAATTCGTCAACGTCCACGAAACGGACCTTAACGTTGAGCTCCAGTCGCGAACTGTGCATCTGCTGAGCCGCCACACTTCGGAGCACGACAGTAACTTCTGGTCCACTGGAGACCACTTCCGGCAGCACTCCGGTACCGCAGAACTCACTCAGAAGCGGCGAGTTATCCGCGCTGGGCCCGTCATAAATTCGAACCATGTCACCCAAGCAATCGACGGTGAGCGCCCTCTGGGAGAAGGTCGTGGCAGCGCTCCTGCCCGTGTAAATAGCGATCTTGTACTCATTGTCCTGGTACAAAACAATTTGCGCCTGCTTGCCAGGCGGAGCCACCATCTGGCGCACTGTGAATGTGCAGGTGAAGTTGCGCAGGTAAAAGCCAGGGAAGTTAGGAGAGCGTATCTTGCATTGCTTCCGGTCGCAGTGCTCGAACACCCGGTCACAGTACGTTCCTGCGGTGGCAATACCGACGTCGTGAGGGCTTTCGGCTGTGCCATAGCGCGTGCGTGCAGGCCGCTTGGGGTGGAAGCGGAAGGTTAAATACAGGTTGAAGCTGTACGCGTGTAGAGAAGCACGGCTAGGTACGGCAACGACCAGCGTGACGTTGTTCCGGTCTGAGAAGAAAGTGGCACCGCCTCCCCCACTTCCACCTCCGCCACCACTACTTCCGCTTCCGGCACCAGTGGACGCCATGTCGCCGCAAAAGTGGCCGAACTCAGGCTCTCCGCCATTGCCGTCGTACAGGGAGGTTAGGTGTGGAGTGGCCGGTTCCCCGCGTACTGCTGACAGAATCTGGCTGAAACCTCGAGTCTGCGGGGTCCTTGTGATAGGTGCCGACGCTGCGGGCTCGATGACCTGAAGGTGGCCGTTAAAGCATGTCGCCGACTGGTTCCTGCACGTACACAGAAGGCGACGGGAACAAGCACCATTAAAAAAATTGAACATAAAACGGCACGGTGTGTAGTTATTTAGTCTCTTTCAATGTCTTGCCCACCGAGCTGTAGCTAACGACAGCCTGGATTAATTCGCCGCTAAGTTCGTGTAGAACCTAGCCTGACAACAAGCCAGCTGAACATTCGTTCTTGTAATTCTTTATTGAGTTTAGTGTTGTCGAGAGGAACACACTGCACTTGGTCCATAAGCTCCACAAAGCTGGTACTTGGCCGTAGTGCTGTGGGTGTGTTCGGATGAGGGAAAAAACAAGCTCTTGTGCGCGTGGCCACAGTGCCACAAAGGGTTTGCACTTTGTTATGAGTTTAACGTCAGCGATGAATTGCCTACTGCCAGTTTCGAGTGAAAGAAAGATGCTTGAAGTTCTGTAATTTCACACCATGATTTCCTCCTCTGCAATAAAACACCGGCTACACGCCCAGGTTCACAGCGGAGAGTACGCTTTGGCAACACAGCACACGATCGCCAGATTTCGCGCAGATTGTGTAGACTGCACAGCAAGCAACAAGGCAAGTTACTTTTCTTTATATTCTGGGTTTCGGTATTTGCCTGACATAAAATTTGCACCTATATTTTCCGAAGCCTTTTTATTGTTCATTGTTGCTTGAATCACTACTATCGACCTTGCAAAACATTTCTGTACCTGACCTTGTCCTCCCTCCCTAGCCATTTGATATCTGCGATTGCACATACTGCGCAAAAAGCAGCGACAAGCCAACAAATTTTTACGGGAATTAATTTCCAAGCCCTAGCCTTAGCGGACAAGAGGAGCCGGCCTAAGTGTACACAAAAGAGCTTTTCGAACTTATACTATATACATCATGAGCTAAATTGTACAATGTCTGGCGTTATTTTCCGGCAAGTTATTTTTAGTATGTAATGAACCAACTAGCCAGCAATCAAGTCCTACTAATTTTAGTTTCCCTTTGGAACAGGCTTTAGGTAGAGCTGCTGTTTTTTGCAGAATTTCACTTGGCTCATTTGGTGACTTCGCTCTTGACTACGCACTCACACGTTAGCTGGACCTAATTTCACTCGTTGCTAGCAGGCTTAACTAGTGTGAACCATGCGACCGACCGCCAAGAACAAATCGGGATAAAAAGTTCAAGAGGTGTACACACAAACTAGGAAAGCCTATTAGTGCCAAATCATTGGGACGTTTTTGCCATAGTTTGTTAGATGACCGAGGTTTGTCAATAAATCAAAATTCTAGGCTTCTTTAAATTGCCAGGCGATAGATTATTTGAGTAGTACTCTACAATGGAGCAACATGTATGGGGTCAAGGAATGAACTTCCACGCCGGTGCCACATATGATCAGTTTTTTCTTTTCTTTTTTGAAAGCAGCTGAAGCGGTTCTCGGTAAGCTCACCTGTCCATCTCGAGCGAGCCGACTTGAAAGTTGAGGAATGTGAGCTCCACAATGTCTCCGAATTCTCCGCCGGCGGCGATGAAGTACAGCGTGCAGATGAAAGGCAGGTTCCTCTGGAACGGCTCGGCAATACGGAGAGGGTTCTTGGTACCCACGTCGCCGAACAAGGTTCGGTTGCAGTCTGCGCGGGAAATTTAAAACGTTTGTAGCTGCACAAAAATACCTCCCGCCCGCACCCTGTCCTCATCCATCTCGGCCTTCTGTAAGTCATCCAGAATTCTCACAACACCTTAATTTCAACGTCAAATGGAAGACATTTGTTACCAAGCCCCTGTCAAGGTAATATTTCCAGCAGGGAGGGACGATTTGTAGCACGTTAGATGCTCTGTCGAGAAGGGACAAATAACTGATCGCAAAACTAATAACTTGGGTTGAACTAATTATGTCATTTATTGATACATAGATTTTCTCAAGAACCTGGAATGTAAAGCTTTTTGATACTGCCAATATGTATCTGGTTGCTATTTTGACTTCTAGGGTTGTGTATCAAAATGCGTGTGACCCTCTCTCTGAGTACCATTATAGGTAGCACTAAGCTCTGAGAAACGATATCATTCCTTCAAAAAAGAGGGGAATAGTTGTGGAAAGGTTAAATAATTCCGCGCCGTCAGCCTATCTCTATTAAGTGCGCAAACAAGTCTCCTATAAAGACTAACCATGGCGCTTTCTTCCGTGTTAAAAAATGTTGGAAATTTAGAGAATGGATGAATAGAGTCAGCGCCACGGCAGCCTTCCCTGAACAAAAAGGACTTAAGACAATCAAGACAGATAATTGTAGACAGAGCATAGGAAGGCAATCTCAGAACAAAGAAGCCCGCACATGCACAATTCCTGCAGCTTTCGATTTCAAGGTACAAATGTGACTTCTTCAAGTTTTACATAAAACATGTTTTAGAAAGCATCTTTCAAGTACCAACCCAAGTCTAGCCTCCGAGTTGGTGTCTTATTTTATATCGCTCCCTCGGCAGCAGCTGTATTAAATTAGGCTTTGTTTTTACGCAAGCGCTTTAAAATGTCTGGCACAAATATTAGGAGTGCACGAATCAATTCTGCATCGCTTAAAATATCTAGATAGTACCTTCTTGTTAATACTTCTTTTGCTTTTTTACACTTGTGAGAACAGCGTATTACAATCCAAACCCAAACAACGCAAGCCTTTTTACAACATAAAATAAAATCGGAAGAGAAATATTTTGGGCTTGACGTTTTTAAGACAAAAACGCTTAGTTGTGGCGGATGCCTAGACATCGCAGGAACACACCCCATTTCAGCGTGAGCGGAGGTTAAAACGGATTGACTCAATGACTGACAGAACTGGGCAGCTTATTGTACTTAAAAAATTCATTATTTAATGTAGAAAATGACTTTTGATCAGCAGCTTTATCCCGTTTTTGATGATCCCGTTCGACCACTATGCGCGATTCAATGGGTACGTTGCGCTGTGCTGAGATGTTTGGCAAGGTACATCCAGTATTCCACTCACTGATATAGCAAGACATTCCGAGGCGCCAGTCATCCCAAACACAGCAAAGTGGGCACAGATGATTGACACTGAAAAATAAATAAAGATACCCATGACAATGAGCGGTGCCTTACTCGAACACCCCAGTGGCTCGTCCGAGCCGTCGCCGCAGTCATCGGAGCCGTCGCAGTACTTCGACAGCCCCACACAGCGTCCGTTGTCGCAGGTCAGCTCGGAGAGACGACAGGGAACCGTTGTTGTCGGAACCCGCGTTGTGGTTGTGGTCGTCGCCACAGCTTCTTTCGTGGCCCATGTCGTTGTCGTCCCCGAGGCCTCGCGTATTCCCGTCAAAATAGCCACCAGCACCCAGGAGACCATGACGGGAGGCCGCCAGTCGACGGAGGCAAGCCATCCCATTCCTCCGGCTACGGCTGCGGCTAGGCTTCAGACTCGTCGTCGGTATCGTCCCCCTTTCTCCCGATAGTCGCTTTCTTTGGGAGTGTAGCCACCCTTTATGGTTCCGGAACCGGCATTTTAGGTCGTTCCTGCGTCAGCAAAAAACAGTAACATGGTTGGTTATAAGGGATTCCTTGAGATGATTTTTCAAAGAACATTAGGAATTGCACAGGAAGAAGGAGCAATAAAAGATAACCCGTACGTCGTACGAAATCGTAATCACACTAATTGAGAAGATTTCGGTTATGAGTAAGGACGAGCAAAATGTAGTGTGCCACCTGCACGGGTGAAAATGCGTAAAAAGGCGTATCAGTGTCCGCCCAAATACGCGACAAATCACAAGTGGTGGTGACTTTTCCTTGTTCACCTCAATTAGAGGGTGAAGAGGGCGTGAGATAGGGTCTAAGAATGAGGGTGGGCAAAGGAGGTGAGACAAGGGAGGGTTGTAGGGAGAAGGCGATCGAGTGACTTGCTTTCGCCACCGTAGACAGCTCCCACAACGAAAAAAGCTGACATCATCAAATCTACAGTCACCGGGGGTGACGTCAGGCGGAATATTTCTTTCTACCCCAGGCAGTCATTTCTTGTATTTTCGCTGTTCAACTTATTCGTTACCTCGCTTGTCTTTCATCGCTCGCGAATGATTCTCACTTTACTCATACGTCAGCAATCTCAACACCTTCATTTCTTGCTACAAACTTTGTAGCAGCGTATACGTACCCTTCTTGTTGGTATATGTGTAGCGCTTTAGTAGTAGGATAAAGATAAAGAAAGTAGTTGGGAAAAAAGACGGTGCACACAGAAAGAGACCACAAGAACAGCCACAGTGCAGGGCGGTCTTTGGGGTCTCTTTTTGTGTGCAGCGTCTTTTCTCACACTGCTTTTGTAGTTTTAGCCTTTTTGAACAATTAAGACCAGCTCTCCACATAAGTACTAAGCAAAACAGTCACTCGCTCTAAAACACGGGTATTTAGTGAGAAGAAAGGGACGAGCCGCGGAGACCCCTCCCAATGATGCCTTTAACGGAGCACATTTATGATGATGATACTGGGGTATGAGCGAAGGATATATACTTTTTTCACAACATCCTCCTCCCCGCAACAATGAATGAGTATGCTTAGTGGCTAGGAAATTTTTCAATCCGTGGAGAGGTAAATTCAGGATCCGAGGGAGCCAAAAGAGTGTGGCGTCCACCTCCATCAATGGTAAGAATGCCTTGTCTTTTGTGGACTTGGGAACCAACCTACTGCAGCCCCTAGATGCAGTCTTTTGAGAAGAGCTAGTTGAACTCTTTTTGCTTGTCCGGGTTTCAGGTGTTTCTTTCTGAACACACAAGTCATCATTTTTTCTTGTAGCGGCCGGATCCCCGTGGGCCGTATTTAGGTGGCGGTTCTGCCCAAAGAACACGGTTCGGTTTCTCCTACTCGGTGCTGTTCCCCAGATGGGCTTTGATGTTAAAGTTACAGTGCCATAAAAGCACACACAAAGACAAGTAACGGGGCATACGCAGCGCTGGTCTTTACTTACTTCTTCCTTGTGCGTGTTTTTATTGCGCTGTAACTTTAACATGTGGAAGCAACTAGCACAGACGTCGACCATACTATGTTATAAGCTTTGAGTTGGGCTTTACTGTTCGTTAGACGGTCCCTGGTTCGTTCTGGGTTTTTGGCACCAAAATACGTGGAGAATGGCACGTGCGATAAGTGGAGAAGGACATCTACTTATTTCACAACATACAGCATAACTCTTTTCTTTCGCAGTGTGTACGGTTTCGGCCCTGTGCACCGAATATTGGTTTTTTTATTTTTTCCATAGTGAGATGTCTACATGGTTTTAAATCAGGTCTTGCTCGTTTATTTTAATTTTTGCTGTGTTCTCCTCCACAACGGCGTCGGCCTGCTTCCGAGCGTGTTGATAAGCGATTGATTGATTGATAATCACTTTTTAGTGTAATTGTTCCCTATTCAGGATCGACATAATATTTTGTGTCGCACTATGTCCCTTGCGCGACTTGTGGGACAAGCGGTAATAGCATCGGCAGTGGGTGAATGCGTCCGCTTGCCGTCCTTTGGCGTAATCGCAGTCACAGCAAGATTTCTTGGTGCAGTCGCTGTTTGGCAGGTTTTGTTTAACCTTATTTTTGTTTTCGAGTTGTTTCTTTCCATTTCCTCCTTTCTTTTTAGGAGCCATGGGTGTATGTATATGCCCGCGGATCCGCAATAAAATAATTTGCTGAAGGTATTGCTTGTCCTGTCTTTGCCTCGACCTTTGTCGTTTTTGCGCTTTGTATACCTCGTGAAAGCTATTAACCAACACGTACGAACCTCTGGCGCTCGGAACACTTCGACATGCTACCTCAAATACCAATCTATACAGTGCCTATATGTATCTAGTGCAAACCACAACGACCGTACAGCATTTATTTACTTTCTCACGATATTTTTCCCCTGCTCTGCAGCGCTCGGTAAATCACAATTCTAATTAGCATCGTTGCAGATTGCGATGCAGTGCATTCTATGCAGCTTACATAAAACATGCGCTTCTGTAAGTTCGAACATGTATACATGTGAGGTTACATTTGTTACAGCCGTAAGCGGAGTATATTGCGGCGTTCGGCATAGCCTGCGTGCTGTGTTCTTTCTTAATAAGATCTGCACGCCTGTATGCGCGCTGGTGACACGTACTTGTGCGCTGGCTTTATAAGCAGGCTACAATATCTTTGCGTTCTTCTTGTTTACTTATTCGTTGTTTGACCCCAGTCCCTGCAGCGAATGAAGCAGTAAGCCACTGCTGCGGAGTCGTCCTGCTTCCGTCACTTCCAATTCCAACAACCTTCTTTTTAAAGTGATACCGGTGACATTTATGATAAGCAGAAACCCAATCATGTTTAGCGGCTTCTAATTTCTGTGTCTGAAAAAAAAAACCGAATGGGGTCATTGTCTGTTGCTGTGTTTTCTCATATGTTCGCGAATGAATGATTTAGCTGATTGACACTGAGTGCTGTATAATCCTGTATGACAGCCTCCCAGTCCCGGAAATTTTTCTACATCTATTACTATCTATTTCTCGGCAAAGACGGAAACTTTTCTGTGGCTTATTGAACTAGCAACTGGAACTTGGCACATAAGCATTTGTTAGTTTTTTTTTAGTTGGGCATTGCTGCTGTAATACGGAGTTTAGAGGGGTTCGCCCCTTCCAGGGGACAAATTTTGGAGATAAGAATGTAGTGGTTACTCTATATCAATGTGTACTGACCATTTCACCACAAAACATTCCGGAGCTCTATGAGTACTGCATTTTCTGCACACGCAAGGTTATTTTGACTTTTAGCAGACATGACGCTCGTTCCGAACTTTGTATGGCGGGAACGTTCCAGATAAACTGTTTAAAGCAACCTCCAATAGAAAAATGGCGTACAAATGCCGTAGAAACACCGGGGGTGTTTCTATGGTCGAAACACAGCCGGCGTTTCTACGGCAATGTTCCCAAAATACGGTTCAAAGCTATAGCAAAAAAAAAAATGTGCGATGCAAATGCACGTGCAAACATTCTTGTGTCTTCTTGGAATAATATACTGCAGGTTTTCCCGTATAATTTACTTTGCAGTAATATCTAGGGATCTTTCAACAGTAGTTGAAACTAGTTATAGGGCCACTTCCATTTCAGACGTAATTATGTTTGAATATTTTGCGCTCACAAGTCATTTCGCTGAATCCTGGCACCAGCTTCTGCAATACTACACTTGGAGGGCACCAACCACACCTTAAACTTGGGCGCCTAATAAAGGGTTTTAACGAATTTCGTCACAAATGATACCGACATATTATGTTCACAAAATATTTCTCTCCGTTTTTCATTGCCTGTTACAACAAAACTGCCTACACCAATTCTGATGCTACTTAAGCGGTACTAAAAACTTTGCTCCTCGAAACCCTTACATCCAACGAAGCCGAAACCCATCTGCCTTGATGTAGATGCGGAAGTTTTTGTCCGCCCGATAAATGAGTACCACACATCCCCTCTACGACATTGTTAAGTGAAAGAGTGACACGGCAAGAAACACAAAGTACCAACAAAACAGGACCTAGATTGACCGTTTTGGGCCAGGCAGGCGCCACGCGAAGCCACCGTACGCACACTCCCTCTCTCAATCTCCAGCGGCAGTGCCATCGCGGCGAGTACTTTTTAGTCGTTCTGCTAGCGTCGCTAATGGCGGCGGCCATTCCGGCGAGAGAGATCGCAAATGGCCGTCATTAGGGCTGGGTTATTCCGGTCTCCTCCTCGTTCTTACTCGTGGCCTTAACTAGCTCCGGTCCTTGTTCACGGATGCACTTTAGCAGAGACAGCGGGGCATGCTTCGGGGTGCCCGTTACATCGCCAGCCAGAAGGGACCAGAAGGGAAGGATGGAAGGAGGACTAAGCTCATACTTCAGCGTCTTCCATCGCAAAAGACGACATGGCCGGCCGCTTCTCAGCCATTTCCACCCTGAAATTTAGGAAGCCTAATTTTACCACCATGCTAAAAAAATGCCATCGTGTTTCTTTACACGGCCACAACGGGTGACATGACCCTCAAGTATTGTATGAATGCGTTTGAACTGACAAAAGCTTAAAGATCCAGTCTCCTACTTCCAGGACAAACGATGCTTTGGTGCGAGTGTCTTACAGCACAAGTAATATAATCCTGTAGAAGGAATTGGTACGCAGCGGGGAGTTACTTTAACGGAACGAATATAGTTACAGTACTGCTTTTTTTTAAGGTTTGATACAGGTTAAAAAGCTCTTCGCGAGAGACAAAACATTAACGATAATATACAGATTGCATCAAAAAACTAGGTAAACAAAAACATCGATCCTATTAAAATGAAAGCTACCTTTGTAACCCGATATTGCGGTAATACGCATTGACAATTTTTTTGTAAAAGAAGACGTCAAGTGCGAAGCGTAATTTACAGGTCACTCAAATACTTTAACTGGAAGTCAGAGAAAATATCGATGCCTAAATACGTATAGGCAAACTAATGTACACTGAATATATAACATTGGTTCTTAGGCTACGGGGAAAAAATGTCCGCCGACCTTTTTTCTTGGCAGAACAATCAGTTTTTCTACCGTAGGCGTTGTGCTTCCTCTTATTTACGGAATGCAGTTTTGCTAACTGGAGACCAGCCTCACACGAATAAACGCACGACACGCGCTCACATACAAGCCCAAAATCACAGGCTCGCTCGCTCACTCACTCACTCACCGTCTCATTCAATCACAGCCACCCTCACCCACTCACTCCGACCTACTCATTCGCTCCCTCCCTCCCTCACTCACACATTCACTCACTAACTCACTCACTTACCTTCTCGCTCAATCACTCACATTCGCTCCCACTCAACCACTCACTCTGACTTACTAAATCGCTCCCTCCCTCCCCCTCCCTTCCACTCACTCACTCACCTCACTCACTCACTCACTCACTTCCTATCATTCACTCTCTCCTCCTCCACTCGCTCACTCACCCACTCACTCACTCACTCTCACTCACTCACCCACTCACTCTGAGTTACAAAGCAACTCCCTCACTCCCTCCCTCACTCACTCACCCCATCACTCAATCAGTCACTCACTCGCTCGTTCACTCACTCGCTGTCTCATTCATTCCCAGTCACACTCAATCACCCACACACTACGACCTACTCACTCCCTCTCTTCCTCCCTCCCTTACTCACTCACTCACTCACTCACTCACTCACTCACTCACTCACTCACTCACTCACTCACTCACTCACTCACTCACTCACTCACTCACTCACTCACTCACTCACTTAATCAGTCAGGGCTTCAGCAACAAGGGCGTTTAAGACAGAAACATTCTCGGTGTACACCTACTTAAAAGACGGAGGTACATTGGCTGAAAAATAGCGCCAGACTTCCTGCTCGCTATTTTAAGTGTTTTTCGCAAGGATCCTGAATTGTCGAATATAAGCAGTTGAAGAAAAAAAAGCGTTAGCGTAAGCCGACTCAGAAAAATATTCCGCCCTACTGCAACCGCGTTGAGCTAAGAGCGCTCTGGGCCGTTGGTAAGCAAGATTGAAGACATAAAATACATCACCGGAAAGTGCGTTTCTTGCTGTTTATAAGTGAAAAGTGCTCTTGCTCGATCCACGTTTTTTTTTTTTCATCCGCGTGAATAAGCCTACACCGTAAAATACTTTACTTCAAGGTTCTAGAAGAACCAATGTTTTTGTTTTTCAATTTTTCTATTTCATTCACTTGCAGTGTTGGAACGCTGGAACTCCGTAATCGCGCTGAGGGAAGTTTGTAGCTTTTTTGTTTGCCCGAATAAGCTTACATCGATTGAAATTTTGCCTTGATGTATTTGTGTACAAATTTCGTCCGCTCGGTTGTGGACTAGGAGATTTCTAGCAACTTTTAGATAAAGAGTAAACCTGCTTACTACATTCGAACTTGACCATTTCGAAGATGTGAAATTAAGCTTTGAGAAACACCACAGAACTCTACCACGGTGAGGCCAAAAAAATGCTTGAGTAGCCCAATGCATGCCCGGGATACGATGGTTTGCATAAGAAGTCAGGCCTTATCCATACATAGGGAATATCGAAAGTACCGCTGCGCAAATCACTCACTTTTTTAGCGTCCTGTACGTCGTTTTCGTGTTGGTGGGCGCGCGCATTTGTGTGCGTGTGCGTGTTAGAGTATGCGTGCGTGATGTATTTATTTTAAAATATCCTTGGTTGCATCTCTGTAATGGTTGCCTGGCGCACTGTTGGCTTTTTTTTTAGTAATGAAATTCCCCCGAACGAGTATCTGCACTGAATTAAACCAATTTAAAGCAAGGTCTCCTAATACAAAATAAATTTGTCTACTGGAACTAATACTGATCTTAGCATTTTTATGCACAGTACCTTACCTAGAAATGTTGGAGACTGTAAGCCATGATATTTTTCAGCATAGAATTGGCAAAAACTTTGCCAATTACCCCGATAGCCAGCTTGTACGAAACATAAAGCTAGAAATAATTAATTCTCTTGAAACCAGAAAAGGAAGTATTAATTTTTTCATAAGAAGATGCAAACAATGCCACCTTTTTCTGGGAATTAGTTTTAAAGATATTATACACGTGAAAGTACATTGGAAGAAAATATTGCCTGGAAGAACTTTCGAAGTAATGCACCGGTGAATGTATTTTAAACGCATTTATAGCGAACAAGTAAAAAATTAACCCTAATTTGTAATCACTATAGGACTCTAAAATTTTAGTCTGTTACACTTCTACTTCAAGTAGCCTATATCATAGCATTCGTCTGTGTGCATTGCTCTGCATCAATAGTGTTTCTCATAAGATTATACAGTCAGATATGTTTTGACTCGTATGGTGGTATACGCAGATGGGATATTCTAGCGTGTTGTTTTGAGAAATGGCTTTACGCCCGTAAAAGCATACATTTATATCTTCATACAAACTTCAGTCATTTAAAACAAGCTGAAAAATATTAGCAGTGTCTTAGGTCGGCTATTCCAGGATATAAGTAGCGTGAGCAAAGTTTCAGCTGGTTATTCACAGCTTTCCTGGTTGTCTAAGCTTAGCTTGATTATCATGCTTACTGCTGCTTCAATGACACACACACGATATACGCAAGCGGCTCCAGCGCAGCGTCACCAATCGCACCAGAGCTAAGCTGGTTCCACAGGCGCACGCCGGTGTTGCTACGACGCACGAGCCATCGGTACCACACCCGGCCACCCCTCGCATGATCATCAAATAGACCGGGACGCCACGTGCCGAACGAAGGTCGGCGAAAACGCTTGGCGCGTGGGGTGTGTGGGAGACGCCGGGCAGCGAGCAACGTTGTGTGCGCCGTGAGATCGTCGCTGTCCCTCGCGCATGTGTAGCACGGCTCTCCGAGAGCCACGCGAACCTGCTCAACCTCGGCCAGTGTAGCCTTACGCTACAAAACTAAAATACCCTTCCTCTTGAGTCTTTTACGCCGAATAAAACATAGCGAATGGGTAAGGCGACTTAAGATTTCTTTTTTGCTTAGTTTGTGCTTTTTCCTCTTTGTTACGAATTTCCAGCACAGCTTTCCCGAACATGCTTCCTCCATTCTGACGTTTTGAGTTTCTGGAACGGCGTAGTTGGCCACATCGCCATCTCTGTCGAGGAAAACATCCATTTGTCTTCGGTTCGCGCGGAGAATTCGATAACCGAGACTTCAAAAGCGGGGAAGGGGCGCGGCGAGAACGGAGGAAAAGTTTCGGGCGTAATTTTGCTTTTATCATTTATTCAACGCCTTCAACCACTTACTCGGCCCCGTCTTCGTCTACAAGCTTGGCGTTCTTTCTTGGCTTCAGGCGTCTTAATGAAGGCTATCGCTTTCGCCATCGGAGACACCGCTTCGTGATTTTGCCCTAACTTTTGAAACCTCCTTCGCGTTTTCGCTCAAGCTCGAGTGGCTCCACAGTCGCTTACGTTGCGAAATTCTGAAATGAGAGCCGCTTTGCGGGAGAAAAAACGAAAAAAGAACCAAGAGAGAAAGCTCTAGCGGAAGCGCCATGGTTAGGCGGCAAACACGGTTGTAGAACAGCACTTCGCAGGAAAGTACCTTTTTGGTACGTTTACCTAACTTTTCCTCCGACACCGTATGTTACAGCGCGTTTTATATTACTTTCGCTGTTCAACAACATGTCGGCAAGCTTTGAAATAAAAAGCCAGGCGTTAGTTTTGAGAATAGAGCCTGTAAAACTGTCTGGCTGTGTTTTTTTTAAGGAGCGCCACATTCGGCTGGCGCCTCACTAACCGCGGTTACGAGTATCAGTTTAACCGCGCAAATCTCTTGCTAACAAACAAGCCAATCGAATTAAAAGCGGTTCCTGAAGAAGACGCTTTTTCGCAAGTAATTAAACTTTATCTAAGGAAGTGTGGCAGTCGCATGTGGACGCAATTGTTGAAACGAAACAAGACAGGGTTTAAACAACTTTGTAGAGATAGTGTCACTGCTCGCAATTCCGTTATAATCTAGAACTGCTTAATGTTCTAAGAACTGCTTACTCTCCTAAGTACGAAAACAAAGTATATAATCAGGAACTTCAGCGAGAAGAACCTGGTCAACGTAATTTTAAGGTAGTATGATCGTAACTGGCTATGGTGCTAGTTTGAATCAAAGTTTTACCGTGCCTTTCAGTCCCGTAGACAGCACCAACTAACGAATGCTACTCAATCAGTGGTAAACCTCAGGGCTACGCCTGTCGACTTCCTTTTTAGAAACACCGTGGCGTCTTGATCATCTGGAGCAGCGCAGACACCCCTTTGTCGCTCACTCCATTCTATGTCTTTTTTTAAGTCACACCTACCACTGTAATGGCTATCTTTGCACACTCTTCTGTGGATCCTTTTGTTCATGCAGCGATGCATGTTTCGTTAACACTACAAATTCTAAGACTGTGCGTTTAACTTTCCTCTTATCGAAAATTCGGCCCGAAAAGCCCAAAGCGTGCCGCTACCATAAATTTTGTTAAACTTGTGGCCGATTCATGATGGACGTCAGTGCATGAAGTTTCTTAAAAGCACTTGTCCTGGGTGTTTACACAGCTTACCAACTCCTCAGTGAGCTGAATTTTCAGCTTGCTATCTAACAAGCTCTTTTGGCCATTTTATTCCTGCACTTCCCGAAGGTATAGCCCACTTTTTCTTTTTCTTCTTGGAACGCTACCCTTACCAAGCTTGAATTCACGGATTCGAAGAAAATATTGCTTGGTTTTGGCTTAGGTGCTCACGCAGCATATTTCTACATTTTCCGGTCACTCTTGCAATTAGCAAGAAGTGCCTCGATTTTCTCAAATTTTCTTTTCAGTTAGCGAGCTTTCTTTCGTTGTTTCTTATTCGACGGCTCGCTCAACTATGACGACGCGTTAGGTTACAATGCATCGCATCATTTTATGCCGCCATCTCGACTTGTGCACTTCCGGCATCACTTAAAAGCCTCGGAGAGGATTAGAATCATAAAAAGAACAAAGTACCCAAACCACCGCTATTTCAATTCAGCATCAACCTCCTCGCAGCCGGCAGGAAAACACAGCGCAGCATCTTCCACTTCCCCAGTTTAAACTTGTAAACATAGCATCCTTAAACTTGTGCTGCATCCCTTAACGATCTCGTTAACACCATCGCTTCGAGGGACGCAGCGTATCCGATTCAACGCTCCCTGGCTCCCTTAGGACAACGTCGTCTCGGGTTGCCTGATTAATTCCGCAGTCGTCATCCCCAGGCGGGCACGGAGGAGCTCGTTAGGAAGACGGGAATCTTCCAGGCAAGACCCTCCGGCGAGCTCTTCGCCGACATCCATGCTGATGGCGGAACCGCTTGACCTTTCACACCCAACATCGTTTCTTTCAGCGAGAAGTTTTCTCCAAGGTGCTTCAAAGAAGCTCGCTCTTGGGTTCCGGCAGTGAAAGCAATCTCCCACGCGTACACGGCCGGCGGAACCCAGGAGCTGAGCGGTTAAGGATTTCAGAGCTGCGGGTGTCGTTTTTAAAAGATGTACGGATTTTTTTCCTCGTGTTTGTTTTTTCTTTTTTGAAAGCGTTTTCGCTGCACACGCTGTGAAGGCGCTAATGAGGCGCCTAAAGCTAATGGGTGTGCTTTTACGAAGCTTGACTCATGTCTGCTCCCTCCTTATCATGTCGGCGTTGTACAAGAGAAGCTTAAACTGTTAACTATGCCGAAGGTGACACCTTAGCCGTTTTAAAAATTATTCTGAATGGTTTTCAACGGTTGACCTTAGAGCTGATATTGTACGATTTGATAAACTATATAAACGACATAAATATTGGGCTTCTAAACTTTTTGGACCTCATTCGTAAAAAAAATTTCACTGGTAATATTGGCCAACGAATCGTCGAAAGTTATCACGTTCTACTTATTCTTCTGCACTTGGTAGCGCTTCGCACAACACGCTCAAGACAGAAATATAGTGAACTCCTGTTATTACGAAGTCCACGGAAACCGCAAAGCACTTTAACATAAGAACTTTCAAAGAAACAAAGACACAATAACAGCCTGGTTATTAGTCCGTAACACGCCCCCCTTCGCGATTTCATTCAGAATGTCGCCTTTCGTCGCCAAGTAGGGCGTACGACATGGGTTGCCATGATAGCTGAGAGTTCTCTTTATTATCCGAGCCTGAAGCGTCCACCACAAAAACTGCCCACACAGCGCTGTGCGCAACAAAGGAGACCAGGGACCTCAAAACAGAGAAAGATGCGTACGATAGCGTGAGTCTTAACTTAACTTGAGGATCGCACAGTAAGCAACTTTGCGATCCCCAATTGCGATGGCGCCGGTATCACAGAATACGGCGGCGTTTTCGCGCTAGAAAGTTGTGGATTTTGTATCGAAGCGACGGTTATCCCTGTATTCTTTAGTTCAAATAACTTCCAATAACCGACATAACGGCCTTTAACTTCATATTATCGGGGAATTTCTGCTATTGGATTGCAATTAAACTTGCCGGGACCATCGCATACCTTCTAATTAACTGAAAATTCGACTTACGCGACTTCTTATTATCCAGATTCGTGGGTATTGGTTTATTAGAACCGAACAAAGTGACATGTAAGGGAATTCTTTTGCCCACTTCTGGCTTTGTATGTCGAAAATTGTGTTGATTTTGCTTAAAGAGATTCTTTTTGGTGGCGTCTGAAATGGGTTTTCCGAGAATGTGTTCAGATGTTTTATTTTATATCAGTGGAATTCTTTTATTCCGAAAAGGGAGGGGATCTTACCTCCCGTTATACTTTCCTGCAAAACCCCACAATTGTCTCACCTGGATCTAGAAAGGGTGTCATTTTATGCCAATCAACCTAGGTTGTTTTATTTCGATTAGACGATCAATTTTTTCTATATGGAATGTCATCACACTTGTTTCCGTAATAAAAATACCGCGAAACGTTGTTTTAAATGAGCACCATTGCACTTACAGTAGTGGTTCGCTTCATCCTCAAAAGTCTTGTGGCCTTACCACCAGTCTATCTAACGAAAGGTGAAAGATGTCGGGATGTTGATACAAGGTCGTAAAAATAGATGCTGAGCCAATACTTGCTTCCGTGAGAACAAAACACCACGATGACATCAGGGCAGGTATGTGAGATTCTCGGTCGTCTTGCTTTTGGCTCGTTATCAGATTGCCGCGACGCCTTAAACCACACATCGTTCAGTTAGCGATGCACATTGGAACTAACTGTCCACCCAGAATCCTTCGTTACAACTCATCATGTCGCTAGAACATTCCGTCACTTCATGTCCGGCGACAAGGCCTTACTGTAACCAGGAAACACACGCACAAAAAGTAAGTAAGAAAAAAATGTAGATAGATTGCAGAATGGTCCGGTCCCTTACAATAAGACTGATAGCATGTCAGTTTCCTCAGTTCCCAGTGGGCCCTTTGATAGTGGGATCCACAACGGTGCCTGCTCTGGCAACTCGGAATCTACAAAACGTTGGGCGAATGCATTTGCCAAGCCCTAAATTTTCCAAAAGTCATTAGGTTTCTTCGAGCGTATCCTTTGCATCACGCAGCGCCCATGATGAAGCAGGATTAGCATCAACGCCTAAATGGTAGAAAGCCTCGCCATTGTTTCAACGCCGATAGAAATCTCCCTTTGACAGGGCCATTTTCACTCCCCCCACTGAAAAACGGCTCGGCCTCGCGTCAGCAGCGGCTTCGACTTCAACGGCGTTTAACGCTCCGATTGGCTGCTTCCGAAGGCGCGCCGACGCGTTCGGAAACGCTTCGCCTCACAGCTCGGCCCGGCCCGCTACAGGCGTTTCCACCACGCCACACACGCGTCCTACGGCGAAGCCTTTGTTCTGACAGACACCCGGGCAGGCATTATCGACGTCAAAGCCGGAGCTCGCGCTCTCCTACATCCCCGGCAAAGCTTTAATCTGGGTTATCGGCGCCCCGCGCCGTCCTCGGAACCCGCCCTCTGGCTTCCGTATCGTTTGCCTCGGGGTTCCCTGGCGGGGTGAGGAAATGCGGCTCGATAAGCGCGTCGTCTACTAGATGCGCTATCCTACACGCCCGAGCCTCTTACCACTAACACAACACCTACCCAATAAGAAGGCCTCATTTTTTGACTGTCCAAAAGCTTATCTTACCAGCCACATGGGTTTTGGGATTTCCGTCCGATTTCATTCTCGGTGAGCTTATCTTTTCTGAAATGTTCTTCTCCATCTTGGACGCTAAGCCGTCCTTCAGCGGTCAATCAATACGAAAGCTTCCTTTTCATCTAGTCAGCTGGCTTGAACGTCGAAACTAATCCCCGATGCTACAACGCTACTGACGCCCGTACCGCCAACGGTGCCGTCATCGTGGTTCTATCCCGCCCCCTTTCGTGACGCTCAAAAGAATGAATAAAAAGAGAAGAGACTCGTTTCGTCGTTCCAACAGCCCTGCATCGACGATGGTGGCGTGAGGGTATCTGCTTCACGGGTTCTGATCCAGCACTACGGCCTCTAATGTGTGCGGCTGCTTATAGTGCCAGTTTCTTCCTCGCCGCCCGCGCGAGCGTCTCGTTCCCGTCTCCGCGCTCCCTTCCTCTCTACAGCCCTTCTGCAATCCGGGCCCTGGCATCATCCTCGGCGCTGTCGGCGCCTGCACCGTTTTTGCAAATTGATTTAGGCCTCGGCGATACGGAAGCTGGGTCGACCCTGGGAGAAGGGACGTTGGGATGCGGAGGAGAGCACTGAGAGAGCGAAGGAAGATGAAGAGCCTGGAAAGGGATGCGGGAAGCGGAGGAGGAAATAATTCTAATGCGAGTCGCTCCTTCCAAGTCTAATTAAATGCGGCAACGATGGAAGCTGCATCGGGAACCGGGGTGGAACGAGCGATGCCAGAAGAGAAAGCTGGTGGGAGAGGGATGGAGAGGGATGTAGGAGAGGGAGGTGCAAACCCACGTGACTCTGAGCTCTCCTTCTCCCCTCTCCATACCCACTTGTCCTTCAACCTTCTCTCGTATGGTGTTGTATTTCTTCTTTAAAGATTAAAGCGGCTGTGTCCGCTTGACCTGTTTTCCTACGCCTTCGGTTCTTTGTGATGCTGTCAAAACGTGGAAGGCTCCCCCCTACTTCCCGTCCGGGAGTTATGGCCTTCGCTTTGATCGGCGTGTTTGATCACCGCGCCTCTGCAGCCCTCCTTCGGCACGCTCCTCGAAAAAAGATTAGTGCGCACTTCGTCATGATTTTTTTGGTTGAGAAGTTTTATTGCCCCTTAAATCGACCGTGGGCTGACCGTGTTTGCGCTTTTTAAACAAACGACGGTGAGAGTGTTTTATCCCGTGCCGGACCTCCATTAACTCAAGTCGCGAAGAGGTAGGTAATAACCTGGGAAGGTTGGATGAAACCATTACGAGCGTAGTCTGTGGTGAATATGAATGCAGGGAGCAAAATGTTCTCGGCTCTGTTCAGCATCCTTCGAATTCCCAGTAGCCATGTTTTGACGATGTAGTTTATTCAACTTTATTAACTGCAAAAGCGGCATGCAAGGTTTGCCAGCAGAGCTTTGGATATAATTGGTTTTACTTTCCCCGATTGCCATTAGTATAGGCCAGGAGACGCCTTACCAGCGACTGTGTTTATTTTGCATGTAGGGATTGAGGAAGCGCGTGAACCGATTGTGCCATGAAGGCCGCGAATAGCCATTTTCTTGGTGCCCTTTTTGGGCACACATTTACTGGTTTCTTTCAGTATTTTGGCATATTTTCACTAATTTTGTTAGCGTAAAACGACAAAAAGCAGCACGTCTGAAAATAATGGAAAGCTACTTTCGTCCTATGAAGGCTGCGCATGTAAGTGGTGCCGTAAACAAAAAGAGAGAGCCTGGACCAATACAGGTAAATAAATACACCTTTCATCGGTTTAATAGTTTATAATCTAAATGTTTCGTTTAGTTAAAAACACCGATGAAATGGAAACATTGAAAAATAGGGACTAGAAGAGGCAGACGTGAAAATTTGGAGGACATATGCAAGGGATGTACGGGCGTGACCCTTGTTTATAGGAGCTGTACGCTCGCTGTGAGTAGATGAGGTTACTTCTTATATATCTCATTTAATTTGAGTCTTTCCAAAATAACATTTATATACAGAATTTGCCTATCAAGGCACTTTGTAAAGCTAACTGGGCTAGGAGTAGCAAGACTTTCGCAAGCTCGACGCATAGCCGTGGACGCTCTGCGGCAACCACCTGTTCCATGAAGGCCTATCAAAATAATTGACTGGCGCCGGCAATACGAAGGCTACCACTGCCCGATTCCCCCATCTTTAAATTTTAGATCAGCTGGTCTAAACACGTTGCCTATCTCCGTGTGATGGCTATGTTCGGATTGGCTTCCTGTCTATAGCCCCGTGTCCTCCGGTACTAGCTTGATAGACTTTCCTGTGAAGCCCTGCTCCCTTCATGCGTGCGTGCCGAGGCGACGAAATCATCCTTATTTTACCTAGTTTGCGTCGGCGTGGTCGTAGTGACTTTTCACTGCATCCGTGTGATGGCTGCTGTTGTTGGGTGCAGGACGCCTTCATGAAGGATGCTGCGCTCACCTACGAGGATATGCGCCACCAATGACAGGCGACGCCACCTAGATAAGGTCACAAACCCCTGATTTGGGCTTGGCGTTGATCTTCTCGTTTAAATATTGGGAAGTTTGACCATACAGCGTATATGTTTTTTGTTCTTTTTTTACTTGGAAATAGAGGAAAGCCGTAGGGTTCAAGCCAACAAAGTAGAGCGGAATCTTCTTTTTATAGCAAAGGTGTTTCGAAGAGGCAAGCGTAATTATCACGCTTATATCGTTCAAACAACGCACCCGGTATTATTACAGTCATGGACAAACGAAACTCGAACACGAAAATACGAACGAGAAAACACCAATAGCACGATTTCTTTTCGTGGAAGTGAAATTGTCCTGTGGCTTTATTACAGTAACAAAGACTGAAAATGTGTCTTCCCAAATATATCACTGCGCGACCGTTCTTTTATCTCCACTATCCATATTCTTCAATTTTGTGTGTGCTGGTTCACATTTTCGTGTTCCCATGGCATTTTTCGATGACTTTACGTGGTGAAGACCTGAAGCCACGGAGTTGGGAAAATAGACGAATGTCATTGTAGTCCTTTTCGCTTTCCCATGGACAAAAAACCAATTGTCTGCTACTTCTATTAACATCTATAGCTCGTTTTGTTGACGTTGTTTCTACTGGCTTTAAATACACGAGGCGGGAGAATAAAAATTGCCGTAGGTATACCGAAAATTATACCCAACCAAGAGCAGTCTTTTCTTTTTATATACATAATTAAGGCGGACGTTTCCTTTTGGAGTCTTGTAAAACGCAGTTTGAAGACGAAGGACGAAGAAAGAAGTTTTGTACTATGAATTGTTTTATGTCCTAAAAGCAGATTTACGCTTGTTGAGATTAATCTTTACGGTGATTTAGCCTGGATCATTGAACGTTGTGCACTTATGATGAACAGTAACTATAACAAGCTAAAATCATATGAAAAACACCTCACTTGATTTCTGATAACATTTAGGTCGTTTTAGCTCCGAATTGTGGTCTGTACTTTCCACGACCCGCATTGCTTCCGCGCAAGCACCTTCCAATACTGACAATATGTTCCACGTACCTCGCAAATGGAGTCGTCAGAATCGAACCCGAGTTAACACTCATCGCGCTAGCCAAACAAGTAACTCTCAAAAGCGAAGTTCCCGCGCGACGTTGGCGCAGAGATCAGTCGTTCCGACCATCATACTTTCCGCGCCATTCCTTTCCAACCGAGAACATACAACGAACGTCACAGCATGCGGTCATCAGCGCGCACCCATTTCGCTTTTACTCTGTACGTTCCCTTGGGTCGTCGCCAAAGCAGAAAAGACAATGTCTCGCCCTCTGTGTCCCTCTCCTCCAAAAAGCAGACGAGAAATAAGGAAGCCTTTTTTTACCCTCTCTTTTCATGCTTGTGTAGTGGAGGGCATCAATAGACGTCGTTAGCGTGGACGTTGGAGAGGTCTAGGGCGAGGACGCATTAACCAAACGACGACCAAAGCAGACAAGTGTGGATGGGTCCTTGAAAGTACGACCCTTATCAAGCACATTTCCCCCCTTTTCCTCCGTGTTTCTCCTGTTTTGACCGAATGCCTTCTTCCTAGTGCACTAATGGTAATTAAAGAGTTCACAATAAAACCGGCCGGAAGTTGACGTGGCTGCTCTGATGTGCAGCAGGACATTCGACCCCCTCCCCCCTCTCTCTTAACTGGGTTTAGTTTCTGGGTGAGCGTAATTAAATACCGCCGCTTACTGCGGCGGCGCTTTTTCTATCCTTTCCGATTCTTCTTTTTTCACTGTTATTTTATGCCGACAAACCACCGGCCATCATTCTTGCTCCGGGATGCATTGCTGACGTTGCTTTTGTAGCTTTCTGTAGACGATGACAAACTGTTAACATTAAAGAAAAACAGAAAAACAAGATTCCAGAACGACAGGGACCCTGGTTAGAATTCCCGGGATGGAGTGCTTTTGCGGATTGTGTTTCTTCTTGTTCGTTTTGGTAGTTTCCCAAGTAACCTAGTTTGAGGGGAGTAGCAGACACGACTTTGGCAGATTGTCGCTTGTACAGCGCGTTTCATGCGCTGCTAGAATTGCACTGGCCGTTTCAATAACGCTGAGGGCAGACATTCACCGGGGAAAGTGATAAACGGATAAAGGCGTACTTAGAGTTGAGTTTCCCTTTCGGACGTCCCCCTTCTTTTATTCGTCCTTTCTGTCTCCAATCCTTGTCTCGCATTTCATTGCGCCAGGCTATGTGTTGGCAAGTGTTTTACGTGCTTAGCATAAAATCCGGCGATAACATTTTTTTATGTTTTTACAAAATTAGTTTTACAAACTGAAATAATCATTCCAGTGCAGTTTTCACCGTTGAACTGAAACTCCTCTAAGTTTTAATTAGGCGAGACCCGAAATTCCGCCGTGCATATTGAATAATACCTAACCACCACTTCGAAATGAAATGTCTTTCAAATGCTGCGGACAATTCCACCTTAAAGGGGCTCTGAAGCCACAAAACAACTTAGTTCAATTTCAAATACTAGCCTTATGTTTAGCAAAAACATCTGTAACAACATTATGGGAAAAACCGCTGTGATATCACGAATGCTTAGTAACAGGGAATATCAAAGACTGAAACAGCCTTCGCGTTGAGTAGCATTTAGTTCCGGTATGCTAAAAAAAGCTGCTCAGAGTAAGTTAAGTACGTTTTTGTATACGTATACGTGTTTCCACTCATCTGGTACGTGATTACCACACATCGTGGTTGGGTAACACTTTCCACGTTCTGCCTAACACCACACTCCCCCACAATTACGTCAACGGCCCAGAATCGACTAACATTTCAGATCGATTAGCGGCCGTCCTCTAAGCACTCAGCATTCTACTCGTGCCGATATCTTCATTCAAGAACTGCAGCCATTCACCGGGCGGATATTTCGGTGGCACCTCTGGATCAACGAATACTTCAGTATTGCTTTGCTGTTTTTTTTTCTTCGTGAACGCAGGCATATACACTTATTCTCTGCGCAAGGTATCGATCTAATGGCGAAGGGTAAGTGGCATGCAATGCAATGACTACGCATTCCTGACCGTTGCGACGCGTCCTCATACCCGTAATACGGACAGCGCGAATACCAGACGCACATACCAGACCTGCTCCGGCTACAGCGGGAGGTATGGTGGGCAGACGACGCGAAATAGCAGGAGAAAAACAAAATGGTCAAGAATGGCGGACAGAATCCATTCCGACGGGAGTCCTGTTCTATACGACACGACCACACGACAGCGCCGAGCGGAACGGACAGGAGACGAAGACGGGTTATCAGTCGATACTACCAAGCCAAACCCTCAGGCACGTAAATGGTGAAATAAGAAAAGAGAATGAGTGAGATTAAGAAAGAAAGTTGAAAGAAAATTTCTGAGTTTTCGGGGGTGGTACTAAGTAAAGAAGAAACGAGCTGTGGTAGAAGATGAAGGTGAAAGCAGCGCTGCAGGAAGAAGATAAATGGCTGTTGCTCTAGTTCGTGTCCCGTATTTGCGACGAACGAAGGACCCGTCTTTTACGTTCCGTTGTTTTTTTCTCGGTCGCTGATGTCCTGACTTGAGAGTTGTCTCCCTCGCGCACTCTCTCTATGTCCATTCAAGTTCCTTGTTTGCGTCGCTCGAGCGAGTGCCTCAAGCTGCTTTTGTTTCTCCCTCGTTTTTTTATTTGTTGCTTTTTATCTGTCTCGCAATGTTCCCGTACTTGCGCTTGTTGCTGCCTTCACTTCAAAGTTTTTTTATACTGATGCTGGTTCGGTCTGCTTCATTTTGCTTCCTTCTTTTTCACCTGCTTCCTTTTTTTTTGTCTGCAAGAACTTTCACTGCCTTTTCGTTCGCTCTTCCCTTTGCGTCCCGGTTTAATTTGCTCGCTTCGCCCTGCACGCTATTCCTCGCGCGTCTTGGAATTTGGGGGCTTTCATTTGTTTTTTGGCTTTTCTTGTTGCTCTCATTTTCTCTCTCTCTCTCTCTCTCTCTCTCTCTCTCTCTCTCTCTCTCTCTCTCTCTCTCTCTATTTGGGGGCACTGAAGCGTGCGCGGTTCCATGCGAGCAAATCGATACCCTGCGAGCGATAACGCGAATTTGAAGACAGCGTATAATGATGTTTTTTCCTTCCTACGAGACGGGATCTGTGCTTGCCCGTTGCAGATTGGGGCCATGTGAGCGCCGCAATACCGCGATAACGCCTGTGCGGAAGTTTTTTCCGTGCTCGATAAGTGGAGTTTAATTACCAGCTCCTGAGAATGTTTATCCTGCTGAGTTAGGCACGGCTAACCATGCAGCTTAGAGGGAATATTGGAAACGGGAATATTTGCTGCCGCTATGTTTGGTTTAGGAGAACAAATAAATAAGCACAGCGCTGAAAATAAACACGGTAAACAACGCACGCAGAAAAAGAATCTTGCAGAAAAGCAGTTTAGCGTTGCGTTTTATGTACTCAGATGGAAGTTTGACGTTGTCGGCAAATGTTTGGGAGTGACTACCAACTGACAAAATTGACTGCCCCTTCAGAAGAGAACAAGTGATTTCTGGTTAAGCGTACGTGATAAATACTGTTGCAGAAAAACCAAATGCAAGGCACTGCTACAAGCTATGAAAGGTCGGAGGTGACAGATTATTAAAGTGTTTAAAACTTTGTGCTATCCATCCTGTAGCAGGATGACGAAGACGGTGTTTTAAATTGAATTTGGCGCGTTCCGTGTTAATTGTCGTGCGTGATTTGGAGCCGGCTTTTTCTAAGGTCCATTGAAAACAACAAATCTAATTCTGGAATGTGCGCACTAGATAGCTTGCGTGGTTTGTACAATAAATAAAAGAGTAAGAAATGCAAAAAAAAAAAAGAATTATCACAAGCGCAGTTGTTTCTATGAGATGCGTGTAACACGCCACGCCAGTGACATGTTGCACATGAACTTTCCGTTCATCTCCGCGTGTGCAAATTTATAAAATAACTGTAGATAATTACCGTCGAATCCACCTACACTCTCAAATATGCACTGAAATTTCTGATTTTGCGCATTCTTCACAGAAGGGAATTTCTGTTTTATATTGCTCATTCAGTATTTGATATCCCGAAATTTTTTTCTCGCCTTAGCCCAACTAATGCCATTGAAGCCAGCCATCGCCCAAAACGGTGTACTACTGTTGTTCGTACGAAAGCTTCTTGTTCCTGACGGCCGGGAGAAAATACCTTCGAATGCCCCCATTTGCTTCTACGCCGCCTACTTCTCTCATCCTCATCTTTTATAATCTCATTACTCCAGTTAGCTATTCCCCTTTTCTACCCCTATCTTTTTTTTTTCATGCTTCCAGTTAATAGTTCGGCCCATGTAGGGCCCGTATTTAGGGCCCGTAAAGTGCCTACTCCGTGAGGTTGTTCTGGTTTTTGCTACGATTCTTTCGCACCAACAAACGAGGCAATACCTACTACCCCACCAGCTGGAAACATTATTTCATAGACTGCGATTCAATGCGGCATTCACTAATGCCTACCTACATCGCACAAGTCAGAGTCACACAACTGAGACAGAGTCAGACATAAGTTAGACAACTGTGGCGCCCTCGAAACCATCTAGCTCGTCCTCTTGGAGTGCTCCGTCCACACCGACGCAAGACGCCGGCTACAGCAGAAGGTAAAATGTCTTCAACCTGGAGCAGTTATGCTGAGCGTGATACTTGGACCATAGCATTCACCCTCCTCTCAGCGGAAGGTTTTGGCTGCGTTATTTGGCTACTGTACGCCCCTCCAAGTTGATGTCCAATGATTATCACTTGCAAACAACTGAAGGAAGCTCACACTTATAGTAACACTGATGAAGTAAAAACCGTTGCGGCCGCGAAGAAGACGCAAATCAGTTGCAATTGTGGGCTTAAACCTTCGTGATGGTCGTGAAGGTTGCGTACAGCTCTTCTACCTTCAAATCTCCCGCGTTAGCGTGAGCTTTATTTTTTTCTATTCGCTGTAAAATAAAAATTCATAGGTGCTTCCCTCGTTTCATCCGTACGAGCTGACGGAGGGAGTTAGCACACCGACAGGCGTAACCTGAGCGTACTTGCATCGAAGGCCGCGTGCGCCAGACACTTTCGTTGGGGCCTGGCGGTTCGGTTTGACGTCTCCCGCTTATTAAATGTCCAACGGCGGTCGCTGCTCTCAAAGTTTCCATCGAGAAACGGCTACCCTCGCGGAGCTCGAAACTGTTTATCCAAGCGTCGTAATCTTCCACCTCCCGAACTTTGTGCGTGCATGCGCCGCTCGAAAAATGAGCGTGTCGAGTAACAGGTTGGCGAAGGAGCGCACGTGGCAGTTCCCGGGAAAGCTGTCACTTCAAACGTCGCGGCACGCCTCCCCAACCTGCCCGTTCGCGGTGCATCGTTATTGTAAACTAATTGCGGAAACTTGATAACCTCGCAGGGGAGCGACAGAATGTGAACGGTTGAGCTGAAGTTTTAGTGCTTTTAGAATGCGGAATTTGGTTACACTGGTTGTCCGGAAATTAGTTTTCGTTACTAGAACAATGCGAGTCAGCTTTCCTTTCAGTATTTGTACAAACAACACCCGGATAATGAAGTTTTGAGGGAGTTGGGTTGCTGAAAAATGGCAGGTTCTTTTCGTATTGTTTTGAGGGAAAATTACGAAGAGGATATTGAGAGGGCATTTTCGCCATGAAACTCTACTTCCTTAGCATTCCCTGCGTCGTAAAATGTGTTATGTGTTGTCATAATATTTATCAGTTTTCACTTTTTAGCACTAAAATTTATTGCATGCTCGGTTCCAGTATAATGACTTTTTCAACGTGAGATTGGCTGAATGACTGTTTTAACTTGACATTGGCTAAGTCCCTTCGATGAAATAATAGACAAAAAAAGGATATTCCAAAGTGCAGCTCCAAAACCTTGACTATCAAGGTAATATTTTCTACCACTACGTCCTATTTCGCGATGCAGTTGTACCTTATATATTTTTCTTCTACAGAAACTGAACAGGTCATTGACCAAGACAATAAAAAAATGACGCTTCGGGATCGCTATGGCTTTTTGGTGTAGGGATCGCTACGGATCCCTACACAGGGGAGCCGTAGAGCTCCTTAACGTCGTTTGTTTATTGACTTGCTCGGCAACCGGTTTTTCAGTTTTAGTGGTCGAAGCCCCTTAGGACCTCGCTTTATCCGGGGCATGGCGTCCGTGTACACGGTGTGCCGCATCTGCGAGGAGCATTGCATTGAATTGGATTGAAATGGATTTGATTGGATTGGATTGGGTTCGATTAAATGGAACTGTATCGGATTGGTTTGGATTGAAATTGTATATACTGTACACACGCGTTGCCACTCATTTACATACGCGAGTGGGCAATGCCGCGGGTGACTTACGGTAATAACGATCCCCAGTGCTTCGCCCACTCGTCATGATTAACTTCGTGGAGATGCGTGAATTTTTTGCACAATTGTGCTACCTGACCAGGCGGAGTGTCATCCAACCATCGGCTTCGTCTTTCTTCTTTGTTAAAATAGGATATATTTTCTTTGGTAGCATCTTCCCTTATACGGCGGGTCACTTGCGTAAAAATCAGCAAAATGTGTACATCAATAAAATAAACCCCGCAATCGAAGCATCCGCTTTCAAAAAATCGGAAACGGCAACGGAGAATCCTTGCCCAGCTGCTATCAGTGCCTCAAATAAAGTGCTCTCTTACTCCTCCCACGAGTACAGCTCTTTTCCCCAAACGTGCGCACTCTCGCACTAACGTCGTACGTGCGAACGGTGCAAACGCGCCGTTACGACGCTCGCTCCGCAAACGCCACCGTATTGGCTGGCTTTGCCGCGGCGCTCGCGTGCTTTGCGGCGATGATGACCCCAAAAAGTGGGCGCCTGGGAGCCCCGTGACCTCCCGGAAAGGAGAGGAATATCGATCCCCGAAGAGAGGCATCTCAAAATCTTCTTCGTCCGTGCCTCCCGCGAATTCCCTATTCTCGTGTTGCCCGCGCTCCCGCCGCCAGTGGGAAGAAAAGACGGTCGGGCAACTATCTTCAAAGGCTCTCGAGGTCATTGACTTGAAGGGGCTAGCATCTATAAAGCCCGCGATTCCTTTTTCCCACAGCGATTTTCTCCCTCGCTCTTTTTGATCAGCTTATGCCTACTTTGTGATGATGCTTTGGTCTCTGTTTACCTCTGCCGATACATTTGATGGCGCGGACCTTTTAGCACCCAAGTTCCTCCATCGCCCCGCGTGTTTAACTGGGAATCTTGAACTTTTCTCCCGAGGTCGTTGCGGCCTTTTTGCACTATCTTTCAGCTGCAGCTCTTCAGCCCATATTCCGTTCACGGTTTGAAGATTTCCTTTGCCTAAGCGACGCGAGGCGCAAGAGGGTTGCCAGGGTTCGGAAAATCTATGGAAAGCCGTTCGCTCCAAATCGACCTCTCGAGAAGCCTTCCACGTTGCAACGTCTTAGAGTGGAAAGAAGTGATAGCGAGAAAAAAAAGGGGAAGCGAGAAAGCTTTTCCTCCCGGGTTCATCAATCAAGTTTATCTTTTCTCAGTCAATGGCCGATGCTATTGAAGCGGACGAATCCGGAAGCGACGGGCGAAGCCATAGCTGACGGCGGACTATAGTCGGGAGTCGATGTACTTGATTCGCTTCCATATGACGACGATCGTCAGCATCTATTGCGTACTTAGAGGGTCTGCCGGGAATCTGCGGATGCACCTCTACGTATGTTTGCCTTGGAGGCCTAGGACCCGGTGATTTCGTTTACCCGAAATAAAGAGAACTACAGGCATTTTATTAACAACTGGGGTAACGCCCTTAACGGAGGCCTTTTGGTACACCGTCGAACCTCGTTATAACGAAATAGTATCGGGGCAGTAATTTAGTTCGTTATATCCGATATTTGTTGTAATAATAGAGCTAAAATTGGTTCAAACCAACTGGTAATCTGGCTCCAGCAAAAATTCTTGAAACAAAAACGCATTCTTTTAAAATTCGGGCCTACTATAAACAAGGTAACCCTTATCTTTCTCCTTGCGGCATGTCAAGCTCAATGAACCAGAACCCGAAACGGGAAACTGCAACAGAACGAAGTTCGTTTGACAAATAGGATTGCGTTCCTATTTTGTGGGGGAAGGATGTGACCTTTGTCTGGTGGCTCTTCACAGCACTGAGTAGGACGAAGTTTTCCATAGTGTCAGCGAACCAAGGGGCCTTTTCTACGTCCGCAATTTCGGACGCCGGGAGTTCTTCCAAGTAGCTTCTCGGCCTACTGGTCCAATATTTCTTTTTTATATCTGATAGTGCAAGCGGCTCTCACAGTGTCCCTTTCGTTATAAAAAAACACGTGTTATTAAACTTATGCCTGACAAACCAAAGTTCGTGTTTAGTTCGCTATAGCCGGTAGTTAGCTACATCAGTTTTCGTTATAACGAGGTTCAATTGTAGTACATAAATGCATCAGTAAATTAGAACACTACCCAGACATATAATCCCCTTATTTGCTATAATCATCACCATCATTCACAGCAATAAAGCGTTTTGTGGCAGTAAAGTTTACTCCTGTGTTGTAAAGGAGAAAAAGCCTGACAAACTTTTTCCACGGCTTCTTTCCTGCTACTTCGCATTTGCGTCAATTTCTTTGCTTTCGTTTTTTCGTCTTTTTTGTGCGAATTACTTCGACAGGCTTCGTTAGTACGGCGACGTGTTTTGCTTGCCTTCGCTTTCATTTGTTCCTGCTTTGGCGAAAAATAGTTCAACAGGCAGACTTGTCCCATCCGCCGCTGATTTCCCAGAAAGAGGGTTTTACGCGACCGTGGCGCGCATATTCTACTCACGGGCCATCACGTTCCCGAGCCACGTGGCACGCACTGATGTATATTTTTTCCCACCGCTCTCACTGCTCTGAGATAGCTTAGCCGTAGCGCACTGGGCTCCTGCACTGGAAACCCGGGTTGAAATCATATAGGTATTCAGATGCCTTTTCCATTTACTCTGTAGTGCGGCGGTCATTTTCTGTACCGGACGACAGCTGCAAAAAGAAGAAAAAGAACAGTAACGTTTCGCACAATGGGGCACTTAAAGGTTTAACATTACAATGTAATTATAATAGTAAACAATCTGAGGAATCATTTATAATTAAGACACCCCAATATTTGAACCCCAGGGCCACTACTGCTTCCGAAGTAGTGGCAGGGGTGTTCAAATAATGGAAGGGCTGTCGCACGTAGAAATGAGTGTACCTTCACATTAGTGTGGACTGTTATTTTGATGAGGCTTGGTGTACGATCATGCCTCGGGACCGCACTAGCTTAAAGTAGATGGCGTCATTCTCGGCTGTAAATCCCGTGCATGTAATTTACGATGATTCCCATTTGTTCCGTACGTTCAGATGCACCAGTGCTGTAATTTGGACGTGCAGGAAGTTCAACCACTAAAAAGCCGAATAAAAAAAATCCCGGGCCACCTCCACTAACGGGAAACCTTGGAAGGGGCGAAGCATGCAGTATGTAAGTGTATTCTTGGCGCCTTGGTGTTTTTGCCGACGGAGATGAAAACGATTGGGTGAAAGACGTGTACAGCTTTGCTGTAGAAGGCTCGCGTCTTCGAAGCGTGAAGCGTTCTTGTGCAAGGCGTAAACAAGTTCCCGGTGTTTTGTTTTTTTTACTACGCGTTATGAAGCGTTCCAGCGCGAGGCGTAAACGAGTGCCCCGGTGTTTTTTTAGTACGCGTTACGAAGCGGTAAAGCGCGAGCCGTAAACGAGTGCACCGGTGTTTTTAGTACGCGTTGACGTTCTAGCGCGAGGCGTAAACGAGCGTCCCGATGTTTTATTACCGTAAACACATGAGATAACGGCTGCGACGACGACGTGAGACTCCAAAAGCCCGAGCCCATAAGGGCCTTCGCCCCTAAAACCTGATGTTCCCCTCGGCAACAGTAGCTATAGCGACCACAACATTTTTATATCTGCAGTCACACGAAAACTCCTTGATTTTGTTATCTCTCAAGACTGGCTTAGTGAATCCATTCATAACTTGCTCCGTCCACCAGCATCTACAAGTTAATCTGTGTAAACCCTGCTTTTAGGAGCGAAGCACCTTAAGGCCGAGGCTTGTCCGGCGTCCGTGCTCACGGCACAGCACCGTGCAATCGAAATATCTGTAAACAAAAGATTCGCAAAAGGTTAAAAAGCAAGAAAACAACAGGTTCTCAAAAGGTTAGAGAAAGAGAGAGAGAGAAAGAGAGAGAGAGAGAGAGAGATGCACAGAAACGTGTAAATCGAAACATCTGTGAACAAAAGGTTCACAAAAGGTTAACAAGTGCAAAATAAAAGGTACACAAACGGTTAGAGAGAGAGAGAGATAGAGAGAGAGAGAGGGGGAGAGAGAGAGAGAGCGAGAGAGGAGAGAGAGAGGAGAGAGAGAGAGAGAGAGTGCTCCTGGAGAAGACCCGTGCTGTCGCATTCGCGAGGATCATTAAGATTGGATTCGATTGGAGTGAATTGGGGTTGATTGTAATTCGATTGAATTTGATTGGCATTGGACCGTGGATTGACTTGGAATTGAAATGGATTTAATAGTGGATTGGATTGAAATTGTTTTAGGAGCAGTAAGCACTCTCACGGGTGATTTACGGTAACAACGATCCCCAGTGCTTCGCCCACTCGACATGATTCTCTTCGTGGAGGTGCGTGATTTTTTTTCCCCTTTGCTGTCTTTTTTTTACATCCCCTTGTCTTGCGCGCCATTATGCATCTACGGTTGAAAGGCGCATTCCGCTCGAAATCAATACACCCTTTCCCCGTTCGCATGGCGAAAAAAAATCCCCCGCGCATCTTTCGCATCAGCGAAAGCACATCCACCGATGCGAGTTATTCTCAACTGTTTCAGTGTATTCATGAGCCAGAACGCACAGATTGGATTGTACCTTTTTTATTTCGGCCCGTTTCCCGTCGCGATTCGCATACGTCCCAGCCACCCGCATTCGCGCTAGCACGACGCTTCAGTGAACTAATGTTGGTTGCGACGCATGCTTATTCCATGACGGAGGCACGCGCGGCGCATTTTCCACTGATTGCGCGGGGCGCGCTGTCATTGACGACGGTGGGTGTGCCGAGCGACGCCAACCCTTCTTCTCCCGGATGAGGCTGGAGCAGCCGGTCGTGGAATGGTGATGGAAAATTTGCGACGGGTGAAACAGAAAGACAAAAAAACGTCGTTTCCTGTTGTCGTTTTTCTTCCTGGAGACATTCGCGGCGCTCCTGGCTTGGTTGATTTTTCCCTGCGGAAAATGTAGGAGCGCGTGTGACGCCGAAAGGTACGGACAAAAATTGCACGTGGTTCCTACCAGGGAATCAGCCTCATGTTTTTAATTCTTTGCTCGATGCTGCAATGCTTGTTCCGCTATTATTTAAGGTGATGTTTTTTTAGTTAACGGTAAATACGCAATTACCGCGTAGTTGTTGCAGAAGCTGATGCACGTTTATATTTTTTCATCCCCATCATCCACCATATATAAAACATACCAAAAAAGATTCCGGTTATTTCGAATTCCAAGGGGATCGCGAATAATTCGATATATCAATAATTCTATATACGAGATATTTTCTTTTCATAAGAATTCCAAGAGGGATGTGGGACTGTTCGATATATGCAATAACTAGATATATCTGGGTTTGATATATCCGGAATCGACTGTAGTACTTCGAGTACGTATAAATAAAATATTACGAGTTCAAATAGGCATTGAATATGATGAAAAAGCGATTATAGAAAATGATCACTGTACAAAACATCAGGGTGTCTACTCATTGTCATCATCATTAGCTTTCCTTCGCGTCTCTTAATTCTTCTCTTTGTTGATATGAGTAAGGGGCTGGCCAATCGCAATGGCCAGGCCTATATCAAGATTTGACGATATGTATTAGTAAGGATGATCCTTCGCACATGTCAAGCCACGTCAAAATCGTTATTACGTCAACTGCCAGAACCGGTTGAAAAGGGTGGTTATAAAAACGTAACGTTAGGCTTAACGTATACGGCTGGCACGTACGCGCGTTGCCACTTCTGGCGAACCATCAGTTACACAGCGCCGTAAGGGTACATATTTCAGTCGGCGCAGCTCGTTGGCGTTCCTGTTGCACTCGAAGCAAGCCCGACATTTTCCGCAAACGCACTTTGCTACTCCCCTAATAATCATCACTTCTAAATAAAGGACCGCAATAATTGGAATGCCCTGCTTTTCCAATGCGGCAAGACCTTTTCATTGAGGTGCTTTATGATACATAAGACCAAATGCCTATTAAAGAAATGTCGAGGAGGTTAAAGCATCTTAGCGCCCTCACTTACTGGCGTCTTGGTCGATGCGTTTATAACAAGCGTAGATATGCCACCAATTCATACCAGACATCGGTTTCGGAAAATGTACCCCGTTAAACCCTGTTCCTTGCGTGAAGCAAGGGCCCTCAATATTTGGAGGGGACACTAAAAGGCGTACAATTTTATATAACTTACATAACAGACATATAACTTATTTAATAACTTTTTATAACTGCTTCCTGCATGGGTGTCACGCTTGAAATTCCCGTCTCTCATTTTTCCCATATACGCCAACTCGTTTTTACACATCAGTGTACGTTTAAGATGTGAGCGTTAATCAGTGTGCGTTTTAGCAAAGATTAACGCAACTCTCCTTTACAACTGCGTGTTTGGCATCCATGAAAAATTTTTAAACTGATTTATACGAGTCAGACCGTGCGGAAGAACAGATGAAGTACACCACGGCTGGCGAAGAGTTGCGAAGCCTGTGAAAAAAACGCAGATGGGGCTCGGTAATAACGCCATCGCCCTGGAACAGTAATCATCATTGCGCTTCGATGCTCTTTCGGCGCGCCCTTTCATACCGTAATGCTTGGCTGTTTTCTTCAAAGCGATTGGTTGTAGCTGCGACGGAGCCCCTCGAGGCTGTTTGCTCGAGCCCGCATAGCTGGATCCATTCTTCCGCGACTTATCTCACCCTGTTTGTGTCTTTGTAGAACCTCTTTTTTGTCAATGATGTTTCTTATTCCCTCGCGGTCACTAACGCCAGAACCGACAGACCTTTTACTAAGAACGTTGAGAGAGTAGACAGGGTTAAACTGATAATGAAAGTAAGAGGGATGATAAAGGGGAAAGACATCCGGGAATAAACACCGAGCAAATTTCCCCTTATTCTGAATAGCAAACTTCCGCAACAAACAAAAAAAAACCATCCGCCATGACTGGTTATTGGCAACTGGATTAGTAAAAAGAAGTTCTTAATTGCCGCCTGAAGTAATGGTTTATCTTTTACTTGAATGTTAATACGCCAGGTGGTAGCAATATTTGCAGGTTTATGGAATCCCCTGTGTTGGACAGCACACTGGTATGAGATCCACCTCCGAAAAAAAAAAACATTTGGGGACATGCAAACCACAACTTATAAAGACTTATGAAGATACCACGACAAGGACATGATTCAAATACTTTACATGGCTTGACCATCATTTGGTTGTACGCAAACAGAGCCAGTAACCGATCTCTGCACTTTTCGGAAATGAAGAACCTCGCGCTTGCTCGCCACTAAAATCCGAGACCCTTCGTTCGCTGTTCCACAGCCTAAATTCTTCACACTCCCCAAAAAAAGCGATTGCTTTCGTAGTCTCAAAGCTGTTAATCATTGCCGCCCTTTCCTCGCGCTCATCTCAGCCGCCTCAAACACTATTTCTAGGAGGCCGGCCCACCCGCATCGTAAAACCCATTCGTCCGTGTTAATAAATTTTGTTTTTCCGCCATCTGCCGTTCCGTTTCTCCCTCGCGCAGCATTTTTCTCAGCTACGCATGTACGCGTGGCCGGCTGGGAAGACAGAAAGGATTGAAGGAAGTAAAAAAAAGGACTGCGGGAAACGATTTTAAACTCGGGGAGGCGCAGCAGCCGGGGAACGCTGTCTCCCTGATTGATGGTTGCGTCGGGATACTGGCATCGTTTGCCCGCTTCCCCCACCAGCCGGCGCTATGCAAAGAACCCGATGTAGGAACGCAATCTGCACCCGTACATGGAGAACGGGAAAAGGGATGGCCGGCTTGTACGGATTACCGGGAGTATGCGCAGTTTCGAAGATAATCAAGGAGACAGGTGCGGGTCCTCGCATGGTGGATTGCCGGTTTCCGATGAGTCAGAGCGGCCTGCCCGATGTCTCCACTCCCGAGGAAGGGGGAAATTGCGGTTGGGAGAGCTGTTGGGTGTCAGGACGGTTCGTTGGTCAATCGGTCTGCGGGCAAGATGCCTCCCTGTTTGAATGACCTTAGCCGGTTTTTCCGTGCAGTCTTGGCGTACGGGCGGATATAAGGTGAGATAGAAAGTATTGGAGATGTGCGAGTGATGAAGACCTTACGAAACAGAAAGACAGGTGAGATTATTCCGCAGTAATCCCGCTAAGTAATGAAACCGGAAGTCTTTGCGGGAGAACAGTGCAGAGAATCGGAAGTCCTGGAGACGTTGGCGAGAAACGAGGGTGCAGAAGTTTTGTATTCGCGACTGTACAAAAACGTACTTGCCTCCCAATACCGCAGGGGGTTGTTTCAATGAAAGTTGGAAGGCTCCCAAGTTGCAATCGTCGGATAATTGCGTAAGCAGCTCTGCGATACCCCTGCGTCTTTAAGACGGTTTCACTACTAAACACAAAGTAGCTTATTGATCATTTTTGTGTATATCTCCTATAATCCTATCGGATATTTCTTATATTGGCCACCGAAAGAAATTCTTCGGTCACAATAAGATGCTTTATATGATATTATGAAGGCCCTCTCACCTTTGATTAAATACTTTCTTCGAACGTTACGTGGTCCTATAAACCCATGCTATCAGGCTTTCTGAAGACGGTTGGTCAACGTTACATAGTACGTTGTTCGAAGGACGCCTTAAAGGCAATATAAACGGCCATATACAAAAATATTCAGGCCTTGGGCTGTTATGTGAACATAATTTCAGGTTATAAAATATAACGCATCAAAAGGTACCGATGAACAGGCCGGTTTGTTTGTCGGGTACACATAGAAACGCTTACGCACTTAAAATAAAGGAGAGTTATTTTTGTACGTTACCATTGCAGTTCATCGGCATAATATCGTCCAACCATCCCCAAGCGTTGCTTACATCATCGCGATGCCCCGTGACGATGGTGGAAGTGCACCGTATTTTCGGAGTATCGGATTAAAAATACCGGCCTCCCCATTTACTCTGTTTGTAGGTACTGCACTGTACTAACTATCTGCATGTGGCAACAGCAACTCGCAACCCCAAACGTTGTTGAGGCGCCAGTAACAGTCTGTGCCGCTTTAAAGTTGCCGCGACAAAACAACCGAGGCCGTTTTAAATTAAGCGTCGTCTGCGCTAGACAAAAACCACCGTCTTCTGGCGCCAACCATCGTCTCCGTGACGACGCCGTCTGGGAGTCGCATTCGCCCGAAAATCTTGAGTCCCGAGAACAATAGTCGGCGGGATGCAGTTTGAACAATGGGCACCGCTCTCGTGCACAATTTTCTCAGGAAGCGGGTGGGTTTTTTCTTTCAATCAACTTGCACCGGTCTCAACCACAGAAGAGCGTCTGTCGCGCACCGGGAACGAGATTATGCTTGGTACAAGACGCAGACGGGCAGGTTCAGCATAATCGACGCTGGCCCTTCCCTGCAGGCAGCTTTCTGCCGGGCACCGGTATTAGCGCAGGAAGTTATTCGCTAGGCTCACCGAAGAAGGCCGGTTGAAATATACGTTGTGCTACAGTGGGTTTATGTCTATTCTGGGTGGGTTCTATGCACTTTAAAAGGACATGTTAGCGCACAGCCATCGATGGCTACGGTCGAGCAAATTGTCCATGGTGACTTACCCAGCGTAGACCAGCAATTTTTACCATAAGAAAAAAAAAACTGTGGTTGATTTCTCTATTATAGGAATCAGTAAAACACGAAAGTAATTTGATGAAGCGTAATCTGTGATGCAGGGAAAGTGATGCAGCGAAATCTGTAGCTTAGCATATTTTGTGGAGTGGCAGCTGTCTTGTGGGTGTGCTTGGCGAGCGACGTCCTGCTGGTGAATCGCTTCGGCAAAGGTGTACTGGCGTCATTTCCGTGAGGGATATGACGTCAGTGAAATCTTGAAGTATCGCGGCATAAAACACGTTGTGTTGAAATATAAAACCCGAAAACCAACAACCTTAAGTATAACCAGAGTCCGTGAATGCTTTGACTGACTCTGACTCTGGTATAACGTACTCTTTTGTACTAAAGGTTGCTTCCCCGCAAGAAGAGGTGGTGTGCAGGGGTGCGCCCTTTACAGGCCAATTGCTTCGTCGTACTGGTGCCATTTCCGTGATGGATATGACGTCAGTCAAATGTTGGTATATCCAGGAGTAAAATATGTTAAAAAAATAAAAAAAGGTCCTCAGGATGCCACATTTTGCTATAACAACGCTCATACTGCCTCTGAAAAGCAGTCTTCCCAGCAATATGTATCTAAAGGTGAACCCGACTTTAAAGGAATTATTGTAAGGTTGGTCGTTGTAAGCTGGCTTTCCGTGGGGTTACAGTGCCACTTTGCATTCTCCTCCCCACTGCCGCAGCCACTTTCCCGAGTCGTCCAAACCCCTCGCCACGTGCGGCGTCTCTCTCCCCTCTGTCATTGCACAATGCCGCGTGCTATTCGACAGCCACGTGTGTGGGGCACTAGAGACGTCATTGTCTCTACCCACCAATCGTGTGTGTCCTTAGTCTGTGACGTAGTGATTGCACCACGGTCTTTAGAATTCAACACAGCAAATTGCCAATATAACAAAGCCACAACGTAACAAATCCCATCAGAGCGCTAGTTTCGCTCTCTAAATTTCCCTCCTCACAGGGTTGATGGGTCTGATTTTTGTAAGAAATCTGCTGCGTCTAATTGTAGCGGAAGTACATTAAACTTGGCATCCGCTTGTCGAGCGAATTAGTGTGGTTTCCATTAAACAATAGGGTTGCTCCCGCTGTCTTCCCCACCCCGTTCTTTAAAAAAACGTTCACGCTCAACTAACCTTTGTTTTCGTAAATTCAATCCTTCCGCACCATCTACGCCTGCCCGGTGCAGGGTCCATTTGTTCGTCTCCCGGCACAAAAGGGAAGGGACTGACTCACGCAACTAATTGTTTCCCCGGCGCCCCACTACACAAAAGGAATTCCACTCCCGCCAGGTCTTGCAACTTTGTAGCTGACGAGACAAAGTTGCGAGACGAATTGAGCATGCCGCAGCTCCCAGAGGGACGCAAAAATTACCCTTTGGGACACGTTCGTAGTTTGTTAGGGTGCGTCTGCAGAATTTGTTTAAATCAGACTCAGAATGCAGGGAGAGTTTTACTTGGCTGTGGGCACCGGTTGATGTCGCTACGCGTTAGTGATTTGGTGATTTGAAGGTGGAACGCCGAGTAAGCGAAATGTGTTGCACCGACGATAGCTGCCTCACCAGGAGTCAAGTGCATATGTTCGAGGGTAGGAGGAGGAGGAGAAAAGCGAACGGAAATGCCGAGAGGTTAGCCAGGCGTAGAGCCCGGGGTGCTACTCGTCACTGGGGAAGGGGTGTTAAGGGATGAAAGAGAAGGCAGGCGAAAATGAGGGGATAGGAGCGGGGTCACGCACACACTTTAGTCCCTTTGCGGGCACTATAGTATTTCAGTTCAAGCTTGTGTCTTTTATTAAACGCAGAAGGATTTTATTGCCTTTTGCGAAGTCGATTGTAGGCGTCGATATTCTAGAATAGTATCTACTTTGAACGGTTGATTGTCCAATCAACTGAGCTGGGCGGCCAAAACGCGTCTTTCCGATCAAATCTGGGGGCAATGACAAAGCACGTGTTCTATTGTCTCTTCGACCTCACAGGCGTCGCAGTGGGCAGTACTGCCCATCCCGACGAAGAAGGAGTAGGCTTTCGTGAGGTCTTGGGGCGAAATAGAGGAGACGCGACACATACAAGCAAAGACAACAACCACAGATTGGTTTTCGGGATGAAATATTTTCGTGATGAAGTCATCGAATTCAAGCCTCGAAAAGTGGTTGGACTGGTATTGCTCCTGGGGCGCTAAAAACAGCTTTCCGGGTTATAAGAAGCTGATATCTCGATCTGTGCTTACAAAGGTATGTTGGTATAGCTGTACAGAAAATGTTTTCTTGGGGGAGGAGGAGGAGGGCTTGATTGTATGAAATTGTGTTCGGTTTAGGATGATGTAGCAGGCACGATTTGGCATCAAACATGATTTATTTCCAATATAACCGAAAAATGTAGCGAGTCCTTTCGCAAACCCTAAAATGAAATGTATTTTTGAACCATATGAGGTATGCAGAAGCTTGCCAGAAATTTTCGGCACTGCCATACCTTTAATTATTCGAGTAAAGTGTTTATACGCAGCAGAAAGAATAATATAAAATTTCATTTGTGATTGTGTAGTTTTTGCTTACATTGTTTTCATTCTGTTTAATAAACGACCCGAGCTAACAATCTAACCTTGAGTTTTAATGCAATCACCTCAAAGAAAGCACAAAAAGAAACAAAACGACGCTCTTTGGGTTGACGTTTTCCTTCAACCCACCGCAGTGGTTCAGTGGCTAATGCGCTGTGGTGCTGGTCCCAAGGACGGGGGTCCGCGCCCGGCCGTAGTGGCTGCTTTTCAGATAAGCGAGTAACGCGAACACGCGCGTGTGTTGAGGTGTCGGTGCACGTTGAAAATCTCCCAGGGGGCCAAATTAATCCGGAGCCCTCCACTGCGGGGCGCCTCATAACCGAGGTGTACCTTTGGCGCGTTAACCTCCACAACCAATCACGCGTTCCTTCAATGCCATCAAAGCAGCGTATGAACGGTTAGTGAAGCCGATTGATTGATTGATTGATTGATTGATTGATTGATTGATTGATTGATTGATTGATTGATTGATTGATTGATTGATTGATTGATTGATTGATTGATTGATTGATTGATTGATTGATTGATTGATTGATTGATTGATTGATTGATTGATTGATTGATTGATTGTGAGGTTTAACATTCCGGCGCTCCAGAGGTGCTGAGGGGTGCCGGGGTGGCGGGCTCCGGAAAAATTCTGACCACCTGGGGATCTTTAACGTGCGGCGAAATCTAAAAAACACGGCCATTTTCAATCGTCGTCTGAATCAGAAAAGCGCCCCGCGGATGCGAACCCCCGACCTCGGGCTTAGGAGCACAAAGCCTTAACTACTGAGCTACAGCGCCGGGTGATAGTGAAATCGACACGCAGCGTAAGAATGCTGGCCCATTCGTAGACAATCATCAAAAATTTCTGTTTCTATTTCTCCGTGCTATTCTAGTTTCTGACCATCAAATTCCTATCCCCGCATAGAAGCTATCACCTGTCTCTTGATTCTAGTAAACACGCGCTTAGCACTAGAACACACAAACCATTAGTTATCGATTCGTCGTGTGGGATATTTTCTTCTTCTTCTTAAATGATCCAACCATAACTTCCTTGTTTATATGTTGTCTTGGGTTGCTCAAACTTCGTCAGCCAGAACGCAATCTCCATACAGGACTCGCTTGCCTGCGGTGATTGAGTTCTTCCGCCCATAATCCGTCCCTTCGTTCGTCGTGTTAGCGGGCGAGCTCATTTTCTTCGGGTAGGGATGATGTGATTTTTCCGTTAGTCGCCCTGGACCTCACGAATAATTACCACTTTCTCCCGCTCCTCTACACCTAATAATAAGCCCCACCCTTCTCGCCTTTCTCTCTGTGATCAATTACTCTACGACACCATAATTAGCTCGCAAATGAGATTATCGACCACGGCGCGAGCTGTGCCAACCTTCCCCTCTCGTGGAACACTCATCGACAGCGCTTCCCTTTTTTTTTTGCACAGTACGCGCTGGTTTCACACACTGAAGCGGGCTAATACTCACTAATGACATTTTTTTCCCAATTGTGTTGAATCACACCAGTGAACGTTAAGACGACAGCAGAAAAAAAAAAGAATAAAATATATGTGTCACGCTGAGGGGAGCGCGCCTGAAACATGAGACTCGCCTGGACTAACGGTTTTTTGTACGCGCGCTCTTTTTCGGTGCTTTCGTCGCTTCTTGTCAGTATAAAACGACATCTCACTCATATGTTGCAGCTGACATCATAACTGTAAGTACCACTTGCAAAAAATGGACGAGATCTTTCCGACAGTTGCTTAGGGGATGTCAGGCATTTTTCGTGTAGCTTGGCCGTAGCAATTATGAGCAGATCCTAGATAGCTCAAAACTGTTCTCATCATATAGATCTAATGCGAAAATAGATCAGACATGCTTTGGAGCAAGTCTGACTTGACCAAAACGGAAAAATGAAGAAGTATTCGATTGCATGAAATTTGGCTTCAACAAACCTGCCGCAGCACATTGAAATGGAGTGGTTGGCGTGATGAGCTCCGCGTCAAACCTCGCTGCATGGTGGTTGGCCTTTAAATCTACGACAAAAACTGTCGGAATGAACATCCGCCAAAAGACTAACCAAACGGACAGCGAGGATAAAACGGACCGAAAGGCTGGGAGGTCAACCAGGTGTAAACTAAAGTTTGCTGCTCTGCACTGCATAGCGGCATTGGTTTCAGCGGACAAAAGACAGCGCACAAGACAAGGAAAACATGGGAACGGGAAGGCCCACGCTCTAGTACAGTTTTGGGCACTACAGTAAGCTCGTATCGTTCAGGAAACGTAGAAGGCTGTAGTCGACTTCTGCGAAGCGGATGGTAAGGATCGATTACCAAAGATAGTCTCTACCATGTATCGTCGATTGTCCAATCAGCTGAGCTCGGCGGCAATCGCGCTCCTCTCGGATGAATAGTTGGGGCAGCGACACATATAAAAAAACAACAGCTAACAATAGCCTCCGAGGCCTGCCACGACTTCGGATAGAATAAGCTCCTTCTGGCTAATAGTGTCATGTCCGATCTACGCTTCCTGCGCCAACAAGGGTGCTCACTATAAATCTTTCTGGTGAGACGAATCAACGCCGAGTAAGACAATGCTTCTGCGACTGTATCTTGGCTGGAACGTAATATTATATTGTAAGTTTAACAAAAAAAAAACAGGTGTTTACTTTGAATGACAAAGGTTCACGTTGAAGGCGTGAATAGTAAAAACCGCTCGGCGCCACCTATTGTTTTCTGACGCGAGGCCCGGGGATTTTCCAGTGAATGCGGCGTTTAGAACACATCGTTACGAAGACGATGCCAGCCGGTCAGATTCTTCGCTTAACCGCATACGACGCAAAATTTCATCGCGAGAACTTTCGAGAAAGAAGGCTATTTCAAAATGACTTCCCGCGCTACCTCGAGGCATGGTTAAAACGGGACGCCCTGTGTCCCGAATGATTCGAGTGCTAGGTTTTTGTAGACACTAACGGTTATGTAAGGGTGGCATACGGCCAGAAAAATTTCACAATGATATACTAGACGTCAATTGGCCCTTAACAAGTGAAGCCCGTGCGGCTTGTGAGCCATACTTCTCTACGGTGGCCTACAGGTTCTTGTATCAATCGTGTGCTTGTCCCCGCAGAGGCACGAGTCATTGCGTCAAAAGATCCTCTACAATCCGAAGTCTTACTTTTGATGTCAAATGTCCGTACCCCGGGCTTCACTGCATCGGATAATCAATCTGCCTTGCAACACCTACGTGCTCTTTACGATCTCATATCTTTATCAGAACGCACAACGCCGCGTGCTGGGATGCTCGCTCAAGGCGGCTCGTGCGTTCACCAGTGGTTTGTACTGGGAAAAAACATTTTTACTGCCATCATGACACATCATCATAGCCATCATTTCGAGTGTCTTATCAATCCCCGGGGTACGACCCTAGACTCCTTTACGGGACGATGCGGAATCACTAGTCAGCAAGCCCAACTTAACCCGCATAAGAGTCGCTATCAGTCATACCGCCTCTCATAGCTTGTCCGCTCCTAAACACCGATAACTGCTGCGTCAAGCGCTATCTGAGCTTGCAAACCAGAACATTGTGGTTGTCTTCAGAACATACAATTAAATTTGGGGCGTTTAACGCGCCGAAGCAACACATGGACTATGAAGTTCGCCGTAGTGGACGGCTTCGGATTAATTTACACCACCTGGGGAATTTTATCGTGCGCCAAAATCTTCACACGCGGGCGTTTTCGCTTTTCGGCTCCGCCTGAAAGCGGCCGCTACGGCCTGGTATCGAACGACGCTCCGTGCACCTAGACCGACACCTACTATATTTTTTCACAAATACCATGACGCTTTTAGTGTATTGCGCTGTATCGGCTCCAAGAAAAAAAAAACTTCAAACCTTCGTCTTCCTGCATAACGTCTTCAGAGTTAAAACATTACCATTCATGATTCACGGTATTTCACACGAAGAAAAGACCTACAGTACATACAATAATCCTTTACTCTAAAGTATAGCATTCTGTGAAATGCGACCGCCTATTGCAATGCCACGTATTGTTTTGGATAGGCATCCTGCTTGTCAAGAGTTCGCCATTGCCGCTATATGGTGACTACAACCTAATAGAACACTTCGAAATAGTATTGGAAGGCCTTCGTTGACCTTGTCGTGTTTATTTCGTTTTCATTCGCTCTGTACGTTTCATAAAAACACAAACGCCTGCCAAATAGCTGTGCTCGGTAAAAAATAATGTAATAATGCGGAAAAGCAACTACAAAACGAATGTAAATTAACATTCTAGAAGCACATGAAGAAAGCACGTATACTACATGAAACGCCCTTTGAGAGCTTAAAACCACATTCCAACGCCAGTTATCTCAGTAAAAAACGCACCGCTTGTGAAAAGAAAGCAGGCTCAAATTGATCGGCGGCCAGCTCCAAGCCCATCTGCGGATTCCCCTTCACAAAGACTGACGTAGGACGCGAGCCGCTTGGGGAGGAAGGACTAACTCTCGCGAATAACAAAGGCTCGGCCCCAGTGACAGGTCTTTTGATGGCCAACTTCCGGTCTTTGCAGAGGGAGTTCCGCTTTCCCTGCGTAATCCCAAACCTCTTTCATCAACACCCACCCCCACTAACTCGTGGGACATTTTTTTCGCTCCATTAAGTATAAACAGCGGCTGCACCACTATAAAATAACAAAGCTTCGCAAAACGTACCGAAAAAAGCAAAACAAAATTGCAGCTGCCAGTGAACGAAGGAAAAAAAAACTGCACTCGCACGACAAACACTTCTCGCACTGTCCTACGCCTTTGTTCCTTTGGAGGCGGGAATTTCAAAAAAAAATATTAAAGGAAAAAAGGCAAGGGGGCAAGAGTAACACCGGTGGTGGGCGGAGCCCTACAACGCTATCTACTTCGCAATAAATTTCGACCCGGTCATTCATAACTCGGCGAGTTGTGCACCCAACAGCGCGCAACAGCAGGGGTTAGGAAAAGGGAACAATGAAATGACGCAGTGAAAGTTTCAGAAATAAAAGTGAAAAGAAAAAAAAGATGGTGCACGCGACGAGGCGTCGGCAGGAACTGGGTCGACAGGGAGTTTGTCTTTCCCGCGTTGGTGAAAACGACGGGAAGCCACGTCCCCCTTTGAACCTTGCACTCTGTCGCGTGCCGGGAAGAGTCGCTCGCGGGGAGGAAATAAGCCCTCCTGATTGGCCTATTGAAAAAGCATTTAAGCTTCCTTTGTGATCGCGACGCCTGCTTCCGGTTCCGATGCTCTAAGCCTATTACGCGGAGTAAATTGCGGTCATTGTTCGAACTGGCGAAAATACACCAATAGAGAATGGCGTTAGGGGGGACTGTAAAAGACGGTGCAGAGCGGACGCGTCTGTTAGCAGTTCTGGAAGGGACGTCATGTGATGCGCGGTCTTTTCTCTTGAGTATGCGGGCAGTGAGCCCAAAAACAGTTCGCGTACAAAGCAAGTCAACGAGATATCGTTATTGATGCCGGACGGCTGTCATCACGGCTGGGTGTTTTTATTAGGTGCTTCCAAATAGATAGTGGATGCACACTAATACGCTGTATACATATAATATCCAGCTTTCATAGACTCCGTTATTATTTAAACATCATCATCGTCGTCGTCGTCATCCTTGTCGTCGTCGTCGGCATCATCATCATTAACAACAACAACAACATCATCATCAGGCTGTCTACCCCCAGTGCTGGGCAAAGGCCTCTCCCATAGGTCTCCAATTATACTGGTCCTGTGCTACCTGCGACAATTCCCCCCCCCCCCTAGACTTCTTGATCTCATGTGCCCGAAGCAATAATCTCATCCTTATCTTATCTGCCGCAATTATTTGATGATGAATAACTTGGAAGTACAGGTGTTGTGAAGACGTTGTCTCGCGCACGAAGCAATGAAGGTGAAAGCTTGCTTTGGGTTCAATACGGCATTCAGAGGCGGGTCGCTCAAGGTCCAGAGATGTTGAAGCCATCAGAAGAAACGATACACGCAAACAGTTTTGATGCCTGATTGCACGAAAATAAATGGTTGTAGCGGCACTTCGTAATCGACAGCAGGCGCCCACTATCATCGCCATGGGCCGCTGTGCCATCGTCAGCAGCGCGTGGCCTCGACACGCAGGACGAGCCACGCGCCAGGGAACATCATGGCTTCCGCACTACTCGGCCGCACTCCACGGGCGCTCTCCGATCCTGGGGCCCATGTTGTCGTCCTCACGCAACTACGAATAAATGTGGGCTAGGCCTCACCACTTCATTCGGCCACCTACATAATTGGTGACGCCGACGTCGGCAGTATGGAGCCCCATTCCGCTTGCCCGCTGCCTCCCTAACCGGCCTTCGAGCGACCCTACCTCCGAGCCTGGTTCTTGGAAATTTAAGCGCACTTCTTCATCCGCCGCATCGATTCACAGACCGAGCACTACCGCATCACCACCGCCCTGCTTCCAGCCGACCTACGCTGTGAACCGCAAAACACGGTGAGCGGCCCTACGGCGAGGTATACAGGCCTACGTGATGGCACGCCTCGGCTTGAGTCATTCCCGACTAAAGGACGCTGCATCGCCCCCTTCCACGGTTTCTTCGCACGCGGTCACGCACGATGAAAAGGGAACTGCGCTATCCAGCTTGCAGCATCCCTCGTGCACTAACGACTTTCCTACGCGAGACCGAAGCAACGTTGCAGCACCACCCGGCTTCGCCGAACGTCACTCATCCAAGTTCGGCCACTCCAATCTGGCTGCGCCCACGCACTCAACTCCTGGCGATCCCACCACGCCACTCAATACAACGACCTTGCCACCCCGCCCACCGTTCTACCCTAAGAACCCCGAGGTGTAGCTTATGCAGATGGAGTGCTTTTTCGATCTGTACCACGTCACAGCCCAGAGGGACCGTTACTCGCTTATGTACGAGCTTTTACCGTCAAGCTTAGCCTGCACCCTGCCTAAGCCCGGAGCCCAGCCCTACGACGAGCTCAGAGCAGTACTGGTCGCGCGCTACGGTCGGTACCTCAAACAACCCGCCCCAGCCGTCCAGCCCTGCACCACCCCAGTCGAGGGCCTTGTTCCTAGCACCAGCATGCTGGCGTCGGCGGTACCGCCCAGGGACGACACTGCTACTACGACCATGCTATGCCCAGCCGACGGCGGCTCAGTGGCAACGACGAACTACTGCGTTCACACCCCAGCAGTCTATTGCCCACTATATCTACGCCGCCTCCCTGCTGTGCGCAAGCACCGGGCTGGCGCCTGAACACACCGCTGTTACCACCCTTCACACAAGCGGTACCCGTGGACTTAAGCGCAATTTATGCACCCACCACGCCGTGTTCATCTTCACAACAGGAGATGCTAGTACAAGACGCTGCTTCATGGCGCACCTGGACCGTTTGTGCTGCGGGTGACTTGTCTACTACGGTTCCCCTGCCGTCGCCGTATATGACGCACAAGATGGACACAGTTGCGCTCGTTACTAACGGCGACGAAAACCCGCCCTCCAATGACCTGCCACCGTCCCATACCACCTACCGTTACCAGGACACCGACGGTAAGGACGTTGTCACCGACAGCGCTCTGGCCCACGCAACACACCCCGGCAACACGACTCTAAGGCGCAGCTCTCACGGTACCAGCATGACTAAGCGGACGCAAAGATCACGAGACACAAGTCCTGTACATCCAACGGACCAGCCACATGGTCAATCTGACAACAGCGAAAGATCTCCGCCGTTGAAGGATCGTCAACAAGCAGTCACGAGCGCCGTCAAGCCTAAACGTCGCCGCAGACGTCCCAAGCACCCACCACGACGACCGCCTCTTACGAGGGTGAAATGCCAAGTTAACCGTTTGCTCTGGCTGCGCCGACACCCATGGTGCCTGCGATGGACCCGTCATCTGCTCTGCCCGAGTCGTCGCGTACTCCTGGTTACATCCCCAATACGCGCCCGCAGAGAAAATCCTCGGAGACACTTCCAGAATGCGCGTCATGCATACGCATCGATCCTGCGCCCAGCTCCATTCCCTGAACTTCCACTTGGACAGATCAGGTGTGATAATTGATTGATTGATTGTGGGGTTTAACGCGCCGACGCAACGCAGGCGGTGAGGCGCGCCGTAGTGAAGGGCTCAGGATTAATTTTGACCACCTGGGGATCTTTAACGTGCGCCGAAATCTCGTTCACACGGGCGTTTTTGCTTTTCGCCTCCATCAGAAAAGCGGCCGCCGCGGCCGGGAATCGAACCCGCGACCTCATGCTCAGCAGCGCAACGCCTTAGCCACTGAGCGACCGCGGCGGGTTCAGGTGTGCTGCTAATAGCCGGGCACACTCACGTCGTGGGGCGCTACACTTACTACGCCCGCTTTTCCATACCCGTCACATCACCTACATTAATGTGGACACCCGCGACAGCCGGACATCGGACCACCCGATTCATGCTCAAGCTCGTCCTTTACGCCACTCCCAGCCCAGGCCACCGGAGGTTATAATGTGCACAGGAAGCCCCCATGACGACGACTTGGACTGTCAGCGGATGCTACTTAGGGACTGACCAGAACGACTCTATGATCTTAGATCCCTTTTCACTTGGACTACTTAAGTAACTGTGACCGCGGACACACCATGTACATAGCTTTCCTTGCTAGTTGTTCATGTTCTTCTTTTCTTTTGTCGCGCTCCGCGCTAGGGGGGGCGAGCCCTGTAGCGGCACTTCGTAATCGACAGCAGGCGCCCACTATCATCGCCGTGGGCCGCTGTGCCATCGTCAGCAGCGCGTGGCATCGACACGCAGGGAACATCATGGCTTCCGCACTGCTCGGCCGCACTCCACGGGTGCTCTCCGATCCTCGGGCCCATGTTGTCGTCCTCACGCAACTCTGAATAAATGTGGGCTAGGCCTCGCCAATTTATTCGGCCGCCTACATGGTATTATTAGAAAACCAATGTCGCCTAATTTAGAACAGAGTATTAGAACGCTCTACAGGGCAGCGACGATGCTTCAAGAACGGTATCTCTGGTAAATTTTAAGTGCGAATGCGCTTCTTAAGCGACCCTGAACCTGCGTCCACCGGCGATGTCCGCGCACGTGGAGATGGGCGCGCGCAGCCTGGCCGCTGACATGGCACATACCCACGTGGGGGATTGGCCAGGAATCTCCTCGTCTTCCTTGGCAATGGGGGGAGATGGGCGCGCGCTGCCTGGCCGCTGACATGGCACATACCCACGTGGGGGATTGGCCAAGAATCGGGCGTGAGAAGGGCTTATGCACCTGCTTAAAGGAGTACTGACGCGAAATTTCAAAGCTGAGATCCGCTCTAGCAATCAAGTACAACGACAACACAAATAGGTGTCTGTGAATAAATGCATCTTTTCTTTCTTTGTAGTTGTGTGTGTGTGTGTGTGATCTCTCTTTCGCGAACATTACCGAACCGCGCAAATTCAACTCGTGCATTCGCACTTTCACATTCTTCCCCTCGGAGAAATGCGGGGAATTTTTTATGGAGCCCGTTTCAGGAAAAATGTAAGGAAGTAGTTAAGAGCTCCTGATTTGAGGAAGAGAAACCAGGCAAGGTGAGGCGCGCTTTAAAATTTGGCCCTAAAAACCTAGTTCAGGAAGCGCGCCAGCTCTTCAGGAATTCTCAAGGAGGTAAAAAGCTTCTTAAATTTCGCACTTTGTGTACAATAAAAAGCTTAGTATTGCAGTATTGTTTGGCAGGATGCACGTTGAAGCTACGGATGGCCTTATGTTGTCTTGTGTGCTTTAACGATGTCGCGTTGCTTTGCGAACACTTTTCATGCCCATGAGGAGTTGAGCCGGTGTTTTAACATCATGTTGCTCTTAGCTGCTTCCGCTCCTTTATGGATAGCCCACTGCGACGAGCGTTGGGCTGTATTGCGGCATTTGTGAGTTACTACCCTGTTCTGTTTATCGTGAAGAATTCGTTAAAAGGGCATCCAGGCAAAATACGTTTGTTTTATTTGTTGTTTTATAGTGCCCCCAACGCTTGTCCGGCAGCAGGGGAAGCATTATTCCCAGAGAAATTAATCAATTTATGCTAAAATTTTGTTTTTCACGCCAAATTGTGTGTTTCTTGACGTCTGCCATGATGTCACAAACACGGGTCTTCAAACGAACTTCAAGTGCGCTGTTCAGTCTGCAGCGGGCTGCGGAGCCTTGTTTACCGTTAGTCTTCCTAGATGGCGCCACCGTACTGCTTCGTACCGCTGTCGGCCTTTGCTTTTTTTCTACCGTAATTGCACCTGGCTTGTGTTTGTTACGGTAGGTAGTAATCATGTTTGGTAAAACATTGGGTATGCTCGACAAAGAGGGTCCAAGTAAGACAATGTCGCTTACGTCGATCGGCCAGTGTGGTGTGAGAAAACCCCGAAGAATCGGACGTGTGTGCAGCTAAACAAGCGTCGAGCGCGCAGTACAAACAGCCATACAGTTTCATACTAATATAGTAGAGAGAAATCTGGCATTGCAATCACAGGCCGTCATGGGCACAGCCATTGCACTTAGCGACGTTCCGTCACTTACTAGATATGGCTAGCCCCAAGGCTTCTTTTTTGTCTCGAAGGAAAAACCAACACAAAAAGGGTAAAGTTTTTTCTTGTTCATCTTGCAAGAAGCTTTAAATAATTTATGACAAATAAATCTTATTGGAGCTTCAATATTATAGTAATGAAACAAATTTGATTATTATTCTACACTGCTATGGTAGCTTTTTTGCAGCCAAAGGCAACTGTTCAACCTGTTCTTGAGTCATGCCAAAGACAAGTGGAATATGCTTGACCAGTACATGACAGAACGTTCGCTGAAGCGCGGCTCGCCAAGACTGTGGCGCCAGATTTCCCTTTAGTATGTATTAGTGTGATACTCTATGTCAACAGCAATACGCACTCGTACTTCCGTGTTTATGTGCACTTTAGTAACTTTGCTTACCCCACCATTCCTTTTGCTATAAAATGAATACCCATTACACCTAAGCGAAAAAAGCTTGTTCTGCAAGCTTATAAGCCCCTCCCTACTGCGTTTGCTTTTACGGCCTCAGCCAGTCACATGGCTGTGCATATGGCCTCATATGTTCTAGTGCGGAAACGAGCTAATGAGTCGTATGGCTATTCCTTTTTTCCTACTTATATTGCTTATATGAGCGGAGGTTACTTTAAAAGTTCTTTTAGTATGATTGTAACGCGCCAGTGTTTCGAATAAGCCAAACTTGCGTTTTTTTTTCTGCATAGCCCCTTCAAAGTCTTTGGAGGCCGTTGGATTTCTCTGAAGAGTTCCGTTGCGAACATTTTGAAACAATGTGACTTCTCTTTATCCTAGAAAACAGTCGGCATGACAGAACACTTGGCATGGCATCAGGCATGCTCGTCAAGCAAAAACGCCCATGTGTACGAGATTTCGGCGCGCGTTAAATATCCCCAGGTTGTCAAAGTTAAACCGGAGCCTTGAAATACGCGGCGCGCCTCATCGCCTGCGTTGCGTGGCGCGTTTAATCAATCAATCAATCAATCACAATCAATCAATCAATCAATCAATCAATCAATCAATCAATCAATCAATCAATCAATCAATCAATCAATCAATCAATCAATCAATCAATCAAACACGCTTGTCTAATAATATCGGTGCTCGAAAATTGTGCAAGGAAGTTATAGGAAAGAAAATGTGTTAACAAACACTGCTGTCGCCATCCACTCCCCCCTTTCTTCCCCCCGTTCCGCCCCCCAAAAAAAAGAGCTGTAATCAACAGTCATTATAAACGTATCTGTGCGTCCGGCCGGTTATACTGAGAGCGCTGTTTCGATTCTGAATCTCATTTGGATACGTCAGATATGAAACGCCGCCTAATAGAATCTTTAAAAAAAACGGTTTTGTATCACTGCTGACTATTTATATCACGTCGAGCCACTGATGCTTTTCAAGTGGGAGTTAAAATCACTTCTCCACGGAACCCAGATTCTTAAACCGGAGCTTGAAAACTGTAAAATTCTGCCGCACCTTCCACATAAAAGTTTTCAGCTTGTTCAAGCGTCAAATCAGTCGCACTAATAAGGCCAAGCAGGAGAATTTGAAAAGAAAAAAACAGTTCGATACCCCAAGGAGCAGCATCGTTAATAATGCATTGTTAACATTTAAAGCTGAGAAGAACGTGAAGACATCAATGTAACCTTGCGAGAAGCATCACACGCGTGTTGTCACTCTTCACATAAACCCCCCCCTCCCTCCCCCCCCTCCCCCCCCCCCCCCCCCCCCCCACCACTGTCCTAACAGTCCCCACTCAACTGTCTATATGACACACACAACACAGTCGTATGTGCTTTTTTTTCTTGGTTTACCACGCCGATGTATGACCAGCACTCGTGACAACTACGGTATGCCAACGGTGAGAATACACAGCCGTGCTTAGACACTCCCGCCCACTGTTCTCGGCGCATTCGAGCCAGTTTAGATGAGACAAAGGCCAGACTGGCGGAACCAACGTCGACGTCGGAGCTTGCTCGGCACTCTCTTGATAGATAACATGCTGACTCGTTTCTTTCTCACTCTTTATCTCGCCGCAGTCGGGAGCGTCGGGAGCTTGCAGAACTACGGGACGCCCTCCCGAACAGCGTCCCTTCCGCACTGAACGTAGGCCGGCATCTACATTCGCGGAGGGGGCTGATAAGCCTAATCTCATTTGCGCTCCCTCGCGCTGCCTGTCCAAAGCATTGCCGCGTCAATGGGACTAACAACTGTCGACATGCGGGTAGAGACCAGGTATGGCATGCGGCCGCCCTTGTCGCTTTCGTACGTTCTTTGTTGCCTGCTGCAGTGACGCTTCGGTCTCTTACGACCGCTATATCTGGCGCGGAAACAAATTGGTTCCTGTTGCTGCTTTAGCCCTTCCGCATTAGCGATCACCTCTAAGGTAGCAGGAGGCCTTCGCTTCTCTTTTTTTGCAACGTTTTTTTTTTATTTTAGCAAGTGGTTTGCAGCGCCTTCCAAGTTTTGGTTATTCGCTTGCTGCAGTTTGAAGATAAATTGAGTGACGAGACTCTTTAATTGGTGTAAAAGGTTCTCTGGTGCTTGCTAGACTGAGAGGTGGCGGCGTGTGCCGTCTGATTCGTGGAATCCCACCGACAAAATGCGATTCTGGAGGTAACTCACTGAAGGGCAGAAGGTAAACAATGTTTACTTTAGCGACACAGTTATCACTCCATCGGGGACACTTATTAAATCTTTAATGTTGGGGGTGAAAAAAAAATGCGTGCCTGAGCTCTGTGATGACCGTGTGGTTAAATGATCGGCGCATCCCTGAATGTTTTGAGCGTCGCCCAACTGTTGAGTAAAACAGGAGATATTGAAACCAGGCTGGAAAGTTGAAACCATGGCAAATGCGCTAGCGTCTTTGGCGCCATCTTAATGCAGGAAGAATCTTGTTCTGTTTGCAGATCTTATTCCTGTTCCTTCTGCGCAATGTAGTTTGAACATAATAGGACTACGGTAATAGGATAGTTTGGCTTCGAGTGAGTGAGTGAGTGAGTGAGTGAGTGAGTGAGTGAGTGAGTGAGTGAGTGAGTGAGTGAGTGAGTGAGTGAGTGAGTGAGTGAGTGAGTGAGTGAGTGAGTGAGTGAGTGAGTGAGTGAGTGAGTGAGTGAGTGAGTGAGTGAGTGAGTGAGTGAGTGAGTGAGTGAGTGAGTGAGTGAGTGATTTAGGGTTGGTATGCCATCGTATGAATATCAAGTTCACGCGGCAGCATGCAGATTCCCCGCAAAACAGAAACTGAGGCACGGCCCAAAATATTTATGCCTAATAACTATTAGTTACCTTGCCACCTTGAGTGAATAACAACCCTCCAAGGAAGTATTACAGGTGTCCCTTACGTTGCTCACTGCAATTCCCACTTGGCTAAAAAAAATCCTGAGTAAGCAATACTCAAATATGTGACAAATTAGTCAGCATCTGTCTGTAAGATTGCCGCTCTGAAGGCACTCAGAGGACTGTCCGTACTTGCCCAATGAAGGAAATATATCAGCAATAAAGCTTCGGCCTTCCCGTGAAAATTAAATACCGTATTTGTTCGAATATAAGGCGAGTTATTGTTCTTCCGAAATCCGTAGTCCCAAATTCATTCCCCTTCTTAAATACGAAGCTCATATGGCGATTTTTTTCACACTCCAAACTGCATCCTCGCTTTATAAGTGTGACCACCTTATATTCGAATAAATACGGTACACAGGCCTTGTATCCATGCTCCAGGAGGACACAAAAGTGAGATCCCAACAGTGAAATGGTATGCCTCATAGCCGGAAATAAAATGGGCGCCGGCCCCGTTAAAAAGATGCTAATCCCAATCAGTCCCACGAATAAAAAAACAACCGCCATTTCACGGCGCATTTGAGCACATGTACGAAACTTATTCTGTCTACTTTGCTTCTCCAGTGCTTTTAATAGGTTGCAACCTAATTCTATTCAGTAGGCACAAATTCGAGGCAAATGGAAATTGTACGTAAATAGTTTAGTGCGCCGCTTTTGGGCCATGCATTTCAGCCGGCGTACCTAGCTTGGTTCGCCGATCTTGCTGCTCCAACGCTACTTAATCTGTTGTAACCTAACCCTAACCAGTAAAGACTTAACCAAAACAAATAACTGTTCTCAGTAAACGCCCCACTTTGACACTTTTGTGCCGTGTACATCGGCGGGTCCACTTAACTTCTGCCAATTTCGCTGCTCTAACTCCACTCCATCTGTTGCGACCTAATCCTATCCAGCATGACAAATACCGGGACAAAAGCATATTTGCCGTAAAGGTTCCAATGTGTCGCTTTTGTGCCGCGCACTTAAGCGGAAGTAGTTAACGTATTCCGCCATCTGGCTGCTCTAACGGCAGTCCTTCCCTGACGTAACCGTAACCAGGGTGGGCGGATCCACTCCTAACAGATATATTCCCCATAAATATCCTCATTTATTGCTTTTGTACCATTCACTTCAGCGGAACTACCGAACTCCATCGGCCGATTTTGCTACTCTAACGCCAGTTCATCAGCTGTTAACTTTTTCATTATAGGCTAACACGAACGAACTACTTTTTGCCAACAAATATCCCCGATTTTTTGTATTTCCAGCTTGCACTTCAGCGAACTTACTCGGACTATTCCTCCAATCGTGCTTCCCTAACGCTAGTTCATCCAAAACCTGACCCTAACCAGCATTAGCTAATAAGAACCAAATAAGCGCATTTTTTCACTTTTGTACCGCGCACTCCAGCGTGCGTACTCAACCCACTCCGCCGATTTTTGCTGCTCTAACGCCACTTCATTTCTTGTAACCTTACGCCACCCAGCAGGCGCTAATCCTAAACAAATGCGCACTGCCTTCAAAATACCCCAATTTATCGCTTCCGCGCCGTTCCTTTGTCCCGGGTTAGTAAAGTATTCACGCGTGACCAGCAACAACAATAGGCCCATTGTGGCGTCCGATTTAATCCTCCGCCCTCTCTTTCACTTCTCGACGTCGCCTCCGGCCGCGCACAATCGAAAGGCCAGGCAGCACCGAGCAAGTTTTCCCCTCTGGACGCGGCAATCCTCGCATGCCGCGCTGCTCCCTCTTTGCTGCCGCTTCCGTTTTCCTCGCGCCGACCGACCGAGCGAGCAACCAATGAGGGCACGGCAGGTTCCGCGCTAAGGGGATTACGGGATTAGCGTCGCGACGACGAACCTAATGTTTTTCCTTCGAACCACCGACGCTGCTGCGCCGCCTCTGGCGGCCAGCTCTGCCTCCCGCGCATTTCTCATGGCGCGAATGCGGCGGGTGCGTGCAGCCGGAAATAGTCGGCGCAATTTTTTCTCCGGTTCTTCGAAACCGTCTGGATCTGTCCTACGTGCCGCATTACGATTGATATCAAGTTTGTGTGATGTGAAAATTGGTTACATTCGACGAACGCAACTTTCACGAACATCACGATTGCAGCTGATTTGCTTCTTCGCTTCCGCAACGACTTTTACTCAATCGTTGCTGCTATAAGTGGGAGCTTCTTTTATTTTTTTTTTGGAAGTGATAACCATTCAGCATCACCTTGGTGGGGCATACGCTATTACGTGTTATTCTTATTCTGAGCAAATGTTGGCACGATTACGGCGAACGCTGGAGCCTCTCTTGATTTGACTTATTGTATGGTTTACCACGCCGACGCAACGCAGGCGATGAAGCGCGGCGTAGTGGGGGGCTCCGGACTAATTTTGACCACCTGAGGATATTTAAGGCGCGCCGAAATCTCGTACACACGGGCGTTTCTGCTTTTCGCCTCCATCAGAAAAGCGGCCGCGGCGGCCGGGAATCGAACCCGCGTCCTCGGGCTCAGCAGCACAATGCCTAGCCACTGAGCCACCGCGGCGGCTCCGAAGTCTGTCTTTTTCCGAGCAAAGTTTGCCGCGATCACGGCGAACGTTGGTTTTTTTTTTTTTTTTTTTGTGGTCGATCTCGGCCAACCTCCTTAAGTGGGTATGCTTGGCTTGACAAACGTGCGCCGAGTACGGTGGGCGGTCATTACGAGGCAGGCACACACAAGCGCTCCCCAATTTTTTGTTTATTTTATGGCCGGGCGGTCACCGAAATCTTGGCCAATCTCCCTAATTGGATATGCTTGGCTTGCCAAGCGTGCGCAGGGGACGCTGAGCGGTCGGCGCGAGGCACGCACAAACGATCGGTCGGCATTTTCGTGGTCTTTTTTTTCAACTTCCGTGCGGTCGCCGCAGTCTTCGGCCGTTCTCGCTAAGTGGGTATACTTGGCTGGACAAACGTGTTCAGGGGACGCTGGGCGGTCGTCCCGAGGCCCGCGTGGACGAGTAATAGGCATTCTCTTGGTTTTGCTAACTGCCAGGCAGTCGCCGATAACCGCGTGAGGCGGGGATCGGCCCTGCGCGGCCCATACCCCACGCCTACTTGTTGGCCTCAATAAAGTGTTTCTCTCTCTCTCTCTCTCTCGCCGCGAGGCCCCCGCTCACGTGCGCGCGTTCGGTATTTTCTTGTCATTTCTAACTGCGGACACAAAAAATTTACGATTTGCTGAAAACAGCTTCGCTGCTAAAAATCTTGCATGGCTATATACATACGTTCTCTGCTCACGAACTGGTACTGTTTATGTTGCAGTATTACGAATGTCGTGTTTATCCGTTTCGCTCCGCTAATCCGATGTTAAGCAAAGGCTAGTTTCATTTTCGCCGCCACGTCACTGTGGTGCTCGTAGTTTGGTTTGCAGTTCTATTGGTTTATGTATAAAGCAAACATACGAGCTAATTTTTTCGTCCTCAATATTAAATGCAAAATATCTACCCAATGAACAAATCGACAAAGATTATTATATTGAAATATTTAAACGGTTAATAGTAAGTACACACATAAAAAATCGGAGTATTTGGCATGATCACCACAAGCTCACCGGTAAGAACCTATGGATCGACGTGTCTACATATTTCGTTTTTAGGGCCGCAGCACATGAGCATTTGCTACATCATCAATTTATCTCTTCTCGTCCTTTTCTTCTTTCTGGGATGATCGCGCCGTGAACACATTATTTTTGCACCAGGCAACAATCTAACAAAATGACTTGAACACCTACTACTAGCCTACACGCACCATTCCCACTTCGAAATTCGATGCACTTATTGACATGCATCCCTGGCTATAGAAATAAAGAGTTACTCGTATTGTTATTGGAGCCGGACATTATTCTTTGTCGTCATCCCCCCTCCCGAAAAAAAAAGAAGATTTGGCCCTTGTAAACACTTCCAGCTTTTCTTGGGTGTTTCCCTGTCAGGAAAACGCTCACTCCGAGAGAAAGCGGCCTTTCCCGCACTGCACCCACGCCTCGTCCGAACCGACGTTCCCCCCATGGGGATTAGCTATGCCGGATCTCCGGAATGCCGCTTAATCGGCTTCGTTAATACCTACGGGGTCAGCTTGCCTATCCTCTTGTACGACCCGGTTTCGCTTTTTTTTCTCCGCTATTTACCCTTGGGAAATTCTTTATTGGCGGGCTCCTAGCTTGTCGTCTGCCTGAATTGACTGCAGAGAATCCGGGATTTGGGGCAGCTGCCAGCAGCTCTGGCTTCTCTTTTATCGTAAAGTGCCGGGGGAAAGCTGCTTCCGGGAATATAGACCAAGATGTGAGTGCAGACCCGGTAAAGCTCTTTTCCCGATTCTTTAAAAGTTTACATTTTACCCAGACTGGCAATCTTGAATTCCTAAATCGCTCGTCTCGTAAACCTCTTCCCTTTGTCCTGTATACTATTCTTTTTTTAACATGACACCATACAAACTTGCTATCTGTCGTTGCTTTTGGAATTTAATTCCTAGCCCCTTATTAAATGGAGATTACTTTCTACTCGTTTAGTAGGTATCGGCATCTTATGTGTCATTGAAATCCTGACCGTCATATTATGTCATATTCAATTCTGCTTAAGATAAAATTATTATTGTAATATTGTTTAAAAGGTAGAGTCATCGTTAGGAAGATTGTAAGAATACGCCTTTATGAGTACATGTGAACCATTGTGACCTCTTTATAAAATAAGGAGGTCGTGTATATTTTATTGCATACACTCTTATCCTAAAACACTTTTAGGGATTGACTAGGGTATCAAGGTTTGCATTTTTTCGTAGGAACATTCTTTTTTAAAACATCCCTATCGCGGTTTAGCACTTACACGCGCAGTTTAGAGTTCATTGTCTGAAGAGTACATGTACGCTGTTTTAATTAGCTTTTGCTTGGTGCGGGTATGGTTTCTCAAATTTGCTTTGGCCACAATTTTCTAGTTTATTGTTGGGTTTCTTGCGAATTATAGCACACTTTTTCCACGACATACAAGTTGCAGAAGTGTAGCCGGGAGCAATAAAGCTCCTACCTCACTCCCAATTTCTTCCCAGTGTGACATCGCTTCCACGCAACTGAGTACTTCAATTCACATTGATGTGTTTATAAACGCCTTACTCCGGGGTGCGCGTTTTTTGCGCATATTTATTACAAAATAAATGCGGAGCTTTTCGCAAACGTTATAACGGTGACGTTGAAGGGAGCACAGTCGTATTCAAACCAAATTTGACATCTTAGCGCTTCCCAGTAATGCTTCTGGAGGCACAGCAGAAATTGGAAAAAAAAACGCGTCCTTTATGGAAGAAAAGCGGTTCAAATAAGAAGCTTTCAGAGATGCAAATGCAAAGCCCACAATCCAATTAACGAAACTCCAAATCCAGGACAGCGCAAAGTTAACCGAATGTGGTGATAAGATTTCCTATTCAATATTTCATGATTGGGTCATCTAAAGGCGCTTATAGGGTTAGATCAGCGTTGTCGTTGATTTGGGGTTTCGCTGATTGAATTGTGCAATTTGCATTTGTATTGGAAAAAGATTTTTGTTACATCAACATCAACATCATCATCATTGGTGGAAACTTGTGTAAATTTGCCTTCCGTGCAGTGAGTTTTTTCTGACACAGCATAAAGCTTCTCGTTTCATCATACTCATTGTGATCATTGTTATCATCATCATCATGTTCCGTTTGTGGACACCCATTCCGTAAAGTTTGCTTTCGTGTAGTACAAGTTTTCTGACAACCCCTTTACTGATACAGAAAGCTTCGCTGTAAAAAGTACGGCTCGATTGTAACCTATACGCCATCACATCAAAGGCGTTTCTTCTTTTAGGAACACAGGCATCCGTTGACTTTTCTTAGTTGAAAATACAACATTTGTCGGTTGTTACTCGCATGTGCAACCTTCATACTTCGCCGCAGCAACGCACTGCGTATTATGGAGCACGCTTTAAAGGCCAAACTTGATGTCTGTCTGAAGCTAGGAGAATCATTTCGCTGGCGACCGGATACAATGAACTGATTGCAATGGTTAGTTTGATATTACAATTAATGATGAGATTTATTTTTCCTATTAATTTGCGTCGTTAATTTGCAAGAGAGCAGTGCGGGATCATTTTTCTGTGAGAAAGGAGAAGGAAAAAAGCAAAATTAGGGCAGGGATGTTCGCTAGGCGTAGAATCTGGTTTGCTACACTTCAAGGGTACTAGGATTCCCTGGAAAAAAATAGAGGAACAGAGGGTGGCTACATTAATACCTTGTGGCACTTTAAGCAGGGAATCAAATTCCAGAATTCTGGGAGTGATTGAAGGGTCTATCAGTCAATATGATCAGTTACGGTCGGAAAAAGAGTGATAAAGTACTTTTATTTTATGCCTCTAGGAATATGGTCTTCCCCATGAGCTTCAATAAAATTGAAGCATTTTATAATCACTGCGAAACACTTTTAAACCAAGCTCGGTCCATGGAAGCTTATTTAGAGCCCAGTAATAATGAATGTACGACTGTCATCATTAATTAGGGAAAGACTAAAACTCGCAAAGACCATCAGAAGTACTTTTTAAAGTTTACACCGTATCAAGGCACATGAAACGAATTGTGGCACTCTAAACCTAATCCATGGACAACTTGTGGGTGCCAAGACCATTGAACTTTACCCTGTGATGCCAAACGTATCATATAAGATACGCCATCTTTCGAATTTGTTTGCTCCCACCTGGGCTCTTCGACCGCGAAGAAATGCCCACTGTATCATTTCTGATACCTCCTAAGCCTCTTTCGAAAAACTATAGCTCGATAACTGGCCGCATGGAGTCCCAGATACAGTTTGGAAGATGTATTCCTCCATCGTAAGCGCCCCAGGTGGGTGTACACCTACTTTCAATGTGTGCATGACACACTTTTTACGAGGTATAGGATGCATTAAATACCTACTTTATATGAAGGTACACACGTACCTGCATGGAAATTGGTATATGCTACATTATATACTCACATTATATATGTAGGTATATATATATGCTCACTTGTAATGCGTTTATAATACATTATGTAATTTTATAACTCTGGGAAACAAAATTTTTTTCTGCACGTTTTTTTATTGTTTGAGTAACAAACATTAATGTAATAAAGCCTTAGAATTTTTATCTATTGTTTTTATCGTTTTGGCATTAGAAGGTTAACCGAGCCCTTGCTATTCTTTCGTTTCACGAAGCTATGTCGCACACATTTCTTCAAGGCTGGCGATGTTTCTGGCTACCGCCACCCTAAACATTCGGCCTTAAATAGTAGTGTGATGTTTTCCGTATTCCCCCTTTCACGGTTACTCTTGCTCAATTCGAAATGAACTTCACTATTCAAAGCGCAAAAAGACGAAACTCAACACGAGCGCTTGTGTTGTATGCTTCTTTGTGTTTCATCGTTTTGTGCTTTAAATAATAAATGCAATCCAACTTGCACAGCTGTTCGTACTACTGTAGAAAAGAGCTGTTATTGCAGTAGTCCCATTTGTTGTCGACTGTCGATGCAATAATCGCTACTGTAGATGTGCACCGACGGATAATGGCGTCCAACAGGAGGTTTCCTTCCCCAGAACGGCTCCGGCCATTAAAACCCTCCAAGACCCAACTGCGAGCCGATTCGATGGCTACCGTTTGGCTGGCGAATTAGACAATGCCGCGTAGGCGGAGATAGCAGGAGGGAAAGAGGGAGCAAGATTTTCCAAGAGGGGGACCATGGTTCGTTGCTTCGCCGCCGCCCAGACGAACTCTGACAGGGTTGGCCCGCTCAGAGGGGACTGCGCAGAGCAATTGCACGTGAAAGAATCCAGCAACGTCAGCGTGGGGAAGGCGAGAGGGAAACAAAAGGAACCAGGGAGGGTGCCATTAATGCGTTCCAAGTCGTCCATGGTCCGGTGCTTCCATCCGACTGAGCCCGGGCTCTCTCTGTTGTTTTTTCGGGCCGATGCGGTGGAGCGGACGCGCAGTCCTATTGCGATGCCATTGAATTCGCGATGCCGTTTGTAGCCTCCCAGCGTTATGCTTGGGGGACTGCGTCGACTGTATTGTTTTCGGTAGTGAGCTAATTGCTTGCGGGGCTTCCGCCTCAACTCTGGTGGATAAGCGGGGAAATAAAATAGGCAGAAGAATGGCACAAAAGCGCTATTGTCTCATTGCTTGCTCGGCTCCTCATTAATGTTATTTCTTTTCTTGAAATACGTTTGTTGTTAAAAGTAATTTCGGGAGAGTTTACGCTGAGGCAATCGCAATGGGTTTTTAAAGTAAGTCGTAGCTAAACCGGAGAGTTTATCTTAAATCATATTACACACCGTTTAAGTATCACGTACTGTTTCGAAATAAAGCTACTCTGATTTGATTATCTACTGGGCTTATGCCAGCCAACAGCTGGTGTTGTTCTCCTATCTGAAAAACGCAAGTATATCTAGCCGCATGCAATAGGCCCTGTATAATACAACAAAAACGATGACACAAAAACAATCGCCCCCACTTCTTAGCTAACGTTTGCCATTTTTTTAACCATTTAACGTGTGGCTTGTTTGCATAATTGTGGAATTAAAAGTGGAATGATACGGTGCAAATGGTGCAAGTATGTGGAATGATACGGTGCAAACACGGAAGAACAGGACACCGAAAAAACTATAAAAACATTTTTCCTCGAAAAGTCTAATTTAGCGTCCATTTTAGTGATGAAATTATTTACTGAGTAATCGCCTAATTCACTTATTGACGACTTGAATTACCGTTTATTTATTGGCTGCGTAGTGAGCCGCCTTTTTCCTAGGTTTATATTCTACAAACAATGTCTCCGCGCACCATTTAGCCTTCCGCATGCCAACTGACAATGAACGCAAAATCTCCGAAAATGTGAAAGTGTGATTACACAAAAAATCATACATTTATTTGGTACTGACTTTTATAACGATTAGGAGTGCGTTTGTTGAAAACGCGTACTTTATAAAAGGGATTGAAAAAAAAAATCAAGGATGTAAAACACATTCCCACCCTAAACGTCGCTGCTTTTCTCAAAATAACAAAAGCCCTATCAGGCCTTCTATGTTGAATATATATCACTTATCATTTTTATGATGTTTATCAAAAGATCCTATCAGGACGAAGTGGGGCAGAGAGTATTTCTAATTTTACGTACGCAAAAGGGATAGAATTGTTTTGATTAAGGCCTCCTTACGGCTCTTATAAGTCATTTTGCTTTTCTACCTTGTCACAATTCGTTGAATCGGTCCAGCAGCGTTCGTCATTCCAGATTGTACTTTATGTTGCCGGATGAAACCGTCAACCAACAATCAAAAGAAAACGCCGTGGAGAAAGCTTTTTTCCTAGTCTTAATGAACACCGAATTACGTGGAGCACAGATGGCTGGAGCTTACAAAATATTTTTTGCGTGAAGCTAGGGAAGAAGGCATCGGGGATCAAGTGAAAGGCATGACGTCCATCTTAGCCTTCCACGTGATATGTGGTAGCTTCTGTCGTAACTATACCAAGGTGATAATAATTCTTAGCACAACTCACGTTGATTAATGCTGGAGTTGGCGAGCGTGCTCGAAGAGGAAAATAATACATTTGGTATGTGTCAATTTCAACAAAGCAGAAGCTTCGAGAAGTTTTTAGCAAACAAGGAACACCATCGGTGATATATTATAAGTAGGCGTTTTTGCTTATCTATCAATTTTTCGGTGCGACTAGAAAGTAGACTTCAATACTATTATCCGTGTTTCAAGTAGACAACTGGTGACAAGAAAAAACAAGACATAGTCATAAGGAAAAGGAAAGGCAAAGCGGCATTTGCTGTGACTACATATTTGAGGGGAAGACGATAGTCTAATACGCAAGTGTGTAATGTTCACTTATTTGTTAAAAAACGCTGGTATCCCCTCCCCCCCCCCCCGCCTTCCAACGCAAACACACAGAAGAGGAAAATCCCCCACTTACATGTTATTTTGGTGGTTTAGTCACTTCAATATAGGTATGAGGGTAAGATTACGTTACTAGAGCAGTCGGAGGAAGGCTACATACTGTTTACAAATACACGTGCACATGTTGTCCTGTTATATATTAGTGGAACCGGGCTTAGAAATCCGTATTGAAAGACGCCAAGTCCACGAGGGCCGACTGTGTTGCAGCGTTTTCTGTACAACGAATGGTGAGCTTTTGAAACACTTGAAGAAGATTGTATATATTGTTTATCAGCATTATCGATTATTTCCTTAATCATTTCCTGATGACCAACTGATTTATCGTCGAAATGGGTATTTTTAGAGCGCAGTTCTTAGGCGCCCCTTTCTGTGATTTCGCGTCGTCTGTCGCCGTTGTCCTCGTTGTAATCGAGAGAACGAAGAGAACACCTTGGATAGAACGAGCAGAAAAGCGGAGGAGAAAAGTACGGAGAAAGCGTGAGGTGGAGGGCGGTATGCCGAGGCCGCGAGAGACAGCGCTAGCGGCGGCGCGTGCGGCGAAATTACGCAAGGGTAGCACGCGCCGTCGTGCGTTCGCCTGATGCGATCACTTCCTCAGACAAAGGAAGTGCTGCTCTAGCAGAGGCTCAGGGCCGCTGGCGCAAGAATCCAGAAGTGTGCTCCGCCGAAGCAGCAGGTACGCACCGTCACCGAGAAGACTCTGCAGTTCGAGCGGCGCTCAAATCTCGCATTAGAGATTATTGCAATCATGATCTAAATGTTTTTGAATTTAGGTAGCCGAAATCCTCCGAATAATTAGTGACTGCTGCCTCGTCTGTCACCCTGTTGGTTGTCCTAATTGATAGCGTTTTTTATTCCGAAAACATTCGCTCACGTGAATGTTTATAACGCACAAGAAATGTTCAAAATGGTATCGTAGAAAATGATCTAAACTTGCGAATTCACAAGCTTCAACCATCAGCCGAAGAAAGGTGCAATTTTATTCGTTTTCATTCATGCGAATGGGAAGTGAAGCAAACTTCTGTGACTAAATGCAGGCAATTAATAGAGCGCCGGAACCCTGTGTGAACCACCATGGTGACTATTGAAGATCTCGCATACAAAATATTGATTATTGATGCGAATTGATGCATTAACGTGGAAAGGGGGCCGGGACCCTGTCAGGCGGTTTTCGCCTTTAGCCCTGGTCTCCTGTTAGACATGTACACTATTGAAGAAAAAAAATATAAAAAAAACTAAAAAAAAAAAAATATGCCCCACTTAGCTGCATGCCAACACAAGGCAACCTAGCTAGCTTTGTCTTCAAACAAAACATCCCAGAAGGGGTTAAGAGTAAAGCCGCCGTAGATCTAACAAAATTATGATCGTTGGAAATAAAACAAGTCAAAAAGATCAATCGTGCGAAATTAAATTAGAGTGCAAGGCAATTTCCGGTAAAAGCGCCGTAAAAAACAACCAGACTCTAACATGAAGAAGAAACCCAAAGTTACCAACAAGCTGACAGCCAAGGACAAAATTCCAAGTCTAAATTTTTTGAAGTTGAAAGAAACGACAACGCACGTGGAAGAGCCTAAAGATTGAGACTGGTAACAGAAAATAAACTGGAAGATTCGGAGCAAAGCCAAAGCTTCACCAAAGCGACCATAGGGGAACTAGAAGCAGCGAGTAATGTCCGCTCGGATCTTCTTTCTTTGTTCCCCCTCCGTTCGAGTCCGCAAGGCGGACGCAAAAGGAAGGATACAGAGGTCGCCCGGACTGGAGTACTTCCTCGGCGTCCCAGCGGAGACAAGGAGCCCGGCAGAAGCGATGCCTTGTCTGCTTCCATTAGAGGATCCCAGTGGTCGAGTTGGAAACATCCCCCCTCCTTCCTCGCAAGAGGTCCATCTTCGGCGCAGCCACTACGCACACACTCGTACACCCACACATACGCACACACGCACACATACACACATTGCCTCTCGCGCAGCCTTGTTCCCTTACCCTCGTTTGCTCCAACTGTTGGGCCCGTTTTCTGACGATTATCCTTCTTCGGCTGCCTCATTTGCTACTTTTTCGTTTTCGTTTTCTGCTCCTGTCTCTCTTCTTTCAGCGTCAATACCGTCTTCTCTCAATCATCCCTGGAGTCGTTTTTCTCGTCCGTACTGCCGGACTCTTTGCCAGCGCTGTCCGCTTCTTTCTAACTCCGGGCTACATTCAGTTCAGGCGTTTGTCGCGAGTTTTGTCTTGTTTTCGAGTGCCAGGGATACTTCGAGGCTCTGGTGGCCTCGGCCGTTTTATTTACAGTGCACCCAGAAAAGAGGAACTCGTCGCCCGTCGGGAAGAGCGGGCGCTCGCCCTTCTTGCGATGACTTGTCATTCTCCGGGCCGCATCTGTTCTCATTACGGTGTGCTTCGAGACGGGTCGTCTGTTCACAGAAGAGACCTCTCCGAGGCCCGTATCGCTCCGTTCGCAAAGTTCTGCCGCGTAGCTCCTCCACGAGGAGTTTCTCGATTTGCTCACGTTTTATTCGACAGAGTCAACAAACATTCAAACGTGGGCTGAGCACACTATAAAGAAAAAAGCAAGCAAGATGAATGCTTTGGCAACAGTTAGTAGTACTCCCTGCGTAAGCGGTGAAAAGGTTCGTTGGTCCGTGTGACGACTTAGCCGAGGACTGTTTGTTCATCCTCTTGGCACATACCACACGGGGCAGTATGTTCCATTCGCGGAACTTTTTCATTTCATTCTTACTCCACTCGCTAAACTATTAGCGAATGGAATAAGTTACCCAATATTGTTGTGTCAATTATGTCCTAATGATGTATTTTCGTGTTTTTTGTAGTGAATCTTCGTTGAACGTTCCAGGCTTTGGCTTGTCATTGCGCTTTAAATGATATTTCTCTTTGCCGGTATTTTGTAGAAATTTCTAGTCCCCTCCCCCCACTGTACTGCCTTGAAAAAGCGCTGTTGGTACTATGATAATATAAATAAATAAATAAATAAATAAATAAATAAATAAATAAATAAATAAATAAATAAATAAATAAATAAATAAATAAATAAATAAATAAAAAACTGTATACTAACAAAATTCCCAAGCAACACCTGAATGAATACGTGTAAATATCATGTTCAAACTCTAAATTTGTCAGTGCAGTACATTCATAGCAGAGTAATACGAAGGACAAGTTTTTTGCCGACTTCTGAAAGCTCGTGCTTCAATCCTGCGTGAAAAGAACGTGTCGCGTGCTAAGAATTTTTTAACATAACCATCCATCACATTGTCTGCCTCTACTCCTGATTCCAGCTTTACATAGCCGTTCTGCTATCCTGGTGGTTGATATGTTGTCTTCGCATCGCAATCTTTGGCCCACTCCACTTTCCTAGTCTTAATTAAAGCTAGAAACTGTCCAATCGCAAACGATTTCTTGGTCATAATGCATTTTTCCTGCCTCTAAGTCTTACTTTCACCATTCTCTCTTGCAGGACTATTGTCGGCGTCAGTTTTATTGTTACGTTTTCACTGAGACACGAAGTTTCTGCATCATACCATAGCACTGAAAGTATGCATTAAATTGTTTTAACAGCATAGCTGAGTAAGCTTTTAGTTCCGCCGTCCAGCTTTACCAGAAAAAAATACAAAATAAAAATACAGAGTGCACGGGAGCTTGCGGCACGTGAGGAGCGCCCGGCATCACCCAGCTCAACCTTCTAAATTCTCTGCCCAGCGTTCGTGGCGTGATCTCGCGCGTGCTGTTCTCCTCGCCAGTTCACGCGCGTTCGCGCCTGAAGTGGCTAGCGTAGACGCCCAGTTTGGCTACAGACGCCGAGTTCGCGAAGCCGGTTTCCACGGGTTCTAGCGCGTGCTAAAGCGGTGCACTTCGGGACAGATGTGAAAGCCTGCGGACGAAACGATCCGGGCCTGCCAGTCATGGACAACTTTCAGCGGCAAGCTCGGAGATACATGCGAGGTGCAACAGCTGTGTCTCCGACGAGGGGCCGCCAGCTCGGCTGTTTCTGCAGCCTTGCACAACAAGTGCAAGCTGCGGCAATTTTAAATGCAGAGCATTTCTTTAACTCACGATGTCACCCGTTCTAGGCGTCCGTAGTTGTCCGCATCGCTCGCCTCGACATGCCCGGCTCAGACGTTTCGCTATCGGCGCGATCAACATTCGATAGCGCGCACAGGCACGTTTCAAGGACACTCTCTCCCCTTTCTCGGACTCAACGTGCGCCGAGGCTGCCAATTTTACTCCTGATGAGCCCTCTCTCGTCAGCCGTTGCCACAAGTGCAACAACATTAACGTAACGCAAACTACTTAACGTCGTGCACCCCCGGAAATGCTCTGCATTTGATCGTGCCCCTCGCGAGGGGGATGTTTCACTGCGTCGCCATGCGAACAGTTTTTTCTTAGTCGACGCATCGCCTCTGGACGAATGAGCCGACGACGCTTGCCGCGCGTGTTTTACTACACAGGTAAAGCCAACTGTAAATTATGGAACCGTTCTTTTCTAAACACTGTTGCCTGACAATATTTTACGCTTCCTATATTCCTCCTGGCTGGGTTCAACAATGTTACCTTCCGCCAGAAATTTCCTTTGTACAAACTTTGGAAAATTGGAAGAGACGTTCGCTTATTACTTCTTACTCCAATTCAACCTCTGTCCCCTTCATCTAAAATAGGTATGCTTTTGTTTTAAGAAATACCAGTATTGACGCGTTTGAGACCTTCCCACTAAGTACTGGTTTAAAGGAAACATTTGACAACATCCTTGTTTTGCAGGTGTGCCGACATTTTCAAAAGAAAAACTAAGCGTATCAAGGCTGGGCCATGCAGCTGGCTGCAGACGCTGCTAGAGCTCAAGAGATCTCGGTCGCGGCCAAGGATCGCCAGCTTCTCCCAATAACGTTATTTCTCGCTCTCTCTCTCTCTTTCTCGCTCTTCCGGGGCGTTGCAATAGCAGCGAATGCTTAAGAACTTCTAGTTGAAACCTAAAGAAATTAATGTAGTGACATCAACCTTTATACCATTAGAGCCGTGACTCAAGAGATGGAAGACAACATGTGAGTGTTTGCTTCGCTGGTTTCCTTTTCAAAAAGTAGGTTATTTTCTCCTTTACAGCTCTCCAACAGTACAACGTTGCCTTGCTTTACTTCAACGTACTTAGTAAGGCACGAAATGTCTGTTTCTTAACGTAGCCACATTACTTTCCTGCCTTATTTACGGGTTTATGGTAAAGAGAGGCAGGCGTTCATTCTTTTCTCCCCAAGTAATTATGGCCGAAAAAAAGTTCCTTTTGGGGAGGGCCGCAGATTACGCTAATTACACATTCAGAATATACTCAAAACAAAAGAAAGATTGCGACGAAAAGTGTACCTAATTTGTGAAAATAACAGCAATGTTCTACGCTAATAGTTTTGGGAGTAAGGCATGCGCGAACGTTATCGCTACTGAAAGGTTCGCGTGGTGCATGGCTCTTTCTAGGCTTCTGTTGTTGTTTTTCTATTCCTTTGCTATTCTTTGCTATTCTAACTAGTAGTGTAATTGGTGGACGTGCGCAGTTTCCCGCATGAACCTGCAAGCGGCTTGCTTGTAAGCACTCCTTTCTCGTTTCTCGGTTCCTTGCTCTTTCTAGGGTGTGCTATTTTAGTGATTTTTAATTGCCTTTTTGTAGATATTTTTTAAGCTCCATTCTTTATAGTGGAAGAGGGCTCATTATCGGTATGATTTACGCTCTGCTTTTTTCCGGTGTTGCGCTTTTGACGCAAGCTCGTATTGCGTACTCGCAAACAGGTGGACGCAATGGCCCGAGATAAAGCTTCTCTGTCTTGAGTGGTGAAGTAGCGCCAATTTTGAAAAGAAATGAGGTTCTTAGAAGGACATTTGAAGGTGGAGGAAATGAGTAAAAATCGGAAAATTAGTAAACCGGTAAAAATTCGTTTAGGTGCGCTGCATCTCTTCATGGCTCTGTTCACTGGCACACGTGAGACAAGACATAAACAACACAGGGAAAAACGCCGCAAGTTACAAATATAGGAGCTTTATCCCCTATGTGATAACGACTGAAATAGACACTTAAGTGTGAACGCATGTGTAACACTGCGATAAACGTCCTGGTGGGCACGAAGCCAAAGAAATTTAAAATACTGTTAACAGAAGTTCAGCTACTACGTGAAGATTTGCAAAGGCAGACGCAGTAAAAATAAGAAAGAAGGCACGCACGAGGAGTGTAAATCAATACACGACACTGATAGTGGACGTCCAACAGAAATGGCGTCACACCTCATACCTACACGAAGGCGCAGAAGTTGATAACACTACATATGTATACAGACAGTAAACGTAAACGTAGAATAACCGTACAGACAGTAATTCACAGTAAACGAAAACATCCGGGGAAGGGAGAGGCAAAAAGAAGGCACGCCGTCATGTGTCGAAGGTTCGAAAAGCAATAAAATTATGCACTCCTCCCTCTAACGACGACGTTGGTCGAACGTGAAGCTTCCTCACCAAAATTGCCTGGTTTTCGGCTCAGTTTAGACTTTGACTCACACGTGGTTGGGCTTTGACTTGCTAAGAGTTGACTTTGGAGCGCACGCAGTTCGGAATTTTGATCGGAGCGGCTTTGACTTTGACTTTCCACCATTTTATTTCGCATTCGCGCTTAACCATCGTGTCGCTAGACGGAGGGATGCATGATTTTTCTGTTTATTTTGAACGCTCTTGAACGCGCTCTTACATTCCGGGCGTTTTCGTCGACGGAAAGAGGACTATTCCGAACCCTCCATCTATCCCCCGGTCCCTCCCCGATACACTGAAATCCTGTATCATTATCGCCAACTGCGGCTTCAATACCTTCCGCCTCACCCATCCCTCAAAACACAGGCGTCTTGCATTTGGCGTCGACTGCAGACCAACATATTCTACAACACCTCGATACTCCACTACATCTCTCCCTCCACTTACCCCTACAACTGCCCTTCTTGCTCCCTCCCAAACACTACCTACCACCTAGTCTGGGAATGCCCCTACGCGCCAAACCCCCTCCCTTCTCCATCCCCTGAGCAGTGGGAGCGCGAGCTGGCCAACTCACGGTGCGAGGACCAAGAACGCCTCATCACTCGCGCCCAAGCAGCTGCGCTAGCTCGCGGCTATCTGGACTGAGAAAGCCACCCACTTTTATGCTCATTAATTGTTTTCCAATCCAATCCAATCCAATCCCATTCTCAACTAAACTACCACAACTAAACTATCCAAACTACCACAACCGTGTCGAAATGGCGCAATCGTATAAACCTCTGCTTCACAATGCGAAGGACCCAGGTTCGATTCCGACCGCGGTAAGCGTTTTTTCTTCACTTCATCGACGATTATCATCATCGTCACAGACAGTTCGCTTTGCTGCAGTGAGTTTTATGGTGCGTACGGACGCCATCACTGAGACATAGAAAGCTTCGCTTTAAAGTACACGCTAGTAGGCTTTTAACGAAAGGTCTTTTTTATACGCCATTTGTATCAATGTTTCCGGAATGAAGATTATACAAACCCTAGACACTATTGAAAGAATATTAAATGCTAGTGGGCTACTTACCTTTTTAGTGGTTTTAATGGGATCCGGGGTGGGCGAGGCCACAAAATTTTTAGAAATAATCATGGTAAACAAACCGTGGTCTCGTTACCCGGCATTACCGGCCATTTGTAGCCATTTCAAAGCACAGATTGATTGATTGATTGATTGATTGATTGATTGATTGATTGATTGATTGATTGATTGATTGATTGATTGATTGATTGATTGATTGTGGGGTTTAACGCGCCGACGAAACGAAGGTGATGAGGCGCGCTGTAGTGGAGGGCTCCGGATTAATTTTGAACACCTGGGGATCTTTACGTGCGCCGAAATCTCGAACACGTGGACGTTTTTGCCTCCATCAGAAAAGCGGTCCGCCGTGGCCCGGAATCGAACCCGGGACCTCGTGCTCAGCAGCATAACGCCTTAGCCACTGAGCCACCGCGGCGGGTAAGCAGATGTACAGCCAATATCTGCTTCAGTTGTTAAGAGTTTTATAACAGACCTCTTGCGAAAAATTGGAAGATAGTGTGCCTGACAATCGGTTAGGAAGTTAGTATGCCTGGAATTGTATTGACTACAAGTTGCACTTCCACGCCCACAATTGTGGTAGTATTTCTTGTAGCATTCACTGCTGGAGGCACGTCAGTATTGAGGAAGTAAGGCTTCGGACTATGGTGTCGATGTTTACATTCCCTAAGCTGGTTACTTGATGGGGAGGGACTCTTTGAATCCTCTTAGAACACGTGGCTCCGCATTGTGGACAGCCTTCATTTCACATAGCATCCACGTAACGTGGAAATGTGTGATATGTAGGCTAAAACGGGTCTTGTTGGTCAGATGGGGCCTTTTTGTGTTAAGGCTCGGTTCAACAGTTCGTATAACTGTTAGTATTTGTATTGTTTGAGCTAAGGTTCGGGGACATTGGAGTTGGTTTGCTATGTAAACAGTTATTAGCTCGTCCAGTGTCCAGAGTGCTCCAGTTCTGGGAAAGCACATACATTGTTATGATGGAATGTTTTTGCAGCCCTAAATTTACCGGAACTTAGCAATGCTGATACGGAATAAATCACCCATTGATCTAAAATAGTTGTCATAGAATTTATCTGCGTTACTCCACTGCTTTTGCTTGAATTACTGGCTGAAATGAAGTTCACTTTATTTAAGTTTCGTTTCACTGCCATTCTTCACCAGCACTATTTTTTATTCCATAATAACCGCTTGGGGCGATAAACAATAAAGTTTTAAAACATAAACCTTCGGCCTCCCATTTGTGTATCAGCCGATATAATAGCATATATGACAAGTGTGGAAAGCATTGCGCAGACTCAGTGCGCTTGACGCGACGCTAAAGTGAGCACGTACTCTGGTGCGGATTTGATCTTGGGTCGTAAGTCAATGCGTAGAGATAAAGGCGATAAAGAGATGTAAACTTCTTTGTCTCATCTGTTACTATGCTAATGAATCACTTACTTTACCCTATTTCAAAATATATCCTTTTTTTCTGCTGTCATTGCGAAACGGCGTAACGTCGTAAACCAATACCAGTGACTGTTTCGCAATAAACGGTGGGCAACCATCTAGAAAAGGGAAAGTACTCGCAAAGAAAAAAAAAACATCTCTACTGTATACTTAGAACTCGATGTCAAAGAATGACTGATAGCTCGAGTAAACGGGCGCGTCTCAGAGTAATCGAGTTGAAGCATTGGAAAGATAAAGCAATCAGACTTTGGAGGACCCAGAAGCCTTTAAATAGCGCCAATGGAAGATTCGACTAAACGAGTCGGAAGCAAGGCGGGCCGATCTATTATTCCTCTTGAAAATCGCGAAGCTCGACGCTGCGCGCTGCTCCCGTTTTCGAACCGTTAATTCAATCAGCTGGAGAGTTGTCTTTAATGAAGTGTGCTTGCTCGCACAGCAGATTTCTTTTAGAAATGGCCGCCAAACGAAGCGTGCCGCTCAAAACAAGAAAAATGCAAACAAAAGTCTTAGGCGGGTCTCGGCAGATTGAAATGCTTTAGCCGACAGCCCTTGATATGTTTTTAAACTTTGCGTAGGCTATTTTCGCAAGCGAGGGAATTCGGTTGGGAGTGGGCACTTCACTCTTTTACCGTTGACTCGGCACTCGAGCATTTCAACGAATGGTTATCAGATCGGCAAACGTTTGAGAGCAAACGCTTTGAATTCCACGACGAAATCATAATATCGGAGATTTATCAGTTGTTCTTAAACACTTCATTCCGGCATACCAGCATATTCTCTCGCAGAAAAATTGAGTGAGCCTGCAAAATGTAGAGTTAAGTTTAAATTGAATTCGGGAGTGCGCTGTTTTGCTTTTGAAGAAAGATAAACTAACTTACACATCACGTTGATTACAATGAACTTAGCCGAATTTTTTTACGCTTTCTTCAGGTTTTAATCATTGTGCAGTGCTAGCTCTGCCTGGTTTATAAAGGATGGAGGCACCCTAACTGGTTATTTAGCGAACCATAGTAGTCTAGAGTTGCAAAATCAGCACGTGATTAAGTCCGGCTGGTCAATCGTGACTACGAACTCTAAGTTTTTTTTACGTTTTGAAAACAACGACACCAACGAAATAGTGTGGAAAACTGGGACGAAATAAGGAAAGAGAGCCGAAGTGGATTTTGAAGGTTTATTTTTAAATGACGGTTTAGTGTCCCTACTGATGTTTTTTACGCTAATACGCCCTGCAGAAAAGCCAACTCTCTCTGACGATGATGATGAATGATACAGGGTGAAGAGAAACAGAAAAACGCTTCGCGTGGCTGGAATCGAACCTCGGTCTTTCACGTTATGAAGCCGGCGTCTATCTGAGTGCTCCATTTCGACATGGTCGAAGCGGTTTTTAAAACTCAGACGGCAAATAAAGAATACGTCACGAGAAAAATGGCGTTGCTTGGCGCGGCGTAAGGCTGTTAAATACAAGACGTTAGGCCTAACTTACCTTTTTGAGGTTTAGGACGTTAGGCCTAACGTCACATCTTGGGGTTTAACACCTCAAACAGGCACCCACTCAAAAAAATTGCTCACTGAACACCAAGTAGCAGGTAAAGATCCGCGCCGTAGACCCTAAACCCAAACGTTAGGCCTACGGAGTGTGCACCCGAGAGCGTGATTCCAAACGCTTCGCTGCACAGAGCACCCACATGACATGAGTGATGTCACTGCGCGCGCTATTCTTTTGAACGCTTGCTAAAACGAGCCTTCCGTTCGGGCCCTGTGGCCTCGATGTAGGGTACCGAGTGCTGGTGCTGACGGCGTGGGTTCGAGCCCGACCAGGTGAATCTGAGTTTTTTTTTTATGCTAACTTTTTTTGAAACTTCATTTTTTTTCTATCTCAAATCTACGTGTTTTTGTTAGAAAGTGATTTGGTATGTTTTAGGTTGCTTTAGGTTTAAGGCGCAGCCAATGACGGCGTTTAATTACCGTTCTGCATCGCGCAAACAAATGTCACGGGGGCTCTGGCAGCGAAGCGTTTGGAAATACGCCACCCGAGAGTTGCAGTCGGTATTACACAAAAGTGGTACGTACCACCACAGAAGCACACAATCGCCGTGCGGGATTGGTCAGCCAATAAATCCATCACGAGAAAGCTTCGCGTTCAATCACCGTCGTCTTTGAACGGAGGGGTTCATGTTTTTTTGTCATCGTCTGGTTGTTGCGCGGGACACAGAGCAATGATAATGGAAGGGCCCAACGTACCTTCTCTAGCTGTATTATTTTAAAACAATGTTTTTCAACAAACTCAGGCTTTAATAAAAGGAAACGGATAGCGGCGAAATAATTTTTGGCCAGAGGGGAAATTTTTCCAGCGTTTTCCTTTTGTGCGTACCGCATGCGGCGCACATTCTCGCAATCGCATCACCTGCAGGAATAGCAGCGACAACTTTTCGATCGGCTGTATACATTTCCACAAAGAAATCGCCAAAATTTGTAGTTGACTTCACAACAAAAAATACTACATAAACTACGACCTTTCTGCAAGCAGGTCTTCTTACGGCAATCCTTTCTTGGTTTCATTTACTGGAAAAATCCTCCCAATACGAAAAGACAGATTTGGGGTGACACTGATTCGGAAATTGCGAGGTAGTGACGCAATGCCATTGCACCTATGGTCGTTGAGCAATTTTAAGGCACTCTGATGGTCACGCGCGCATAAGTGGAACAAGGGTGTATTCTCCAAAGCGCGCTAACAGCAATCCGCAGTCGCAACAGTCTGGAGAGCAGAACGGCGAAGTTCTCGAACAGGGGCAGCTTAATGAGCCCGCACCACCAAGAAAGCAAATATCTTTCTTCATAGCACACACACAAACATTATATTTTCAGGGATTGTCTCTCTTGCCTTCTATGAGGAGCATGTATGGAGTTTTTAATATACTTGATGTTAGATGCCCTATTGTACAAGAAACGGGCATCTCCTATCGCAAAGCAAACATGACGTGTAGAGATCACACACAAATTATGAAGAAGTGAATTTCAGGTGGGCATGCAATTCGGAGAATTGCCGCCGGTTGGACTACATCAGCGTAACACAGTGGCTACTGACAGAGGGAGCAAAAGTTGGAGGAATTTCATATTGCATGGAGCAATAAAATCTAAAAAATCGAATTACAAAATGAACTAGAAAATTTCAAGTCATAAATAGTTGGAGGAACACTGAAGAGGCCTCTTCGTAGTGTATCGGATACAAAAAGTGGAAGAAGAAGATGATAATGATGGTGGAGGTGGTGGTGATGGTGGTCTCGATATGATGATGTTGATTGAGCTTTTGCTGTAGTGTTCACTTCCTGTTGTTTCCCTCCTTGTTCAACGCCTCTTACGTACATCGCATGTATTTTTCGAATTCCTTGCTCTCTCAAAGTAGTTGGACCGTGTTCTTGTATAACATTGGTCACATACGACAACCCCGTAACAATTGATTGTGATGTGATAACATGCAGATTTGCCAACACCTATCGCCACTTATCTTTGTCTAGGCTGTCTTTCCAAGGTTTTCATTTATTGAAAGCGAACTTTACAGTGAACTCGGAGCGCTAAGCCTAGGTAACAGTGCTTGATGCTGAAACTTCTGACGTTTCACCATGTTGGTTGCCGTTCGAAAGTTTCACAATCTAGGGTTGAAAGGAATTCTTCACCATTTTCATTTACTCATCTCAGCTTAGTTTTTTAAAGCTTACTTTATGATGATAACACGATGTGCTGAAAAGATGATGCACATCAAAATTCTCAGAAAAAGTAGTTCTCGAAAACACCAGACATGCAAATTACGTCAAATGTAACGAGTTCTGTCTAGGCACGTGCGACAAGAACATCTGACGGCTGGAGACAATACGCTGAACGGAACAGCACGCAGACTTTTGACGTTTCACCTGCCCGAGTGAGTTACGGGAGAGAACGAGGAATCGCAAGAAAAGAATCAACTGAAAGCAGCGAAAGCCACACGCGTAGGTGGCAGTTAAACCTTGTTTAAAACCTCCCGCCATTCCCGCTCACCAGAAACTTTCCCTTCTTATTCTTTCCTCTCGCTCACAGTTTTCGCTACTTAGCATTTCTGACATCGCCAGACGACGGCCGTCACACTCGTTAGCTACGAGAGACGTCTGCAACAAAAAGCTAGTGTGAGGACACGACGGTAACTGCAGGGTAAAGTAAAAAAGGAATGTACGCAATCTGTGCCCAGTCGTCGCTTTTTTTTTTTTTTTGCGACGACTGAAGCACCGGGGTGGTGCATCCTCTGTTTTGCTGTCTGACGTCTTTATTTTATCTTTTTCTCCGTTTCCACAAATACGTCGCGGTATGTCCGCGGCAGGCGTTCCCTTTTTTGACATACGCAACCGATTTTTTTTGTTTCGCGGTCAGGAACAGCGCGACGATTTTCAGCGCCTTAATGAAGAGATTTCTTTTCAGACCGGCGACGCGCGACCAGCGTAGAACCACACGAGACACTCCGCCGAAACAGCAAAAAAGAGAAAAGGACAAAACGAAGAGAAAATTGGAAAAGGAACAACGTATGTGGTTCAGTCCCACGCCGCGTTATGAATTGGAACGACGAGAAGACGGCGCGCGTTCGCTTCGCCGCTCGAGCGCTTTTCATTCCACGTGGCGTGGAATTCAAAGTGGCACTTTCGGGTGCCAGCTGCGCCGCATACAAAATAAGCGAACAGTCGAGAAGCGCGCAGCGTCTTATCTTAGCAAATCACAACACAATAGCAAGAAAGACCACATCAAGGCACGCACACACACTAAATAAACAACAAAGCAAACCAGCAACCAGCTGGACTATGGCCAGTGTGCGTGATATAAGAAACCCGTCGTCGCCTCTTGCAGCAGTGGCTCTCTTTTTGAAGTCCGAGGTGCATCTTAATCGCACAACGTGTTTTTCGTTAATGGACTGCTGATTTTGGCGTGGGACCCGGGATTCATTTCTCTATTTTCTTTTCTTTGTTTGTTGTTTGATTTATTTGTTTTACTTAAAGCGACAAGTATTGATTGTACTGGAAGAAATGGCCACAAGTCCGCTTGTTGAAGAGGTTGCCCTCCGCAGTGACTCAGTGCCTAAGTTCTTGTGCTGATGAGCCCGAGGTCGTCGGTTCGACTGTGGCAATGGAGGCCGCTTTTCAGATGTAGGCGAAAAGCTAAAACGTCCTGTATTGAGAGTACGACGCACGTTAACGACCCCGGAGTCATCAAAATTAATCTGAAACACTCAATTACAGCTCATCTCGTAGTTCAGGCGCAGTTTCGGTTCGTTACTGCGACCGAAAATTGCAGGAAAAATTTCTGAATAGGGTAAAACGTTTTCAACCTTTGCAGCAAAGTTAATTTTCACGAAAGCAGCAAACCGAACTCGCCTTTAAAAAGCAACAATTGGATTGAACTAAATGCGTTTGGTTGAAATGTCAAAAATAAAGGAATGGGTATTGTAGACAAAGGGGCTGAGTGTTTTTCAGAGGGCGAACGCTGTTGTGGAAGGCCACCTAGTGAGAGGAGGCATAAGGTTAGTTCGGCCGCCTTCAGCCAAGATGGCCGCTGCCTATAGTAATCTGGCTCGTAAGCAGGCGTACAAAATGGGAAACCACAATCGTTTCTAATTGAGGTTTATCCAACTCCCAATGTTTAACACAAATAACAACTGAAGGGATACTAGCTCTGCCCCAACAGACGCACAATTCGACAGTTTGCTATTGCCAATAACCACTACAGCTCGTATCACTGCAGTACTTCCAATCTTCGCGCAGGCAGACTAATGTGCAGCTTGTTCAGCGCCGTCATGCCCTTGGTTTTAAAACTCTGGTTGTCTCTTTTTGCTTCCTATAAGCGGGAAAAAGATTTTATTTTTGGGATAATTAAAATACACCCACAGAACCCAACCTTTAGCCGGGAATACAGCCTCTGAACAGAAGAAAGAAGAAGGCCAAATTTTCTAACTTTTTCGAAAGTAAAATCTTTGTAGGTATTAAAAACGGTAAGAAAAGTTGGCACAAGCATGATGTCGCCTGTGTGAAAAAAAAAGAAAACGTTCAGCTAATTATTCTTCGAACTTGCTACTGAATTTGCATTAGCATTCTATTAGGTAACGAGTGGCATATGTCCATGCACAGCCATGCGCGGTCACGCCTGCTCTCGCAGAAATTTGTAGATTTCCATACTTCAGAAAAAATGTAATCAATTTTTAGTAACGACTTCTTAAAGCCAAAAATGCGACTAATTGCTGTGGCGTTATACTTATTGCTGCGCCAACCGTTACAAAAGGACGAATAGGCCGCATTGAGTGGTAGCTGTAAAATAGTTCATTCGAAGTGAAGTCGCGGTATATACGTTGTGCTTGATAAAGAGGAGAAAAGAAACAGATATCCTTTCATAAACGAAAAGGTAAAACACGTAATGCCTGATAGTAAACACGCAATGCACAAACAGCCTATAGGCTGAGCTTATTCCAACGTACCTTAAAAGTATAGTCCTGGACAAATCAAATAAAACGAGAAAATATGGATCAGAACACGCTAAATCAACGAATATTGATAGCGGAGATAAAATATTGGCTCTCTAGTGGTATACATCAATGCACGAATTTTTACTCTTTGTTACTAGTAAAGCCACGCGTCAGTTTTACTTGCACGGAAGGAATATTGCGCTATTTGTGTGTTCTTGTTCATACTTGCGTGTTCGCTTTTCATTTGTGTATGACTGTAAAACTATGTTCAATGTTGCTTCCATTCACATAACCGACCATCCTGTGAAATTTATCTATAAATCATTAATTTTTTTTGCAATTTAGTTTTATTTTAATTTTGCTTCTATTTATATTACTTCTCTCTTACTGACATTTTTATTTCACTTTCTTTTTCAAAGATTATTATTGTGTATTTTTTTGTTTTTCTTACATCTTTCTTGCTCGCGAGCGCATGTTCGTGAAACCGCCTGCTCGTCGGTCGATCAAACCCGCCGTGGCCTACCAAAACACCTGCGAGCACTGAATTCAGGTTATCATCATCATCAGAGCTCCTTAAGGTAAGTTTTGTTTTCAAGCGAAGCTTGAAAAGAATATATGTGAAGTTACATGAAACAAATAATGAGTCACCGATTTCCTCTCGCCTTACACAAATGATTTAGAAAACTGCATGCTTTACGAAGTTGTTTTACATAGTAAAGGATTTTATTTGTTTGCAAACCAAACTGAAGTTTGGTTCACCTAATAATTCGAACCCCTTTTAGCTTCTGTTACAAATGTCAACACACTTCCCTAGCTAGGTATAATCGCAAGTGTTAAGATGTAACAAGGGCAGAAAAATTACTTGGGATTGGGAGCAGACAGTCGCATTGAACGCCGCAAATGGCATTCCGGAGCCTTATGCCGCGTATAATGTCCTCTTCGTTTGGCTGTGTTTTTAAACTCCGTAACTTCTTCGGCGAGGTACTTCAGAGGATAGCAGCAGACCCGTGCACTTTTTTTTTCTGCGCATGCACAATCGTTGGCCCGCGATGGGTATTAGTTTAGGAGCCTTTTCGCTATTATAGAACAGCACCTCCGCAGAGGGCGGCGCCAGCTTCTTCCCTCAATAAGCCATTTCAACCGTTTTTCTTGAAAGGAAAACTTAAATACAAAAGAAATATTAAATTAAACCGAACTGGACCTACGGCTCTTTGAGTGTATTTTTCTTGATTATTTTGTTAACGTAGGTAGAAGATCTAGATTAACGACTTCGGCGAAGGGAGTACCGATGATCCAGGCTGTATTCCCGCGTCCTCTGTTCGAGACATTTTTAGACTACTTTCTTAACGCCACTGTATATATAGATTCTTCCAGGCGCCGTCAAATGTCCGCCTTCATCTGAGCACAATGGAGACAATGAAGCCATCAGTCCTCCTCAGAGAACAATCATGGAACGTTTCTATTGTAGCGTCGACGCGTCGAGCTTTGAATAAGCCTCGCCATTCTCCTCAGCCAGCGAGCTTAAGGGAAGCGAGCTTCCGCGCCCCTGCGAGCTGACACCTCCGGGAATGTAAAAAGAGTACGACTGTCCATTAAGACGCGGAAGCGGAAACGCCTGGCATTAAAGGAGAAACACAAACTGGGGCGCCAAAAAAACCAAGCGAGGAGACACTCTAGAAGAAAAAACAGAGCGAAAAAAACCTTTCCAAGAAGCTGCTTGCATCGTCTGCTTCGCGTGTGCGCATGTCGTCTGCTCAAAACGGAACCGGAAGGCAGCAGAAACAAGCGGAAACAAAAGGGATCCTGCCGGCGCCGCCAAAACGGAAACGAAGGCCGGCAAATGAAGACCGAACGCCGATCTCAATGCACCATGATACGAAGGGGCTTACCGTACGGGATCTTTTCCCCCAGAAAAGGGGGATACGAAAGAGGTAGAATCAGGCAACTTGTACAAGATTGTACAAAATACGCCGGGCGACTGTATCAAAGAGCTAAAGAAGGAGAGTCGTAACTAAAACCGATGCCGTGCGCCTCCGGGTACGCCAAATAAGGCCGGCCGGGGCGGCGCCGCCGTCGTCGCTGCCGTTTCTTGCTCTCAGAAGCTCTATGCGACCCAGATGAAAATATATCTTCTCCCTGGTGTCCCCCTCGGGATGTTCTTGCGCTTTCTCGCGTTCTCCCGTTACCCCGCGTGTTCTTTTACCTTCGTTTATCCGATTTGAGCTCTGCTCTCGTTCCGCTCATGCGTGTTCGCGATATTTTGCCTCTGTGCAACGTTTCATTGCGTGCTAGCGACGCACTGCGAGCAGCGAACGTACGTGTCCTTATACATACCACTCACGTCTGTTCTTATCTCGAGGCAGGAGCTGGGCGATCGGCGAAGACATTCATCTTTGTTATGTATCTTCATACCCCGGATTTTCGAGTTGGGTGTTGCTTTTCAGGGTGCATTTGAGAGTTGTGCGAGTGAGTCCTATTTTGCGTGGATTGCGAGAGTTTTTATACTATCTGTACAATCCTCCCACGGCATGCTCCTTCCCAGGGAAGGCGGGCGGTGGGAAAAGACAACAACAAAACAGGCCACTCCTTTCAAGGGTAACGTGATTTCGAGCCTGAATATTTGAGCAGCGTAATACGCCAGTCGTAAAAAGCAGAGTAGGACGACACCGTTTGAATCATGTTTGTTTCCAAACGTCATAGAAGGCGATGAAAGGAGTGCTTCCGCTTGCTGTTTTTTTATCAGTTTTTCTACTATCTTAATGTCACAAAACCTTATTTGTGATCAATGCAAACAAAGGATGGGAGCAAAAATGTATTATTGGCGCAGTCCAAACTTTTTCTTCCAGGGTACATCCCATGACTAAATTTGTACAAAAACTAAACACACAGCTATGGCTGGCTCAGGCACTTACACAATAGGAGATGACTGATCCACAGGTGGACTACATTTTGTTATTTTTTGTATGGTTGCAATTACCAGGTTGTGTAACAGGCTGACAGTTTCTGAGGAAATATGTGAAAAGTTGTTTGTGCACTGTAGTAGTGTAGCTTACTGGGCCAGTTGGTGCCCCTGACGTTTTGGAAAACTAGCGGAACAAAACCCGAACACACAAGTCAAAGACAGGATAATGCACTCGCTGGCACACTTACAAAACTTGACATCACAGTAAACTTTGTCCTTTATGAGCAAGAGCAATGAGCCCTAATGTGCTTACTGATATTATACGGTGAGAACAACCTATAATTAGTACACTACAGGATCCCTATTCCCTTGTGGTGATGGTTGTACCAGTTCTTTTATGAAAGAAACTGAAATAAATTGCGGCACTTTTAATAGCGTAGAAATTTTTGCAGTCAAAGTGTGATCCATACATCTTTTGTTTGCTATTAGCGGCAGGCGCTAATTTTGTGCCACTAGGCCGTCGTAGATTTTAATCGCAGTCTCGTAAACTGGCAGTGAATATCGCGAAACTAAAGAGGAATTGAATTACGTGTTCTTCTTTTGTTTATCAGCTCCCTAGTGTGTTTTAACGCATCAGCATTTTTTTTGCCGAGCAGCCAGCCGCGAAAATGCAATGCCTGCGTGTCAACAAGAATGCGGAATGGGCGAATCTAAGACATCTTATCGATGTATTAACAGCGTAGCTAGCTGTTGTAGGTCACGCCGTTTTGTCCGTCTGCTGAAGGTCAAGCGTCACGCCGTGGTTGAAGCAGGCTCCCAGACCCGCAGGCGTCCTCGACAAAACTGGTTCCCAGACCCACCGATAGAGGGCGCAGTGGTCTCGCAGAGGCCGGTTCCCCTCCTCCTGCTAGCCTCCCTCCGCAGGTTTTAGGCTGCCGATTATTTTGCGTGGACCGTAGAACTTGCGAGGCGAAGGTTCTGCCGCTCTCAAGAGAGCGCCAATTGACGATTGAGCCTACCCAAGCAAAACACCGCACCGCTGTTTCAGCTGATTTCACACTCGGTAAAATGGGATTGATATTCTTAAATGTACTTATTCCGAAGAATTATCGAAGGTAAAAAGAGAAAAAATAGCAACAGTATGACCATTGAAAATATTATAAATTAAAAAACAAAATTACAAAGAGTTCTGATCACCAGCAAGCCCGCGACTGACTAAAAGAGCGAAAGTGGGGAAAAGATATATAAAAAAATTAACGAAGAACCGTGAAATTGTGTTGTGTGCACAAAAATTAAATAATGGCGGAGTTGAAATTCTTGTTTGTTTTAATAGTGGAGCTGTAAGATCAATAGAAGAAATACCAAAGAAAGATACAATAACCAAAAATAAAGAAGAAATAAGAAAATTTGCGATCCATAGCACAACTTAAAATAAAAACAATAACAAGCCTCCCACTGTGGTGGTTCGTAGACGAATATGGCCGTAAAACTGAAAATGTCGTGGTTACATCGCAAATGTCTATCTGACCCAATACCCCCATGTCATGAACTTAATAAATAATGCAAGAAATGCCAGAAAAAAACGTGAGGTTACGGAAACAGAGACGTTCTGTAAGAATACTTACGAGTGAAAATTTATGTCTACCTCTCCCAAGGCATCCTGACCATGAGTGCCTCTTCCAGCATATGCTTTTTTAACAGCGCAGCTGTTCATCTTTGACTTCAGTCCCTGCGTGGCGTCGCACAAAGTCGGCCGCAGCAAAGTAGGAAGGAGGAAAACTCTATACCAAGAAGCGCTGTGATGCGAGGAAATCAACGACGAATTGGCATGCCGATAAAAAGATGACGATGACGATAACCAAGACGCGCGTGGTGGGCTAAGCTCTCAAACACGCCTAGAGCACCATCATCATCAGGCTGTTGCGGGGTCATTCACCCCACACTCACAAGCCGGCCATAGAAAGCTGCAGCCACAGCGGCGGGCGGCAGAAGCGATCCCGAGAAGAGCAACCAGCTGGAGGGTGGAGCGTGACCGGGATGCACGGCTGTCGGGTGACCGGACCTGTGCTGTGCCCCAAGAGATCCTCCACAACTGCAACCTCCATGATGTCTCTTCTGCAAGTGAGTCGGGTTGGCGGTCGTCGGTAGGAGGCAGCGACGCCCCGAAGAGAGCTGCGTTCGCTATGCTGCAACAGGATCTCTGTGTGTGCTCTACCACTGCAGCCCCGAAAAAGTCACCTGGAACTTGCAACATCGCAACACCATGACTGCGCCTCTAGGACGTGAGGTAGGACAACTCCCGTTCCCCCACCGAACCCTTATTGCGACCTCGCTCTAAATTCCCGGACTTTGACTGTTTCCCGCCTGCCTTGTACGCTTTAGCGTTTCTATATCGCGTTATCGCAGCCCACTATTGTACGTTAGTTTTCCTCTATTCATTGTGTGTATTTTGTTGGGATTTCGGGTTATGTAAACAGTCTCATTTCCAAAGTTTCTTCCACTATTCATTATTGTCCCGGAACTTGACAGCGTGAGGGAAAGTGGGGAAGAGGCGAGGAGCTGACGAGCAGGTTTAGGGAGTGCCCGCCTCAAGAAAAAAAAAACGCTTCCCGTGGTCCGAATCCAACCTGAGTCCCTCGAGTTCTGAAACCGGCGTATATCGGATTGCGCAGCATCGCAGTCGGGACGCTGAGCATTTTGGGGTGTTTCGTAGCCAGGCCGTTGCCTTTGGACTTTGGCTTAGTGAAAGTCGACTTTGGTGTCACAATTTGGCAGTTAAATTTTTGACACAGAGAGGGTTGATTCTGGGATTTGATTTGACTGAGTTTGCATGTAGAAAGCCTCGCTTTTTATTCACCTTTCTCTTAAGAAAGTGGCAGACATTATAAACGCCAGCTTAACGCAGGTGAAGACCACCAGCTCCACTGTTTTCTCAGTCCTCGCTTTTCAATTGCGAATATAGCTCATTTTTTTCCTGTTTAGAATTTAAGACAATGGTCTACTGATGGCACTTAGAAATTTCTGTTCCAAGGCTGTTATTTTTAATGTAGTTCTTGTTTTGTGACGGCCAATCCTCCAGCCAGCCCGAAATACGCTTTAAAGGCATGGATTGCCTATACTCGGTGACAACTTAAGAACGGCACCGGAAGTTGCCGCTGTGCCTTATCACCGTAGCCGGATGTTTCTCCGCGCGGCGCAAGTAGGGCGTACTGGGAATATTTTGAACATGGAGTGAGCCGTTCCCGTGATTTTTTTGGACTTAATATGCTTATAAACGACACCAGTGACGACAAACAAACTGCGTGAGACAAGGCAGACGATATCACGCATTCATAGCAAACCCCTTTCAAAACGCGCGCGCTGTCGTCACGGGTCCAGCACTTTCGCGGGATGATACACTACATGAGGTGGTGCCGTTCTTGAGTTGTAACCGAGTATAGTTGTCTTATCCCTGTAAAGGGTGCATTGCCTCAAATGTGCCCTCTTTGAGGAGAAGCAAAACTGCTTTAGAGCGAAGCTTGTTTTAGAATTTTTTTCGGTATTCGGCATTGGTAATCCTTTATTCACCTTGTAGTTGACGTGATACTCACAGCAAATGTGCGTGGGCGTATATAAAAGCAAAGGACAAAAAGCTAAACTGCCGTGCCTTGAACCAAAAATACCTGAACCTACGCGTATAAAGCTTCCTTCGGAAACCTGCGTCCGTACTCTTGCTTATTGCGGGTAGCTGTACCTAAATAATAAAATTCTGCATAGTGAGCCGCTTTTCAATAATGCATGCGTGGGCGATAACTTGAGAATAATTTATGCATTAACACTCTACTTAGAGAATTGGAAAATTTAATTTGTAGGCATGTACGTTCAGCACAAGCGACGCAAAGCTTCTGTTACATTTATTAGTACGGGCGCAATAGATGAGCGAGTTTTGGTTTTGGGTGTTGTTCGCGGTATAATGAAAAATCATCTTTGTGACTGCTTTTAGATATCTTCAATTACAGCAAGAGCAAGAATGGTAGCTTGTGCGAAATGGTTGTTTTTCCCATTCTGTTGTCCCCATAGTCCTTTTGCAGTTCGTGTAGATGTACACCACCAGCGGTCATTTATTACCCATTCTGTGTAAAACAAAGGCCGTAGTAAAATTTTTCTATGGTGTTTTTCCGCGCGCGAAAATAATTTTGTGCTGCTCGCAATAATGGCATTTTGTATGCGTTTAAATTTTACCTTCAAAACCATGCGAGCAGACCAATTCTTTCGCAAAGTTTTGACTTGTCGCACTTTGTTTGTTGCAATTTTTCTATGCTAAGAATATTCACATTATGTAGAACAACACCAGCTGCGTTTTGAAACCGCAGATGTCTTGTTGCGTCATTCGAACCTACTTTTTTTATTTTCTTCTTGGTGCAAATAAAACTCTCCGGACTTCAGCACCCCACGAAGGTTGCTCTTTCATTCAGCTAGCAGGTCTGCTGAAGACGTTAGCATGTAATACTTGATGCGTGTGTTCCGGCATCCCAGAGCTTTTCAACAAAACAAATTTTGCTTCCACTTCGATCCAGCCAACAACGCCTCGAGAAATTGATAGTGTTGGAAGGGGAGCAATGCAAAGGAGAGATTTGAATTGCGCGTAGCACGAGGAAAGGGTAGAAGGGTGTCGTGTTCGTGATTTGTTCGGGGACGTGTTCTGCGGCCGGCCATAAGATGGTGGTTCGGTTTAAATTAACCGGCTTGGGCAATGTGCCCAAGCGAGCTGGTTTCTAAAGCTTTACACCGCAAGCCCACCACCACGTCGACTAAGGGAGAGAAGGATAGATAGAGAGAGAGGGACACAGAAAGAGGTGGAGCGTATAAATGGGAGTCCAGGCTCGCAGCGTGTGTGTACAACCGCCGGCGTTGTTTACGCCAGAGAGGACCACCCGCCGCGCTTATGAAAGCAACGCCGGCGGCCCCGGAGGTTGTGTTGGCAGGCCAAATTAAGCGGCCAACCGTGAGGCCGGGGCGAAGATTAGGTTCCCTTGTGCGGTGTCATCATGGCTGCCGCTGCGTGGTTTCCTCCCAGTCTTATCAAAGTCCGCGCGACGGTCGGTTGAGGATGCTGTGGTCTGTTGACTTTGGCGCATATTGTAGTGGGGAAATTGGTGCTTGGGGGAGGGTTGCGCTGCCAGCGCATCTAAAAAGTGCGTGCACGTGCCATTTCGGGAACACTTTGCTGTGAATTTATAGCTCTTTTCTGTACTGTAAGCAACGGAATGCGTTGCAGCAGCGCTGCGGCGGGGAGAGTGCTGCAGGGGAAAGTTCTTCACCACACGCTGTTCTTTTTTAATTACCCCATTCTCCACGCGCTTGGGCTGCCGTTCGCATACATGTGTTCCTTAGAGATAAGCGAGAAGCGTAAAACAGCCCTCCGGGAAGAATACCTCTGAATGTTCGCACGTTTTTTTCTGTGCTTTGCTTAAGAGGTACAGTCATGCAAAAAGGAAACTCGAACACAAAAATATGAACCAAAACTCTCAAAAAAAAAAAACTGTTCGTGGAGGTCAAATAATGGCACGCTACTATATTATAAGCGAAAGCACATTTCCAACCTTTGTTAGAGTATTTCAACCAGGTGCCTGTTTAACTATCACGGAAGAAATCGCGCGATTTCCTGCGTTGCAGTGGATATTTTTATGATCGCGTTTAATCTGTCCACGACTGTACTTTCTTATGAAAATTCCCACCAAAACTGCCATTCGGAGTCATGAGGATAGTTAATTACACCAGGAAATATTTTTATACGAGGATGGTGACATACGTTTTGTACGAATTTTTTTTTCTCTGATTTGTCTTAGTATACTGAAAACTCGAAGCTAACCTGCATCTCACAGTTTATGTTTTGGTTACATGTTATAACAGGTAATTGAATTATAATTCAATTATTGTTTGGAAACAGTGCCCGAACATAATCGCGATAAGGGGAGGCTTTTTGGGGAGAATATTAGGGTCTACCTTGGGTATAGCCTACCATATATAGAAAACTTTTTGTCGAGGTGCTGCTCTGTTTCAAAACACGTTTGCTTTTCTATGCAAATGATCCTTTTTGAGCTTACGCACCATTCAATAGCCAAATAACATCGCGAATCCAGGGCAGGTGGATTGCGCCTTTAGTGGGCTTATTGCTTGGCTATTTAGCTCCTACTGAAACCAATGTAGCTTAGTACCGTAAAATAGTTATGCCTAGATTAACACATAGATATTTACATGAGAGCATTGATAATTAGGCGGTGTTCTCTGTAGCTTGAAAATTTAGCAAGGAAGAATCTACCGCACCTTGATGAGTCTAGGAAATTAGAACCACGACTTTGCTGTAGTCTATAAAGCAACCCGATTTTGTTCTATCTAAGAGCACTGAAAGGTACTCTCTCATTCACGTGCTCACTACTTGGTTAGGAGTAAATTATTACACATGCCATGGTGAACTTCACCATTATCTGCTTTGAAGGTGAAAGAATGACTGCTTCCCCTGTAGATATTTATTAAACTGTTTCTTTGTTGTATTCCCTGTTCGCTTCTCTTTCTTTTTATTCCTTTGATTCGTCTTTTCGTGCGAATTAGTTAGACAGGCAGAGCGGCGGCATTAACGCCACTGCTGTTCCAGAATTAGTGTTATCCGTATATGGCGTGCAGCTGTTCAACTCACGTTCCGTGAAGTTCATGATTCCCTACGACTGAACTCACGTAACAGCCTCCAATAATACTAGCGGGGGTGAGGTATGGAGGGATAATATTTGCTTTTAGCGTTGACTTCATTCTGTAGACAACGCCGTCAAGTTTCAGTGTTCATTGCGCTCGACAATTCTTCCGACTAAAAAAAAAACACACTCAAGTTTTCAGGAGTCTGGAAAATTGACGAAGGCCTAGTTTAAATAAACACATCGTGTGTAACATGGCAAAAACAAAAAAGCAAGCATCTTTGAAGCACAGCTCTCGCAAGGTAAAAAGAATGGCGTTGAAGCAAAAAGTCCGCATTCAAATAAACTGAGCGCCTGTTTGTTTACACTTCGTAACAACGTTTCGCAATTTATGCGCACTGCCTTTTGTTTGCTGAGACCTCCTAACTTTGTTAGCCGCTTAAGCAAACTACTACGGTCTTTATTAAGAAAAAGAACTAAAATGCAGCACTACGTTTCAAGCATGTTGTTCACAGTTTTTATAAATATACACATTACGCTGCTTACCCAGGCTGCACTAACAAGTCTAAGCACATCGCAGAGAAAATAGCTCTCAAGCTGAGCTGTTTCACAAAATAGGCATCTTCATACAAAAATAAGCTCATGTATTGTTACGCGCAAAAAAAATATTTGTGCCCATTTACGTTGCGCTCTTGTTTCGTCTTCATTTGTTAGAGGGAAAAGTTCCAATTATGCTTGCCGTGATACGAATGTGGAAAAGACATAAAGAAATTAACCTTAGCAGTGCCTACTGTTAACTGACAATCTGTATACATACGTGGCCACTCGAATCACTTAAATGCGTATTGGCACCGTTTGAGTTCTGGAATGCTTGTTTTGCACGTGTTTCTTTTCACGCGTACACTTGGCATATAATTAAAAAAACAAAAACAGGTGACTTCACCCACGTGCACGATTGAATTTTGCAATTCGACACTCCACTGTAGGTTCCGCGATCTCCGTGTTCTGTTTATACAACAATGCCTAGTATCACTACGATAAATCAGGCAGAACTGTGTTATCACGTGGAGTCGGCTTCAATGCTGAGATGAAGTGAATGCTCATGTCCCATGCCACCGGTATCCTAACGGGCGAGTAAACGTGCCCACAGCACAATAATTCATTTTGAAACACATCCGTTTTTAAAGCGGAGTTGTTTAACGCTAGTTTGCAGATATATGCGAGCGTGGACCAACCGCGTAGACCAGAAAACCTTGTAGCATCTATACAGCTAAAGAGAGCTACGGGATACCTTCTTCACTCCCCACTTGAGCATCGTCGGGACGCGCTTCAAAGCTTCGCCGCACTTCCTTCTCTTTCTACCGGTGTGTCCTTAGTTGGTGGCGCCATAGCCAAGTCTACGTACGAACTAAATATTAATCTAGATGTACAACTGAAAATACTCAATTTCTGCCTGTTTCGCTGGTGACGTCATGTGCAATCCATCATCACAGAGTACAACGGCAGTCATTTATTTAGTTTATAAGGGTTCTTACTGCATACCGTCTACTTTTAAACGACTACTTGCAGCCTCACCTTTCTGCGATGTGTTTTCTATTTACTGAACGATCATTTACTAAAAAAGCCACAAAGTTTGTAGCAGGAATTTGTGGCTGTCATTAGAATACGTTTTGTCAAAACGCAGGCAATCTACCATCACAGAGTACAGCGGTAGTGTTTTTTTTAGCTTATAAGGGTTCTTAGTGCATCACGTCTACTTTTAGACTACTACTTACAGCCTCACAATTTTGCGATGCGTTTTCTATTTACCAAACAATCATTTACTAACACTGGTTGATTTTAGGGTTTTAACGCGCCGACGCAGCCCAGGCGATGAGGCGCACCGTATTGGAGGGCTCCGGATTAATTTTGACCACCTGGGGATCTTCAACGTGCGCCGAAATCTCGTACACATGGGCGTTTTTGCTTTTCGCCTCTATCACAAAAACGGCCGCCGTGGCCGGGAATCGAACCCGTGACCTCGTGCTCAGCAGCGCAACGCCTTAGCCACTGAGCCACCGCGGCGGTTAATCGTTTAATAAAAAAAGCACAAAGTCTGTTCGTTTAATAAAAAAGCACAAAGTCTGTTGCAGAAATTTGTGACTGTTATTAGAATACGTTTTGTCAAAATGTTTGCTAGAAATAACACAATGTTTGTTACAGAAATTTGTGACTGTTATTTGAATACGTTTTGTCCAAAGTCAGTCACATTACGGTGACGACAAGGCCCACACCCCAGAAAGGTAAACAATAACTAAACTTATCTGTAAGCTCGTTTAGCCGAAACGGGGGCCATGGAACTCCCGAAAAATCTTGCATTTTTGGGACATTTGCAAATATCACGCTCCAAGAGGACCCCTTTTCCTTGTACTTTATCTAACTGTTCACCTTTTTATGCAGACGTGGGCCACTTTTTTTTCTGTTTGAACGTCACCCCCTTACCTTTCCTTCGCCTCAAGCTGACTGGAATTTACGCCAATACAGCTAGAATGGCGCAATGGCGCTCTTGGTTCGTTCCAGTGAGCAGAAACGCAACTCTATTCTTTTTCTTTCTCTAAGCTTCGTTTCGTTTCACCCAATGAGGGATTCTCGTAAGCTATGCGTCCATGGTTTCGTAACAACCTCTCTAAAGGCCAGAAATTGAGATTGCCTAAAAAAGTGACCTCGGCTGCAAACCATATTGAGCCTTTCGAAAGAGGCGTTCCGGGTAATGTATTCTGCAAAATATAAGACAAGGCTCTGCACTATGGCGCAAGACTTGAGAACCAAGCGGAAAGGAGGGAGAAAAAAATAATCCTGGATTTCAAGAATAAAATCTTACGCTGTACAGACAGGATGAAGCTACGGTGGGATAAATGTTTCGCCCAGGACTATCGGAAATCCTTCGCGACGCTTTAAGACAAAAAGGTCGTCCGAGTGGGACAGTAAAGACGTTCAATACATTTCCCTTTAGAACGCTTTTCTGCCAGAAGGAACATTGTTTCGTGAAAAGGTTTACCTGTTGGGTAGGATATTGCAAAACCCTATTCGGCCGTTTCGAACGTTCACCGAAGTCTTAGACGTTTGGCAAGAGCGTTTTACATTTCCAGCCCGTGAATAAGCCTACTGACGCAACACACATTCAGGGAGAGGAATGTTAATTTTATTTTGTTTGAAATCTTTTCAGGGTAATAATCGAGGGAAATGGGCCGTTTTTATGGTTCTGACTCTCCTAGTTTGCAGGTAGTTTTGCGGTGGCGGGCTATGCTCTCATGGCTACCGCGCACTGCTGAGCAACGTTTTGCGCTCAAAAAGAAGCCTGTGAATCTGCTTTCCTAAAATGCACCTGAACTGTCAGTCGTGGCGTCCTCGGGAACTAATTTTTCAGAGAAAGAGACCCTACATAAAAATTTACTTGAAACGTGAGACCTGCGGGTGACATCGCATAGTGCAAATCGTCCCCGCGCAGATAACATTTTTCGAATCAGGGGCGGTATTCTCGTGTTTTGTTCGTTTGGTGTCCATTTCAAAAGTGTCCGTTTTGAGCAAGCCCCCCCATTGGCTAAAAGCGAACACCCGGATGTGACGCCATGCATGCACGGTGGAGCTATGAGCCGCGGCTTCACGGAGCAGACGATTTTTCGGTGGCTTGTTGTTGGTTCGCTGGTGGAACAATAAACATATAAAAGACAGTTTAAAATAGGCTTAGCCGTTTAAAATGTGCTTACCATAACAGAAGCGCTAAAGTGAACCCAAAGCGAACTGGAAGTGCGTCACAATAAAACGTACGCAAAACGGACGTTTTAAAAACGGACAAACACGAGAATGCCGCCCCTGATCTGGTGCTGGCTGTCGTCATTGGACTATTTTCCACCTTTATCGCAGTGATTGACCTTGTTTGCTAATTAAGGAGGGGGGGGGTGAGCACAGGAGCTGAATAATGTTTAAGGGTTGTACAGGCGGTGCGGGAGGTGCGGCTACTACCGCATGAAAGTAAAGTAACGTTCTCAGTTGAAGGTAGGTATTCAAACGTTTTCGAGCCATTAAAGCGGTAATCTTCGATTACTAAAGCCTTGCACTACCGTTCAAGCCTCAACGAGACTTAAAGGCGTATTCATAATCTGTGACTACTTTTGAAGCAAAACCATGAAACCAGTCAGCCTGAGAGCAAAATTTTGTCAAAAAGAGAGCACGCTGGGGAATTCGAAATATGGGGATTTCGCACAATGGACACATACCCGGAGTATGCGACGCATCGTAGTTAATCCGAATCAATTTCTAGAACCTGGGAATCTTTTAAGTGAGGGTGATTTAAGTGAGGGTGATTTTTTAGACATGGGAGTTGCAGTTTTTCTCCTCCATCATAAAAAAACGCTCACCACGGTCGCTTTTTTACCCGAGTCCTCGGTCTCAGCAGCCGAACCCTTTGGTCACTGAGCAACTATGGTGGGTATGTTGAGTAATCGCCTTCAGTCCAAATTTTACACTGTTGTGTAGCTACCTACGGCCTAACCATATTGTCACACAATGGCACTACGCTCTCGCTCCTTCCTACGACGATCATCATGTTTTACACCGAACTTGCAACATAGTCTAACGCCGTTCTTCGTGCAACTCTTGGATGTTTCAGAGGAACCCCCTTATGTACTGCACTCCTCGCTGGCACGAAAGAAAATTCTGGCGCACGCTTGACGCGCTTTCATCATGCCTCTCCAGTAGTGCCATACATCAAGCCAGGCCGGCTGAGACTTGGTAAAAAGGGAACGTCAAAACATTCTGACGACACTGAGTGCTGCATCGCAAAGAACAGGCGAGTTGAAGAGGCGTCGCTTGCGAGTTTGTGTGCTCCAGACTAAACAGATGTGGTTGCACGAGAGAGGTTGCGAGTGCAGTTTCTTTGAATTGGGTTCGTTGACAGGAGTGTTTCTAGCTGCAGTACCTCCGAGTCTCCTACAAGCTTGCCCTAAAGAGAGCTTCTGATAACATTAAAAGGCTGCTTCTTAGTAGAGGTTTTCGTAAGGCAGAGCGAGAACGAATAACAGGAGAGGCGGTTTGCATACCCGCAAATTCGATTCAAGCGAATAAAATATGTTAAATTCGTTTCAAAAATCGTTTGCCTAAAAGTAACTCTTCAAGTTTTGTGTGGACACCTATATATTAAGCTTTTTTTTTTCGAAATGAGCCAGGTTCAGAAACCGAAACTCAGTCTGATAAAACTGCAGTGACAAGAAAGACTCGGCAATCATCCCTTAAAAAAGGGGTGGAAACAAAATAGGTGAAATAACGCCCTGCAAACGTTTTCTCAGATCGTAGTTCGTATCGAAGGTAAGCCAGATCCTGCTGTTTCGATGGATCAAATGAGCGAAATCTATTTTCGCAATGGGAGTTTGCTTTCGGCATGGCTGTTCCAGGTTGTTTCGTGGGTGTTTTCAGAAGTTTTTTTTTCTTGTTTGCTTTTCGGAGCTGGCTTATCATGAATTCAGACAGCAATTAGAAGATCGGCGAAAGATTTGTCCCCAGACGTCAGCTACGATGTGAACGGAAGAAGAAGTGAACGAAATGAAACTGAGAGAGGGTGAAACAATGATTTGATCTCGTCTCTCTCCTCCCAACTGAGTAACTCTGGTTACATTTATTTTTTTACTCCCATATCTAGCCATTTTTGTACTTAACTAAATAGCCGCTGCTTACAAGCCCCGGAAAATATCCTCCCCCCTCTGAGAGTACAAATCACTTCACTAAGGTGAAGAAGAAGATATGAACAGCATTCCTGTGAAGCGTTTCAGAAATTCATGGCAAGGCAATGAAGAACCCGCTTATTCGTGCGTGCCTTCAGGCGTGCCCAAGAAAATTACCCAATGGACGAATTCGAAAAAAGCGGCTAATGGTGTCATGAGGACTCACCTGCTCTCCATGTATAGTTCTGCTGTTCTTGAAGCTCTCTTGCATGTGTTTAATCCCTTTTCCCTCAAAACTCAATCGCACCAATCTTAAAGTCAATTTAATTAAAGTTTTCGTAACACTACCACATAAACTTTAGCTTTTCAATTCAATATCAACGAAATCCAAACTTATCACTCCAATATTGCTCCAATTCACCACAAAATAGTTATTTACTTGTGGCTATAAACTACCTCACAGATAACATGTAAATATATCATATAGTAGATTTGACAGTGTTGCATTTAGGTGCGGTTAACAAACTTGCGCTTGCTTCTCAAATTCGCGTTTGGTTCATCTGGCTCATTTTAAAAACAAAAAAACGCCTCTTATGTACTCTTATTTGCAATTACATTTGAAGCCTGCCGCGTCCCGTGGAGTTGGAACGTACGAGAAGACGCATTGGCAGAGCCAATTTGCTGGGAATTTTCATTCTCAGCAACCTATATAACCTGGACAACAATCAGAGCGAAGTGAAATTTTGCATGCACCAACCGGTCGGCTTAAGCATGAACACTGTAAAAACAGTTTCCAGAACACTGAATAGTGTTCGCGCAATTTGCTGCCAAATTTTCGAGCCCGTAACATCAAGAAGCTGCTTGTCATGGCTCTGCAACCTGTCAATCCAACGTGGTAAACTGGAAACTGCGCACACAGCAAGCTTTCGCCACCGTTATTGGCTGCACGACAACACTCTGCGTCCCCCTGAATAAACTTCAGTTCTTCTTTTTGGAAGGACTGCGATGAGTCAAAAAGCTGCACCTGTGTTTTTCTCTCATGTGTTTGTGTCTTTATAGATCAATTATAGTCAAGCCCTCATAATTTGCGGCTCCATTTATATGCACCCCTTGTTTGCACCTACCCAAGATTACGCCTCCCTCATCTTTATTCTGATACATTATCTTTAGTTCAGCGGCGGCTGTTCAGAAACAGCAATTTATACGTGAAAAGCCAGTTCTACGAAGACAGCATCAATGGCTTAGCTATAGTGACACATAGCCTAATTGCTTTCTGCACTGATTATTCAGCGCAATTAGGCACGCATTCTACTCAATCCTTTGAAGATAACCAAAACGGTTCCTTCCAACCGTTATCATTTATTATGCTCTAAATTTAATATTGAATGATGTGGTCAATTTTAATTTCCATAACTATTACAATGAGTACAGCAGTGCGAGTTAGCCTACCGAGCAGGCAAATGAGCACGGAAGAGGGACAATCAATCTTAGAAAGCGCGTGTCGCATGGTCCTCTAGAAAACGGCATTCATATGCAGAAATAAGTGAGGGCTAGGAGTAAACTGTATTTAGGCGAGCTGAATGTGCATGATGTCATCGGCCCCCTTGGAGTCTTTGTCGTATACCGCCTCGCTACCACCCGTCCTCTCCACAGGCTTATGAGGAGAGGTCCGAGCTGGTCAGCCGGGCCACCCACTGCTCGTATGTAGGTTCGGGGTTAGGAGTAAGGAACGGAAATTGGGGACACCCCCATACCAGATGGTATAGGCTGCCACGGTGGGGGCAGTATTTGCAAGGGGCGGGGAGGAGGGTGAGGTACATTGCATGTAGTACGGTATTGGGGGGGGTGTCGAGAGTTTGCCCGTATTCGTCTGAACATTGTAGCTCCGGTTCTGGATAGGTGTGGGTGGAGTGCTGGGTACTGTTGGCACCCGTGCCGGTAGTGGGCGATTATATCGGCTTACTTTCGCAGGGGTGTGGGCTCGAGGATAACTTCAGCTTGTAAATTATTTCCCTCTTCGGAAATGGACCGGTGTGTATAGTCGCGGGCAGCGGTGTGTGCCGATCCATTTCCTTTGAGTGGCCAGACGACTGGGCAGTCTGTAGGTCTGGAAGTTGCTTAATTATTTTTAGAATTCAATGCTCGCAGGGGTATTGGTCCGACAAGGAAATTTCGGCATGCAGCTTGGGAGTCGGTCAGTATCACTGTATATTTTTCAGAAGTGGTAGCGGATTGGGTGGAGATAGCAACTTCTTCAAGTGTTTCTATAAATTTTGTAACGGCCGTGACTGAGGTTAAATTATTTTTGCTGACGTCGGTCACACTGGAAGCGTGGGCAGATTCGGGGCTGTGTAGAAATGCGTACGCATAGCGAGTGAACGGGAAGTGATCATACTCTGCGTGTATTGCCCGTACCCTTTGGACTTGTCCCTTTTTGTAGGTAGGATGCATGTTACGTGGGCTTGGGGGTCACTTTAATGTATTGTCGAGTGGACATGGCAGTGCGTGTCTTCTCGTCTTGCTCTTTTGTAGTCGAACACCCTTGCCGGCGGATAAATGAGTGAACAAAGTGAAACGCATTTTTCCCCTGCAAGCGAGCTCGGAGGTTGGAGGGGTAAGTTCTTCTCAGAGAGAACTACGCTTCTGACTAAACCGGCAATTATGCATATTGCATCGTGAAAAGAAAAACGCCCAAGTTTGCAAGAACGTACGGCCTTGAATTTTCTACACGTTGTTGGGGAAGCAGCCCGAGAGCCACTTACGACGTCCGCAACCATAATTCTTCGCAATGTTTCTGTACTCTTGCGTCACCGCAGACAAACCCCGTGTGTTTGGCGAGAGACTGGGAGCCTGCAACCGGTCTCTAGAATGTCTTCAGCTTTGTTGGCCAAGTTCATTAGCATTTTTCCAATCAATTGCCTCGCTTCGTTACGTTTCGCCTTGCGGCACCTCTATATAAGCACCGAAGTGTGGCTCTAACAGGTAATTAGCGGTAACTTAGCATGTGGATTTTTTTACCATGCTTGTTCCTAAAGAATCGTTTTCTGATATGTGCGTGTCCGTTGTTAGCAGGTTTGTTTGTTGGGTTCTACAGGTACTACAAGATCCCACGGGAAATTCAATAGGTTTTTTTCGTTTAAGTGTAGTTGATTGATTTATGCTAGGGTTTAACGCACCGACGCAACGCAGGCGATGAGGTGCGCCGTAGTGGAGGGCCCCGGATTAATTTTGACCACCTGGGGATCTTTACGTAAGCCGAAATCTTGTACACACGGAATTTTTGCTTTTCGCCTCCATCCGAAAAGCGACCGCCACGGCCGGGAATCGATCCCGCGACCTTGTGCGTGCTTAGTATAGTACTAAAGTTTCTTGTTAACGTCAAACCCCATTCTGCATACACTTCGCTGCTATGTTGTTTTTCTGAATATTCGCCCCGTAGCAGTGGCCTTCTTGGGCTGTTTGTCTCACGTTCATACGCCAGTTTATGTATGCGATGAATCGCAAAAGTGACCTTGTATTACTGAAACGACAGTCCAGCCATTTCATAATGATAATAACCATATTCCAGAAAAACACCAGCCACAGATAAAATTTGTACGAAAAGAGAATAGCTCCCAAGCGTACTGCACGTTTCACAATATACACTGCACTTACCACAGGCGACATAAGATAAATGCACGGGTGAAGTATCCAGTTACAACTGTTTTGTTCTAAGATTGATGCCACTCTGTGGGCGTGGACAGAAGCAACAGTAAAATGTGCGTTATGACGCGAAAGAACTTTACGCGCAGTTGAAATTTGATTCTGATTTTGTTACCTCATCGATGTCTGGGACTTACGCGCACAAACCTTCAATAAAACCTTTTCTCTCCGGCTTCTCCTTCTACACAACGCTTGTCATCGTAATAATAAAGTTCACCCCAAGTCATAATTGAATGCAGAAAAAACAAGAAAAACAGCGTAGATCTTTGGTTTATTTACTAGTTTTCAATGAATTTTGGCAACATTTTCTTCCAAGGGTACCATCGCTTAGATTACAAATATATAAAAAACTTGGACTTGAAGATTGACCGTTTTGTAATACAGTATTTGCCCAATTGTAACGTGTCCCCAATTGTAAGGCACCAGATTTCATCATCCTTAAACAATGAAAATAACTTGGTGTTGCTTCTACCGCGCTCACGAAGTAATGCCAGGAACGAACGCCTCGAAAATGCCCACATTTAATGGAACATAAACTGGCACACACTGTTAGCGACAAAAGCCCTTCTGTGAATCTGTGTGCTTAAAACTGCGCTCCCTTTGTTTTACCGGATCCTGAACCCACGGTTCCCGGACGCCATACGCACGGGACGCTGCCTGGTTAACTTCTATTTCCGACAAGATGATTACCTTGCCTTTAAAGGAAGCCTGGTAATGATACCATCGCTTCTTTTCAATCTTCACAGTGGCCGAATTCCCGCAACTTTCTTATGGGGACAACACCGGAGCGATTCCTGAAACGAAAATGGCGAAAAACAAACGAGCGATGGATGCTCGAGGGTAGGAGACGAGTTGCTGATATCAATCGCTATGTGGCTAGCCGATCGTTCATTGAGCTGCTTCATTTAGGTTTCTAGTTCACGGTCTTGATTGTGAAGTTTTTGAGTTTCTAGTTCGATTGTAACGCGTAGTATTTTTGAACTGCTGTTTTTGTGAAAAAAAGGTGCGCGTTAGAATCGCTCTATACGATATTGACTGCAACAAACAGAAAGAAACACAGAGACGCACAAAATCAGCAACAAAGAATGCAAGAACGGAGATTTTGTGTAAATATTCAGTTTGTTTATATCGAGGTATTTACTGGCCTAATTATCTGGTGTAATTACCATTTTTACGTTGCTCTTTGATTTGAAATTGAAGCATACGATTTGAACAGTATGCCTAAAAATATTTTTTTTTGATTTTACCCATTAATTTTGGTGGTACGGGAAGGATCTCATAGTATGAGCCGTTGGCTAAAGTCAATTCTGGGCGTCTTACGAACTTTATATTATACATGCAAATGATATGAGAACACCGCTGCTTTCACAAAATCGCATTCCCGTCGGGAACATGAAAATCGGCAAGTTCTTTTCTCTACTATCATGGCTCTCTCTAGGAACTCACCAAAAGAAAACAACGTCGAAAAAAAAAATTCTTATCTTAGCATGTGCGCTATTTATGTTCAGCAGTGTACTACTTTCAAAGTTTCACCTTATTCTTCTTCACCTCTCTTTGGAGCGCATTCGTAGTTTCCTCGTGATACTATTACGGCCAGTGACACCCCTCGATGGAGTGTGCAATTCGGCGCTCGTTAGCTGCACCTAGTCCGAGATATATGGACAAGGTCAGCGTACTCGAAGATGTTCTTGCGCCATGCCATTTCTTGTTTTCCGGCATGCCGGCAACGCCGAAGTATTGCATCAGAACCCCCATACTCTGGCCGCCACCGGAGCCTTTGATAGCGGTGTTCATACGCCGTATCCGTTTTCATTGTAGTCCAGATAGCGCCTTTTTCTGTTACGCTTTCTTTGTTACTTTGTATTGGGCTTTTTGTATGACCATACTTAGTGTTTCGCAACGATGTACTGCTCTGCCGCCAAGCATTCTTTCCACGATGTTCTGAACACTACGATAGCAAAATGAACCCTCCAGGAGATCTTCACGCCCCGCCATAAAATCAGCGTAGTTTCGTCACGTCTCCGCAACCGCGCACTCCATCGAACCAAAAGTCGTTCTTTGTGTGAAGAACCGAAATGGGGAGCAGGTTCCTCACTCCGGAGCGGTGTGTCGTAAGGCGTACATGCGGCGAAACGATGCTTTTCTCGCGTGCTTGGCCTCTAGACACCCAATATACGATAGGCCGAAGCTGTTCCATGGTAGTGTTCACTTGAAGTTGCCGCGGAAAAATCCAGGTGCCTGTACTATTAGGAAAAGTGTGTCATATTGGTAGAAGGTGCAGTAGAGTTCTTTTGCTACATGTGAAGGTTACTGAAATCGATTCACTAGCAATTCTGACCCAGAAACAAAACGGCAGAATGTACAGTCAAATAAAGCAATCGGTCTAAGCTCATTTGAACAATTCTGTGGGAAATTTCTTAGAAAGCGACTCCCGTAATTTTGTACATCGAGGTACTACTGCTTCTGGTCTACCTTCTTTTTGGATTGCTCTTTTTTTGTTCGTGACAGCAATAATGCCGGCGATAGTCACAACGCTATTTAGAACTAAATTCAAAAACAAAAATCGAGAAAGCAACTGCATGGCCGCGTTTTTTTTTGTACACTCATAAAACCCTAGTAAACTTAAAGTTTTGAGAAGCATTCGGAAATGAATGAGCTACAATGATTCATATTAGTACACTCTAAATTTTGATGGCAGTTTGAGAACAGATGGTGGTTCCAACTAGTACGCCCTTACTTTGCTAGAAGGATGGTACTTTACTCTTGTAAACGGTGAGTCATTCAAATTGCTAGAGGAAGAATGTGCCTTTTTAATGTCCTATTCAGCCCGCTAGCACCGTATGCGAAAGTAGCTATCTGCTGAGATTGCTTCTTAGTAGTCTAACAGAAGCTGCCAGCGAATGCCGGGCTCCCAGCAGGATAGAGATAAATTGCTTTTGTGAAGTTTGAAAATATGCTGGAGTTTTGTATCTCAGACTTCCCTTTTATCGTAGGTCGTTTGCTCTAGCTAAGTGGCATTCTTTTAAAGTTTCTTTAAACTAAATTTTAAATTGATGACAAATTGCTGGATAACCTGATATCTGAAGTAACGGCCGAACGTTCGGTCTGGCGTTATACAAACGCGAATGCTCTTGTTTGCGTGTTTTAAAGAGGTTTGTAGAAATAGAGACAAATAAACAATCAACAACGCTAAAGACAAAGCCTTGGCCCTACAGTCAGCGACCATGTTTAATTTACAGATTAAAGCACAGGTGTAAGTGAAAGCAGAATTGCGTATCGGTGGTTGTTTTACAAGTTGTTCATTATCTAACGTTTAATAACGAAGGCTATACTTGGAGTTTTCGTTCTGCGTACTAGCAAACTGAGTTCAATTATCTACGTGATTACAAAGCCTAGAGAAAGAAAAGCTTCCAACACCAATCTTAAAACCTCTTATTTATTCAGTTATATAAGAGCCCTCAATGGTTTTTCTGGCAAAGTCTGCATTGAGTCACCTCAATTTACCGGATGGCCTTCGTAGGTTAATAAGACATTTCGTAGAAGAGTGAGCGTGTTTCGACATTACAGAGTATTTGCCAATGCACGAATTTGCATTAAAGCGGATGGTCAGTCTCACTCTGGCTTAATGATAAGGTCTTTCACAAGGAGGTCGGAGCAAGTGCTCGAACCCGGTAATGAAGCGAAACCTCTACTTTGATGAAGCAATATCCGCTGCTAGAGATTCCAATTACTCAGTGAATGTTGAGATACTATAACTTAAACGAGAGCCGCATGCCCTGTATGGAAGCATAAAGAAGACAAAATAAGGAACAGGTACTTAGTAACTGAAGTAAAAAAAGGTTTATAGTTCTCTGAAGCAGAGCAATGATCAGGAACATCGTTAAAAGAAAACCCTTCCCGAAATTACCTTTGCTGAAATGTCTGTCGAATAAAATGAAAGCTGTGCCGTTAAACGGGCTAAACCTTAAATGTTCAAAGGTGGGTTGTAGCGCAATTAGAATGTCGAAAACAGAACAGCCGAAATTGTCTTAGTGGAACCCTAACTCGAGAGCGAAGTATAGCTACCTCAACACATATCGCCGCGCATTTGCGCATGTCTACGGTTTCGTCATCGACGAGAAAAGGTTTATTGCCTCAGAGAGGCTCATTCATACAGTATACCATTGGGCCTGGAAGATTAACAAGGCTATCCCGCATCCTTTCAATGACATAAATACAGAGCGTGCGAAAATTTATAGAACCTTTTTTTGATGATGGCCCTACAGGTGTATTGAAGGCGCACCCTGGGGGTTCAACTCTACACGGCATTACCGGGGGTCGCAATCAACTTACGTCCGCTGCTCCAAGTAGTGCGGCAGAAAAACAAAAGAAACTCTGGGGCCGAGAACCCTCAGCAATGCTGATAGGAAAATAATTTAAAGCAATGCCACTTCGTGTAAGGATAACGATGGTTGAAACACTCAGCTTTCACGTCAAATATTCGTTCGCTGCCGTTAGGCTTGCAGGGGTACACAGAGCTTCGGTAACGGGGTGGTGGCCCTCAGTGAGACTAACAAAGCTTCGCTTTAAATCCAAACTGCTTCGACCGTGTCGGCATGGCGAAATCGAGTACACGTCGCCTTCGTAACGTGATGGATCCCGGTTCGATGCCGAGCACGGGGAGCGCTTTTTCTTGATCCACTTGATGGGCCTTCTCTTATTATCATCATGATTTGTGAAACCCGTTTAGTAAATGTTGGCTTTCCTGCAGTGCGACCTTGTGGCGGGATGGTCGTCATCAGTGAGGCATAGAGAGCTTCACTTTAATAGCCGTTTCATTACCGCAATCGCAATTAAGAAAAGTTGGCCTAAATACGGCGAGCTAAGATCCGTATACCTCTTTCACCGCTACGCCTGAGCGCACGCACCGCCGCTGTATACTCTGATGCTAACTAGCGCCATCTAGGTGGTGCAAGAAGAAGTAATCATGCATTTGCCTGGATAACTTGGAGTACCATACTGAAAAACTCGTGAAGTGGAAGAAAAGAAAAAAAGTGTCCAACATATGGAAAAGCACCACCTTCACTTCCGACGATTGTTACTCTTAACGCCCAGATGTACAATGTTGCCGTTGTGTTTATACAAAAACTTAAATAATTATAGCTACAATATCATCAGTCTTTTCTCAGATAGTATGAAATTTATTCATTTTTAGCTTACCTTAGCCTTTCGAATCCCATGGCAATTTTTGTTTACCTAACCCGCTCACATCAAACTGGGATTTTTAATACAAGCATTTTTCAATAAACGACGCTGTTCAGTTAAATAAAAAATATATTCCCATTTTTAAGTACAATAATTTTAATTTATACATTAATAAGAGTGAACAGAACGCCGGCAGCCTGATTATGATACCAGACATACTTTGTTGTAATTGACCACGTGAAAAACCACTGTAATTTTACGTCGCACCAAATAACACTGGCAAGCTAAGTAACTTTTTAGCTTGAAGAAATGTCCGAGCTAGCCTGAAAAACAATTCAGTTTTAAATTTCTGCTTGGAGATTTCAGCAATCCAGTACTTATTCCTTTCGCGGTGTACTTATTATAAACAGTGGTTTGCACAGTTTTTTTAATACCTTATAAATGTGAAAAACGACTGCGATTCAAACACAAATGTAAGCAAAGCCAAACTTTTTGGTTCCAGAACTATTCTTTTCATGTGTTTCTTGGTCTTACATAAAAAAGAGAAATGTTTCTGTGAGCTCAGTATTATATTTCAAGTGGAGAAGGACATTCGATTACGCCCATATTGCGTTTCACTCAGCTCGACGTACGTTCAAACCACCGACAATACGTTCCTGTTTGTTTTTGTGATCTTACGACACTCATGTTAGCTAGCATGATTGCCTGAGATTGCCTCACGATCCTCTCCCACATACTGTCGATTCAGGTATTCTCTTTCTGTCTCTGCCAAGAACCGTTCCTTCTAACATAATCCAATGTACGTTCCCTTTATTCGGGTAAAGCAATTTACTGAAAAGGTTAGTCGTTTTCTGACGACGAGGTTTGTCGAGGGTCTTCAATTCCGTCAGAATTTCTCACTCCACAAACATTGAACGACTATCACGTCACATTGTAAGAGTGTAATTTTATACTTGTTAAGTTAACGCAGTGAAAGCGCCTAACAAACAAAACGGAAAAATGTGGTTAACTTTTTTTGAAGAGTTTTTAAAACAAGCTGGTCGTCCTCTATTTGGATCCTATAGTTGATTTTGTTAGGTGGCGGCAGAACAGATGAGAAGAACCATGGTTGAGATTGACGCGATCTGTTTACAAGAAGAGATGATCTATGCACAATCATAGACAAATGAAACGCGAACACGAAAATATGGACCAAAAAACACAAATAGCGAGAATTCTTTCCATGCAAGTCAAAACCGCTCGTGACTTAGGTACAAAAACCATGTTGGGAAATGAGGCTTTCCAAATATATCAAAAGCGCCATTATTGGACCTCGACGAACAGTATTTTTCAATTTTGCGTGTTCTCATTCATATTTTATTGTTCGCATTTCATTTTTTCATAACTGTGCAACCGGCAATAGCATGAGGCAGGCTGCGTTCTGCCCACTCCTTTGTCGTCATCGGTGGTGGGTGAACATGGTGCTATGCGACACCGTGTAATTCGTTTGCTTCTGGTAAACATATAAACAAATAAGGATGAAACAAAGAACTCTTGTTCTAAGAAAAGGGCATGCTTTTTTAAACTACATAAAACGTGTAGTGTCACAGCCAGACCGAGTGGCCGGACTGGGCATTTGGTTCGTTCTTCGGGGCAGAAAACTTTCGGTCGCATTGTTTGCGTGATATGGTCCTGGCGTACAACGGCATCTTGATATACTTTTTAATTGTTACGCGAGTGAATGATGATGCCCGCTGATTGTCCTATAGAAATTGAGGTGCATCCGTAATAAGGATTATTATTACGTTAATTTTACTCGGTAACACACGTGGCCCCACAAAGCTGAATGAGGATTTAAGGTTCTGAAATTCGGCAAGAAACAAATACATTGATATTACCAGTGCTGGTCCCAATGAAGCAAGCAACCCATTTTTTACGGCTGTTCTAATATAGCCGTGGTAAGAGTAACAATAAGCCATTTCCTGCAAGTAGATACAAATGTTCCCATTCCTGGAATAATAACAGTAATTTGGCATTTTTTATCCATACAATTTTGCTTAAAGTTCCGTTTAAACGACAGTGACTTGCGTCTTGTTTTTATTTACCTGTACCTATAACATGCATAATCAAATATGTTAATGTGCTCGTTATTTAAACAGAAAATGCCGAGTTTACACTGCATACATCCTTCTCCATTTGGAGAGTTTACACTGCACACTGCAGTATACACTGCACTTTGGAGTTAACACTGTTGCTCTTACACTGTCGAGTGCAACTTGCACTGCACTTTTGAGTTTACACTGTCGCGTTTACACTGCACACATCATTCTCCCCTTGGAGTACCGTAAGATCCCATGGATAAATCATTTTGGAAAGTAAAGGCTTAAACATCATGAGTTCCGCCACAATGAACATGTTAATTTGTTGTTTTTATTTAGGACAACCCAGTAATATAACAAGAAGGCAGGTGAAAAGACTTCGAACATGTACTCAACCGACTAACTTGCAAAAGTGAACAAAAATGCTCCCCGAACAGAAAGCAGAACTGCTTACCTTGAGTAATGAGGAAGTGTTCGCCCTTAATCCACCGGATGTATTGGCCGCCCAGCAGACAACGAGGCTATCTTCACATAAGTGGAACACAGCCTTGAGTGTGGTGGTTGTTTAAAAATATTGAGCAAGGCCGGAGGAAAAGTGCAGACGTTCGCCGGAAACGCTATGCGGAACACGCATTGTTCCCATCACCCGGCTTCCTCGTCAAACCTGTTGGTAGGAATGGCACTGCTCTTAACTGTTGCTTTCCAAGCACACTCAGGGCCACGGAACACTCACTCACGAAAAGTCTGGGAGACGAACGCTATGACTGAAATGCGGAACAGCAGCGGAAGTAACTTCCGGACAGTGGCGAGGAAGTGTACGTCCACAAAAATATTCCTTACGTGCTCGTCAACAGGGTCAGGTGCTGTGGCTTATGCGTTCTTCACCGAGGGTAAAAATCTCGCAGGTTACCAACGAAGTTACGGTAAGACACCTTCGTCAAGCAGTTTCCTTCACACCATACGGGAAGTACATTTCCGGGAAAACAAATCCGCACTCGTGATACGTGTATCCTCTTCCTCTAAATCACAACCATTCCGCAGAGCGAAAAAAGAACAGGAACGTGCCTTGCACATCGCATTTAACAAGACCACTTGCAGAGTTCGCGTAGAAGTAATCGAACCCAGCCGTGTCCGTTTCGTGTCGTTCTCCGGCCTCGTTCAAGAGCTCCACCGGTCATATTCCACTTTTTCGCCGATGCACTCGAAGGTCAGAAAGATGCTGCGGCGGATGTGCCCAGACTCGCCTCTGTGATTCTGCCGGCGATTCTGGCCTTAACAGCGCGAACTTTCCCGCCGAAGCGCCACCGACGCGCCCGAGTCGTCCGCACTGTTGTTTCCGACCCGAGCGGAAGTTGATTCCTGTTGCGGCCCCACGCGCTGCTGGTGCAGCAACAATCCAACAGGGAAGGACGCAGCCATGGGCGCGCGTTCGTCCGCTGCGAGAGCCCGGGAGCACATTGATTGCGAGAGGCTGGCGCCGGATGAAGAGGGTCTGCTTCAGGCGCCGAGTAGGGCGCTGACGGTTTCCCGCCCCGGCGAGAGAGGGCGCTGTGCTCCCCTCCCTCCTCCGGCGCGCATCTTCGCCGATCCCCATCGCCCTCTCCCGTATATGCATCTCCCGGAAAGGGAACGATGTGCGTTATGCGGGCGGGACTGGTGCAACACTTTTTTGGCGAGGATCGGCGTACTTTTGCAACGGCAATAGCGACCACTGATCAGGCGTACGGTGTTGATTGATTGATTGATTGATTGATTGATTGATTGATTGATTGATTGATTGATTGATTGATTGATTGATTGATTGATTGATTGATTGATTGTAGGGTTTAACGCGCCGACGCAACGCAGGCGATGAGGCGCGCTCTTGTGGAGGGCTCCGGAATTATTTTGACCACCTGGGGATCTTTAACGTGCACCGAAATCTCGTACACACGGGCGTTTTTGCTTCTCGCCTCCATCAGAAAAGCGGCCGCCGCGGCCAGGAATCGAACCCGCGATGTCGTGCTCAGCAGCGCGATGCCTTAGCCACTGAGCCACCACGGCGGGTAGGCGTACGGTTTTGACGTAAAATAAAAGGAGGTACTAAACTGATTAGTCGACAAATGTTAGTCTATTTTCCCTTGAGAAAGTGTTTGAGTGCCGGTCAATGTGAGAACGAACCTTTGACAGAAAAAGCCAGAGCGAATGTCGACGAGCAACTCGGTATCGTGAACATGTGGGAGCAAAATCCGAAAGACTACGCCAAGGACATGGGGTCAGCCAGGCGTAGAACAGCAGAAAGTTCCGTAAATAAAATCAAAACCCCATTTTTATGGGAAGGATGGTTGAAACCCGAAGCTTCCTCCCACGCAACCTAGATCAAAGTAAAAGCCCAAAATCCAAACTGCATCTACCGTGTTGGAAAGGGTGTTTTTCTGGGATGTGTTGCAACGAACTCTTAAAAAGGACACGGACATTACCCCTTATACAATTCGGGTCTTGCCTTTTAGAGATGTTACTGGTGTGCCCTATGATATATTTGTTGTGATCGGATTGTATAGCTTGTGGAAGTGTCGCATGACGGACAGGCACGCGGAGCCCCCTCGCCCAACGAAGTCCATTTTTCGGGAACAAACTGCGTTGGTGCGGAGCATTTATGCAGCGCAAAGTGACCCACCAGAATGGCTGCATCTGTTGGACGCGTGCGTCTGCTTGCCAGAGTTTTAACGGACGGCTTATATTAGCTGCAGTGATGTGCATCTTCTTGGATGACTCCTAACTTTTGTAGGCTGTATTAAGGGCAGTTTTCCAAGCAGTAAAGAAAAAAAAAAGTGTCGGAAGGGCGTAATTGGATAGACGTCGTCTTTATAACGCGAGCGACCGAGGTTCGATTCCAACCACGGAAGGCGTTTTTTTTTATTGCAGCGTATGATGTGCCAGCCCTTATTATTATCATCATTTTGTGAGAGCCATAGTGTAAAGTTGGCTTTCCTGCTGTGCGTTTTGTCGACGGGTTGGTCACCATCAGTGAGGAATAGAAATATTTTCTTGATTAACACTTTAAGACAATGCAACTGTCTCTTCTCTCAAAATCAGCAACACCCATGGAACTATTTTGCGCTCACATTCTAAACCGCTCAAGCGTAGGTGTCCTCTGAAATTTTTTCACGTAATATTTGTTGAAGCTGTACAGTTGACCCTAGATATTCTAAATATGTATTGTGATTCATTCATTCATTCAGCTTTATTCGCACGGTGCCACCAACAGCAGTTCGCGTTAATCAATCTACTCAAACAACACTTTACCCTTGCTTCACGCTGTGAATTGTACCTTAGCGCGACAGCGCGCTACTCGCCTTTGGTGATTCTCGATTATTCTTATTTTAAATTCATCATCATCACCAGCCTATCTGCCCCCACTGCAGGACAAAAGCCTCTTCCATTAATCTCCAATTATCTCAGTCCTGTGCTAGCAGCGACTAATTTATCCCCGCAAACTTCCTGATCTCACCTGCCCATCTAACTTTCTGCCGCCCTCTTCAACGCATGCCTTCTATAGGGATCAACTCTGTTACTCTTAATGACCAACGGTTATCTTGCCTTCGCATTAGATGCCCTGCCCACGTCCATTTCTCTTTTTAATGTCTACTAATATGTCCTTAACACGCGTTTGTTCCCTGACCCACTCCGCTCCTCTTCTTGCCCCTTAATGTTACACCTATCATCTTCCGTTCCATTGCTCGCTGAGTCGTCCTCAATTTACGCTGAACCCTCTTAGTGAGCCTCCAAGTTTCTGCCCGTAAGTGAGTACCGGTCAGATGCAGCTGCCATACACTTTGTTCTTCAGGAACAACTGTAGGCTTCCATTCATTATCTGAGAATGCCTGCCGAATGCACTCCAGCCCATTCTTATCGTCCTAATTATCTCTGCTTCATGGTTGGGATCCGGGGTCACAACTTGGCCTAAGTAGATATATTCGCTTACTAGTTCCACGGCCTGCCCACCTATCTCAAACCGCTGTGCTGTCCCGAGATTATTGATCAATTACTTTAGTTTTCTGCATAATATTTTTCAGGCCCAAGGTTCTGCTCTGTAGTTTACATTGTGGCTGTGTTAAACATGGATATGCATAAACTCGTCGGCTAATCTTGCGGTTAAATAGGTCATGGCCACGTGTTTTTGACGTAGTTGGCGAGCCCCAGAGAGAGAGAGAGAACAATCCCGCAACGGATTGCGTGTTGGTGCCAGGAATGGCGCCGCGAGCATCGTTGGTAAAAGAACCAGAGTGCGCCCGTACCTACCTGGCCGCCTTGGAAGCACAACGGGCTCACGACGCCGAGCGCAAAAAACGGCGTCGATAACTCATGACGCTGCGGCGAGAAAAAAAAACTAATTGTGATGTAAATGTAGTACTCTCCTGGCGTCATGTCGTCAATACAACTTCGCTGGGCAGCCATCTTCATACGGTGGAATGGCCGGTAATTCTTATTCAGCAGATTACCTTTACCTGATTCATCATAAAATTCTTCGTCCGCGCAGAGCTGTTAACTCTGCCTTTTGCTTTGCCCCGTGCTTTCTATTGCCGTAAAATTGGCGTAAAGCCCAATGACCTAATCATTTTACTTCGTTATGAGTAAGGAGGTAATGTGTGAGTGCTTATGACCCCCCCCCCCTCGGAACCCGTGTACCATGGGCTGTACTCCATGTAGTGAACAGTGTTTGTTCTTTAATATGGGCCAAAACTCCCAAAAGTATCCCGCACACGCACAGCCACGCACGATGGCAGAAAACCTTGAGGGTGCGATGGGTACTGCTTAGGTTTGCAAGCGGAGCACGAACTGACTTGAACGTTTGAAGTTTGATGTAAACTTCATACAGTAAAGCCTACCTTAAGAAGCTCTGAGGATGATGACGACGACGACCTCATTTCTAGTTCTCAGGCCTATCGGTAGGCAACGGCAATCGTTCGGCGGAAGAGCTGTATGCAAAACGCCACCTTAAGTAAAGCCCACCTTAAGGAACCTGATTTCGCGTGCGCAGGCCTATTGGTAGGCCACGGTTGATTAGTTGGGTCGAAGAGGTGTATGATAAGCGCCATATATTAAAGCCTAACTTAAGGAGATTTGATGGTGATGCTGAGTTATATCAATTGGCGTAAAACTATATTAATTATAATTATTGGTGTCGATATTAACATTAATTGGCGTTTATATTTACTGGCTCGGTGGTGTATGGGTATGCCACGGGTCGTAGGGCAGGCGGTTCGGCCGAAGGGAGCGTAATCGGAAGCGTACTCGTGAACGATCGTACGAGCCCCGAAGTTAGTCAGGCGGAAGGGGAGGTTACAGAGCAACGAAGCCTAAGATGTGGATTGTGAATTGCATATGTACCATCGAACTTCGGGTGTTGTACGCTTTCGTTTAGGAAAGGCACCGAAAGTTTATATATGTAATCAATGGTAGTACCCTGAAATGCCCGGGTAGACCCCTATGGCAATGACACTAATAGGTATAACAACTGTTGAGTTATTCCTTACTTGTCATAACTAGTACACAGTGGAGTTGTAGATGATTCGCAACTATCGATTCCTGTGGATACTTGGGCTCCTACCGGAGGTGTATGGTTCCCCGGAAACGACTAGAACTGGTTTTAATTGGGACTATCCTGATACCAATTGTTCCAAGGTACTGCGCTGAAATGACTGCGTACCCTTGCCACTGCGGTGAAAGACCACGCGCCAACACTAAGTCTTGGGTTGGGCAGTAGACTCATTCCCTCCTATCAGCTGTTCTGACCAGTGGATAGACGTATCGCGCCACTGAGGGCGCAGCTCCAGAGAGAGCTCGTTACACGAACAGATGAAGTCGTCGCGACACTGTAGATAGCGTTCTACGCGGCCTAGTCCTTCAGGTGAGTAAATTTTATTCCCCGCTGTCTCTACAATTGGGATCGTTCTCTTAGAAGGTGTGATGGGTAAACAATATTTGCAGGTTTATTATAAATAACTTGGGCTACTACGGGAGGCGTGTATACGGAAAGCCCATACATGAGGACCGACTTCAACGCGCCGAAACTTCAATCACTTCCGGAAAGGTGTAGTTTTAAAAATACTACTCATCTTTGTATGGGGTCCTAAGAATACGCGTGAAATTGGTTTTTGGAGAATTGTACGGGCGGAATGTGTTAGCAAAACCAACCTAAATCTATCCAGGGGCTAAATATTTGGTGAGAAATTTGCGAAAACGCGTTATATTCACAAAATCCTGGTTCTCCATATCAGCTGGCCGTTACGAAAAATCTTGTAAAACAGTTTTTTACACATTTGTATGAATTAGCTATATAAAACTGTTTGATATCTCAAATGGCCTGCGTTAAAAAATGTGTGGAAAAACTTGTTAGCGCTTTTCACGCTATCATGGGTGTATTTGTTTTGAACTTCAGCCTTATTAAGCTATTGCACCATAATAGGAATGTACTCCTGAAATTTAAATTCTCTAGGACCAGCCGTATGGCTGGACGTTGACATTACCTGTTAGGCCTTTTCGGCCCTTCAGGAGTGTAATTTGAAAAAACAAAAAATATCCATCTCGCCCGTTTAGCCGGCTCGCACAGCAAAATTCTTAAAATTCGTTCCGTGCATTTGTATGGGTAACATTTATCAGGGAAAAAAAACAACTTGATGTACCCAGTAGTGAGGCATATACTGAGGGATTTTAAAAAAAAAAAACACTCCATTTGTTTCGATATACAGTTGGGCGCAATTAGTGTTGGTAAGGAAAAAACCGTAAAACTACTTTTTAGGGATTATTGCAGGCTAAATATATCAGCAAAAAGCATTTCGATATCTGAACGGGTGAGCGAGATAATCACGAATTTGGGAAACACAATATCGCCATTGCCCTCCGTTAGAGGCATAATTTCCGGAAACCCTGCCTTAGTGAGCCCCCTACGTCATGAGAAAAATATACTCCGGAAGGTTCAGGCCTCTGGGTCCAGCAGTTTCGACTGGGTGTTTAGGACACATGGTCAGCCTGTCAGTGGCGAACTTCATTTTATAGGTTTAGATGACCAATATCTGCATAAAAATGATGGGGTCTGTTGCTGCCGGTTGCATTGATTTGGTGTAAAACCGTCGTACTACCATTTGATTCGTAGCTCGGTTGTTAAAAGAAATTGCAGCACCCCAACAAACGTCACATCCGTAGACCGCTTTAGGAAGTTCTGGAGCATGGGCTGCTTCGTTCCCCAGCAGGCCGATGTGAGCCATGGTGTATAATATAGCAATGTATACTTAAGAGAATTTTTTTGCGAAGGTGAATTGCTGGAGGGGGAGCTTGTCCACAACGGTAGTTTACCAGGGGCAGGACAAAGTGGGTATCAATCGTAAGTGGGTGTTAACGGCGGTGCGCGGAAGCGGCCCGAGCTATGTCGATATATTGAACGGTAGTAGGAGGCAGTTAACGAAACGTGGCAGCTGTCATCGTGAAGTCAACAGCCACAATTGTAGTGCGACGGTTGTGAAGAGCATAGAACAAATATCAGATTCGGAACGCCTTCCAAGAGCTGTGCAGACCAAACTTCAGAAGAAGACTACAAGGAGAAAGATTGAGATGGTTTGATCACGTAAGCAGTATCCATATTAACAATATTTCGATTTTGAAAGTGTAGTTGCAATCCGGCTAGGAGAAATACTACAGGGATAGAAGAGTCTTGATTGTCATTGCTTTGGTTATTTTGGAGTCCAGTAATGATTATTACCTTAGTGAGCTGTGTATTTGTACTTCTCTGAAATGTTGCCGTCAATTTTTTGAGTACTTAGTATATACTACAACTACCCATCGTTCGTTCAGTTCACTGCCTGAAACGTAAGCACATTAGTCAGGGACGTTGAAGTGTTGCACAGCGGTTGTCTCTCGGCTTTTTTAGCCACTGTATCGGTTGGATGATTACACTGAATAAATGAATGTATACTGATCGAGAAACACGCCTACCCTGGAAGAGGAGGCCACCTACAGGAAGGATCGGCAGCTAAAAATCTCAAAACTTCGCGTGGATCGCTGATATTGCGAAGTGACCGAACGAACCAATGATAAACCGCGGTTTGTATAAATAAAGGCTTGAGTTTGCGTGCTACTGAACCATGGCCACCATTGACGCCAAATATTATGTGGGTGAGTTCCTAGTCTTCGTCACCTTTGTGGAAAATTCCGGCCTAACAGTGATGCTGGGGAGAGCGAGAGAGAAGAGAAAGGCAGAGAAATGGAGAGCGAGAATAATGTTTATTTGATCAAAAGGAGAGAGAGAGAGAGAGAGAGAGAGAGAGAGAGAGAGAGAGAGAGAGAGAGAGAGAGAGAGAGAGAGAAGTGATTCGTTAGAACAGAGAACAGGAAAGTGCACTGGGGATATTAGTGAGCTCAGCCGGGAGCTCACCTGCATACAACTTAGGGCGGGGGAGGGGGAAGTGGGGTTAAAAGACTGTGGAGGAGGAGAGGGGTGGGATAGAAGAGATGTTAGAGAGAGAGAGAAAGGAAAAGAAAGACAAAAAGAAGTGAGATAGATCAAACGGATTTACTTGAGCCGTCACTCGCGAGGTGGGTTGCCCGCAGCCCACGTACATCTTGGCTTTGGCTGCAATGTTGCTAAAACAGAGCGGGATTAAAAAGAGGGGAGCAGCCCGTTTCTGTGCGGAATGCGGCTCTCTAGCGAACGGGCGTCACGTATCGGGACTTTATGGGCGTGAGTTTGGGAGCGTTGGCAATTCATACGCTCTAACCTTGCGCCTAAAGACAGCCTGCAACGATAATGGCCGTAGTTGACTTACTTTAAAAGTACTGGTTGTGAGAAAAGGACAAGTTAACAATATTCCAATATTATCCCCAGCTTTAACAAGACTAAAATCTACTTCATTCAATATAAGCCCATGCAAAGTGCTCCGTACGACAGCTTTCACACGCAGTACTACAGCTTAATGCGTCTACTATTTAATCAATCCGGCCCGCAGGTGCACTACTCGCGAGACTATACAACCATGCTCATAAACAGAGCGGAACTAACACGCCCAGCTGGGCTCTGTCGTGCTAGCCGCGAGTAATCCGACGCGGCCATCATTTACGCTTGGCAACCCTTTTTAACGCCTGTTGGTGTCGCTCGTGGCCGGGAAACTGCGCTGGCTTCCCAACACTCGTCGGGGGCATTTTCCAGGGTTTTTCACGGGGTGGATGGAGTAAGCGCGAATGCGGCACTTCGCGACAGGACGCACTGGAGAGCGGAAAACGAGGAGAGGGGTGAAGACCAGTCTACTAAATCTGCGAGGCTGCTACGGTTGCGCTTCCCTCTTCTTGTTCTCTCTCTTTCTCTCGCTCTCTCTGAATCGTTATCCCTACTCCCTCAAAGACTTTTAGTGTGTATCTTTTCTTTTTTCCTGACCCGCCGCGCTCGATGGGATGCGCCAGTGCACTGGCGCATCGCGCCATCTTTTGGGGAGCGTGCGAGTTACAACCCGTATTTAGGTCGCCGGCTTGGTGCATATATCAGCGCATCTGCTCTGCCACCCTGGAGGCTTATTATTTCTTTCAGAACAGATTTTTTAAAGAAGAACTCAACCGATCTTGAAGTTTGTCTCTGCTCGGGATATTTAGAGGATAATTAGAGTGAACGTGAATATCTGAAAGCGGCAGCAATTGCTGGCATTTAAACCCACGTGCAGGGTTTTTCATAGGCGCAATTCTAGCCACACGCCAAGATCCCACGGCTACTCTCGTGGTGCCCCTGCGCCATTTTGTAAAGACGTTTCGCGGGTTGACAAACAGTCCTACCGGGGTCATCAAAACTGTCCCGCTTTTTGCAAGGCTTTTAGTCTAACGGGAAAGAGTATGTCCCTCAATTTAGCGGCACAAAGTTCGGTCGTCTTCTCTCCTGGCTCCCCCCCCAATCGACAGGTCTCGCTGTGCCCCTAAAGATCTGTCTTCACGACCGCATGTATAATAAAATTTACGATTTTTCGTACAGTCTAGTTGTATGAAATGCATGTTTTCAATGACCTCTAAATCGACAAGTGTGGGGGCGTATTATATGTAACATGGACCCTGGAAGAGATTCTACAAATGCGTGGTGGCAAGACGAGGCATGGCGGGTCACCGCCATGGCTAATCGACTGTCGCCTCAGTACGCTTGTGGGACCAAAATAACCCGAGGTAGGCATTGGTGACTATTTCTAAACTTGTGATGTAGAGTATATTTGAAATCGGTTGGTTGTAGAAATTCTGTGGGGCTCCCAGTTTTTGCTTTGAATTACAGAGATACCGTGATTAGGTTTAAATAGTCGACAGAAATGCTCTGTGTAACTGCAGAAGACGTGTACCGCAGAATTTGATACCATTTCAATATTTTTGGTATTTTTGTTGTAACCAATCTCTTTCGCTGCTGGAAATTAGATGAGTGATTTATAAGATGCTAGCTCTTTCGAATGACGCAAAGTTGCATGTCTTTAGAGGTTCATGCCTCTTGAAAGGTTCTTTAGAGGTTCACTTCGGATGATACTGCATTTTTTCTTTCAAGCGAAAATCAAATTGCGTGCTAGTCTCCTCACGGCTTCTGGTTCTGCAAGTAATAGTTGCAATGGAACTTTCTTGCCCTAATTTCTCTCCAGCCTCGCTAGACAGTTTCTCCCGTGGGCCCCATAATGCATTAGCTCTAGGTGTGCTCGGTAATTTTTTGTTGTAAACGCCTGCCTTGGAAGAAAAAGCGTCCCTTCAGAAAAGATGATATAAAGCGTCAGTGCCGATGTAATTAAATGGGCCGACGCAATAGAAGCGCGGTTAATAAAGGGAATGCTTTCCTCTCGAGGCTCACTTGTGGTTTTATATCGCTCAGTTGGCAGACTGCTGACAACTCTCCGATTTCCGCTCGCGATGACAAATCTAATAATGTTCTCCAAGAACGCGATGTGAACGTGTCTTACTCTAGCAGCAACGGAAGAACACGTTGATAAGAAAGAGAGATAAAACGTTGGAGCGACCCGTGGTTGGTAAATTGGCATCGGTTGTATGAATAAAATACCGCAGCAGTGACAGCGCGTCACTGAATGCGGGCCTAATTGCCGGTATTTCCCAATAACTTGTCCGAGCATGTTTAGTAAAACTCAGCCGGTGAGTTGAAACAGGCATTCTGAAAATAGGCTCTTGTTAAACCTCGGGTGAGATTCCAGGAAACCCCCAAAAGTACGGTTTCTAGTTCGATCTAAAATGACGCAAAGCATTCACAGAAACTGGTGAAAATACCTACTAAAATCCTACTTTGGGATAATGGGAGAATCAGTCATAACATAAGCAAAAATTTCAGTGGAAGGCTTTACTCGCATCACATACAAGCGCACATAGCTTCCTTGACGAAGTAGCAGATATCAGATACATTCTGTTCGTCGATGACGTAGCTCTTTCGACAATGAGAAGTTGCCTACGTCTTATGAAACATTCATTTCACGGCACACTCTACGTGGTGAAAGCACCGTCTAAAAATGGACTTCTGCTGCTCCCGTATAGAATCTAACCTTGTTCTTTCACAAAGCACAAATGTATACAAGTTAAAGAAGTCCAATGACCATATCCATAAAACACCAAAATTAACCACGAACGGCTGAAATTCGGGTACTTTGGCTGGGTGTACCGAGTGACAGTACGTTAGGCTCAGCGAAAACCCTCGCACTATAGCAGGGAGAAAGTAGTGCACATTCCTGGGCTGATAACGAGTCATCTCATAGGTAGAAAAGTAGCAGATTGTCCGAGGACCAATGCACTACTCAAGTGGGAATTACCACATCAGCTTCCCTACATTGTCCTCACAAAAGGGGAAAAATTGCTTTTGGAGCCATTCATTTTGAAAATCTCAAAGATTCTTCTACGTTTTTGTCTCAGCTAGGCAGCGATGCACTTCCCAGAACTGGAACACTGAGGACACTGGACGAGCTGATAGCAGCTTACGCAACAAACAATTCCAAGATATCCGAAACGTAGCTCAAAGCAATACAAATACTAACAGTTATACTAACTACCACACACCCGTTGGTCTCAGCCTTAACAGGAAAAGACCCCATCTGACCGACAAGCCCGGTGCAAGACTAAAAATTACACATTTGCCACATTACATGGATGCTACGTAAAATAAAGGCTGTCCACAATGCAGAGCCTCGTCGCCCAAGACACTTGGTCGAAGAGTCCCTCCCCATCAAGTCTCACCGCGGTGGCTCAGTAGCTAAGGCGTTGTGCTGCTGAGCACGAGGATGCGGGTTCGATTTCCTGGCCGCGGCGACCGCTCTTCTGATGGAGGCGAAAAGCAAAATCGCCTGTGTGTATGAGATTTCGGCGGACGTTAAAGATCCCCAGGACGTCAAAATTAATCCGGAGCCGGAAAATTAATCCCTCCACTACGGAGCACCTCCTCGCCTGCGTTGCGTCAGCGCATTGAGCCCTACAATCAATCACCCTCCCCATCAAGCAATCAGCTTAGGGAATGTAAACATCAACACAATCTCCGGAAGCGTTACTGTTCTCAACACTGGCCTGCCTACAGAAGAGAAGGCTACAAGAAAGATTACTACAATTCTGGGTGTGGGAGTACAACTTCTAGTCGATACAATTTCGTATCACATGTAACCACACGTCGCCCGCTGGACTACTACGTTCAAATACCGCGCATATTAACTCCCACAATTTCGAAAGAGGGCTGCTATAAAACACTTCTTAAAAACTGATCGAACATTGGCCGTATATCTGCTCAATTCGCTGCAAATGTCGTCGAACATAGACGATAGTCCTCTGCCGCCTCTGCACTTTAAATGTCTCTCCTTTCTTCCCCGCCACTTCTCACGCTCTTTCCTTTCCGTCTCGCTCTTCCCTAAATAAACGCAGAGTGGGTTTGCTAAATTCAATTTTACCGCGTTCTACTGTTCACGCCGTCTACCGGAACTTTCTCTTACTGTTGAGCATGCAACACTTGGAACACCCTCACGAGGTCCCGGCTCGCTCAAACTCTTTCTGTATTTTAGGGACAAAATATAGTTTTCAAGGCGTTATCTTTATTTTTGTACCATATATAAGGCAGATATTTATTTTAAATTGAAAGAACACTGCGAAACCAGTCGCACATAGATACTTTGCATCAAATATGTCTATTATTTTCGTTTCGACCAACAATGTGGTCGAAACGAAATGTGGTCGAAACAATGTGGTCGAAACTTCTCAGTGGGCACGGCGGCAGCGTCAGAATGCCACCTAACAATCTGCTTCAATTCGTGATCCAGACGCTCCTGATTCTGCTGCTTCGAAGAACAGAACTGACGGAACTACTACCGACCACAGATGCGCAGCAGATATGGCTTCCGGACATCGACGGCGCAGCTTGTGAAGTTGCAACCAACTTCTCGGCCTTTGAAATCGTCGTTGCAGCGCCCGGTCCGCCTCAGCCTTTCCCCTGGAAGATACGACCCACGCCACCAGCGTCAGCACGTCTGCTCGGTATAAAGTTGGCGCACCACGGATCGCTCGGCAGTGGGCACGGCGGCAGCGTCAGAATGCCACCTAACAATCCGCTTCAATTCTTTATCCAGGTGAGGAAACGTTTCGGAAAATGCTTCCGCAGTAATAATGTACTTCTTATTCTGCTGCCGTGCCCGCGGCCATTGTGCGACCTGGTTTACAATGTCTGTGCATCTTTGCGGTTTTGCGCTTATGGCTGGAGATGTAGAGTCCAATCCTGGACCGAATTCGACGAGTTGGTAGAGCAGCTGAAACGAATCGCGGGTGCTATTAAAGAAATCAAGGCAGGCAAAGCAGAGACTAACGAAAGCTAAGTGCAATTGATAAAAAGCTTGAGAAATTGCTAGCCTTGAGATCAAAGTACTGACTGCGTTAACAGGATATCTGAACTTGAATGCAGTATGGCAGTTATGGCTAAGAAACTCGATGACTTGGAAAATAGAAGTCGACGTTCTAACTTAATTGGTACGGGTTGTCAGCGAACAAGAGCACGAGTCGCCTGAAAAACTTGAAACGGCTCTGTAGTCAAGGAAGTTTTCAATGATGTGCTCGATGTCAGGATATTCAGGCGTAGAACGTATTCTCGTCTTGGTAAGGCAAAACAGGGCGAAGAGCCAAAACCTAGGCCTGTCATACTGAGTCTTGTTGACTACCGAGACAAAGCCAACATCTTGAAAAACTGCTCCAATTGAAAGGCTCCTCAATATCAGTCAGTGAAGACTTCTCCCAGCCTGTCCGTGAAATTCGAAGGAAGCTATGGGCACACACGAAGGAGAATCGAGACCGGAAAGAGAAGGTTTATCCTCGTATATGATAAGGTTAAGTAGAGGGCCGACTATTTTCATGGGACGAAAGTTGCAATAAAATGGTAGCTATCCCAAAAAACGACCAGGAAACGGCAACGTAAAAAAGCACCAAGCGAAGCGCGCGTAGCTATCCCAAAAAACAAGGAGACGGAAACGCAAAAAAAGCACCAAGCGAAGCGCGCGTAACGCGATGGCCGCAGACAGCAACTCTTATCAACTTGAATGCTCGCAGTATCGTTAATAAAGTTGATCAGCTTGAAGCATACTCCTCGCACATTCTCCTGATATTGTCGCTATCACGGAAACGTGGCTACATTCTGGCATTTCCGATAAGGAAATTGTGCCTCCCGATATGCGATAGTGCGCAAAGACAGGGAATCACGTGGTGGGGGTGTTGCGCTTCTTTTCAAGGAAGGTATCTCCTTTTCAACTATGCCAGACGTTAAAAATTCTGAAGCTTTGTGGTGCAATGTGCACCTTGAACACAAGTGGGCGTGTTCTACCAGCCCCCCAATGCCGATTGTATATATCTTGAGTCTCTTTTGATTACATGCATTCTCATGTGCACGGGGCTTGATTGTACTAGCCGGTGATTTTAATCTTCCTGACATGGACTGGTGTTCTTTTGTAGCTGAAACTAAACCTCAAAACATCCTATTGGATCTCATGTTAGCTTCAATCTCGAGCAGACTGTTTCAGTCCCAACTCGGGTACAGGGAGCGTCATCCTCAATCTTGGACCTTGTTTTTGTAAGTAACAGCCTTCCTACAAATGAATCTCGAGTAGACGTACTTGATGGGTTATCCGATCACAAAATGGTATTATGCACATTGCCTTTCATCAGCCCACCGAAATTACGTAGCCAACTAAGAGAAATACCCGCATTTAACAAGGCCAATGATTGCGGCCTATAAGGACGTACCTGTACACGAGTACACTGAATTTTATGACCTCTGTACTGATGCTTGCTCTGGTATTGATGCGGTCTGGCTGAAATTCAAATTCCATGTCATGCATTGTATGCGGAACTTTGTTCCAATGGTATTCAATCAACTCAAAACACAATCCGTGGATCACACGTGAAATAATTCATACTAAACGCAAAACAAGAGGTTGCGAAAAACTAACAAAAACCGGAATGTTCCAGGCTACCGTTCTATACTAAACTCGCTTACTAGATCACTTAAGGACCAGGTGCGAAACGCGAAACAGAAGTTCTGCGGGTCTACATTGAATGAGTTTATTAAAACTCCCCTCACAAATTCTGGCAGCACATGAACACAAAATGCCTAATCGACCTTCATCAGACGGTCAAGACCAAGCAAGAGCAGACGATTTCAACTGTTACTTTCGTTCGGTTGTTACAGTCGATAACGGCACTGCGAACATCAATGCTTCTTTATATAATCAGGATATCCAATTGTTAGGCACACCTTCTTTATCAGAGGCTGGCATTCTGTCGCTGCTTCTAGGCATCAATGAAAAGAAAAGTAGTGGTCCAGACGGAATTCCAAATGGCTTCCTTAAACGATATGCAGAAGCAGTCAGTAAATATCTTTATTTGATATACTCCAAATCATTGGCAGACGGCTGCATTCCAGCTGAATGGAAAATTGCCAAAATTACTCCAATATTTAAATCAGGTAATGCAGCTAGTCCTTCTAATTATAGACCTATTTCAATCACCTGCACTAGTAGCAAAATTCTTGAACATATAGTGTTAAATTTCCTAATTAGTTTTATTGAATCAAACAACATTCTGCATCCCAACAGCATGGCTTTAGATCAGGACTATCAACAGTTACACAGCTCGTCGAAACGCTTCACGACCTCTCTCTCGGCATAAATGAACGCATTCAAACTGATGTAATTTTTCTTGATTTCTCGAAGGCATTCGACCGCGTCTCGCACACTAAACTACTACTTAAACTTAATCACTTGTTAGGCGATGGCCCCATTTTCCAGTGAATAACTAATTACTTAACTGACCGTCACCAATACGTACAGTATGGCAATCACACTTAAGACCTAGCTCCGGTGTTATCAGGCGTCCCGCAGGGGTCCGTACTAGCTCCAGTTTTGTTCCTATTATATATAAATGACATAACTATCTACGCAGACGTTAAACTCAGACTCTTTGCAGACGACTGCATGCTCTACAATGAATACGCCATCACGATGATCAGAAGAAGTTAAATAATTCATTAAACAAAATAGCTCAGTGGTTGCGCTGATTGGCAAATGACTATAAACATTGACAAAACCGTATTTCTGTCCATTACAAACAATGCGTCTAAATTTGACTTTCAATACCATTTTAATAATGTGCCGCTTCGAAGAGTTCATCAATACAAATACCTTGGTATCACAATTGCGTCTGATCTCAGTTGGACAGAGCACGTCGTCAAGTGTCCAAAAAAGCGATGAGCAAATTATTTTTATTAACGGGCCCTGTCATTCGCCACATATGAAACGAAGCTTCTTGCATACGTCACATTTGTCCGCCCGGTCTTAGAATATGCCCAGTATTGCGTGGTTTCCTCACACTGCGAATAATATCGCTATACTGGAAATGGTTCAGCGGAAAGCAGTGCGCTTTATCTTCAACAGATACGGGCGTATGACTCACCTACCGCCTATTACACCGTGCTGGTCTAGCCACCCTTGATAGTCGTGCAAAGGTTTTCCGGCTTAAATTTCTTTATCTACTTTTACACAGATCATTCAGCATAAACCCAGATCTTTACTTGAACTTTCGAGACACCAGACCGACGAGGCGAAGGCATGCATGGGAACTCGAGAATACTCATTTACTAACAACACATTTTCTTATTCGTTCTTTCCACGCGCTATTCGTGAATGGAACACACTGGATGCAGTCATTACACAGCAGCCAACATTAGAGAAATTTATGAAACTAATTGAAGGTACTGACCTATTTTAACCTAGTTAACAAGTACAATGATTACCCGTTTTTTTTCACGCAGCCCTTCCTGCTTCCAATTGTCATACCAAAGCACTTGTCTGCATATATTTATTGTTTCTACGGTTCCTTGATAATAATACCCGCTCTGTGTTTTCTTCTTTTCTATGCCTCTGTTCTTCTCGACCTCTGTTTCTTTGTTGGTTAATTGGTTATTGTACAAAAAACTATGTATGATTGTACTATGCCGTACTGCTGTGTTCAGTGATTGTGTGTTCTTTATTATTCTGATAATTTTTGTTTCAAACGTCAAAAGTTGTGACAGTGATGCTCACCCCTGTAATAATCCCCATGGGGGATTGACAGTATTCTGTAAATAAATAAAAATAAAAAATGTTTGCAGATATGAAGTATGTTTTAAGTGGCAGCACCAGTCTGCGCATTATTGTAACGCCTAGTCCAAGGACGCTTGACAGTTCCATGGTGCGATTGGAACGCAATGATGTTCCACTTCATCTGCTTCGCATAGGCACAATCATCATCTTGTCATACCTCAGCCGCTTCCCTGCACCACCCACGTTATCATTCCTGGTCGTGGATTTCGGGGCTGCCGCATGGCATAAACGTTTTGTGCCAACTGTCTCTAAGGCGTTCTTTTGTGTGACGGCTATCTTTTATGCGTCCCTTGTCAGATTTATTTTGAGAAAAGTTTTGCCTATATTAATTTATCGTTCAGGAGATTGTTTAACGTTTGGTCCGATGGCTGAAACGAGCGACAGGCAGACAGGCAGGCAGGACAAGTTTTTTTAGGCTAAGGTAGCCTAAGAAAGACTCGTCGATATACACATGGCTGACAAGCTAATAAGCCCTCCGACCTCATCATTGGCATTGCTTGCCCTTCTGTGGACGTTTACAGCGCAGCCAAACCGCGAATAGAGCTTATATATTTTGCTAGAAGTGTTGCTGTCACTGCTGATCATGTTTTGGCGCTAACGCCATTCCCCGATTCTGCGGAACCAATTTTCAACTTTGCAATAAGCCGTAAACACAAAAAGCGTCGAACCTTGTTAGCTAGGAAATTCGCGGTCGCGGTTAGCTCCTCCACGCCCATCAAGCCAATTTTCCAGCAGAACGCGCTGTCAGGTAACCTGAAGCCTAGTTCGGTAGTAACATCGCCCTAATGGCTTTCCGTCGAGGAAAGTCAGAACAAACCTTCATATGTATTTTATTTTATAGCGAAGTTGTTTGCCTCTGACTTATCTATTCAAGCAGCCCACGCATTACCAGGACGGGAAGTTGGGGTGTTCCCGGTGTTGGTAAACATATTTGTACAGAAATCATTTTATGCAGAGAGCGGATAGTCCGCGGCGAGAAAGGTTCGCAGCAATGAGGCATTAAAAAAGTATGCGGCTTATCGTGACGTAGCATCATCTGGGCCCTGGAAAATGAGACGAGGCGTATATTGGAGGCGTACGGATTATATTTGACTAACTGAGGATTTTTAGACCCAGTCCAAATCTCTACGCATGAGTGTGTTCGCTTTTCGCCTCCATCTGAAGAGCGGCTACCGCGGCCGAGATTGGACCGCGTATTTAGGCTCACTAGAAAAACTCATCAGCCACTAGGCTACCGCGGCGGATAGAAATACATTTCGGTTTTTGTGGTACTATTATTTATTTGAAATACTTCCTATCTCTATTTGAGACCTAAGTAGGTTGGCATGCATGAATAGAGAGGTAGTATAATAGTAAGAATAATTCGATTGATAAAATAACAGTGGTGAATAAACATCATGTAGCTGATAAAAGAGAACATGCAGCTTTTGTTTACACAGATTGGCGTTCAATACCGAAAATGAAAATACAGCGCGATATTATTTTCTAACAAAACTATGAGGGAACAGAAATAGGATTTTCGCACATGTGTGAATGTAGTGTTTCGAATAAATCCAAGTAACAAAGGTCGATCGTGTGGGCAGAGCAAGTTCATAAAATTGAATGACAGCAGAAGAAATATCTTCTTAGAGGAAGCAGAAATAAGTTGCCAGATTCGTTGCAACAGCACATAATACAACACGCAACACACAACGGGGTCTGCTAACTGAAGTCGGCTTAGTTTCTATGAAGGGGAAACCCTAGGGATTATCGAACACTCCTTTACTGCTACATCATGTTCGCATCTCTTTCTTCGTTTTCGTTTTTGTTCCTTTAACGCCTATTATTCCAATGGTCAGAACGACGACCAATCACGGGGCAGCGTTCTTCAGGTTAGAGCTCTTCTCAGGGTGCGGTAATTACACACATGCGGTAATATTCTTGTGTTTAACCGCAACCACCAGGGTAGTTCTTATCTTCTTGCGTCACAAGCAAGTTGCCGACGTAGCGCATAGGTATTACACTTGACTTCTGCTGTAAAGACCTTGGTGCTAACCCCGCAGGAACCGAAATATGTTTTTGTTTATTTTTTTCCTCTTTACCCCGGCAACCGTTTTGCTATCATTCCTGATGACGCCGACGACAATGACGACAACGGTCGCTGTTCGCATTTCATGGGGCATCTAAGGCTCTAGCCTACCGTTATAAACAGCTCCAGTATATGAAAAATCTTTACTGTAACCTGTGCTCCTCTACTAATACTACCCTAGCGCTTGATGTAGGCTTGCAATACAGCCCATGTTTCACTCCAAATCTCAACCCTGCCGAGCAGCACTCACCACGCTGACAAGATCAGGGTGGTCACCCGTGCCAGGGCTGCAGCCAAAGCCCAAAGGTGCCTGAACTGAGCCTCAACTGAGCCCAGCACACGCTACGGAGGGATGGCTCAACTATCACCGTTTGCTCGAATAAACGTTTATTCTCTCTCTCTCTCTCTCTCTCTCTCTCTCTCTCTCTCTCTGTCTCTCTTCTTGACGCTCCTGCAATGACCCATGCCCACTTACATCCACATGACGCTTATTATCATCAGGTTATCGTGAAGGATGATTAGCAATCAGCACGTCCCAGGCTAGACATGAAGACTTGTTGTCTGCATCCCTGCGCCTTTTCGGATTTGCTGGCTTGCTCGGTCGACGACCTTTGCACGACAAATGTAAAATGCCATCTTAACCTAGAATTATTTTGTATGAGTTAGAGCCTGCATGGTGGCCCACGTTTCCACTTGACGCCTCCTAAGCGCTGTCATAGTATTTCGGCTTTGACCATAATGGGTCTTGCTGCAAAATGGTCCGGCAAGCCAGGAGTACCAATAAAAACGTCAGAAACGGCCTGAGACAAAATATAAAATTCATAAAGTTTCTCATTTGCCACAATCTCTAATGCTTCAAGGATTTCTTTTTCCTCCTCTATTTATTTGGAACGAGTTAATTATTTCCCACCAAATAAAACACAAAATGTTAATAATTCTCCAAAGCATCGGACTGGGCTGGTTCGCTGTAGAATTGCAAGATAATTATGGCCCGTGTGACGTAAACCCGCCGCAAAAGGGCGCCTCAAAAGTTTTCGCTGCCTTTCCGGAAATGCGATCCTCCCTTTCAAAACTCTTCACAAAAGTCTGAGTTGATTTAGTGGAACAAGCTTCTTTTCGCAATCCTGGAAGCAACTGGAACCTGACAGCAATCAAGCTCTCGTTAGTGATGGCGTCGACCACTACCGTCTCTTGTCCCGTACTCTCACTTGATGAATATTCTATGCAGTACGTCGGTTCTTGCCCCACACAGCTCGTATCCCAGACTGCGCTTGTGTTTTCTTCGGCTAACTCAGCGTGCACGACCTTTCTTGAGTCTTCTGGTTGCTCGACCAAGCGTAGAGAGGAACAGCGGGTACTTCCCTTGTCTGCGCTGGGCCAGACATTAGCAATGCAGATGTACCCGCCGACATGGCCTTATCCTGCCATCGATTATATTATCTCTATCAACAGTTTTTGTTCGCTTTGCAGCTTACCTCGTTGAGCAGTCACGTTTTCTTCTGTTCGTTCATGGCTATCAATGCCGCGAGTTGATTGAAATGGATCGGTCCTTCTGTTTTTGCAGACGTCGTTATGGCGGTTTGTTTCCTTTCGCTTTCGTTCCAAGTTCCAAGTATGAACGGCGCTGAGGACAGCGGTGCAAGTGTGTTAGTATTGGGAATGCAGACATAAGCCACCTGGCTTCCACGAATGCAATTCGAACAGGATTGGGTATCTAACTGGAAACACGATTGGCGGTTACAAGAAGCAGTTCGGTATTTCGTGTTCCACTTTAGAAAAGAGCGATGATGTTTCGTTGATATAATCTGATTTGTTATGCGGGGATGAAGCGGGCGTTTTATGCAGCTAATTACTCACTTGCTAATTACAGCTAAGCTTCCTATGTCTGGCTGAAGGCGTCCCTGCCCACCAAAAAACGCAATGCAGACAAGCCAACTGCTTCTGACGGTGATGATGATCGTGGCTGAAGGGAAAGAAAAAAATTAGTCCCAAAGTGGGAATCGAACACAGTACCTGGAGGTATGAATCCGGCGTATATCAGATTCCGTGATGCCGACACTATCGAAGGAGTTTGGATTTGAAGGGGGGTGCATGGACGCGCGAAATTAAGATAGAAAAGGCATGCGACCCTACGTCTAACGACGATAGTTGAACGCAAAGCTCTCTTCGTGTGCGAGTCAAAGCTCCACGCGTCAAAGCTGAATGCGTCAAAGCTCAACGCATGAAAGTCAGAAACTCAGACGAAGACCAATAAATCTCCCACGAGGAAGCTTCGCGCTCAACCATCGCCGTGGTTAGCCGGGGGGGGGGGGGGGGGGGGGGGGGGGAGTGCATGGTTATAACATCAGTCAGTACCTTGCTGTAGTGCTTTTAAAAAAGCGGCGGCTCCTCCCGCCGACCCTTTATAGCATGGTGAAAGTCAGCGCTCGTGTTTTATTGTCCTTGCCTTTTGTCCTTGTTGTTCTGTGCTGTAGTGGTTTGTCAATGTTCCCTCATACAGCTGTCTAGCTTGAAATAGAGATATCTCATCTTCCTGAGAATTCAGTGCTATTCCGCTCTGTGAGGAAAGACGAACAGCGGAGCTGTTTTCGAGTTGACTTGTTAACGAGATTTAGCTCCGCTGGAAAGCGGAAATGATCACACACCGCCCAAGTGACGCCCAATTGGAAGGCCACGAACTCCCGCTGAAACCGCGCCATCACTCGGGTGCAGGGTTCAAGGGGATTGTAGCCACGCCCACGTCTTGCTGTTATGCGGCCTGATCGTTGTCGGTGACCTCCTTCGGCCGCGTTCCCTAAGTTTTTTTAGTAGGCCTCACTTGGCAAAACACAACGTGGGAAAGTCAGCTTATACGAATCTCTTTGAAGCCGGCTTTACTTTTAAAAATATTAGATGCTTAGCACACATTTCTTGCAGCAGTATACGCTTATCTCTAAATATTAAGGGAGAGGATGAGAAAAAAGCATGATAGGAGAACATGTGCCGTCAGTCATCGCACGTGCGGAGAACACCTGCCAGGGAGGAGAAGGAATAAACGTTTCTACGCGGCAGGTAGCCTTGGGGGAAAATTTCCTATTCTAGGACCACTTGAGCCACCCGTCTTGGGCTTTTTTCACTAGCCAAGACCGGCCCGTGAGTTGAGAGAACGAGCTGCATTTCTCGTTCCAGGCAGGAAGCGAAAAACGGGAGTAATGGCGTATGACAGGTCCACTGAAAAAAATTCCCCCGCACCTCCCCGAAGGGGAATCGTGGCAGAAATGCGAATGCATTGGGTGCACCGATGAGTGTGTTGCGAGTAATGGCGTAATTAATGACGAGAGTGTGAACGTAATCTTTATTCATCAGCACCTGTTGTGGTTATCGTTGTACCTGACGGCCCACAATCACTGCCTGTGTGATCGCTAAAGTGCACGGTCAAAGGGTCTTTGAGAAGCATACGCGCGTCACAGTTTCGCGTAAAGACCAGATCAATGCAACTCCCGTGAATGGTAGTGGGGGCACGTGTCGAAGCCGGCAGAGAGACAATGCATAGAGTGCCTGGTCACGTTGAAGTCGCCAACCAATACTATGGGGTCAGAGGGTTTGGAGCGCACGCGCACACTTTCGATAGCCGGGTCCAGAAATACATTCGCATTTAGGACGACGACGACGATGAAGGCAGAAACTACGAGGCGCGAGCGCACGTGCGACGACGACGACGACGGCGAAAGAACTGGCATTCGCATTTACGACGACGGCGACGACGAAGGCAGAACTACGAGGCGCGAGCACACGTGCGCTCGCGCTGGAGGAATGGAGGCGCACGCCGGCCAACGGAGCAAGACAACCCCCGGCTAATAATGCATTCGCATTTATAAACATTCGGGTGATAATTCTTAGTTGGTCCATGGGAGTTTGCGCAGCCTAGCATGGTTTGATTGCCACCATGCAACTTCCGGAAGTTTCATTATTATAAGATGCCAAAAATAAGAAATCTAATCAAAGAATGATTCACATTGTGATTAGGCATGGCCACACAACATTTCAAAAGGAATACATACCACCTGGCCTGGATTGGTGTTTTCTGACTCATGCGATGTCCAGCAGCAAAACGATGCGTTCCCGCATAGCTTCGTCTGTAAAACGACTTTTCCATATCGTGAATGAATGATGTAATTTCTGGTAGTCACAAATTTGGTATAAATATTTTGTTTTAGTTTTTAAACGATTGACTGTAACAAAAGTTTCCTGACTCATGCTTTCAAAATGGGAGCATAAAAAGGACTGGTTATATTCCCATTTCAGCTATGACGTTCATTCGACCCCTTCCCGGCAGATGATGTGAGCGTCTTTGATTCCGACGGGCGCCAAACCATTTAAAGAAATAGGGCAGCTGTCAGTACTCGTCTTCTACTTCGCGCCGAGGTGTTCGATTTCCGATAGACTCACTTCGCCACCCGTCCATTTCCAACACCGGTATCCCAATCTCGAATTCTCCTCCCTTTCCCGGGATCTCCGACCTGCCCTTTTATGAGGCTTCTCTCTCTCTCTCTCTCTCTCTCTCTCTCTCTCTCTCTCTCTCTCTTCTCTCTCTCTCTCTCTCTCTCTCTCTCTCTCTCTCTCTCTTGTATATATTTTTTTCACAACCCCTCTTTGTGCTGTCTCGTCTAGAGGCCACACCCCACTCTTTCACTAAACCTTCTTCCTCAATGCAGACGAGAAAACAAAACAAGAAAAGTTTCCCAATTCCACTTTGCATTCTGCAGTCGTCTGCTGGGAACTTGCTGTCATTATTGTCACCCACAACGGAACGGCTACTTCGAGACATATAATAAAAGAGAGAGAAAGAAAGACAGACAGGAAGAGGAAATCAATTGAAAGCCCTTGGTTATCCGCGCAGAGGCGTAGTGAATGATTGCTTTTTCCTGCTTTTACCAACTTAATAACAGCGCTCAAGATTGAACCAGCACTGCGGAATAGCGACCCATTTTTATCGTAACGAAGATAAGCTCATAATCTTTCTTGTGGCGAAGCAGAAAATCCCACCTGTCGTGGTAATCCTGCATTATTGTATTACCAGCCCACATTGATTGGTTGCCGAAAGAAAGCCCCGGCTCAGTGTTCACCTGCATATCTTGGAAACCCTTTCAGGGAGTTCTTTTTTGCGTTCGATTTTGAACGTGCCGGAGGCTCTGGGAAGGGTCTGCCCTTCTATACAGCATATATTGAACCGTTACAAAGGTGAAAGCTTTAGAAGCGTCCCCAGACGCTAAAAGGGGCCGTGGTCGTCATCCGTCAACACAAATAGCGAAATGGCTGCCACAGTAACAAGAAAATAAGTAAATAAAATTCCTGGCCACCTCCACTAACGTGAAACCTGGTGAGGGGCGAAGCATGCGGTGTATAAGTGTATTCTTGGCGCCTTGGTGTTTTTGCCTACGTAGATGAAACCGTTGGGTGGTTCAGGTACACAGCTTTGCTGTAAAAGTCTCTTGCCTTTCAAAAGCACGAAGCTCCCTAGCGTGAGGTGTAAACGAATGACCCAATGTTTTTCTTAGTACGCGTTACGATGCGCTCCAGCGCGAGGCGTTATGGAGTGCCCCGGTATTTTTTAGTACGCGCTTCGTTCTAGCGTGAGGGGTAAACGACTTTCCCAGTGTTTTAGTGCCGTGACTACATGATACGACTATTACGACAATTACAACAGGAGACGCCAGCAGCCCCAGCCGCTAAGGGGCTTCCCCCCTAAAAGATGCGTCTTTGTGCGATTTTAACCAGTATCGACAAAGCAAGTGTCAAGTGCTCTATCCACTACATTAACCCGGTAACGCGCAGAATAGAACACGTATTAGCCAGATCTGGGCCCAGGTGACATGGTCAATGTGACGGAACGTGAGTATAGAAGCTGCGCGCGCTTGGAGAGCTCCCCTGACTGTGGGGAAGGTGCCACGTGGCTCGCGGGCGCTCTGCATATCGGAGTAATTAGCGTCGAAAGACGAAGAAACGAAAGCAAGGAAGATCCGAAAACACGACGTACCAGTAAATAAATCTTATAGCCGTTGACTTTCGTTCACGTAAGCAGACCTAAGTGCCCGAGAAAGTTTTCTGTCTAAGGAGTTGAAGGCGCTTGATGTGCCTTCGCATAGTACCATCATCGTTTTGTGAAACGCATTGTGTAACGTTTGCATTACTGCAGTTCGTTTTGCGCGACGAACAACGCCGTAAGTGATGCGTAGAATGCTTCCCATTAAAAGACCATTTCTTACCCCGTTGAACTGCAGAGGTTAATAAAGGTTGTCGAAGCTATGCAAAAATATGCCGCATTAGTTCGCCATACCAAAAATTTACTTTTCCTTACGTCATTCAAACCACTTGTGGGAGGAGAAAATGAACGCGTTGGCATAGATGGCGAAACAAGCGACAGAGAGAAAAAAACGATGAGTTGGGGAATGACGGTAGGTCCATCTGCGGCTTTTTAAAATAGCTTGTGTTATTTCTGAACTGACGTTTGGGAACGCCCATTGGTCGGGTGAGGATTAACAAAGGATAGTCGAAGCTTCAGAAAAAGTTATACCCAAACTGAAGCCCTTGATAAAGACCACTAAAGACGAGTAAAAAGCTACCAAGGCTGCTTCTAAATTCTTTTACTCACTGTCGCGCTCGCCAGCCCGTCGACGGAGATAAAGTCTTCGTAAATGGTATTCTTAGGTCGGACCTTATTTTAAATGGAAGCTTAATCGCTTAGAAAAACAATTACCTTAGTACGTATAACAGTTGTGGGCTGTAAAATGACGAGCGTTGTGCAGATATGACGCACCTGGATAACGCTTGTGCTAATGTTTTCTTTTAGTCTCTTTAATTGAGGTAGAGTTTCATCCCCAGAACTACAGTTATATACAACGCTTTCAAGACATCGGCTACTGCTCTTATCGCTCAGTCGATAAGAACCGTTGAAGTTGAGCAAATGTGTTTTTGTTCCAATCGGCACCTCCATTTTTATTTCTAGTTTTGGGTTCCACATAAAGACAGGTTGGGAAAAAAGTGGTCGCTCACCCCCCTCTCCTCACATGAAATGGTGTCAAAAAACGATAGCCTTCGGCTGCCCCAGCCAACTTCAAATTCTTTTTAAATGAGGGCATAACATTGCTGGAGAAACATCCTTAGTACCCTGGATCTTAAATTAAGCACAGTATCTCGAAGGTACCTATGAAGGTTCGCATAACATATGCTGTGATGAAGGACACGCTGACACAGATTTAAAAAAAAAAAACGCGGTTAGAAGATTGAAGTTATAATACGCTGCTACTCCCCTTTTTAAAGCGAAGCTTCTAATGCTTCCCTTGTGCCTTCGCTACACGAAAAATACGCTGCAGTAAAGCCAACCTAAACAATGGGTGTCCGCGAAGGTACACCAAAAGCCGCGAAAGAAAACTAAAACGCTTCCAGGGGTCGGAATCGAAACTGGGTCCTTCGCGTTATGAAGCCGACGTCTATCCGATTTCGCTATTCCGACGCAATCGAAACAGTTTAGATTTTGTATTTTGACTTTGACTCTGGATGCCGGGGAGACAGCTTCGCGTTTTAACCAGCTTTCTCCGAAGTACGGGTGTGATGTTTTCGTGCTACTACATGTCTTGGGCAAAATCACCGAAACAATTTTATTAGAGCCGATTGAAATTACATTTTATGCTAAGCATAAGATAAATTTCAGGTATTGCACCTTGTTCTGAAAGCCTTGTGCACGAATGTGTGCGCGTCCTTCACAAGTAGTTTGGTTAGAACCCGTTACTTGTCACTACTGCCCATCTGCCCCTGGCCGCACTGCTTTCGAAGCAGAAACCATACTCACTAGGAAAGAATTTAACTGGTACTTTGATAGATACCTGTAAGTCTTGCATAAAGATTATTTTGTGCTAGTCCAATGCAATTATGCAATTGTTCAATGGCTGCTTCCAGTCAAAGTAGGTGAAAGACCTCAGGTAACAAAATGTTGACGTTGACAACAGGGCTGTAGACTGGCTGCTAGTACGGGTACTCCAGAGTACTCCACAGAGCTTTGATGCCATACGCCAATTGCAACTCCAACACGCAATACCGCCAGCATTTTAATCGCTGTATGGAGGCGAAAAGCAAAAACGCCCGTGTGTACGAGATTTCGGCGCACGTTGAAGATCCCCAGCGGGTCAAAATTAGAAATGCTTGCATAATGCTTAGCACTGTGAAAGCATGCTATGGAACGTTCTGCGCAAATGCGTCGGCCAAATAAGTATGATATGATACCAAAAATCGGTGTTAAGAAGCGACCCGCCGGCGACGAAGGTGGTTATGCAGCGGCTTAACCGGACCGCTGAATTCCAGGCGTCATGTAGCCATGAGCACAGGGATGTTTTGGATGTATGTACCATTTTTTACCATTAAAATGGTAAATATTACGAGAAATAAAAAGATGGTTGCAAACATATTGGGACAGTTTTGTTTTGTTCGTTGAGTTTTGCTACTTCTTTACAATTGTTTTGGACGCATTTTAAGGGGACAGATAACCAAATTTTGTCGAGTATCTTTTCTTTATTCCACATTAAAGCACATCACTTAAAACACTTTAACCCGAAACGAATTTGTTGACAGTGCCGTATAGTTCTTGAAATCGCAATTTTAAAATATACCAGCCATACGTGTCTCGCAATTATGACAGAGAGCCGTGAGGCAACTTACTCTTAACTCTACATGAGGTTACAAAGGGTATTTAAAAATATGTCCCGGCTAAAACAACAATAATGTGCAGCATTTCCGGTTCCTTTATGCTGTTTTTGGATTACGCGTTGAAATCGACGGAATCATTTGGGCACGTAAGGCAGTGTCACGTTTAAACACACGTGTCGCCACCTCTAAGACCAGAAATTTTACTGCAAAATTGAGATTATTTACTCCCGTTTATTTAAAAATACTCTGAAGTTACCCTAGCAAAAAAGAAACTGTGGTTGATTTCCCTGTCATAGGAATCACTAAAACACGAAAATGAAATGCGCAGCGAAATCTGCAGCTGAACATGACTCGCGGGTCAACGGCTGTCTTGCGGGTGTGCTTGGCGAGTGACATCCTACTGGAGGTCATTTCGGCAAAGGTGTACTGGCGTCATTTTCATGACGGATATGACGTCCGTGAAATCTTGGCGTATCGCGACATAAAATACTTTCGTGTTAAAATATAAAACCTGAAAACGAACAACCGTAAGTATAACGAACTCTGTAGTAGTAAAGGTTGCTTCTTCGCAAGAGGACTCTGTGTGCCGGGATGCACCCTTTACAGGCCACTTGCTTTGTTGTACTGGCGTTACTTCCGTGACAGATATGACGTCAGCGAAGTTTTCGTGTGTCCGGAAATAAAACACATTCGTGTTAAAAAACGCTGGCTTTCGTATAAGCTGAAGGACGTGCCCTTTTCAAAAATCGGTCGTCTGTCCTTTAAGGCGCATGTATTTTTTCCACACAAATCTACTCAAGGTTCAAAACGCAAAAGCATTCACCGGTATCCACGTCTTGAAAAACATGTTTACACTGCCGTGCTGCCTCAGATCATACGGGGCAAACAAATTTGCAAAGGCGCACGTGTTTTAGAACGCATGAATATTGCACGAATCTGCGCCCCTTGCGAAACTCATCTCAAAAACGAGGGGCAAAAACATGGCGGGTCGAGTCCCACGAGAGATGCTGGATAGACCAGTCTCCTCTGTAATTATTTACGACCTGTGCATGGGCGAGAGTTTTTCAGCGGAGTTTCGCTGCGTCTGCTCGCACCGGATGATACTAAAAAAATAAAACGAACCCTGTGCTCGCAAGAGCGAATGAAAGCTCGTAAAATAAGCGGCTTCCGAAGCATTTGTTTCAAGCTTTAAAGGATAATTGCAGCTGACTACGAGCTGCCCAACTTTTAGTTTATGCTTTATGGTGCCACGATGGATCGTGCCGCAAAAGCAGGTCCCTAGACGGGTAGTTTGTTAAGTGCGCAAAGCGCGCTTTTAGAGTTCCGTGCACGAATAATAAATGTTCTCCTTTCGGTGATTTCTAATTATTTTAGTTCTGTCTGTTACTGTAACTAGGTTTCTGTAAATAAAGGCGAATACGAAAGCGTGAAATTAAATTTAGTTAAAAATTACAATATAAACCAGCAGCCAAGAAGTAGCAGCGCTATGCGTGAGTTACTTGCATAAAGCAGCAAAAATGTAAAGAAGGCAGTAAAAAAAGCAGATTTCGAAAACGTCACTTCAACTAGTTTAACATGAAAGCTTTTCGGCAAGAACCCACCGGGGCACTTAAGGCCCTGATCGAGTACGTCATTCTATCGACTTTTTTTAATCTATAAAATGAATAGTTATTGCGCTGTCAACGTTCAGTTTTTATGAATGCTTGGATATACGCACGGTATGAGCCGAAAACAAAAGCTTTTTAAGTCTAGTTTTGGTGAAAAACAACGAATATGCGTTTTAGGCCGGCGTTTTGAAGTGAACATAGAATTAAGAACATTTTTTTTTCTTCTCCAGGCACGGCTGCGGCAAGAGGCTCGCAGTAATTTAAGGCAGGCTGCTTGAAGACGAGTTCTTGTACAAAGAAATACAGTCTTTCACACTTTCTATGAAACGTATCGCGTCCAGTTTTTTTTTCGGATACGATGAACTCCCAGAACATTCGCGCTTGTTGCTTTGCTGACACTTGGAGGTGCAGAATGACCACTGGAAAGTTTGCTCTAAATACAGCGAAAGCGAGGATACCCCGATCAGGCGTGGTGAGGTGCACTCGTTCAAAGCAGGGAACTCCTGCGCTACTCCTAGTTCTGCGAGGTTTTATATTACGGTGTACGGCGTATAAGCGGAAAAGTTCACTCTCTGTCGTGGCGCTACCCTGTGGGTACAGCTTACTTGTAAGCATCCACCCGTCGACGGATTTTTAATGTATAAAAGTCAAGATAAAAGTAATAAAACTCCGCAGTAGCTGGATGGAAACAACAAAGGAAAGTGAGGAAAATAGAAACTCTCACAAAAACCGAATTATACTAAGACGCAGGAACAAACCACCAGTTCGTGGGTTTGGCGTTGGCGTACTGCAGCAACCGATGTATTGACACATGTGAAAGGAAATGAGATCGAAGAAAGGAATGTAAGAAGGATATAAATAATATGTAGAATAATAACTCAATTAATGACTAAACAGTAATATCAGTGTAATTACTACATAGTAATACAATTACGTAGGTACAGTCGCCAGCAAAAGTTTTCGGGATGTGCAGCGCGTGGCCGAGCGGCACAAAACTGCATTGCTGCGCCATCTGCAGCCAGCGAGCGCCGGGTCGAGGCTGAAGGAACTAGCGTGCTAGGCGCGCTTTGCGCATGCCTGTCCTTTATTTGTTACCTGGCATCCCTGATCACTCGCTTGCGCTTTTGCGCGTGACATGCTTTAGATTTTCGCGGAAGCCGCAGTGGCGCCGCATGACCATCGCCGTCGTCCTGCTATCACTGGAGCTACAAAATACACACCCCGCGGCCACCGTTTGCGTTGCGTGCCACGTTGAATAAATCTTATCTTCCAAGTGATGTAATTGTTCACCGCTAAATTTATGTTACAGAAGCTATTTAGGCCACCTGTCGGAAACTGCGTCGGTCGGCGGACTGCATAGAAAAATGTCGCGTCGCCCGATTTAATCTTGCGGTAAAGCAAACTTTCTGGTGAATGGTCTAGCGCTCCGTATAGTGTAGGTTTCATGAAAACATCATGCTGGAATTCGCCGAGAGGACGACGTCAGCATTACGCCGAATCACATTTGCTTGCGATAGTTAGTTTTAAGAAAAGCTGTAAAGGACGAGGAATTCCTGTCTTCTGTCAATACATGACAGTCAAAGGAGGAGGCACGGTTACAGAAAACGGCTGTAACTCTTGTTTTGTTGGCCCTACCCAAAAAGAAATGTTGGGATAATAAGCCGGTGAGACGAAAACAACGGCAATTGTGGGTTAGCTAACAGTTAATTGGTGCTCAGGGGAAAAATAAAAATAGTTCGTGCTCAACCAGCAGGGCCTCTTAGGAAGATAAGGCCGGGTTCAGACTGTTGCCACAACCGTCTTAATAACTTTAAAGAATGACGTCATTTTCACGTCCTCAGCCCATCGAACTGCTTGACACGGCATTTTTGTTTGTTTGTTTACGTCCATAGATCACCATCGATATGGCTTTTGCTCGGTAGTCTGAACATATCCTAAGATTATTTAACATTGAGCGCCGCGCAAACGGCGGCCGCGGGCTACGTATTTGTAGCATCAGTGATAGCAAAACGACGGCGATGGTCACGCTGGTGCCACCGTGGCTGCCGCGAATATCGAAAGCACGTCACGCGCGAGCGAGTGACAAGAGATCCCCCCTAACAAATAAAGGACAGGAATGCGCAGAGCGCCTAACACTACAGTTACTTGAGCCTCGACCCTGCGCTCGCTGGCTGCAGATGGCGCAGCAATGCAGTTTTGCGCCGCTCGGCCATGCGCTGCACATCCCGCAAACTTTTGCTGGCGACTGTACGTGTTACCGACATCCTTTAAGGTAATTTAGTTTTGCAACCATGTTGTTCCGCAAGGTTCAGTTCTGGGGCCACTTTTATTCATGCACCATATAAATGATATGTTTAAAATACCTGAATCACAGAACCTTATTATGTATGCAGACAATACCAATGCATTTTTACTGCCACGACTGCTACATAACTCGCGATAATGGTGATCTGTTACTTAAACAAGCTAGCTGTGTGGCCAGAAAATAACAAGATGAGTCTAAACTTATCAAAAATTTACTTCATTTTATTTAAACCGATTAACGTCAATATTCAGGAAGGTACAGAGCTTAGATTCCGGAGCACTAAAATTATAACCAACTTCCACAAATAAATTTCTTGGTATTTGGTTCGATGAAAACCCCTCATAGAATGCTCATGTATCGAAGAATATTAAGGAATTAGGCAAGACTGTTGGGTGTTTATACACAATCGCAAACCTAGTGCCTCCATGGTTGAAGTAGACAATGTATTATGCCCTTTTGTATTCCAAATTGTCGTACATTTTATGGTTCTGGGGCACTACAACTGTTTTAAGCTATCATAAGCTTTTACTGCTCCAGAAAAAAATCTTTGCGTTCAATAGAATTCAATCATAGAAAGCCAATTGATCTGCCCACACACCCTCTTTTTAAAAAATATAGAGTCCTAAAATCCAAAAGAAATATACAATTTTCCCTTCTACAGTACGTCCACCGAAACTGCTTAAATCCCCCCTTCATGAAACACAAAAAACTAAGTACTACCTGCGTACTAAAAAAGGACCGTAACCAACTATGGCAAGCAAATTATGCAGTTTCAGCGGCCCGCAGCTCTTAACCTGCTTTCGCTCGATTCTGAATCTGGGACATCTCAAATGAATTTCTCAAGATATGTTAAGAAAGCCTTGATGGAATTCAATCCGAACTTCTCTGAGGCGTCTGTGTATTTAGGTGTTTTTTAGGGTTTTTCCCAGGAAAGTTATTATGCACATTATTTTTACTCTTACCCGTGTGCACGGCTACACTCCTCTATTGTCAACCCTTCATCTGTGCGGTGCAGCGTTTGTTACTTGGTTTTTAGTTACGGTCATTATTGTTATTTTTACTTTTGCGCGGGTATAGGGCTTCATAAGTATGTACTCTCAATTTTTCCTCTATTCGTTGCAGGGTTTATTATTTGGTATTTCTTTGTGTATAGGACATATGCAAAGATGTACTGCCTGTTTTGTTCTTTTGTTATCGCGCCTATTCGATCCGTTTTCTGTACTTTTTCAGTAACGGCTTGTAAACCGCTTCCGAACTGTAAAGGGAGCTGAGAACTTGTCAGGCCTTCTGGCCTTTTGTCTCGGCTTCCTCCTTCGCTGCAGAAAGAAACAAATAAATTTCAAACCTAAAACAAATGGCATGAATTACACGTATACGGAGTAAACGGTGGAAACATACAGAGGTGGATATTGCTTTTACTTGATAGAGAAGCACGAAAACTGCGCCACCTACTCATATTGTGACCCGCCGTGGTGGCTCAGTGGCTAAGGCTTTGCGCTGCTGAGCACGAGGTCGTGGTTTCGCTTTCCGGCCACGGCGGCCGCTTTTTTGATGGAGGCGAAAAGCAAAAATGCCCGTGTGTACGAGATTTCGGCGCACGTTAAAGATCCCCAGGTGGTCAAAATTAATCCGGAGCCCTCCACTACGGCGCGCCTCATCGCCTGCGTTGCGTCGGCGCGTTAAACCCCCACAATCAATCAATCAACTCATATTGTGAGAAATTAGGTAATTTCATTGTTTGTCGAAATAGTATCTTTTACATTGACGCCTTCGCACGTTACACTTTATCTGAACGCAGTATTCCTATAATTTCGTAGGTACGAAACGTTTCAGTACGGCTCTGCTGCAAAACGCTCAAATTTTACGCTGCAGTCACGTGTTATGTCAAGGCGTGGCGCTATATGGGCCAGAAAAAAAAAACAGTTTTATTAGTGTTTCAACTGCACGTTTCCATTTATTTGGCACAATGAGACGAAAGTGGAGACTGCTTTGCAACTACTGTCACGCTTCTTGGCATTGGCTTAGGTCAGGGACCGCCAATCGCACAAAAAAGATTTTTTTACTTCATGAAAATGTTGTCCCTACGTGTAGGGATTATCCACTGCTTCACGAGCTTTATTTATTTTATTGTTTATTTTTTGAAGTTGGCAATGAAATTGGTGTCATTGTTATGGCGACTAAACAGTGTTTTTGCTGAACGTCTTCGTGATTTTGTTTTCATGGTCCGTTAAAAATGCCTTTACGTTCAGTAGAAATTGTGGCCTAAGACACAGCTCTTTGCCAATCCTAAGTTCAGGGCGATGTATCGAATTGTGGGCTCTTCTTAAAAAAGATCAGACCGGGTGACGTCGCCATGCCTGGCGCCAAGTACTTGACTCTTCCGGCCTCTGAGTGCAGCTCAAGCGCCTTTTTTGAGTGGGGTTTATATTCAGGGCCCTGCCACATAGCCCCTCAATGATGTAAAAAAAGTGTGGCTAGGCTTGAGGAACCAAAAAATGGCAAAATGAGCGGATGGCTTGAAAAGCAGCGCTGTCGGCTACCGTCAAATGTGGTATTCTCTCATGGGTACAAGGCAGCCAATTTTTATGGCGGAACTACGATAAAAAATCTGAGCGTTCGCTGGTATGTGTTCAAAGGTTCTCCAGTGTTTTTCCTTTTTTAAATTTACGGCAAGCAAAGATTTTTGGTGGGGCCGTGGTAATATAAATGTCGTATGAAAGTTATAGTTGACTTCGAATCGTTTGGATGAGATACCGAAATCATTCCAAGGACTGTCGCTCGTTCACTTTTGGTCTGCAGGCTCCGCGTGGGCTTGCGAATATAAAATCTTCCCGGCATCGAAGATACTTTGTGCTGCCCGAGAAGGGGCGGAAAGCTTTCGAGGGTAAGGATCAAAGCTATACGCTCGAAAATATACGAAGGTAATAAGCTTTTGCGCGCTTGAATGCGTAACGTTCTTGAACGTTGATAGAATCCTCACGAGGGGGGCGTATTCTCTAAGTCGCCAGAAAGAGGCAGCAAGTTCAAATGATTAAAGCAAGAAGTGTTATAACTATATCAAAATCTACATGGATATTTGTTAGTTTAGCTCTTGCTAACTAGTGTGATACTCGACATCGCAGATTTCGAGGCGATGGTTAGATGCAAGCTAAGGCTGAATCTCACTAGGGAAAGAAGAACACTCGTGAAAACTAAAAAACGCCGCATGGAGTCAGTCCCAGCCAGATCCCTGCAGTTTAAAATAACGCTTTAAATCAAATTTCCGTTTGTAAACAAGCGGAATGAGGTCAGTGTAGAAAGGCTAAAGCAGAACCTAACAGCAATCAAAGGATCAGCAGCAGCTGTCGGGGAGAAGAAACCCATGTAGGGAAAAAACCTGAGAAACAAACTAAGAAAAGGAAGGAACACAATGCCCTACGTAAGAACATGAAAGTGTCAAGTACGACGGATCAGACTGAATTAGCCGAGCTGTCGAAACTTATTCACAGAAATGAAGCAAACGGAATTCGTACATATAACACGGCAGTGATCGAGGAAACGCTGAAAGTGGGGGAAGCGTGAAAGCAACTAAGAGAAGCTAGCCATCGGCAAATACAGGATGTACGCAATAAGAGACGAGCAGGGCAACATTACACACAACTAGGACGATACAGTGCAGGTAGCAGAACGATTCTACACCAAGTTGTACGCCAGCGATGTTAGAACAGGGAAACTACTGAGCGTACAAGCTTACCTTACGATGTCCCAGTAGCAACCCAAGAGGTAGTAGGAAAGGCTCTCAAATGTATGAAAATAGGAAAAGCTGCTGGTGACGATGGAATAACCGTGCATCGTTTGGAGGAGGGAGGATAAATTGTACTGGGAAAGCTTGCTCTACTATTTTTGGAAGGGTTAAAGACACAAAAGTGCCCATAGCCTGGGAAAATGCCAACTTTATTCTGATTCTGGAGAAGCAAGATACCAAGGACCTCAAGAATTACAGACCCATTAGCCCACTGTCAGTTGTTTACGAGCTGTTTACCGAAGTAGTTAGCCGCATAAATGACAGCCCATGGATTCGCAACAACCTTGAGAGCAGGCTGTGTTTAGAAAAGGGTATTAAACCATGGATCCCACCCATGTCGTCAATCAAGGATAGAGAAATCCGCGGAGTACACAAAACCCATTTACGTGGCATTTATATTTTATGAGAAAGCATTTATTCTGTTTTCACCGCAGCCGTGTTAGAAGCATTAAAAGACTAGGCAATATAGGAGACCCAGATAAAGCTTCTATAAGACATAGATAAGGAATTCCACTGGCCGGATAACCCTCCCCAAGCAAAGCGATAGATTTGCGATTCGAGAGGAAGTAACACAAGGAGATACCTTCTCACCCAAAATAAGCACACCATGTCTGGAGGGGCTATTTAGAAACATTGACTGGGAAAACATAGGACTGAGGATAAATGGGGAATACTTGAGACATTGGAGGTATGCTGACGACATAGTCTTTGCTGAGTGAGACTGCAGAACACCTGCAAACAACGCTTGAGGAACTACAATCAGTATGCCCAGCCATGGGGCTTAAAATAAATATATTACATTAAATCTAAAGTACTAAGGAATAACCATGACAAAAGCGTCCTTTTCAGCTTAGTAAACGAAACGCTAAACAAGTAACAGAACACAACTACCTCGCACAGATCGGTAGTGCTTACCCTAACAACGAGAGAGAAATCCGGCGCAAAACAGGTATTGGCTGGCGAGCACTCGGCAAACACTACCAAATAATGAAAAGTACGACACCTGTGTCACTTCAAAAAATCAACGACTAGTGCATACTGCCGATACTGACATACGCAGCTGAAACGTGGCGCCTTACTAAACAAAAGCGAAACTTAGGTCTGCTCAACAGGATATGGAACGAACACTGTTAGGAGTAACACTCAGGGGACAGAAAACGAGCTAAATTGATCAGAAATCAAACTAGAGTAGAAGATATCATAGTTCGAAATAAAGAAAAAGAAATGGACTTGGGCTCGCCGCCTAGGGAGAGGAACCCACAACCGGTGGAAAATTAGGGTAACAGAGTGGATACCCAAGAGATGGGCCTAAAAGAAGGGGACGGCCATTACGCGATGGAGGGAAGAAATAAAGAAATTCGGGGGTAAACTGTGGACGCACGCAGCGCAGGACAGGAGCGCCTGGAGGTCAATAGAGAGGCCTTCGTTCTGCAGGGGGCCTGAGTAAGCTGCTTCTGCTGCATGATGACTATGATGATGATGATGATGATGATGATGGCGCGATGTAGCTTTGTATTTTACTGATAACATCTTTCCACGAAGGAACAATGGTATAAGTGAAATGGCTCCAATCTTTGGTAGTGTGTAGAGTCCTAGGAAGAAAGCAGATCAAGCACTCAAAAAAAAAAACGCTAGGACGAGCGAAACAGGACATGCCACTGGCTACTTACAACTGACAACTCAGTTAGTCAGCGGCGTGCCCCGTTTTTTTTTTTTTTTTGCCCGGCGTCTTTTTCGTCAAAGTTCGAGCTGCTTTTCACAAAAGAATTTTTTAAATTGAGTTTTTTTACACCCACCAAACTCTCAACGTCCCCGCAAGGCATTGTTGCCGCCCGTGATAGAATAATTGGAGTATAACGAGTCTTCTTGATTTTGCCCGGATATTATCGTTCACCAAATATTTGATATGGGTGCTGGGAGAGATGATGCGGTGTGTGAGAAACGTAACCGATTGATGCCGGTAGCAGTTGCACATTGAGTGCGGAGCTGTTGAAATCAATTGTAACAATCCCGTGTGTGCGAGATTTCGGCGCACGTTAAAGATCCCCGGGTGGTCAAAATTATCCCGGAGCCCTCCACTACGGCGCGCCTCATCGCTTGCGTTGCGTTGGCACGTTAAACCCTTCAATCAATCAATCAATCAATCAATCAATCAATCAATCAATCAATCAATCAATCAATCAATCAATCAATCAATCATCAATCAATCAATCATCATCAATCAATCAATCATCAATAACAATCAATCATCAATACATCAATCAAATCAATCAATTGTAGCAATCACATATGTGAAGAGAGAGGGCTAGACTTCACACGAGACATGCCCCCTCCGCAAGAGCAGAGTTGGTTCCGGGTGGTATTCTGAAGGGGCTGATGGAATACGTGGCCACGCACACTACACCAGTAGGACAAGAAAACTGTCCGCCTTCTTAGTCGACGTAGATGTCATATACTTTGCCTTCTTTGAAATCAACGCCTATCAGTGGCGGTTTGCAACTTCGCTCGAACAGAGAGGCAGGTACACTAAAGCCCCGTTACACCGAAGTCCTCGGTACTAATAACTGTCTTGTTATAAAGGATGCTTCGTCAAAAGAGGAGATGATTTTCTTTCTCTGCAGTGCAGTTGGAACCATGAAAAAAAATTGAATATTGGGATAAAAAATTGTTATAACAGGGAGTGCTTTTGAGGGAAAGCATCTTTCGTTACAGAGATGAGAGCGCCCCCACTGCGTTAGGAAGGTAGGCTTTGGTGTAACGCAGAAAGTTGGCCTAGTTCGAAAAAGAGCACAAAACGTCAAGCCTTATTCGGTACTCGACACTTTCCCCTTTTTCCTTCTCTTTTTTTTTCTTCTGAGCCTGTAGGAGTCGGTGGTGAAAGACGAGCAAGAGAATGACAAAGCACGTTCAGACGCGACAATGAACGACCCGGTTCTCCGCTCTGTTAAAGCCCGAGGATTCTTTGGTAAAACCTGATATATATCCTGACACCAGAGAACAAGCAGCAGTAATGAGAGGTACCGCCGCCACTTCCCCGCCCTGTGTCATCCTACAAATTCTCCCCCTTTTAATGTCATCTTCGCTGAACGCAACCGCAGGATGTGACTGGACTGCTCCCTCGAGACGGGGGGAAGTATCCCCGTGCTCCGTACGTAGAGAGCCCTGATTGGAGGGGACAAAAAAAATAACAGAGACTGATCTGCCACCAACAATCATACAACGAATTCGTTTGTATGCCTGTCTCTAGTAACCGGCTGCAATTATAGGCTGTCACATACCCTAGACACGTTTTGTCGGGCTTTCTTCATAATGATGGGGAGCGGCGCGAAGTAATTGCATTAGTGATAGAAGGGAGACTATTGCATTACCGCGAGGAAGGGCGAGAAGAATACAGTGTTGGAAGCAGTCCCTAGGGCATGCACCTCAAGGTACTCCGTTTGGAAGTTGAGTGCGTGTGCGTGTGTATGTACGTTTGTGTTACAAGTGTTACAAGTTTCACATCTTACCGCTGTATAGAATACACCTTGTTTCATGTGCATTATTTTTTTTTTACCCATATACAGAAAATAGAAGTCAAGGTTAAATATATCTAACTAAACTTTTGCACAAGACCGCTTTAGTCTCGTTCTATTTACCAAGAAATGATATCCCCTAATTTGTCGCCGATTTGGGTGGATGAAAAAAGAGTGAAGCTTTTTTTCAATCTGGTAAATCCCCATGGAACATCTTTATGATCACGGGCTGAGTGGTATGCAAAGTTTGTTGTTGCTAGAGGAGCTTTTTTGAAGACTTCTTTCCCACTCAACCTGATGCAGATTTCACTAGAAATTACGTCATACTAGGGTGTGAACACAGCTCCAACCTTCCGTCTCTCCCGTACGCTACTTTTCACCTTTGAGCTGTGGGAGACAATGTTGACCAGTAGACATATGGACGTGCAGCAATTTTTTGCCTCCAAAGCGAGGGCTGTCCGCGCCAACCTTGTTGATCACATATTACGAGCTGAACCAACACCATAAGTGTGAACGTATCACCTATTAAGCGCCGCATAAACACCTAACGGAGGAGGGAGGACAGGAGGAGCGGCAGCTCCGTTAAACTTCAGAAAAATAGCTTTCCTCATCCCGTTGAATGCCATACATTGCACTCCACCGTATATTCCCCGCTATGCCGCTTTTTTGAAGCCCCTGGGGCGCTATTTCTTATGGTAAGGGGCTGCGCCCATGCCCCACTACATTCGCGAAAACCCTCCATTTCTTCTTACGAGCTTTGGGAGAGAGCTCTGAGTAGCTCCGATCTCAATGACGAGCGCCTGCTGGTGTTGAGGACTGTTGAGGCTGTAAACGCTGAAGTGGACTTGGAGTATGGACCCTTCCCTATTGCTTTTAGTTTTAAACATGTTTACTCTCTCTCTCTTTTTTCACTAATACCACGGATTCCTAAAATGGAGTAACACTCTCGCTTAAAGCGGCTGAACTAAAAATTTTACTGCTAACACCACTACTACTAAAACCACTACAACTACCAGCTCTACCATCACCACCTCTACTAACTACAAATACGACGGCTACCGCCACTACTACTACTATTGCTATTACTACCACTACCACTAATAACCCCACCACTACTACTACTATTCCTATTATTACTACATCACTTCTACACTGCCACTATTATGACCAGCACTAGTTTTATTACTATTACAACTATACTACTGCTACTACTACTACTACTACTACTACTACTACTACTACTACTACTACTACTACTACTACTACTACTACTATACTACTACTACTACTACTACTACTATTACTACCACCACCACCACCACCACCACCACCGCTTCAACGGCTATGTAATTGCCTGTTCGATGCAGGGGCATGTACGTGAAGAGAATTGAGGGTGTTCTGCACTTATATCTTTTGAAACGGCTGATCGGAGCCGCATTAAATTGATATTTCTCGCCCACGCACTATAACCAGGGGTCACCAGTAGAAGTCATCAGTGCAGATTATCAGTGGTAAACCTTTCTTTTCCCGCAATCTTTTGAAATGCCAAGAAAGAGTTTATTCCCGGCCACCTGCGTGTTCCTAGATGGTGAACAAAGCAAAATCCGCCCGTTTTGTCCGAGACATGGCGACGCATGTCCCCAGGGTAATTATACCGGCTAAACCTTCCCTACGGCTCGCCCATTTGCCTCCCAAGCCTCCCGGGCTTAAACCCCAAAACAAAAGCAAATAAATTTTTATCCCCCGCAAATCTTTTAAAAACCAAAGAAAAGAAACATCCTACTTCTCCCGGCCCGTCCTGGGGGTGTGGCCCGGAGCCGGTGAACAAAGCGTGGACACTACACCTTCCGCATCCGTTTATGCTCCTGACGCACATGGCGACGCATGTCTCGCCAGGGTAATGTATACCTGGCTAAAGCCTTACGCCTCCGCTCGTGCCCTTCGCCTCCTCAAGGCCTACCTGGCTTCGCTCCCAAGAACGAAAAGCAAGACGTAAATTTGACGTGAAATATGGCACACGTAGCCTGCAAAGTGCTAAAACGCGGAAACGAAATTCAGAACACATGCCCTACTTCTCCGGAATCCTCGTCCTGGGGCTGTGGCGGCCGGAGCCGTTATAAATGAGCGTTTCACGGGAGAACATTGAATTATGCGGCATAAATCTTCATATTTGGAGCGCTGGCTGCCGTGCCAGTTTAGCCGAATGTTGGGGAACACACGGTGGGGTGAGCTTTCCCGTTTATCCCTTTTCTGGCTGCCTTTAGGCGTAATGTCTTTTGTGTGCGTGTGTGTGTGTGTTTCCGCGCAGTTTTTGTTGGTTCCCCTTGTTTTGGTTTTGCCGCATTCATTTACGGTGAACAATAAAACAACTTCCCCAAATGTATGCTCATTTACTCCAAGCTCTGAAAACAATGTTTAAAAAAGACAACGACACTGGTTTTCCGCGAAATAGGTACACGAAATCAGCTAGAACACCTGGTAATTGACCCGGTGAATGCAAAATGGCGCCTTGTTACATTTTCAGATATGCTAGAAAATTAGGAGAAATAAACTGATGCTAGGGTACCTTAAAAGCAAAAGTTAGTTCTACACATGGAACAATGAAAAATTGAACAGGGTAATACAATAAAAGCTCGCTAATTATAACTCGAAGGAGACCATAAAATTGTTCGAATTAAGGAGAGTTAGAATTAGCGGGTGGTTCTAGAATGAAGGGACATCGCGCCACCGTGCGCGGGCAGGACACAAGCAAGCCACCTCTAGACTAGTTATCGCGAATTAGGCGCTACTACGCGTTCGTGGCAGGTGATTTAGCAAATATTGTTCATGAAGCTAACGCTACGAACAAAATAATTGATCAGTCAATTGCTTTTTGGGTTCGTTGTTTTGCATCTCTAGTAAATTTGGTTTGGTTTGGATTTGCAACGCATTGTAATCCCCCACGGCCGACTTCTTCGGCGAGAAGTGATGAAAAGCAGGAGATCCTAGTTCTAATTAATCGTTCAGGGTACCGACGCGTTGGAATTATCTGCACTTTCCCCCATTGAAATATACCTGGCTGTGCCGGTACCAGGGCGTCAGTTCGAAACCACTGTAAGTTCGAATTAGCCGATTTCGAATTAACGAGTTTTTACTGTATTGGGTAATTATTGAAACAGAAAAAAAAACAGAATGGTATTTGTGAGTATATATTACTTCAAAAAGATTTTTGAAGTGTTACGAAGTGACGTTAGTACTACTTTTGAGTTTCTTGTGTATGATTGATATACGCAAAGCAATAGGAGGAGCGCGTAGCAATGCAGTAACAAAATGCAAGTCTCCCAGATCGCCTGATGGGTGACGTTGATGTACCAGAGAGCCTGGCTCTTCCCACCTTTTCGTCCTATATGCCTGGTTCGGTGGAATTATAAAGCCTTTCAGGTTGGGACGCTACTTCCGCCAGATGAAAGAGCGCAATTCTGACGCCCTTCGGGTATGAAGGGTTTCGTTTCGAATACACTCCTTGGCAGCCTGTGGTTTCATATAACCTAACAGAATGAACAACAACAACAAAAAAGAAAACAGGGGGGAACCAAACGACGAACTTTCTAGGGTACAACGTCACAAGTTGTGTGCTCTGCACATTTAGGGGGCGAACTCTTACGGTTTGCGACGCGATGCTTTGGGTGGCAGAGTCTACAGTAGGCGATAGAAACGCCATCACGGTCTCTTAAGAGGCTTTACAAATTCGTATCCTTGAAAAAAATACAAAAAGGGCGCCGAACGACTTCGACTTCCTGGTTGCCTTTCCGAGTTGGCCTGATTGCACTCCGGGGATTTCGCACGAGCAGTTCAGTTCCGGTTTTAGATCGTTTAAAAGTCTAGTCTCGGAACTAGTCAAGCTTGTGTTTTTATTTTTAGTTTTTATTTAAACGTACCAGTTTTGCACTATTTACGCGGCCGCAATTCACTATCCCCGGGGGAATAGTATCCACATATTGAGGTCGATATGGCGCAGGACGTTTGGTATTTTTCTTCGCTCCACTTTTTTTGCGTTAGAGATTTGAACAATGTCGTAAGATCGAATGCAATGGAGGAGGTTGGCTTATGAATGATTTGGTATTTTCCAAAATCATATTTTTTCTAGGGGTCGGGGAGGGGAGGGGGGGGGGTAGTTTGAGTTCTCAGTCCTTCGTGGTTTACATTTACAAGCCAAGGCGAAAAATGAGCGGATCCAGGGCATAGTTTGGAATCAATAAAATGCGAAGCTTTCAACCCGGCACTCCTGAGATAAGATGAACTTGCGTGTAGCATTTTTAGGGTATTATTGGGCTTGGCGGAGTTGCAAATTTTTAGCGATGGTGATTGTTGGCCAGCTCGTAGAGAAAATACGCGACGTAACGGGAAACGTTCAACGCTTCTATCTTCCTGGTGAAGATGCCCCCAGCTCCAAGAACCGAAAACGCGATACACACAGGACCTGGGAGCGCCAGTCACTTTCCCTGCTTCACGAGTACAGAACGCGGAGGCCACCATTATCTGGTGCATGATCAAATTCAGCGGCGCACTCGGCAAGACTGTGAGCAGCAGCAGCAGCATCAGCCATGAAAACCTGGGAAGGAGCGAAAGAAAGATGCGCCTAAAGAGCATTTTCTACGTCTAAAAAAACTGGCCGCGACGGTGGCTCAGCTGCAAAGGCGTTATGCTGCTGAAGAAGCAGTCTTAGGTACATTTCTAACCGCACGGTCGGTTGTCGTTGTCACTGAGGCGAAAAATAAAAATTAACGTTTAGTCGGTAGATGACCTGCGTATACGGCAATATATAAAAAGAGAATTGAGATGTTTTTGTAGCCCTCTGATATGGCAGGCGTTTTAACCTTGGCATAGCGTAGACCCGCAACAGAACAATATTATCCTTGATTTTCAGGCACAAATGACATTAATCCGAAAGGCATCGTTAGCATAACTCCAGAAAAAGAGAAATAAGAATTTGTCCGCTTAGTACAACTGCAATCTAGGAATAAAATTCTAGAAAGCGTGAATATTTTTTAGAAATCTGTTGTAAAACAATAGGGAAATGCGTTTTTTCAGGGAGCCTATAATCCATACCGAGAGAACTGGGAGAAACTACTAGGCTAAACAGGACAATGCAATACTTCCAAGTCCGTTCGTTTAGTTGAGAAAGGCGCAGTTTATGTGAAGGCATTTCTAATTCTCGTATAATTTTTTTTTCAGACACTGCAGTATTATTATGTTGTTAAACGCTTACACATAAAAATTGTTTTTGCTTTAACCTTTCCGCCTTGGGTAATACAGAGGAATCCAGCCCAGTGCTTCCCTGTAAATTTTAAGTATTCTCCGCATCCACAAAAAGCAACGGTAAAATTCCAGAGACAGTATTTTCGCTCGGGATCATCGGAATTTTACAAATCGTTTTTTAATGATTCCGCGCCGTCCGTAATGACGTTCAGCCGCCGAGAACGCATTAGGGTATTGTTCCTTGAGTGCCACCATGAATGAATTCGAGGGATATTTCCTTCGCCGGGTAGTTTTTTTTATTTCAAGTAATCAGCTAAGTTACGAAAGCATGGATGCATTGAATTCCATCGAGGTTTAGAGTGACGTGGTTTCAAGCAAGAACTGAACGCTATCGGGAGGGAGAAATGCAGATTTTTGTTAACCCCAAGTACAGGCGATTTGGGAGTTTTTTAGGAAAGCAAACAATTCCTTACACGAAGCTAAGAATTTTTTCGACGAATCGAATGAAGAGATATTCGCCTATTTCGTAGACGTCAGATGATTTTAGGCTTGCTTATTTGAACAAGTTTCAAGTATTTCAATAGCTAAAGAGAAGATGGCAAGATGAAATCGCTTTATTCAGTCGCTATTATTGTCCTGAAAATATATACTTATCGCATTTTAGACATCTTTCTTACACTTTTCTGCACTTTCAAGAAAGACAAAACAGTGTAACAAAAAGGTGGCAGTAAATTTTCTGTCATGGTTTCTGACACATGCATATCTTCCACTATGCCTGTAGGTGGGAATAAAAGAAACAAAACATTTTTAAATAACCCGGATTAAACATTTGCCACCCAAAACACAATAAAACAGGCGAGCAGGTGTCAAGAAGTATGGAAACGAAACCGACACTCCAAATCAAGATATACCTAACATAGAGATCTACGTAGTGTACAGTAGAGGAGTTTCTTCATAGGACGCAGCTTCGAATAGAAATGAAATAAGGCTCTTCCTTACACCAAATTGCAGTTCCGATATAAACTGATTACTCCAGCGTATGAAATTTTGTGCACGGGCTGTGACTCTATTAAAAAAAACACATACTGAGGCAGCTGCGACCGGTTTACTGCCACGTTTAATTCGAGTTTGCTTACTCCAAGTGCCATTTGGTGCAATAAACTTTTATACGGATATAAAAATGCGGTAGGTTTCATAAAATTTCTGGGCGCGCCTGAAGAACGAATATTTGCCCCGCGCATGAAGACCCAGTTACATAAAATTAGGGAACCTACAAATATGGCCGCTCCCTAATTTTGTTGCACTTTGTTAGCACGTTCAGCAAGTAAATCTCAAAGAAATGTACACGACGCGGAGAATGTCATTCCTCTGGGGAGGCAACACTCAGAGCAGCAGTATGTTAGCATCTAGCGTTCGTCCCTCGTCACACCCCCTGTTTATCACTCGGGATGTGTTGCCACTGGGGAACATTTTTCTGTTTACCTTCCTCGGTAATGTGATTAGGTACAGATGGAAACCGCGAATACGTGGAGGCGGCAAAACAAGCTCGGAGGTAGCAGCATAAATATTACTGTCACCGGAGTTGCCGGGCAGGAATAAAGCGTCAACAAACACACATCTGCTGCAGCCGGGCTGAGGGCGTAGATTGAGCGCCGCGCACGCTCCGTTTGCACGCATAAATCTACATTGGAAGCTGACATATGCGACCCCCGGCCTCTCGCTCTGGGCTCGCAGAAATGTTAAAGTGGAACGCACGTGGCCTGTTTTTTGGGGGCTATATAAACTTTCCTATCGTGTTATCGTTTGAATTTTCTCTCCTGTTTAGTTTCGAGATTTGTTCTGTTGGTTGCTTGAGTGACGGTGCCGTTGCTGTGATGTGTCAACATAGTTTTGGGGCCACGCGGGTTTCGTTGAGAAACAATGTTTCAAGTTGCAAGGGGTTTCAGGAAAATCTGCCGCAGTGGCCATATTGCTTGACAGATGAGACGCAAACATGCATAGCTACGCGATGCTTCTACGGCTGGAATTGTGTCGCTATTTTGCATGTCCGTAGAACGAAAAGTCCCATGCCTCCACGTGAATTCGAAGTGCGAGGCGTTTGAAAACGAACGCCCCGATATGCGTGCTATTAACACGAGTTCACCATCGAAGGCGAAGGACATTCAAAATGTTGATTCAGACTACAACCTATGCGACCTGCTGCATAAGAGCACCTTATGTGGAGATTAGTTATTAATAGGAAACACCTTTAGGATCAAAATGCAACTTAGACCTCAAGCGTAGAAGTCCCAGTTCCAAACACGACGGCAGGTTTATCGAACTAATTCGTCGTCTTCACGTATGATGCTTGATCCATGCACGCATTCAATGTCCATATTCTGTAGATACAAGTGAGATATCGCGTCATCTAGAGGTCGGTCTGAGTGTTATAGACATGTGAAAAAAATCGTAGGGGTGTTGCGTATGACAGAAACAATGTAAAATATTCTTTCCCGATAACACTAACTCTGTTCGAGCATACGAAACATGCCTCATCACAGTTTAAAACAGGCAACCTCAGTCTATGCATCTGCTTTGCATGACCCTCAAAAACAATTTGTTAAGGTCAAATGCCTACTGAACAGAAACTGGTTTTCGTATTCGAAATGTTCGTTTTAGAGAGGAGCCTGTTTCAATCCTTAATCAAAGCCTGTTCTAATTAGAAACGTGAACAGAGCGCTTCAAATAAATTACTTTCGGGCACAGCCTTCCGATAGCCACTCCAGTCAAGTCCGGCCGCCAGATTCAAAAATTTCGCTTAAGCTTCATACCTTTTGCTTTAATTAAACGCTCCGCCCCCTCATTCCTAATTCCGCTCGCTATTGCCGTTCGTAAGATAAAAATACGGTTGAATTCAAGGATTGAGTATGATAACGTTTGCCGGTGGTATTTTTTCATGTCTTCAAAACAATTGGGAAAGGCAACGTAATGACCTTTGCAATTAACGGTATGTCGAGAAGGTTTCTGTGGATGACCACGCCCTGTCAGCTTTAATATTGCTGTGATTACTCAAATGCGTTACTACTGCTAAGCTGTGAGTGCATATCTTACGGGCATTTTTATATTACGGCATCTTGATAAACAGCATTTCTGTTTTCACCTTTCATCATGAGCTAATAAACACTCACAGCATCGTGGACACAGACGGTACATTCTCTCGCGTGAACACGATCACGAAAAGGCTGACAGGGCCCGAGTGCTCCGCGCTTCTGCTATTATCAAGGTATTTCATCCCATTATATTCAGTTTACAAGCCGCCCGAACACGTGTCTACCACGGCAAAAGTGGATTATTCGAAACACCAACAAATTCGCTGCCTAATCTGCAAGCTGAAAACAATGAGTAACGTTATTCAAAAACATTTGTTAGCTAAAATCATGGGAAATGTTTCATCGGATGAGGGTGACGTCACATGTTTTTCACGTTGAAGTATTCGGCTGTTTCATTTCAAGTGTCGTCAAACGCCGGAACAAAGATGTTATCTAAAATAACCCTTTTTGTACGTTTTTTTTAATATTCTCACCTCATCTTATTTCTCCAACCTTTAATTAGGTAAAATTCGTTCAGTTGCACTCAAAAACTACTTTTTTAAATGGTTTATTACTGCATATTTGTGTTTTTGTGTTGTTTAGCTGTGTTTTCAATTGGTTCGCACGCAAAAAAGAGACGAAATTAGCGGATTAGAAAACTCTGAATTTAATGTTCGTAACCTATACGGAGCGTTAAGGACAAAATGTTGATGTGTGGCAAATTATGAGCCATTCTTATCTGTAAAGGTGTGTAACCAGAGAAACTTTTTAGCACACCACACAGGGATGACACAGAATTTAGCTAGACATAAGCAATTTTTTTAAAGAGCGATCCCGTTTAGCAAGCCGTTATTTTTCGTGTCTGCAGTTACAAATTCCGAGAAATTGCCAAGCAGGCCTCGCGGCGACCTTGCGGCAGGGTAACAAAACCAAGAAATTGCCTAGCGCTCGTGGGTGCGGGCCTAGCGACGACCACCCAGCGTCCCCGGCGTACGTTTGTCACGTGAGCATACCCACTTATGGAGATTGGACAAGAATCGTGGCAACATTTGCTCCGAACGAGAAAGACACGCCATAGCGTGCGCTCCTCCAAGGTGATGTCGAATGATTATCACTTCCAAAAAAAATGAAAGAAGCTCACACTTATAACAACAATGACGGAGTAAAGGTCGTTGCGACAGCGAAGAAGAAGCACATCGGCTGCAATCGTGGACTTAAACCTTCGTGATGGTCGTGAAGGTGGCGTACAGCTTCGGTACTCTCAAGTCTTACGCTTTAGTGTGAGCTTCCTTATGTCTTTTCGTGAGTGTTGTGGCGGTAACCCCCAAAGAATAAACGTAGATACACACAAGCACAGCCTTTGGTTTCCATTATCTTAAAAAATGGGGCTTATTGATAGCTACTCTAATCAAAACGTGTATGCAAGTGATTAGACGTATACGTTCGAGGTATAAGCCCTGCGTTCATCTTGAATACGGCGACAATTATTCAGGATGTACATCCGTGTAATCACACGCATACGCTTTTGGTGCAAATCATTTCCTGAACGACGTTCAAGTTTGGTGGTCCCCGCGTGGTAACGACACGCGCGCCAGAGCGTTCGTTCTGAAACTCCTCGCGTTGTTAGAGCGCCCGGCGCTTCAAATACATTTGGAGCCGCTGGGTTTACGGTCATGGAGAGGAAAAATGAATGCAAACCGAGCCATGCAAGCCTTTCTTTAAAAAAGACGTGATAATAAAATGGTTAGACCGCATGAAAACGGCCTTAGCAGGTATTTGTTCCTCAAAAGCTGAAGAAATTTATTGCATATCCAATCGTCCTTTTTATGTGATTGCGGGCACACCAAGTGTTCCCGAAAAGCCCTCACGGGATCTTCCCTCACATTATGGCGCGAGTGTGTTGTGTTCAATGCGTGTTGTAGTATGCCCCACATTGCTTGCGCTTACTCGCATTCAATTAAATATCGATTCATCTTGGAAGCCTGCGCGTATTTCCCTGACATATGTCGGTGTCATACTAAAGAAGGCCTCACTCCGGGTATCAGAAGAGGGAAGTTGGTACAGCACTAATAGCTTTCCCAAGATAGTTGTCACTTTCCTTGAAATATCTTACCCTTGAAGGTTTTTTTTAAATCTCTGCCAGTTATTTGAGCATCTACATTTATTGATCTAATATTTTAAATTTCTTATATTTAGATCTTTATTTGTGTGTGTAGTTCTTATAAATAATTTATTATATTATAATTATTAATCCCATAATTAGTGAGATGATTAGTTGAATAAAAACTTAGTAATTCTCCCGCTTTATTTATTTATTTGTTTATTTATTTATTTATTTATTTATTTATTTATTTATTTATTTATTTACGATACCCTCAAGGGCAAACTGCATTATAGAGGGGAATGGAATACATTGGATAACACATGTTGCATGGTGGGCAGAGAACAGAGAATACAGCGTTAGTACATTTACAAGCAAAACGTCCGCGTACAAAAATAAAAATACATTATATTGATCCCGTGTATACAATGAAAGCTAGTGTTTCGCAAAAAAAGGTGGTAGTAATAATTCGCAACCATTTCAGGGAAAACGTCATTCCATTCACCGGAACCACGAGGTAAGAAAGACTACGCCGCTGTATTAGTATGATATGCGATGATGCCAACTTAGTGACAGTAATCGATCGAGTTCACCCAAGGCAATAACTAAGTACACCGGCGTTTGCGTTCGCTGATGTGTGAAACCTCCCATCTGAAACAGCATTAGAAAGAAAGTACACAATATATTTCTAGTCTTGTCTTATATTACAGGACTTTCATAGGTCTTAGCATTGAATTACTAAACGAGTGACTTTTTTTTGCAATCACCGGCTTGCTGCGTATGTGTCATTGTAATCGATGACAACGTAAACACTGCACTCATAGAGGAATAACGGAGTGTTTGTTGTCTTCTTTTTAAATTGCGTTCGTATGAGTCACTTAATTTGTGTTACAGCTACGCCCTTGTTCAAAACATGCTTTGCGACACTTGCAGCTGTCCGCTTTTAATTTCATTTACTTTACGGGCCTTTATTGTATCATTTTTCGAAACAGGCATCGCCGTTCAATTCCGCCGCGCCGCCTAATATTTTCGTTTTTTTTTTTGCTGAGTGTCGTATAACCTATACACACCGCCGGCAGCTCCTGAAAATGGGAAGCGAAAAAATCAAAACAAACATTTGAGCTTTCGCTCGGGTTTAGTTTTACTGGGGTTATATTTCCCGACCTCCTCTTTGGATGTTTCAAAGCTTATGATGCGTGGCACAGACGTTTAATGCTTTACTTTCAGAAAAACAAACCGGTAACTGCTTTGAGCACCCGGACGGTTTTTCGGGGTAACTGTTTTCCGCAACGAATGATGGATGATCCTGCCTTACTTTTGACACCGGGCGACTCAGTTTCACTTTTGCCCTCTGTCAAGGGAAGTAAAGAGCCAAACTACGTGCCGAAGCGTAAAAGAATGTCGTGTTTTAGCAAGGCTTTCCACTCGTGTTTTCCGCTTCCGTGCTCTAGCTCACTGTTTTAAAGTTTTATATTTGCTTATACGGGTGACTTTCGTTTATACATGGGCAATACTTAAAGAAGACTTGCTTTTTTAAGTTGTCGCAACTATAACAAAAATACCAGCGCTGAATGAGCTGGAGGTAAACCGCTGAAAAAACGTTCGTAACGTAAAAATAAACATTAAAAAAACTAGCAGGACTCATGTCATGTTCTCGCAAACAAAGATGGCGGGCATTTGTTTTGTCTCGGCGACAAAAAAGCACCCCACACATGGTTGACGGGCCGCTACTAGCACTGTAACTTCACAGCAGGTTCTTTGGACGTACCTTTATTGTGGCAGGCAGCAACTCCCAATTCGTATATAGCGAAATGAATTGGAATAATATGCCCCGCGGGGAAAACAAGAGATAAGGCAGCTGACCTTTAAGGTCGCGGATCAGCCGCATCTTTTGGTTTGTTGTGAGGTAACGTAATTAGTTTAGTCCAGCACATGCAAGCAATACCAATTTCCGCCTCAACAACGTCCATCTCTCAATGTCAAAAGTGATGCTCACAAAGTTCGCTCGAATCACATCTATTACTTCAAAAAGCGGTTGGGCCCGCTTGTTGGGGCCGGCGGATTATCAAATAGCTCGCGCATACCACTGCGGGGTAAAAACTGTCTCTCGTGGGCCATCAGAGTTTGAACCGCAGTTTCCCGCAAAAAAGTGAACAACCTTCTCAGAGATGCGCAGCGGGAATTTCTTGAATGCATACTAGAAATCTCTTTTTCAAGCAGATCTCCAGAGCTTACGGTTAACGTTTGCCGTTAGTTGTAAAGTTTTTAACATCATAGGCCTGCTACATTCTCACCACAAAACTAACATAGTGGTGGTGGTAGTCGTGATGTTTATTGACGGGTGGACCTAGCCTTGCGTGGTATGCCGGCAATTGTTCACCCGATCAGCACCTTTTGACCGCTATGCGCGGGAATTCACCATGACTCGCTGAGGCTTGTGACACTAAAAATTGCAGGATCAAACGAAAGATGTCCCTCCTCGTGATCCAATGGCCTTCCGGCAAAATTAAATCGTTCAAAGAGGCATGCGGAGCGGCTATCCTTCGCAGTTCTTTAAACAAAGCTAACCGCTCCTCCGCATGCTCTAAGCAGTCCATAATAAAATGACCGATGTCGCCAGTAGCACCACACGTTCAACACAGAGGTGAAGAGATAATGTTCAGCTTATGGAGCCACGCTGGTGTCCGTGCTGAGTTGGTCCGGATGCGGAACAATAAGGTTGCCTCTGTCCTCTTCGTTCATTTGGTGACACAAGGTAAACATCAACGCCATGAAAAATTTCCCCAGCACCCCAAAACGTGCGCTCCAGAGTCCAGCTGTTTCTTCGCCGAGTAGGGCCGCCAGTTAAAAGTGCTAACTTTAGGAACCCTGCAACACTTTTTTCTACTTTTACTAAATGTGAAATGCGCTTCGAAATGTATTCAACCAGCGCATCCAATGCTTTCAATCGGGGTCAGAAAGCACCTCAGCCAAATATTACTACCGTATGCAAATGAGACAGCATAAAAACTTCATCAAAACCGTTTTTCCCTTTAGCGATCTCAGTTTTGACTCAATTTAGCTACTTTATTTGACTTCATTTTAATGGTGTAGCGACTATTGACCGCCTTCTCTTCAGTAAAAGCAATAAACGCCTTCGATAGCAGCTTAAAAACCGATGCAACAAAAACAAAGCAAAAACTGGCAGGCATATTTGCTGCGACGAGAAAATCACGCAATGCCGCTCTGTGTCGGCAATAAGTATAGCGTTCGGGTTTTTAACGGGAAAGCATTATTCGGCCCAGTTTTCAATTTCCCCGTGCCTGCTAGACGTCCACTATTAGCCGTGCTCATCAAGCGTCGCGAGAACTACGCCTTCGCTTCCGACCTCAAAGTACTACTGGTGTAGCTACATAACAGGGCTGGTCGGGACGTCCAAAACGGCCCAGGGCAACTAAAATTTGCAAAGGAGGACAATAATGTTACAGCGGAAGCACAAGAAAAGATGCGTTATTTCATCAGGCGCCACGCCTGCGCAGTATAACAGTCCAATATTTATACGCCCCGTCGGTACTCCCATCACCGGCAGATACGCTGCCAGCTGCTCCCGAAAATCACGCCATCCCCCCAAAAGCAGCCCTGCTTCCGGGAGAGATGCCGGCGCGAACATTGTGTCATGTAGCTCAAACAGGGGGCAACAGATTAACGCCAAGCTTTTAAAAATTAAGAAAGGCGCTTGTAAGCACCAGAAACTAATTAAAATGTCTCCTTATAAGAACTAAAAGTGGCCTTATGACGTCTAATTACCCAATTTTTTCAGGAGCGAAGGAAAGAGTGAAATCGTTTATCGGTAGTGTTACTGGGCCCATTAGTCAAAATTGCTCCACGTGTGTACGTAAGTAGGAGCGATGACAACTTTACGCAAGCGCTCTTCCGCCTATTCAGTGAGCTGCACGCGCGAATATCTTTCTCAAGTGCGCTAGAAACCGAATTAGGTCGTCCTTCGTCCTATAATACATCAGGCATAGTGTAGCATATAGGCGTATAGTACGGTGCTCAGCGTAATACCGTTCATCAAAACACCCAGTGGCGTCAGTCAATAATCAGATGTCTTGCCAGTAGTTGGACAACGCTCTGAACATGACATTAGGGGCCGTATTCTGAGTACCTCCTGCAATCCATTTGCTCCCTTCACTCGGGTGAGGGGAAGATTCCGCAATTCTTATGCATGGGGAAATCACTTTCAAGGATCTCCTCCTCTGGAGGCTCGAGTGGAGAAGGTTTCGGAATACCAGGGTAGGACTGTGATGCTTTCGCAGAGCCCAAGACGAAGCTCAGGGGTTAAAAATTTCCACGCTACGCCTACAGAAGTGCCGCCTCCTTCACGTTTTTAACCGGGATTGAAGAAAATAATCATATTCGCCGTGAACACAGCCAATAATAAAGTACAAATGTTAAGGGAAAAGGAGTTAGCAAAATGAAATATATAGAACCGATTCAGCCAATTCGCTTTGGTCGCAGCAATGCGAATGGCTCTCCCCACATAATATATGCACCCGGCAGCCGTATAATCAGCCTGCGTGTCCCCAAAGGCGTCCTTCCCCGCGGGGTTCAACATATGGAAAGTAAATGGAAGTGAAGCAGCCCGCGCTGTTGGTCCAAAGCCCCAAAGTGCCGGCCGGCGGCAGTCCCACCGGGGCAGTGGACACCCTTTGTACCGCCCTCTCTCGGGACCTTGAGTCAGCGCCACTTGAGCCAAATTTGTCTGAGTGCAGCCGCCTCTAAACCGCGCCAAATTTTCAAATAAAGAAAAAACGTGGGTACAGTTACAGCTACATTCCTTGCCTATTCGAGGCAAGGAGAAGGCGAAAGCCGCTTCGGCAACAATTGTTACCTTCTTTTCCTGAGGCTACCTCAGTGTGCTTCAATGAAGTATCCAAGAAAACATGCACGTATACGCTTCAACATATGGGCGAAAAGCATCATCCTGTATTTTGGCTTTTCAGATTTTTGGCATGGTGTGCATCATATCAGGAGCCAAAAACCTGCACCAAGTATACAAACATAGTCAGTTCTCTATAATTAAAAGTCGCTTAATTGGAATGTTCCGTTAATTAGGAGGTATGGAGAGGTCCAGGTAATTTAGGATGCAACACAATGGAAAACATTTCTCTATAATTCAAAGCAAAAACCCATTACAGCGGTTGACTGGAAATTATATCGAATAAGAAGCATGGAGGTGACTGTAAGGTCCACTTATGAGATTAACGGCCGGGCGCCCGGGCTGCGCGTGAGAACCCGCCGCTCTGTCTAGCGACGTAGCACTGCCGACACTGCGCTGCAACCGCCGCTAATTCGTCGCGGCGCGCACGGGAGACGGATCGTCTGGCCCACCGCATACCTCAAGGATAATCCCCCATTGAGAAAGCAAATAGCGCCGCCCGATTCCCGGAACGTCTGCTCCCGCGCGGAGGTGGTGGGATTACCGGCGTCTCCATTGTTGTCGCGTCCTGGTCAGCATGACGCACTGTCGCCGTCTTTCGCTTTCACCCCGCGGGGTCGCCCGAACTTGCTCGTCGGCGAGCGTGCCGTTGACCCGAAGATAGCTGCGCCTCACTGAATATTCCGTGACGTGCTGAGTGACAGCTGTCTACGTGAATTCGGGCACTCCCATACGCGTGTACGAACGCTACAGGGGCGTTCCCGAGAAAGGGTGATCTCGAGGTTTTACCCGCCGCGGTGGCTCAGTGGCTAAGGCGTTGCGGCTGCTGTGAGCACGAGGTCGCGGGTTCGATTCCCGGCCCGCGGCGGCCGCTTTTCTGATGGAGGCGAAAAGCAAAAACGCCCGTGTGTTCGAGACTTTCGGCGCAGGTTAAAGATCCCCAGGTGGTCAAAATTAATCCGGAGCCCTCCACTACGGCGCGCCTCATCGCCTGCATTGCGTCGGCGCGTTAAACCCCAGAATCAATCAATCAATCTCGAGGTTTTATAAGGCCGAACTTGGCCGTTGGAAATCGTTCTTGTCTGAGCGCTGAGCTGCAGTTCCCGGCGGGACAAGGAGTCTCGACCGTTAACGCTAGGGTGGGATTTAGGAGCCCCCTAGTCGAGTTTAAGATCGCGTCGGAGGTTTAGGGTGCAGTCGCCGCACCGGGCAACTAGACGGATCTTGCGGCGAGACAGAGTCTCGCCGTGGTTTCTCGAGCGGTTTGTGTACGCTCCGAAGAATAGGAGAGTTAGACGAAGTTGTGGAGCTCGAGTGATTTGTGCGCACTCCGGAGCTAGCGTCTAGCTGAAGTTTGCAGTTTTTCCTTTATTATTCATGTACCCAGTTTTCCCCTGTAAATAGCTGCATAAAACCTTCGTTTTCATTTATCAACCTCAACGCCTCGAGTTCGTCAATTCGAACCGCCGTCTCCAGGACTTCAACACCATCGCCCGCCAGCCACCTGCCAAATCAACCGGAGCCCGGGCGATTGGGTCCCTGATCGACACCGGACTTCGGGGAAACGATCTTTACTGTGACCATCATTTGTCGATAAAATTAAAAAATTTCAAGCGCAAGCACAGCACCCTGTTTTGTACCGACGTCTGTGCCATAGCAACTGAAGCAGCGCGCAGTTGATAAAGCCGCAGGCCAGTAAAGCCTCGCGCAGGCGTATGCCCCTTTCCCTTTTGAGGTTTTGGCAAGCTTTTTTTGTTGTGCACAGCGTTGCGTGAGCAGTCTGAGGGATGGACGCTTCAGGCGTCGATTTTAAGGATAAGTCTCAACTATCATGGCAACCGGTGCCAGACGCTCGACCGACGAAAGTCGAGATTCTGAATGCAATCGAGAAGGTAGACGTGTAGTGGACTAATAAAAATTCGGTTGTTGTGCTTATTGTTTATTTGGAAGTTCGATTATTTCGAACTATTTTTCGGTACCCACCGGGCTTTATATAAACGGGAGTCTACTGCAGTAGAATTATAGCTGGGAGTAAGGAATGTGGTGATAAATGGCACTATACAATCTTTTAACAGCGGAGGTGTTTATGATTATACTTCCCCCCCGGAGCGTTACCAGAAAACTCCGCCCAGCTGAGTGCACGTGAGCGTACAGCTTGTGAGGAGCACCTGGCGTCGTCTAGGCTTCGTGTGGGCTTCTCCCATGGGAGCTCGGAGCTCGTAAATATTACCAATAAAATTACCGGGCACACGAGAGCGTGCGCCTCGTGGGGCGCGACCAGCGTCGGACAGCTGGACCTTAAAGAGCACTCTGCGCAGCCATCGTGGCATCATCTCTCACAGCCTGTTCCCCTCTCCAGTTCACGTGCGTTTTCACACTGAAGTGGGGAGCACAAACGCTGAGTTGGCGCTACAGACGCAGACTTGGCGAAACCGGTGGCCGCGGGTTCTAGCACGTGCTAACGCGGTCCACTTTGGGAGAGATGGGAAAGGCTGCAGACAGAGTGATTTCGGCCTGCCAGTCATGGATCACTTTCAACGGACAGTTCGGAAATCCATGTGAGGTGCAACAGTCACGTCTCCGACGAAGGGAGAGGGGCCGCCATCCCTGCTGCTTCTCCCCCCTTGCACCACCAGTGCAAACTGCGCAAATGTTTGAGTAGCTTTTGCACTAATATTCTCTGGTTCAGCATCAATAATGCTTCATCAAAGCCGGCCTTTATATTACCGACAATATGATCCGCACGTCGCTGACCTTACCCCTCAAAAAGGTTAGTCATTTTGAGTGAAGATACAAGCATTGTCGAGATTAAGATTTCGTATTACTTTTACACAGTTTTTTCTATTCCTTGCCGCACCCTAGCTTTTCAAAGAACGTGCTACTTATGGCTTCTTCCGGTTTACCCTTTTCTCTGGTGCACGTGCAATTGAATAATTTCATTCAGCCAATAATATCAATAACTTCACCATTGACCGACGCTCGAAAATATGCCTCTTCGTGGTGCGGTCCTTTGTCCACTTTTTTCTGGAACAACTGAGATTTTCCGCTACAAACGTCGGCTACGGATACAGACCCACTGCTCCCCCATATCGCTTCCTTCATTGCAGGCGATCGACGCTGTCATGCACCGTCCAAGACAAAGAGGGGTTATGTGGAAATCGTTTGCCCCTTCTCTTCTCCGGATGTCTGTTTGGCTAAGAAGCCCTGAATCGCATCAAGCCTGCCTTTTTGTGATTCTTCCTTCCCTTTCTGTTTCCCTGTCCTTTCATAGTGGCATGAAAATATTCCCTGGCAGGGCAGTACACTTGGGATATTAGGCCAGCCCCACAACGCCCCTTCTTCCGTCTAGTATACCCTGGCCATTCACACCGGCGACATTATTTTTATTTTAGCGCACACATTCTCAGCCTTTCGTTTTCGCTACCCGTACATTCTGAGTGTATTGGGGCTGTCTGTAAAGCTGTGGCTAACCAAGTAATTGTGATCTGAGCCTTTTAGTTGTTTCTTTGTTGCCGGCCGCTTATTATGTGCGTTCGGCGGATTCGTTAGAGATCGAACGTAAATTGGGTTGTTGTCACGTTTATGCACTATTAAAGCGAAGCTTTTTATGCATAACTGGTGCCGTCTATTGTTACACCAAAACGCACTGCAGGGAAGCCAGCGTGCAGAATGAACTCTTAAAAAACGCTTTCCGTGGTCAGTATCGAACCTGGGTCTCTCCCGTTATGCAGCCGCCGTCTATCTTATTGCGATAGTCCGACACAGTCGAAGCAGTTTGAACAGCGGACTTTAACTTCAACTCAGGTTGCATGAGATAAAGCGTCGCGTTTTACTATCTTTCTCTTAAAAACGGGGCTTGAATTTTTTTGTAACCAACACTTAGTAAGGACGTCAGTAAAAAAGCGTTTCGCGGTGGGCAGCCTCTCTTGTTACGCACACATATCACTACCTGTTACCAACTGCGGTCATTGAGCTCTGCATGAGGAATCTCTTAGGGGTCCCCTTCTGCAAAAACCGCCCTTGTTGCCGTAGTTGTTTTCCGGTCAAGAAAATAGCCGCCGCTGAAAAGAGTAAATAGTCCTATACCATTTAAAGCTGCGTGTCCAGGAACGAAGCCGTGTGCGTTGCCAGTAACAAAACGTATATGGTTGTTTGCTGCGTGCAGCGGAAAATGTGAACGCGAAGCCTGGTAAGTAGAACAGGGGAACCTTCGCCCCACAGAGCTGTGATTGTGGGGAAGCTAGTTTAATGATTCGGCATAAAAAGAGGAAGAAACCAGAATATGATGTAGCAGTAAAGGAATCCGTCAAAGCAATTTTAGCCAAAAGACGGATAGGAAAGATACGTAATTATAGTGCAGTAGTTAAAAGGTCTTTCATGTGTATTACCAGGCTTTGGTCTTCAAGGGGCGGAAGGAGACTTTCGTGCTTCGAGGAGGTTTCAGGGAGATGAACTCGAAAAAGATGAAACGCGTTCCACTCATTCAACGTACATCGCACAGACACCCCTAATGCCAGCTTGAGAATTATAGGAACATAAATGTTTGGCGTTATTTTTGCAATTTATCTGGCTGGGAGCGTACCAGTCTTAGTTATTAAAGTAAAGTGTAGAAAAATCTACGAGCATAGGCTTGTTTCTATTTGTTCAAAACAAAACCCACCTAGAAATAGGAAATATGATTTTCTTTCAAAGTAATGCACATAAACCGTTGAGTGCGCCGCTTGGCAGCGATTTTGCAATGATATTCCTGCGAACTGTCAAATCTTGCAAACTGTGAAGGACCACCTTGCGCAAAAAAAAAAAAAAAGATTGTACAAAAACTGGCCCAATAAACATCTTTTTTTTGGGCCCATATCTTATTGGAAGATTCATGCTAACCCTAACTTCTGATTAGCAGAACGCATGTTTCGGGTCTCTTCAAGTACGGCTTAATTAAAGTCTATTGTACACCCATAACAGGCTATAGAGGACACATTAGTGAGTTTTAGATGATCGTCTTTGACGGTCCGCTCCGCTCCTGTAGTAAGAAGGAGCGCCATTGCGCATGCGTGGCGCGCTTGGTGGCGAGCGGCATTTGCTCTGGTTGCGCTGAACGAGCCGCCGGTACCAGAGTGGGCCGTCGAGAACAGTCAGCTAAAACTGTCTATTGTCTACCACCAGGTAGTCGACATATCTTACGACACGCACTGCTCAAACGATTACTTGTACGAGATTTACCTATTACGTTTGTTTCACTGCTACTGGCGCCTACCAGCCCAGTTTTCACAGACTGAACATTAAATGGTCGATTGCAGCGTAAATAATCATATACAACTTCGTTTTTTCGGGCCAGTTTTGGTTTCAACGAAAGGAGCACTGAATGGCCGCCGTGACATGAGGGCGCTCATGACATCACTGTTCTTGTCACCCCACGGACGGTCCGGACGCGCGGTCTAGTGCGATCGAGCACGTGCCGACCGGGCGCGCGCGCGTGCTTCCTGGCGGAATGACGTCAGTCTCAAAACTGTGACGTGATGCACTAGGCGAAGCATGGAGCTCGAACAGCCCCGAGCGCGCTGGCTACGTCAAGGGAGCCCTCACGTCGGCAGGGTGCTCAAGGCGCCACCTTGATGCCGATGACGAAAGGGTATCTGCTCTAGCTTTCTTGTGCGTGCAGATTAAAATTGATTTAAAATATGCAATTGTGAAGGGTTACGGTTGACACGCCCTGGTGATGTCTTCCCATACAAAGGAAGCTTTTTACCTAGTTATCTTGGCTTTGCAATTTCGTGTCATAACTCCTTTAAGGGCATGTCAGGAGCTGCTGTACCTTACGTGTGCCCGCCAGCACCCCTTCTAGGATGAACAAATTCTCAAAAGAGGACTGAACGAACCCTCATGGAAGAGCTAGATGGAAAAAATAAGACAAGCACTCCGTTCATGAAAAGCTTTTCACTAAAAAGACAAAACGTGCACCTGGGACTGAACGTGGCAGTGAAAAACACTGGCAAAAACACATTACTTCAATGTGCGTATGCCTCGTGTCACACGTACTTTCGAGGAGCAGGGATCTCGCGACCAGTGACGCCGCGAGCGGGAACTGGGACGGGCTCGTTTACGAATGCCAATTGCTGAAACTCGGGTACACGAACAGTAAAGGGACGATCGATGCACAAAACTATAGCAACATAACCAAAATACTGCAAATACGCAAAGTGTAAGGGGAAAGACTTTAATGAACTAAGTGAGTAACACATGGGTAAAGACCGTCCGCATGGTACAGCTTCACTGATTAACCGTCTCTACGAAGTAAATGCGCCATTTTTTTCCTGGTTTCCCCGCGTATGGCGTAAGTTCAAGGTACTATTTATAGCGTCAGGAAAAAGTTGAGTAAAACAGGTCCGAGAAATAGGAATGTAATGTCCTTACTGTATGGTGGCTTTGAAAATATTCTTGAAGCAAGACTGTACAGCCGCGCAAACTTTCATCTCATGAGCTATAATAATCGCGGAGGTTCCATGAAATATTCGAGCCGTAAGAATAAATTTAGCCATGACAGCTCGTCGTGACGTCCATTCGTAGCCCGCTCAGAAAATGTACATGAAGCCTTGCTTTAGTCGCTTAAAAATGAAATAAACCCGGAGGGTAAGGCGCTCGTCGTAGCATTTGGAAGGCACAGCTGTACCTTCTGAAGAAACACAAGCGACCATATTTCAGCAAAGAAGCTTACGTTTCAGAGAAAAAAATGGGTCAGACCGAAAAAAATCAGCTTTAAAATGCAAAGCCTGCCAGCGCACTTTGCCATCTGAGCCTCAGGCGAATGTTCTTCCACACGTGCCGTGAATAATTTAGCGGTTCGTGCAGGAGCTCGGAGCTAAGCCTTTTTGCAAATGTATTTGTACAATTCCCTTTCGGGCTTTTCTGCGACGTTTTTAGAACCAATAGATGGCAGGGAGCTTGTATTAGAAGATGCAAGACTTCAGCATAGAAAGTGAACGCAATAGAAAGTGCAACAGCTAATAGAACTTGCTTTCAGTACGAGGGCTTCAAAGGCGTGTTTGCTTTCGCCGCTGGTGAAAGAGGCAAGTTTATATCTGCCAACCACACAAGCCACATGTTTCGACGGTCCAATTTTAAATGATATCCCTTTCTTTAATATTACGAATTCGTAAATGGAGCTCATGAAACCATAAAAGAGAATACCTGACTGGGCGTTGGTTTGTTTTCTGGTATGTTACATGCAGCCGACAGGCATTTTAGCACACGTGGTGTGCAGACATTCTTTACAGTGGTTATGTATCGGATCATTTCAGGAAATTGCGAAAATTTCTAATGGAAGACATCCCCTGGGCTGTCCTGGCAGTTAGACCTAACGTTAACGTTATGCTTTGAGGTTTAACGTCATAACACGGTACTTGCACCTTGACGTACAACAAACTCGACGTTACTTGGGAGGTGGTTTTCGGTAACGTTAGGCGGAAACATATGCCTAACAGGAGCAACACACCTTGGCGCTTAATGGCATTAGACCTAGCGAAGTAAAGTCAAATCCTTTGAGAAAACGTTAAAAATCACTCTATGCAACTTACTCAAGTTCTTGAGAAAAACGCGGTTAAAATGCGAATCACTTCCCATGCAACCTGAGTCAAAGTCAAAGTCCAAAATCCCTTTCTTGAGAAAAACGCGGTTAAAATGCGAATCACTCTCCAATGCAAACTTACTCCAAAGTCCAAAATCCCGTCTTGAGAAAAACGCGGTTAAAATGCGAATCACTCTCCCATGCAACTTGAGTCAAAGTCAACGCCCAAAATCCTTTCTGAGAAAAACGCGGTTAAAATGGGAATCACTCTCCCATGCAAAATTACTAAAGTCAAAGTCCAAAATCTCTTCTTTAGAAAAACGCGGTTAAAATGCGAATCACTCTCCCATGCAAGCTCAACCAAAGTCAAAGTCCAAAATCCAAGCTGCTTCGACCGTGTCGGAAAGCTAAATTGGATATGCCAACAAAGAAAACAATGCTTAATTGGATAGACGTAGGCTTCATGACACTAGGGACCCAGGTTCGATTCCGACCAGGGGAAGGGTGTGTTTATTGATGCTCTCCACGTTGCATATTCATCATCATCATCATCACCATCATCATCATCATCATCATAATTAGGTGCCCTTTAAAAACTCATTTGTAAAGACGGCTTTTCGCAGTGCGTTTGGGTATTACGATCTACAGTGCAAGTCAGGCATAATAGGCTTCGCTTTAATAAAAGGTTATAATAGCTGGTTTGCTTCCTCATCTTAAGCCACTCAAGCGCAGATGTTCTCTTCAACTCGAGCCAAGCTCGTCGAAGGTTGCGCATACCCGCGCAGCTTTATTGGACAATGCTTTGGAAAACGGTCGTCAATCAATCAATCAATCAATCAATCAATCAATCAATCAATCAATCAATCAATCAATCAATCATCAATCAATCAATCAATCAATCAATCAATCAAATCATAATCAATCAATGAATATCAGGGAAGCTTGCACATACGCGCAAGACCTAAATGGCGACGCTTTTGTGAGTGAGCATTGCCAGACACGATAGTTAAGTTTCAGTATCATTTTTATTGCCTAGTTTCGGTGCTAGAAATTGTTATATATGCACCGGAGAGGTCGTAGTCTTCGTCGCGCTGAGTGGCAGATGCAAAGTCCTACTTAGCATTGTAGACTGCGACCAGCTCTTCGTCATCGACTCGAGGCAGCTGGTGGCGGGATCTTCAAGTCGTCTCGGAAGGAGTGGACGCACTTGTAGCCATGTCTCCAATTATCCAAACTGGCTTCTAGAGAATTCTGCGGACCCGGTGACCTTTCCCAAGCAGGGTGTCTTTTCTTCTTTAGCATTAGCTCTGGAGTTTTTTTTTTTACATGCGAGGAAGCGTTTGATTACAGCGCTGGGGTTTTTGTTTTGATAACGCCACTGCGCGAGACGTAAACTCGGCGGTCACAGCGAGGCCCGCGCTCACGAGCGCTCGGCATTTTCTTGGTACGCCCAGTAACAACAGACCCGCCGGGAATAGGTGAGAGTGCTAGCATTGGGGGTCTACCACAAGAAATCTGCAGGTTTTGTAAATCCCGTGCGCACACTTTGAACCCCAAACCAAAAGTTTGCATACCCACAGAGTTGAACATACCCTACAACGCTTTATCAGGGGGAATTTAAGCGTATACCAATAATGTTGGAAGCAGTGCAACTAAGAGAGACGAGACAAATCATGCACACAACTTTAGCATCTTGGTCGGGAAGCCATCCAGTCTTCAGCCTAATGTTCATTCGATGCTTGGTAATCTACACTTATTCCGTTCCATTGCATCTGGTCGGATTTCCTCCATGGCTGCGATGCCCCTCAGCGCTGTACCTGATGAGATGGCTAAGAGTTGTGCGAGGCGAGAATACAGAGCTACAAAAATTGTTTCAAGGTCTTATTTAGACGTTATTTAGGTGTTCGATGTTTTAAGATGCTATTCTACCAATTTTCTAGAATGTTTAGGTGAAGGAATACAGATACTGTCTACCATTCCGTTTCAAGTAGCGGAAAAACTCCTCCTGGTTTTTCTTTCTTTTGAGGGAAAGGAATAAAAGAACGTTTCTTTACCTTCACAATTCATTTTTTCAAAACCTTATTCGCACCATTTAACTTCGTAAAATAAATGACGTTGTTTGTTCGTTCGATATGTTTTGTAACTTCTGTGTTTGCAAAACCAATTTAGCGAATGTCGGCGCGAAACCTAGGGTTACTCCAGCCACGTCGTGGAGACTGCATCAAACACTGCACAAAATGATCCCTTACCTTTAGCATCTTGGACCTAATATCCAATCCCAGGTCATGCATTTTCGGTGTTTCGGAAAGACATGAAATTTGGTAAATAGGCATGTAAAGCAACGCGTTAATTTTCTGTAGTTGCTTTTGCACGGTTCAATATTTTCGTACTCGTGGTTAGCGGCACTTTCTCATAAGTCACTCTCACTTCGCAAAGTATAGGTCTATGATTGCTAATTCCCTGGTAGCAGCAGCCTAGACTTTACCCGGGGCGGTTAACTAATGAGTAAGAAATCTGGAAAGTTTCCCGCCATGTACCGCTCCGTCAATATAAACCGAAGCAGAGGTTTAAGTACATTATTCGAACATGCACGTGTACCTCCGAATAGTAAGCAGAGCACTAGGTATTTGCTTGATGAGTAGGTTACGGAAAATGTAACTTACTGGGAGGAATATTAGTTTTAAAGCGAAGGCTTCTGTGCCTCACGAATGGCGTTGGTCGGCGCGCAAAATTCCCTGCACGAAAGCCGCATATACACAATGAGTTTCACAAAGCGGTGGTGGTGATCAGCGAATTGTGTTTTCACAAGCGCACATCTAGCGCCTAAAGACAAAAAACCTTCCCCTGGTCAGAATCAAACATGGATCCCCCGCGTTAGAAAGTCGTTATCTCTCCGATTGTGCCCTTACGACACGGTAATGACAGGTTGGATTCTCACGCAGTATTAGACAGTTTCGCGTTAACCATCTTTTTTTAAAGAAAGGGGCTTTGTAGAGACTATGCAGAGACTGCTGCTCAAACAACAAGAACGTTTATTGAAACGATAGCGTGCTTAAATAGTTCAGCGGCGATGCTTATCGGTGCTCACAAAAAGTGAAAGAAAGGCGCATGCTCGCCTGCCCGTCCTGCACGTCACCGCGCGACGTCACTTGGTCCGATATCACAGGCTTGTATTTTGAGTTTTTGTGATAAGGGTCGTGGCATTCCCGAATTTTACTTTAATAATAGCGGATGTTTCCAATAAAAACAACCAAAGGTCGCACACAAACTTGTGAAATGAAATCGTTCGCGTTACAGAGCACCATCGGTTATTACCATCGCTAATGGCAGATTGCTCACATACAAATTGTACAATATTTCTATCTACCAAAAAGGACCAGTAACCTACCGGAATTTCAAAGGCGCTACGTTTGCTCGACGAATAAAGCGGCCTTAATGAATTTCCAGCGGCGTTCAGCCGAGCTTCGCATTAGCGGAAATATTTTTCCAAAGGTCGTTGCACTTCTGGTTATTAAAAACAGCCACTAAACGAAGTGGAAACGAAGCGGTGGAAGGCGATTGGTTAAATTGTGTCAGTTTTAATTATTTCCGCTCTGCGCATTTCAAGGAAGAACAGCCCTGGGGCCGAATATTGTGTAATGCGGGAAGACAGTCTAGACTTTTTTTTACGATCTCAGGAATGAAGGTTTTCTTTCAACCTAAATGCAACTGGAATGTGAACGTGATTCCTTAAAAACAAAACTAGTGTTTCTTCATTCGCGAAAAGAGAATGGGATTTGCCCGCACTGAAGTGTATGCGTATCAAGTTCGCTGAGGGAAAAATTGTCACGTATTTGATTGCTTCGCTGCAAATGTCGTCGAAAGAATGTAGTTTTCTACCACCCTTATCACGGACACACTCCCCTGTCCGCTTCCAAGCACTCCCGCATTCCCGTTCTCCTCCTTCACCTCTAATAATCAATGCAATGGAGGTATGTTCACATAAATTAAGTTTTACCACGTGCGCAATGCTCGCGTTCCGCAAAGGTCGCGTGCCAGACATCGTCGGTCACATCACCGGCAGCGTTACATCCGATGTTCCCGGACGAATAACCCGAGACCATGTGCAGTGTGTGCAAGAAGGGACAAGCCAACGGGTTGCAGGTTATGTGGGACTGTGCCATCGAAGCGGACAGTGCCAGTTTCGAGATGTATCCGGCGAAACTTCAAGGAGCCATCGAGTCAGCCAGCAAGATGGACCAAGAGTGGGCCATCCAGCAGATCTTCACCGGGCTTGAAAGGCATGGGCTCCGAAAAGGAGCTAGTGCTCAGTAGGGCTGCGAAAAGAGATGCAACGTTAGGCCGCGTTGAGGCGGAGCCCTAAATTGGCCCCTGCCTACTGCAGGATCTTTGTCAATAAAGTATTTTCCAATCCAATTCAATCCATCTAGCTATAGCTTCATTATTTTGTAATTTCTTTATTCTCGCCGCTTTTCAACACTGGTTCTTATACGTTGTTTTTATCTGATATGGTAAAAACAAATCGAACGTGCATTCCCAGTAAATAAAACAATGTGGTCTCAATTACGCATTTTTATTTGCCCTGAAATATTCCGGAAGTTTTCTTTGCACGCTATGATTAGAGTGCCCTGTCTTCTAGTCCCAAATCTTGGTAGCCACTCTGTAGCCGTGGTGGTTCGTCGGTTCCCGCCGTTCTACAAATTACATGCTCTGCCTAAACCAACTTTTTTCTTTTACTTTCAGCTGTGGCTTCATTCACCCGAATTAGGTTCGTAGTTGCTCCTATCCAAGCGTTGCTCCTATCGTCATTTTTTTTTTCATTTTTATCTGAACTGACGTAATTTCTCTTCAAAGCGCTTGTAAGGCGCCAACTTTTGGTTCGGTGAGTAATTACTGTCAGTATTCATCGGTTAAACGTAGTAGAGAATGATATTTATAACACAAGTGTTTGCATGTGGTGTTGTTTTCGGTTGTCACCAGTCAGAGTTTTCTGCTCCAATTGTTCAATAGAAAACGTCCTGTATTATGTTACAGCTTTTCGAGTCAATGTATGAATGTTTTGCTTTTTACGAATTGTCTTTCGTTTATCAAACACAAATGGGTTTACGTTCGGGCGCGGTGTCCTAATAAACATTGGAAAAGTATTAAGAAAACTGTTTAGGTGAAGCGTTTACTTCAGGTAGAAGCCCTGGAAACGCCTGGAAGCATCCCTACGACCTTCAGGCTGCGCCAAGGTGATGCAAGCGCCTCGTGTGGTTTTGCTGACGGAAGCGCCAGCCACCACACTTCGGCTGCCGACCAAAACAATTCGCAGCGCCACTGGCACGCTGCGGTCGCCAGCCGCAGCAATGTTGCAGACATTGCTTGCAGCTGGCGTCTAAACAGCGTCCTGGTTACGTTTGCAACATCATGCTACATTTGCTACAGCGTGGTAAGCACTACTACCACAAGCGACAAACAGAATAGCGTCTCGTTGCCTTGGGAGAGCAAACACTTCGAAAAGCACTTTGTCAGGGAGGAATTCAGACCGGCATGGCTAAGAAGTACAGCACTCGCTTCGTATGCGGGATGTACTGGGTTCGAATCCTGGTACCGCCTGGCACCCACCGGTTTCTTTAACGGGTACAGGCGTCCCTGGTCGAGTGCGGACCCTTGAAAGGGAAATCAACGCCTGGAGAGCTGCCTTTACCCTATCGAGGGGCCCCTGACCCTTGTCCGTCTGGCAGGGCCCCCGGCCATCATGCCGCGTTGCCGCATTGCCGGGGGTGAAAGAGTCTGGCGGCATGTCCTGCCGCAGGCGTTTGCGAGGTGAGCGTCCACCGTGGCTGTGGAAGGCACCATGTGCATTAGTGTGCCTTGGTGGCTCCGGGCACCTAGCGGTAAAATAGGTACAAGCGAATTCGCTTCTCGTCGGTTGCTACCTACGCGGGCGTGGGATTTGTCATTTTTTAGGTGTGCTACTAATATAGCATTGGAACAGCACATTGTAAGGATTTGTGTTGTGTTGGAGTGTGCTTTGTGCGGTAACATAATAATACAAATGTTGATACCAATTCAGAAACCAGCAGTACCGGTCAGTGGTACACGGTACAGTTCATTTTCGGCGAATAGTTAGACCAGTAAGAAATCAAGACTCCTGAAACGGCTACCAGAAATAAAAGAGAAGAGCCAAGCAGGCGTCCATACTTCCTTGTTCACTATACGATAATTGGCATTCCAAATGGCCCACGCTTAAACGGCGAGGTTGCTGTTACTACGGGAAAATAACACACGTTCCGCGTGGGGGCGCCATTCCGGGCTCAAACCCATTTCGATGGACAAATCATAGCGCCATCTGCGCAGAAATCAACGCTGTTCCAATCGAAGGAGCCTCGTTCGACGAACGACGGAGAAAAAACAAGGCGGCCCGAGCAAAACATATTCCCAGGGCCTATAGTGAAGAATAAACTACCCCTAGGCGCCGCTTTGCCCTGTTCAGTTTTAAACCAGCGTTACATTATATTATCGATGCCCGATTTCGTCTTTTTTCAGCATCGGCGGGCTCTCTCTAGCGCGCTCAAGGAGACGGGTCGTTCGAAGCTCAACCGACGAGACAAGCTGCCGCCATGGGACCGAAAAGAATTAATGAAGGGCCTAGCCTGACAGCATGCGGACTAGCAAGGCATTAGTTATGCGTCTTGACGCTCCATCCGGGCGCTGCAAACGCAGTGAGCGTGTGGGGATTGGGACGACGACGACGATGCAGGAAAAGGCGGTATTGAACAAACTTTTCTGTTTACCATGTGCTTCATTTCCGTATTTTCCGAATAAGAGAAGCGTCGTCTCCACACCAGCGCAACGTTCTGGATAAAGAACTTGGTTTTTGGGCACTGATCCACAAAGCTTGTATTATAATGTGCGCTTCGGTTGTCTTGAAGATCCCAAAGGTCTAAAAAAATTATCTGTTTGCTTCTAATTCCTTAAATTCAACGATGTCTGAGCCTTGCGAACAATATTTCAAAGATTGACTCTTGAAACTGGTTCTCCTTTTCTAGTAAAGGTTCTATATTACTCTTTAAACTGAAAAAAAAAGCCATGAAGCATGTGTTTGTACAGTTACGAAACCGCAAAGAGTGAATATACTTCTGCCGTTTTGTGTTTACGAAAACCGACCTTTCAATGCTGTTTTCTGAAGGAATCATGGTGTGGTTCAGTAAAAACATTGAAACTCTTGGGCCCAAATTTCTCGTTGCTTACTGATTTCAAAATAAGGGAGCAGTACAAACAATCAGATTATCCGGTACACAAGGGAATTGTGAGTGAATAGCAACGCTCGTCTCTACTATTTATAAGATATCTGTCTCACTCACTCACTCACTCACTCACCTCACTACTCACATCACGCATCACTCACTCACTCACTCACTTCACTACACTCACTCACTCACTCACTCACTCACTCACTCACTCACTCACTCACTCACTCACTCACTCACTCACTCACTCACTCACTCACTCACTCACTCACACTCGACACTATAAAACAAGAATGACTACATGAATTTCGTTTACGTCAAAAATGTCGGGGCAGAAAAGGGAGGTTTGCACATCGTTATTGTGTATGTTTGCTTTAGTAACGTCATTAACTTCTAACGGTTTTTTCAACACAGTGACTGACTAAGTATTATCTAAAAGTGCACGGGACTGTCGTTACGAGGCCCCACGATGTGGAAGGCGCGCTCATTCCTGAATGCCACAGAATTTTTCTTTGTGTCAACCTTTACCCTTGTCGCCAGGGTTTACTGTAAGCCGCGATCTGGACTCGCAAGAGAAACCCTCCGCTTGTCTGTAGACGTGGTGGGATTTGGAGGGAGGTTTTGGGGCGGAAATACCAGTTTTGTTCATTTTTAAGTGTTCACTTCAAGCGAGCCCCCATTGTCTGAAAGCAAACGACCGGATATGAGGCAGCGCAAGCTGAGCGATGTAAGTGGTCAGAGGGAGGTAGTCATGACTCAAATGGGCGCAGAATGGGCATTTTTAAAACAACACAACTCAAAATTTCACCCCTTGTGTCTGCTGCAGCACAAGTTATTAGTGCATTTCTGGTGAACTTAGATGTATTAAGACTACAAGATAGCGGCTTCATGCTACTCTACTGAGACAAAAAATCTAGTAAAATAAGCTTGACATTTCCTTACATGTTGTTTATGCACAAACCTTCAGGTTCATTATTCTAAGCGCTTAACATAATCGTCTTCCTGGACTGATTTTGTTTTTATTACGCTTAAAAATTGCAGGTAATCTCCAGTAGATTTTATCGTTGTGAGGGATACGAGAAGGACTATGCGAACACATCAAGGTTAACCAAAAATATCAACCTGACCACCTCTTTCAAAGTCCCTTGACCTTTCCAATCTTAGAAACAATAGTGTTTCGAAGCTAAAGCCACAAATTCTTCACGCTGTCTTCCTTATGGCAAGACAGCGTGAAAACTCCACGTTAACTGATGCTGTATATAAAACTTTTCAGCTTATTTGTTTTCGGTGCAGCAGTTTGATCATTGGGCTGTGCTATCGGCGATTTACCTGGCGTAGTCGATAGGAAGTTATCCTTGCACAGGAACCACACAGTCCAGAGCATGCCATGACGTTGTCAGGGGTTTAAGATGACATGTAGATAAAATACAAATTTGACTAATTCAACAATACGCCTTCGTCCCCATAACAACATTACCAATTTTAAATTAAAACTTATATCAAGTTGTGGAGATTTTGGGGAAAATATATGAACCAGTGGCGGCCCCCAGACATTTTCTGGCGATTTCTTTATGACAGCACAGAACCGCCAGGAAAGACAACCTTGGCGAGTGTAGTAGGGCTTTTATAGTTCATTTCACAAGCTATATACGTGCAGCAATGTGAAGGCTGCATTATTGTCAACAGTCCGCCCTCCGAAGGCATCTAACTCACCGTGAAGGGGGCCTTGAAAGGCCATTTCCTTCGCCCCTCTCGGCAAGTGAAACTGTGGAGCCCCGGCGCCTTTTGTCGCTTCCTTCACGGGGAGTTAGGCGGCCTCAAAGGGTGGACTGTTGACAACAATGTAGCCTCCACAGTGCTCCACGTAGCTTGTGGAATAAACTGTAGTTCCGGTTGGTGGCATCACTGGAATGTTAACGGGCTTTTTACACACAAATTTTCTCTATGCTGATAATGCCGGCTGATATTACGTCATTCCTGCCTATAACGCAGCACTGCGGCGGAAATTTGCGTTTTTGAGGCAAAGCTTTCTTTGACTCACTGACGGCTTTGTCGCAACCAGGACGCCCCTTAGGAAAGTCAAATTTACACAATGAGAGGGAACATTAGGTTTATTATGATGAGGAAACAAGAAAAATGATTCCAGTAGTCGGAATAGAACCTGGACCCTCGCTTTCTGAGCCTGACGTCTATCCGATTTCACCATTGAGACATAGTCCACGATGGGTGAGTTGAGGGTGCTCAGCTTTCTTGTACGGGATTCGCTTGCTGTCGTCTCAGTTTGGACTTCGACACGCCCGAAGTTTGAACTTTTGAATATTTCTTGCGTTTTTTTGTTTAAAAACGTCTTTCGCTCCTACAACGGAGTTGAGTGCCTTACCTAAGACTAATACTTTAAAAAAAGTCGAAGTTCTGTTTTGTCTTTATGTCTTAACAGAAAGGTGCACCCTGGAGTGAAAAACGGCTCTAGGTGCGCAAAAAGGGCAACCATACGCGCACAACAAGGAGGCACTGGGAAACCGTTGTGGTAAGCGTTACTCCCTTTACTCCCGCGGGTTACTCCCGTTCGTCTTCCTCCAGTGCCGTATTGCACAGGGAAGTAAATGGGTTGGGAAATCAGCGGAGGGCTTCCTGCCTGCCGAAGTCTCTTACGCGGCCGCCCCGCAGGTTCATGAAACTTTTATGAGGCCCGGCCTCGAGTAGCGTTGAGTGGCTTTCTGTGTCCCTGGCACTTAAAAATGGCGGCTGCCGATTCTCTATGCGGAAAGAAGGCGACAAACGTCGCTTCTTCTCAGTTTTTGCATTACTTCCGCGCCAAAGAGGATAGATAAGAGAAGAACGCTTCCGTGTTATCTTTTTTACAAAGTGCGCTTCTGAGAATAAGATTGCAGCTTTTGAGAGTATGCAGTTCCTCGCAGAAAGGGTTTCAGTATCTGCTTAATCGGCAGCCTGCTCTAAAAGGGGATATAGTATGAATGGCGGTGCGCGGAAGCAGCAGTGCGCTCTTTGCTGCAGATACGAACGCTCAAAGGGGAATGGTTATTGACAGAGGGGTAGGTCCGTCCTCGTCATATTCCGAGGTTTCTTTTAAAGCGAAGCTTTCAATGCTTAAGTGATGACGTGCGAAGTTGCGCCAAAACGAGCCATCGGAAGCAAACTACACATAGGGTTTCACAAAAGGATTATGATGATAAGCGGAGGCACATTAAGCGCCCAAAGAAAAAACACTTCTCGTGGTTAGAATTGAAGCTGGCTCCCTCTTGTCATGAAGCCGACGTCCTCCCGATTTCGCCATCCCGACACGGTGGAAGCAGTTTAGCGTTTCAGCCATCTTTTGCCTATGGGCTCTGGCTTTTTCTATTTATACCTTCACACAGTTCTTCCATGATGCAGTATACTTTAGCACCTCCCCCTTACCCGGCGTGGACCTCGAGAATAAGGATAATGTTTATAATGTTTAATAATTTTTAATAATGAGATAAACAATGTTTATAGCGCATCCGCCAAAAAATACGCTGTGAGATGAAGCTGAAGCTTGTGGAGAAGCCGTGCACCAGTAGGAGTAATCATGCAATTCCCAAGCATCCACAAAAATCTGTTGTAGCGTTCGCAGGAAATGCTTGTATAGCTGATGATTTAGTTATGGTTAGGGAAAAAAAGAACGCCAAAATTAAATGGCAGTGAAAGCGATTTGTGGGGGTTCGTAGGAATAAATAAGGAAAAATGTGTGTGTGCACTTTACTCTGAGGCAGTCTTTCGAGGTTTTCTTCGGCGCTCCTCGGCCGGTCGCAGGTGCAAGCGACATGCAGGAGTTCTCGACATAACAAAACATTCTGTGAGTTATGCCCGGATAAATTTTGTCGTGATCTGCCGTGCGTTTCACATGCTTGGAGCGAGCCAGCGTAGCTCGAGGCAGCGAAAAAAGTCAGCGTAAAAAAATTTCAAAAGCTGCGTAGCATGTTGCTAACGTTAACTGCCTAGGTCGCTCGCTTCAGCAACTTGTTTCTTCTGGCTAAGCACAGCTGCGAATGATGTGGCATGCAACGGCCGATCCTAACTCCATAAGTGCATGCGTTCCACATTTTGTTGTTTCTGTATAATGTGCTTGTCTGAACAACGCTGTCAGCTTTCTTTTTAGCTTATGCACTATATAAACGTGAATAAAGGGCTGCATAGAAAGATTCCGCGAACGGAAAACCTTGACTTTCAGTAGAACGTGCCGTTAGACATCTGGCGGATAAGTTGCGCCGTCGTGTGCGCTGAGTGAGAGGTAAAAATGCCAAAGGTGACCTTTTTAATGCGGCCCAAAGTGTCAACGCACCCGGCAGTAATTTTTTTTTGGTTGTTCTAATCGAAGCATTCCAAACCTCACTGACGACGTTCGATATTGCTCCAGAACGAGCTGCAAGGAAACCAGCTTTACACAGGGGTTTTTACAAAACGATGATGACGATAAGCGAAAGCACATCAAGCGCCACAAGAAAAAAATGATTCCCGTGGTCGGAGTCGACAAGGGGTTCATCGCGTTATTAAGCCGACGTCCATCGGATTGCGCTATTAGACACGGTCAGACCATTTGAGTTTATGCCTCACGTGTGGCGTTCGACGACGCTAGATAAAACACCGCAGTAAAGCCGGCCTTAAAGAACATGTCATCTGACACACAACAAAAATATTGGCGTTTCAACCATCTTTGTCGCTAGACGAAGGGGCGTTTAAATCTTTTACCTATAGCACAAAGGCGGCCTACTTAGTGATCTAGAAATGGAATGCGCAGCGGCTCTGTCGCGCCAAAAAGTTTGGTGCACAATGTTTGAGTAAAATCCAGTAAGGAACATATCGATTTAACAAGTGTAAAGCACGAGGCGTTGGAACATTAGGAACATAGGGAGATCTAAATCAAGGCCCATAACAGAAACGTTAGTACCAGTCCAAGATCTCCTGCATCACTGCGTAATATTAATATGACTTGCAGTGCTCTATTGTCTAACTCAATAAGGGAAATTGCCCCTTTAAGTCTCAAAGGGACCATTTTATAACTGCGGCGAACGATGCCACCCAAGGCTGAACCACAGCAGGTTCACGTACGAGCAAAAACTGCTGCGTTGTTCTTTTGTGGTACAAAAGCCTTCCAGGCGGTTGTAATGACCTTGTGAGTTTTGATTGAATACGAAACAAATATATAGTAGACTTTACAGATGGTTCCGTGTTATCCATCCCATGACACACACAGTAGCGATTGTATGAGGAACTCAAATTAGGCATTGACCGCCTCAGTCGCCAAGATCGGTGGCCCGATTTGATGTGATTTGTTTGGTTGTAGGGTCTAACGCGCCGACGCAACGCAGGCAATGAGGCGCGCTGTAGTAGAGGGATCTGGATCAATTTTCACCACCTGGTGATCTTTAACGTGTGCCCTAAATCTGTGCACACGGGCGTTTTTTGCTTTTCGCCTCTACGAGAAAAGCGGCCACCGCGGCCGGGAATCGAACCTGCGCATCCTCGCGCTCAGCAGCACAACGCCTTAGCCACTGAGCCACCGCTTGGTGTGGGTCTATTTGAATTCATTAACTCTGTACGAGTGCGGCGTTTCCATTCGTAATCCGCTGGTGGGTGGCATTTACTAAGCGTTAACCTCCCAGCGTTTGTGACATTAAATTGCACGTTACGTCACGATGCTCGTTCCCCTAGTGACGAATAGAATAAAACGCGAGTTCACCTCATACAACCTTTCCACAACCTTTCCACGAAAACCCTGTGCAACACTCATAGCTTTGCGTAGCGAGGGTAGTGAACTGGACTGCGGTAGAAAGTAATTTTTTCTTACATGATTGAAGTTAACGTCGATTAAGAACAAGTAAAATTTGTAAATTAATATTCTCCTTCCTTACAACGTACGCGTTAACGTCTGCGAGATGTCAGCTTGTCGCCAAGGCGAGCGTTCAAGCTGTGAAATATTTTACTCCGCCGGAAAGCCCATCGCCACATGGCTTCCCCTTCTGTTTTTATTGGAGTAACGAAATGAAGCCTTTTAGCACTGGTATAGTAACCGTCAGACATCGTGATGCCGGTGTAATAAAAAAGCGGGAAATGAATGTGGCGGAAAAGTGGGGTAATTGGATTACTAGGTCAAACTGCATAATTCCAAACAAAGCAGTAGCTCCAAACTACCGGGACGAAACTATGCAGGTTTATCAATTGTATTAGGTTTCCCATCGGTTTTTGTGTGTGTTCGTGTGCGCACCTCTGTCCACAACTAGGAGCTGAATCGTGATATCAGGCACCACGTCGTCCTTCGCTGGCATCAAGAGCATCGCGATGGCTTACAATCGAGCTCTCACTAACACGTAAACGTTTTGGTGCTAAGCTTGCATTTCGCGAACAAAGTGAACGTTTCATGCGCAGAACTTTGGCGCCTAGTAGCTGGGTTTGGTAGCGGCAGCGTCGACATCCGCGTAACCGAATATGCGAATGAGGCACCAAAGCTGGAAAGAAAACGCAGAGAAGCGACTGGCGAAAGTGCGAGAGGAGGGTGCCGGGCCCTGCTGTGGCATCATCGGTGTCATTGTCTTCCCTTCACAGTTTCGCCATGCGTCGCCGCTGAAGAGAGCCCTCACACACTTTCGCCAGACGCTCCTTCGTTCGCCGCTCATCCGAACCACGTGACATTTGCGTGGGAGGTTTAAACACGACGTGCAGCAACATACTCGGCGGTGGCAACGCGATGCGAGGTGTAGCGCGCGCCTCATGCCTTCGCTGAGCACGCGATCACTCCCTGAGAGACAGCAGTTATGCGCCCTGACTGATAAGACTGCAGTTCGCGCTGTGCGCAAATTTCGCATTTGGGAGTATGGCAACCGTCAATGTTTCTTTCTAAATTTGACGCTATGAAAACCGCTGTCCCCAAGCCATATTATTAAAGCAAAGGACGATGTTTGCTTAGAGCCTAGCTAAGTGCTGCTGCGGTTTTGCACGAATCTAGTGCGCCAAATTCAATACGAAAGGTACACAAACACTTTGATGACAAACTTTAGAGAGTTATTCTCGATATTTGTACAAAGTCTTAAACCGCACTTGAAACTTTTCTCGTCTTCTGAAGAGTCGGTGAACAATCGCCGAATCTTCTCCATCATGCTTGTGGGGCCCGTGCACATCAATAAACGGCCTTCTACCGAACAAGTACGTAGGAACCTAACTACAGATGATAAAAGAGCCCATGAGTTTAGCCCATGATTACACTTTTGCGTTGCAACCCACGAGTGACAGCTTTCTATCTTGTTCCTGCTCCCGTCATAACAGTTCGGATTCCCTCACTAGAACCAAACAAGGTAACGCGTGGACTGGGCGCTACCTCGTTGCACAAAGGAGAAGACGCCGGCCTTTTGTCTTGCTGAGCCAACAAAGACCCCGGCTTACAGCTGCGCCAGGAACCGCCATTGCAGGGAAGAAAATACAAAAAAGGCAGACGAGAAACAAAAAACCCACACGACCACCGAGAGACACAGAGGTAGGTGAAGCGGCTTAGCTACGCATGGTAGGTCAGCAAGAGCTTTTGCGAACCCGTCCAGCGGCGAAGGAGGGCGTAATATCGCGAGATTAGCTTTGCCCCGGAGAACGTCATAATCCCCCCGTGCTTGACGGTCCGCAAAGCCGGTGCGGGGCACACGGAGGCCGCTGACTGAGGGGAATGCTGGACACGTGGAACGGGCTCGTTCGGCTTGCAGAGAAAGCGACACGGCTACGGCTTATGCGATTGCTACCGAGAAGAGCCGCTTGTTCTGAGTGAATAAGTAATGAGATGAGAACTGTGTTAGGAGGATTGTACAGAGTACATTTTCGCGGGGTATTACTCGGAACCTTTGTCGCTACACGCGAAGCACCCTGTGGGCAGTCGGAAGCTTTTTGCAGTAGAGAAGAATTTAAAAGAAATGAAACATGACAGGTATCGTAGTAGCTATTTTATATCTCGTTTAAAACGTACTTCTATCTTCTCCCTTGCGCTTCATTTCCCGCGCACTAAGACAACGTGAATATTTAGTACTTGCCCAAGAATTTAATGTTATCTGCAAAGAGGATAAAAGTGCGAAACGTTATTTCCGTTCCCGAAGACGGTTGGTTCGGGAACACCGGCAGTGTGGTGTTTCAGTTTAAGAACTGCCTAAAAGGCTGGCCTTCCACTGAGAACGCATTGTGCAGTTCATGGCGCACTTGCTGTTTATATTAGAGGAGAGGGGGTGTCAACAGTTCAAAATGTCGATATGTTTGACTAGGTTGAAAGAACAAGAATGGAAGCAATTAGCAGGGACAACACAAGGTGTGGCAACACAACCCCTACGTTATACATCAGTTGTATGTTTAAAACTCAGAACTGTGCGGTGCTGGTTACTGAATTGGTGTCATATTGGTGTCACATTTGTGTCATATTTTGTTTTAATACCCCTATATACATTGTCACCGCACGGGCAAGTTGAGCGTCCTGTCATCTCGGCATCGCCCTTTATTCTGTTTCGATAGTACCACACGATATTTTACTGTATTTCTGTAATCTCGGTGAGGTTCTAAAATCTGGAGCTTCCCTACTCGCAGCAAAATCGAATTCACAATTCACCCGAAAGCGGGAATTCTGTAGGATCGACTAAGACGGTGAAAATTAACTTTACTTTTTTGAAACCATTTTCAAATGCAAATTCCCCACTGCAAAAAGCATGACGCAAAATAGGACGTGCAACTGCTACACATTCCCATATTCTTTTATGTTTTGGTGAAAACTGCTCTTGCTATATGTATACGTAATTCTTGTAAGGTAGCATGACGTAACGGGTTTGAACTTCAATGGTGTATAGGCGTATTTCTTACTAGGGGTAGTACCGGCAATGCCCTGGTGAGCCATTATACTTATGACACTAAAGGGTATAACACGTGTTAAGTTACTTGTTAGATGTCATAATTGGCTAGGTCATCGTGAGGTGGTACACAATTAGGAACTCCTGCCTGCTGTCAATACATGGGTTCCAACCGGAGGCGTGTCGTAGTATTGGGAAACATCTGGAGCTCGTGTGTTACTGCAACTCTCTAAACTAATCGCTGCAAGATGGTATTCTCAAGCGAGTGAGTGAGTGAGTGGGTGAAAAACATTTTATTTAAGCCGGTGAGGTGGGAGTGGTTCCCTATTCCAGGCAGCCATGTGATGAGTGGGCAGCCTTCGCTCTGGAGGCAAAAATGTCCTGGACATCCAGATCGCTGTGAGTCACCAGGTTCTCCCACAGCTCAGGGGTGGGAAGACGGGGTGGAAGAGGGGGTAAATTAGGGTTTTGCTTGCACTCTAATATGATCTGACGAGGAGTGCCGAAGTTGTAAACAGAACTTGATTCAGGAGGAGGGTGCGTTGGGAACGTACGATGGACAATGGACTGGGTGAGGCAAGGCATTCTTGCTTATTGGAAATGTTATCTACGCAGGCATGAATGGTGCTCATCGGTCACAGTTTTATGATAAATGACAGGGGCTCCTACGGTTGACGCCTAGTTGCAGGAAGTGCCAACAGATGGCGAGCGCTATGCGAACGCGGGAAAATTATAACTAAATGCACCTCCAGAAAGACGTAAAATTAAAAATCTCGCTGGCCGTTCTATCCGCAGGTTAGGACAAAATCTTCAAATAGAGTTTTGGGCAAATGTATCGGCATCATTTGCAAGCAAAAACGAATTGGATATACCAATGGGCTGTGTTATTACTGAGGAATGTGTAAAAACACGCCGTTTTCCGGAAATCGAGCTTGCCTCTATAAGGTGGGTGTCATAGAGAAATGTTCTAGAACAGTGTATAGATACCTAAGTAAGGTACAGGGGGGATCAAAAGAAATGAGAACAACGGAGCGCACAGCCTCCGACACATGCTGCACCATCTGGCTGCGAAGTCAGTAAACTGCGCGCAAGCGCACTTCTTCGAGAGCGTTGGATAGGGTGGCCTATGTTTAATGGAAATGCTTGACCAAGAAGCGGCGCCGGTTGTTTACATTGAGGCGCCTTTTCACGCTGCGTCGCCACTGATCAGGACTATTGTTGAAGTTCATCATGCTAGCAGCAATCAGCCTGCTGCGCCCTTGGCTGTCGAATGTGGTAGATAACAGGATGCTCAGTGGCGACACAGCATAAAAAGACGCCTCAAAATAAATGACCCGCGTCGCTTCTTTATCAAGCATTTCCCCTAACAGTAGGCCGCACTCTCAAACGCTCGGAAAGAACTACGCATGCGCGGAGTTTTCTGAGAGTGCAGCTAGACGGTGCGGCATGCGTCGGAGGCTGTGCGCTCCGTTCCGTTGTTCGTATTTCTTTTAATCCCCCCTGTACCTACCCCCACAAAAAACCGTTCAATAGTATCTTAAATGGCGTGCGGTTAAAAAAATTGATTCCGGAAAACCTATTTCACCGCTTTTCACTTTCGCTGTGGTGTACTGCTTAAAAGCTTCAGCAATATTAAGCTCCAGCACCGTAATCACAATGTGCTCATGAAATTTGAAGCCCTTTGAACCAGCAGTTCGGTTAGGCGTGGACATTATCTGATTGGCCTTTCCGGCTCGTCAGGCGTCTCATTTGTAAAAAAAAGGCCATTTTACCGGCATCGAAAGGGAGAATAATTAAAATTCGTTTTCTGCAGCTGTACGAGTAACACATGTTAGCAAAAATTAATTGGATCAGTGAAGGATTTATTGGAGAATCTTTAGGAACACCCATGTTTTTCCGGAATGCAGAATCACCTCCACAGTGTTGGTTAGGCCGAAATCCAAAGACGTCTTTTTAGATATTCTTAACGGCTACACATATCAGCAAAAAGTGCTTCGATATGTGAACGGGTGACCGAGATAGTCACGAATTTACTAAAACACAGTTTCGCCCATTTTCTTCGTTACCAGAGCAACTCGCGAAAATCCCGCCTTAGTGAGCCCCTACGCTATGTCGCAAATGTTCTCGCGAAATTTCAAATCTCAAGACCCACCAGTTCTGGCTAGGCGTTGATGAGGCAGTCAGTCAGTCAGTCGGGCACTTATAGTTATAAATGCGTGGTACATACGGTTCTGTGCTGTATGAACTTTGTGCGAAATAAAAAGCACAGTGCGGCTCAATAATACAACTGTACTTACCTTCGGTGCGACTCATGAGCTTTAGGGCAGGGTATGATGCAGAATTTTTCACCTATTTGTCCGGCGAGATAGACCCCACATTAGTGAAACCACAATCCAGTGTCTTTTTACAGGCTTCAGGGGCTGCGGCACCCTCTCTTGTCCACTTTCAGTATTACGCCAGGCTGATATTAAAACTAGTCAAGAGAGGGCACCACAGCCCCCCTAGCGAATCTGCTCCACACTTAGCAACTTTCGCAATTAGTAGAGCTGCATAAATTTTAAGAATAGAAAAGCTTTGTGACTTTGGTCATGCATCGTGCACAGTTTTCAAATTGCCACGCGGGTGAGCAAATTTCTTGCCGGCCGCGCGTGGCCAGGTCCTACCCTTTGAAAACAACAGCTTCCCACTCACTCATGGGCTAAACATGATCTGTTCATTATCCTAATTGGATGGCTGTTACAAAGGACGCGCGCAGCAGCATCCAAGTTAGTTAGTGTCAAACTTCGCCCTAAACTTGATTGCTGTACTTTCTAGGTGACAGGTAGTGGAACGTGTCTAGGACGCGCGCGGTTGAGAAACATGCGAACCTGCACACGTGTGACAAGCCTTCAAGCCAGCATGGTGATGGGAAGTTTTGTTCTGGGAGTTTTATTTTCACATATCGAGTTCATTATTCCTGTTTAATAACTTAGACTTTCCTGGTTTTTATAGATGATACAAAAAGACAGTTATTCCGTTTTTTGTCAGTTCATTTTAACATGGCCTGAGTGTTGAAATTTCGAATTGGTTATTCGTTTTTCTTGCGTCATGTCGAGAAACATGTCGAGAAACATGGCTTCTAAAACTTTTTCGAGAAAGAGACTGTATTGCCTGCTGCATTTTTCTATGAATAACTTATTCTATTATGCGCGAACATTTTTTTGTTTGTTTGAAGAAAAGCGAGTCTAAAACGTTTTGCACGTTTTACGCCCCCCAATCTTTATAGTTTTTTTTTGGAGTAAAGACGATATCTGAGGTTTTGTCCGTTTCTCAAATTGCTTGTTCTTTTTTTCAGTTTTGCTTTCAGTACGTCACGTCAGAAACATTTGTGAACTTAAATCTGAACGGCTTAAAATGCTTGTTGACGCCGCAACACTAAAAGTATATTAATTAAATTTGTTTTATTTCCTGCTTATGTTTGCGGTGTCCACCAGTCATGAATAAATTTGTTCTACAATGAACAAAACGTCTGAACCAAAAAATGGGCTGACCGCATTTTTAGCTGCTGAGGACAGAATCCGTACTTGACTTGAACGGAAACTATAGAAACCCTCACCCCACCAGGCCTATACAAGAATACGAAAATTTGAACATAACCGCCACATTTAGTTTTCAAGGCAATGTGCCAGTCAGAGCTACAACTATAACCAAGAGCTGGTTTATGGCTCCTCTTAGAACGGGCGCCATTTATTGCTGTAACATTTGCAAACCTTTTTAACAACAAAATATTGTTTGGACATTGAAACCTCTCACACGCTCGCTCGCTCGCTCACTCGCTCACTCACTCACTCTCACTCACTCACTCACTCACTCACTCACTCACTCACTCACTCACTCACATCACTCACTCACTCACTCACTCACTCACTCACTCACATCACTCACTCACTCACTCACTCACTCACTCAATCACTCACTCACATCACTCACTCCTCACTCACTCACTCACTCACTCACTCACTCACTCACTCACTCACTCACTCACTCACTCACTCACTCACTCACTCACTCAGCGCAGAAAGTATATTTGGGGTATATTTTGCATAGCTCTGAGCATAAACAATGTTCGGATATTCGCTGCACACTGGTTCAAGACTATTAAAGTTGCTGTTAACACATAAAATGAGCTGAATTACCACGATGACCAAACAGGACAATGTGGTTCATAAACATCACATACAAGTACAAAGAGCCGCAGCTAGGGACAGCCGAAAAGACAAGAGATAACTAAGATGCCTATATTTAACCTATGATAGCCTATTATCGCTATTTTGTCTTTGGCAGTCCGGACTCTGAATGCCATATTTTTTGCCGTTGTTATGTTTTTTTGAACACGCTTCTTTTCAACGGAAGAACGCCTTGTGGCGCGTCGACACCGAAAAAGTGTGATCCAGGTGTCGCAATCAGGTGACCATCGCACAATCGGGATAATTTTATGAAACAGCCGAAATCGCTCTTTCTCAGCAGCCTCGCCAGCCTTCAGCACTCTCACACCTAGAAGTGATTCCAATAACGTGCATGCTCGCCATAAGTACATAAGGGCTACGGATTAATTTAAGGCCTGGGAGGCAGACGGAGATTTCTAAGACGCACCAAAACCTCACTCACAATAGCTCATCTGCATTGCCTTTTGCCTCCATCAGGCTTTCCGTACTGCACACTCGCACCGCAGCTGTCACGGAAAGCTGCACAGTCTCTTTCACTGGATTCCGTTTGGTATGCGCGAAGACAGACGTCCTCGACCCATCTCTCAAGCTCTCTCCCCAGGCTTGTCTTTCTCGTCGTCCTGTTTCTACGTACAGCGAATGGCGGGTGCGGGCTCATTTCTGTGTACGTGACCAGAAACGCCGGTTGGTATGGGCGTGAGAAATTATTTCCACCCCTACTCAAGACTGTCACCGGCATGCGTTCAATGAGTGGTAGTGGAAAAAGCTGCCAGCAGTGCATGGGGTGCTAGCAAGAAATGTAATAAAATGCAGATGTCGCTGAAATTTTCGCGGTTTTGTAAAACTAGCCAAAACAAAGATGGTGAGATTGGAAGACCCATATAATTACATCCGGATATATAAGAAGGGGCGAAAGAAATGAAGGATCGCCGCGGTGGCTCGGTGGCTAAGGAATTTCTACGCTGAACCCATGGACGTGGGTTCGATTTCCGGCCGTGTTTCAGGTGGAGGTGGAAGGCAAAACCACGCGGGTGTCTATATGTCGGCGCACTTGAAAGGTGCCCAGGTGGGGAAAATCTATCGGGAGCAACTCACTATGGTGTCCCTCAGAGCCAAGGTGTTGTTTTACGCGTAACCCTCCCACCCCTCACCCCCAAAAGTGAAATCTTACGGAAATGGGCCACTGCCCGAAAGAAGAACACTGTTTTTATGTAAGTTTTCTAAGACAGATTAAGATGTTAAGTCTAACTTGGCCAATTTATAAATCTATTGATTGATTGATTGATTGATTGATTGATTGATTGATTGATTGATTGATTGATTGATTGATTGATTGATTGATTGATTGATGGTAGGATTTAACGCTCCGACGCCATGCAGGCGATGAGGCGCGCCGTAGTGGAGGGCTCCGGATTAATTTTGAGCACTTGGGGATTTGCAACGGGCGCCTAAATCTCGTACACACGGGCGTTTTTGCACTTTCCGTCCATCAGAAAAGCGGCCGCCGCGGCCAGGAACCGAACCCGCGTCCTCGTGCTCAGCAGCACAACGCTTCGGCCACTAAGCCACCGCGGCGGCTAAATTGACCAAATGACGTTGTTGCGAGTTTTAACAGCCGAGCTGTTTAAGCTTTTACTTCCGTCGTCGAGCGTTACCAGAAAACTCTGGTCAGACGAGCGCACGTGAGCGTACACCTCCTGCGGAGTGTCCGGCGTCGTCCAGGCTTGCGCGTGGGCTTGAGTCTCGTGAGGAGCTCACAAAAATAAAAAAAAATCACGCCATATTCACGGAATGAATGATGATAAGTGGGGCGAAGCTCGAGAGGGGGAGATCATCGGTAACCGTAACTCTCCCGTGAAAGTTCGCCCATTACATCATTAAGAAAGACGTAAGACTGTGTGCGTACATTGTACAAATCAACTTTTATTTTCGGAGTCAATGCTCCCAGGCCCAGACCTGGTGAAAGACCCCGCGCCATCGAGGACTACCCCGCACCTCCACCACAATTTGTCACGTAGGATGGGACACAACGGTAAAGAAAGAACTTTTATTTAGGGCGAACTTGTGCCCGAACAAGACGAGAGGAAACGAGCAAAGGTCCTTGCGTCTCGTTCGATCTCCGAGAACGACTGCCTGCGTTCGTGGCGTGATCTCTTGCGTGATCTCCCCCCTCGCAGTGCACGTGCGCTCGCGCCTCCGTTGGCGAACACAGACAAGCTCGCGCTCCCGGTGCCGAGTTTGCGCTGCCGGTTGCAGCCGGTTCTTGCGCGTGCAACGCGGCCCACTTTGCGACATCTCCGAAAGCATGCGGCGGTCACGTACCACGAGACACAAGGGATGGATAGACCCATGGCTTTAGGAGCTTCGCCCCTAAAAGATACCGGGCGCACTTGAGCGTGCGCATTGTGAGGAGCGCCCATCGTTACCCAGCTCGACCTTGGAGGACGTTCTGCCCAGCGTTCGGGGCGTTGTCTCTCGTGTGATCTTCTACTCGCCAGTTTACGTGCGTTCGCGCCTGAAGTGGGGAGCACAGACGCTGAGATCGCGAATCCGGTTGTCGAGGGTTCTAGCGGCGGGCTTACGCGGTTTACTTTGGAAGAGATGTGAGAGCCTGTGGGAAAACCCATCCGGACCTGCAAACCATGGAGACCTTTCACCTGCAAGTTTGAAAACCCATGTGAGGTGCAAAAGCCGGGCTTCTGATACAGGGAGAGGAGCCGCTAGCTCTGCTGTTTCTCCAACCTTGCACCACTAGTGCGGTCTGCGCCAATCTTTTTATTAAAAGTTCTGGCGCTGTACTTATTACACGTTGTATGCTCTGTGCAGCCTCAGGACACAATTGATAACTCTCCCACTTTACTCCAGCGACGTTGAGGTTTTTATAGATACTACAGCAGTACTCCGAAAATGTGCTGTAATAAAATGTTTGCTTCCAATGTTCGTATAATATCAGTTTCTTACGCGGAGTGGTGCATACCGGATCATGAATGCTGTCCTTATGGGTAACACATCAGTACTGTCGAATAAAAGGGGAAAAATAGCGTACTTTTCATCGACATAGAATATTTGACAGACAGTCCTATTTAAGCATAAGCCATACCGCAGCTACACGTGCAGAAAAAGAACACCTTTTTCTGACACGTTTTTCTGACAAAAGTGAAAGCTGAACGACATAAACAGGCGGCTCTGATTCGAAAAATAGAGTAAATATACCTTCTGCAGCATGTATGTACATTAGTGAAGTATCTGGTAATGTTCCGAATACGGAAAAGTACAGCTTGCGGTTGTTGCGGGAGGGAGGCGCTCATGTAATCACAGAATTTGCCATTATAACAATACAAGGATTTAGTGGCTCCGCAAGAGAAGACATCCGCCAGCATAACTGGTTTATTTCGGGCCCGTCGCGTCAGAAATAAAGTACGGATGTGTAAGTTGGTAAGGCAGAGCCAGGAAAGACATAACCTCTAAGTAGACAACCCATTTTGGCGTCCGCAGCAGTGGGACTTTGTGTGGCGGTATTTTTAGTATAGGATTCTTAGACCGCGCCAAAAATTGCGATACCAAGGATTTACCTCTCCATTGCGGCATTGCCGGCCTGTCAATCTTCTTTATTCCTCCTGTCACTGATATCTCGCTAAAAATTGGGTTGTAACACCACGCATCACACTGGTATAAACTGTATCGTAGTTTCCATAACATTCAGTTGAAATTGGAATAGAGCCGGCAGGATGCACCCCGTAGCCCTTGTGAATTTTAAGGCAAATATATGCTTCGTATCAAAAGTGGTGCATTTGTTAGTTTTAATGCAAGAAGGGATTTTGGTCCATTAGAGTTGCGGATGTTCTCAAGAAGCAACTACTGACAAATAAAACTTGTGGGCATCATTCAAGAGAAGCTTTAATAGTGAGGATATAATGGTTGCTATCTCCCGGACTTTCTCCGAGATAAGCCCTCGCATAAACCGGTTTTATATTCTGTTCTTTAAGGTACAGGGCTCCTTCAAACCTCCGCTACAATTTGCCATTTATGACTTATTGGCAGATGTCTGCCAAAGCGAAGTAGGATTGAAAGCAGCAACGACCTACCAATGCCTCAAATCTGACAACGCAAATATACACTCAGGCTGGCAAAAAGCGAACTGCGAAATACGGCTAATGTTTGCCGGTATGGGCGCTTGAGTCTCGGGGAAATTTTCACAGTTCATTTCTCTTTCGTCGGAACTGGTTGAAGCGAACAGTGCGCCTACCCGTGAAGGTTTTGTTTTTCTTGGGGACGGAAGGGCACGCGCGCTCACAAATGTACATTGCTTTTTCGTACGTGCTTATTTAGATATTTAAATCTATTGTTTTATTTGTTTTGAAGATCTCTATGCGTGTCAGGCGTTCTAAGAGGAGGGAATAACAGTTTCTCCATGCAAAATATTTCTGTTTCTTGGTGTACACGGCGCATAGTCTGATGCTGTATTTGGCCGGAGTAACACAAAATTTTGCTTCAGATCACGTTGCCAACAGAAGTCGATAGTTTTTAACTAAAAGATGCCGAATTTCTGGCGCAGCAGAGGGAAGAGGGATGCCCGTAGCGCAAGGGTAAACTTTATTGTGTTTGCGTCATAGTCTGAGCGCTGCTAACGTACTCACTAGATTCCGGCAGCTACGTATAGGTAGTTTTACCTGATTATGTGCGTTGCTAGGCACACCGGAGAAGTAATATAACGTTACGCTCGATTATAGGGCTAGCAGCGGCGGTATAGCAAGGGTATCAGTCATAGTAACGCATATACGTAATAAACGACGGAAACGAAAGGCGCATGTGATATTGCTTGTTACGCATAGAACGTAGAGACACATCTAAGCGAGAAGTGACTATTACGCATTCTTACAATACCGGGAAAGTTTAGGGGGCAACCGTAGACTTTTCGGCCACTTCAATCACAACTACGTAAACATTGGGCTCAATAAGGCACTAACATTGACAACTGTCTTGAGAAGTAGGAGGTGATGTGGCCCCTGTTAAAACAACTAAATCGGTACAAAAAACGTGGAGAGTAGGAGAAGGTAAACAACGCCGACTACAGCAAATTCCTATTTTGCGGTAGAAATTCTTGATTTAGCTAGTTTCCATGCGTTTCCCGAATTTCCACCAGCATGCGAGAAAAGCTGGACGTTTTTTCAAATTGTGTTAGGCAGAATTTGTGCTTCCACCTAGCCGTTTGTGTGTGTGTGTGTGTGTGTGTGTGTGTGTGTGTGTGTGGTGTGTGTGTGTGTGTGTGTGTGTGTGTGTGTGTGTGTGTGTGTGTTTTCTGCCTGCGAATGACTTCAATGTGTGCCAAACCCGCACGTACCTCTTGGTTTCTGTGGGTTTGAGAGGAACGTAAATAACGCACGTGAGCTGCGTAATATAAAGAAATGTGGGCACAATACCAATGTGCTTGCTTCTCCACTTGCAGAATGTGTCATAATAACAAAATGAATGCAATCCGCATTTACTCACCCATGTTTTCAGTAATCCACCAATTATAAATTGAGTCAGGAGGATCGGTTTTTGTTTTTTTTTGCTAATGAATTTTGACGAAGAGGAAATATGCCACCAGATTTTGTAATTTGAAAAAGTGCTGTGTTTATATACTTCTTGTTCAATCATTTCTTTAACTTTTGGCAGGCGGCTATATCCAGGCACGTCTGGACGGATGGATGTGCAGAAGGGCGGTCAGCAGGAGGCAGACAGACAGACAGACAGACAGACAGACAGACAGACAGACAGACAGACAGACAGACAGACAGACAGACAGACAGACAGACAGACAGACAGACAGACAGACAGACAGACAGACAGACTTTCTTCGCTCAAGAAAGGCTATCATCTTTAAAACACTTCGCAGTTCAACAAACATTACGTTGAAAGAGCGCACTACCTTCTAAATCTCATTCTCGCGCTTTGCTTCATGTGCCCTGCTTTCTACGCATCATTTGACTCGAACACTTGTACGTCTTTTTTTTTCCACTGATGCATTCCTTATTCATACGGGCTTTCAACGAACAGAAAACAGCCCACACAAACTTTCTGTAGTCGAATAAATCATTGTGGTCCTTTGACCCGAGTAGGAACAAAGCGGTAATAAATGATCCGAGGGGAAATTTACAGTTATAAATCACGTCTGAAACGTTCCTTTTTACGATGTAGTTCGTAGTTTTCTTCCTTATGCGCCATCTACCCTGTTTGCCATTGCCGCAATATGTGCCTCTGCTTTAAATTTCAACTTGTTCTGTTTGTACTGTCTCTTAAGCAAGCTTTGCTATTTCCTCGCGGAGTGAGAGAAAAAAAAAGTGGGAAGACGCACAGACACAAAAATAATCAAAATTAGGACACAGAAATAGACTCACTCTACTTGGTATATCCCATTCATGAACGCGGTGGACCGGTCATGCTGGTGTTCACACATACACAAGAGTGTTCACTCATCACTCTTCATTTTTTGTGCAAACATCAACAGAATGGAACGATCTTCCTGCTGACATCGTGCACCACTCCAGCATCGCCCATTTCAAAGAAGCCATCGAACAAATCATCTGTTTGTGAACTGTCTACCCCCTCATGTAACACCCCTTGACTGGGGCCCTTGAGGTATTATAAATAAATAAAATACCGATAATAGCAGGCACAACAAAAGACGGGACACTAACAGAAACCGAAGAAAACAGAAACAGCGAAGTGTCTGCTACAACGCCGTGTGACTGCAACGCTCCTTAACATAGTCTGGTAGCTGTTTTTGCGCTTTTGCCAACATTTACTTCTGCCAACATTTATATTTGCCATGTTTATTTATTTATTTAGCCTTCTCAGGTGAAGGTCCATTGAATTTGTATTGTCGCCAGCCATATTTGTGCAGTGTCGAATCTGTTGGACTAAAGCTGGGTTATATGAGTGTTTGCGCCAACTTGTGCAAAGCCTGCTTCCTTAAAGTAAGGAGCTGTTGATATAACTATCGCAGTGTCTTTACTGTTTGTGTAAAGAGCTGTTGTTATCATATTATTACTTGCTGTATACTCTTCCAATATTTTGCTATTCCCATTCCCCTCTGTAATGTCCCTGGGCCCTGAGGGTATGTGAATAAATAAATAAATAAATGTGCGTTCACAATCCTGCCCAGTTTTCAGCCCTTTAGTTCAGATTTTGGGTGCGCTGCATGCAAATACGAGGGACATGGACTAGGAAATGATGAATGCCTTCGTCAATGTGCAATACGAACCAACCGTACGCGGTGGTGTTTCACACCAACGTATGGTTTGTTCATCTCGTCACCTCCGGATCGCACGCAAAAATACAGTTCAAGATTTTGGCAACTAGCCCGTATACACACACATTTTCAGCACTTTGTCCTGCTTATTAATTACATCACAAGGAACATGTTGTACACCCTTTCCATATTGATTTCTCGCATATGCACGCTAGCATCCCGTAGCACAAAACGGGGCGGCTAGGGCTGTAGCAGCGCCATAGCGCATGAATGACATCCATTTTGTTTGCTTCCAGCAAACATGCAGCCGGCTTGGCACAGTGGGTAAGTCATCTGGCTCGGAACGGAGAGGGCCCAGGTTCTACTTCTATCACGGCACCATTTGTCTTCCATTTATGAGCTGAGAAGAGGCACCATAGTCAAATCGCTATATAACGAATCACGCGGGACCGCCGAAAATGGTTCGTTATTTTGAAATATCGTTGTAATGTGAAAGTGGCCGTTATGAGCCAGTGCTCAAACCTAGAAATCAAAATGGCGTACGTTAGATGCAGACGCATGTGCAGAGTGGCAAACTCTGAAATAAAAAGGTTTAGCACACTTTAAAGCTGCTGTATTTGAAGAAATCAGTGATTTTATTCTGGCACATGCAGCAGGCACGCCCGATTAGGAATGACTGTGCATATTCTTCCTTGCACAATACCTCATGGGGTACGTCGTTGCACCGAGTAACGAAAGTGCGGAATTTCTTCATGTGCACTAAAACATCAGTGTTCCACACGATCTTTATTCTTCTGACTTCGGTGAACCCCAGTCGTCTTCCTTCCAGTAGTCATCGTCACTAAACATGATGACTGCTTTCGCTTATTCTTTGCTTTGTCGGTAGCTGCATTCATCTTTGGATCTTGCACGAACTTCAAAGCAAAATCACCCCCAACAAAAAAATGCCCGCACGCACTCGTTATTAGCGCGAAGAACGACCAACCGGCCACCGACACCATACACAACGAGAGAGAAAAGAGTCAAACACGGCTAGGCCTGCTAGGCTACTGCGCATTACACCACAGCATTGTGGGGGCGCTAGCTGTTGGCACTCGACATGGTGACGGTGATAGTTACTGCACTCTGGGAATACACAGAGAAACGGCGGTTTCTGTTTCACGCGATTCTTGCGGCGCTGCTACTTTTAACCGAGTTAGTAATAACTATGTTCCTCGATTATAATGAGGAAAATAAACTATGTTCGTTATTCTGAAATGTTCGCTATAGTGAAATTCGTTGTTCTGAAATATTTTTACATTTAAAATATAGGCAATCTAGCGGGAATTCCTAAAATATTCGAACATTTCAGAAATTCGTTAATGTGTGGTTCGGAGTAACGAGATTTGACTGTACTACCAAGTGAATCCACACTTTTATAGGACTAATTCATTCACAATAACGGAGTGGCGGGAGTTCCACCCCATTGCCTTTCACTGTAGCCTTTGCCGTTTCCTTTGCCGCGATTCTGCCGAAAAGAACAGGGTATTTCCTTCCAATTGGCTTTGTTTTCGTCCCCAAGCAACGTAAACACGTAGAACGGAAACACCATTCTGAAGCTCCCGGTCACTAAGAACATGGAAAGCAAGAATAGAACCGTACATAAAATACCAATCAGGAACCTCGATGACAAAATCAGGCAGGAAATGAAGCGGAAGGCCAACATTCGGCATAGCCTTTGACGGAGCCGAATGCGGCCGGAGAAAAATGCTGAAGGGATTTTTTCGGAACAAGGCTTGTGGTGCGGGTATGCGGAAGTTTGGTCGGCACTGACACGGCCAACACATTTCCCGCCTGCATTTGGTATTATGTCCATATCGTCCACGCTTGTTCTGCCAGAAACCGAGATTAGGCGTAAGAGCACAGAATGTGCTTTACAACACTTTTTGAAATATTTGCCACCATGCATTCCAGTCGGTACTCCACTACCGTTTGCAAAGAATGAATATATATATATATATATATATATATATATATATATATATATATATATATATATATATATATATATATATATATATATATATATATATATATACATATATATATATATATATACACATATATATAGGGTTTGGAAATGAGGGGCTCGTCAGGAAAATGCAAAAAGAAATGCCGGCAGTCTACAACGCCAAAGAAGGCATAGGAGAATGGTTAGACTATTTTTTACCGTTAGTGACGTTACATTATTTTTTTATTATTAATTACATGAGAAAGAAAGATAGAAAAACACGCGCCCAGAGTGGGGACCGAACCCACACCTTTCGATTAGATCTCGAATGCCTTACCAATTCGGCTATCTGGGCGACTGTGTTCTCCTTCACTGTCTGGGGTATTTATATTTACTACCACTGTAGCTGACGCTTGAGGGTGGTAGCCAGCGCCACTCAGACTACACGGGGAGAAGGGGACCTTCTTTTACTACAGTTGTAGTAAATATAAATACCCCAGAAAGTGAAGGAGAACACAGTCGCCCAGATAGCCGAATTGGTAAGGCATTCGAGATCTAATCGAAAGGCGTGGGTTCGGTCCCCACTCTGGGCGCATGTTTTTCTTTCTTTCATTCTCATGTAATTAATAATAAAAAATATTGTAACGTCACTAACGGTAAAAAATAGTCTAACCATTCCCCTATGCCTTCTTTGGCGTTGTAGACTGCCGGCATTTCTTGCTGCATTTTCCTAACAAGCCCCTTATTTCCAAACCCTATCAATGTGCGCAAGCTTAGCGAGGGACTCGGTTCTGGCAGCCTTGATGCCAAGGTAGCATAAGAGGGTTTCCCGCCAGTTACCCGCTTATGACAGGCTGTAGACGTTTGCGTCACGCCCCGGGGGTTGAAAAGAAGGTCCCCTTCTCCCCGTGTAGTCTGAGTGGCGCTGGCTACCACCCTCAAGCGTCAGATACAGTTGTAGTAAATATAAATACCCCAGAAAGTGAAGGAGAACACAGCGCCCAGATAGCCGAATTGGTAAGGCATTCGAGATCTAATCGAAAGGCGTGGGTTCGGTCCCCACTCTGGACGCGTGTTTTTCTTTCTTTCTTTCTCATGTAATTAATAATAAAGAAATAATGTAACGTCACTAATGGTAAAAAAATAGTCTAACCATTCCCCTACGCCTTCTTTGGCGTTGTAGACTGCCGGCATTTCTTTCTGCGTATATGTAAATATATATATATATATATATATATATATATATATATATATATATATATGCGAATCGGCATTTGAAATGACGGGGGCGTTCAAAGAAGACGAAAAGAGGGTCAGCAGTCAAGAACGCCAAGGTGGGCAATGGGGAACGAACATTTGCTATTTATATTATTCTTTTTGAAAGAAATATGGTTTCTGAAATATCTGAAAGATAGAAAGACAGCGAAGAAAAACATGCTCGCCGGGGGAAACCCGATCCCACGACCTCTAAAATACCGGTATTCTGGAGATTTGAGGAGAAGAGTTTCAGTCGTAGAAATTTCTGCCGATGTTATGCATTGTCTATATTGAGTGCATGAAGGTCTCTTGGCAGAATCCGAATATTAAGGCAGGTCCTGAAAAAAGCGCGTCCGAATACTCGGTCGGTGACTCCATATGCATCGAAGTGCAATTGGAGTAACATGAAATATCCAAAACACCTCTGGCACAGGCGAGGGTTAAATAACCTATGTGAAGGCGTAGAAAGCTGTCCCATAGTTGGACGTTGAAAGCGAGAACAGTACAAGGCAAACATCATTCATGACCAAATTTCTATTGGTAAATAAATGCCTATAGTGCTTTTACTAAAGGTATGGAACGTAGTATAAAATACGAACCACACACGACTCAGTTGATACATCAACTCTGCTTCGACAGCTATTGCATCCTGGACAAAGATGCATGCATATTGTCTTCTAAGCAACTGCACGTGTAAAACGTATCGCAGAAAAAGTTGAAATAGTGAATTGTGTTTTTGGCCACCGAGTAGCCCCGACAGGATATTTGAATGCGTCATCAGCAAGCGCGCTAAAGAAAATGCGTCACCACAGAATGATCTTTACCAAGACCAAAAACACCGGTATTCGTGCACTGTACAAACAACTCACGCACCGACGGATGCCGAATGCCAGAGGAAGTTTTCCATTTGCGCCCAGTGGTGCTTCCGGACGGTGGAGGCGGCACTGATACGTGCATCCCCACCGACGCATTCATCTGGGGCATCCCATGAGCGGCTTCCGTTCTCATTAATTTGTACGGATTCTATCGCGGTTCGGGCGAGCTTTATTGGCTGCAGAATGCTCTCGCGCGAGCAAATTAATACGGAATGACGAGCAAATTGGGCTTCGGTAATTACGGGGCCGTTGCATTCCTGCCGACCACCGGAGTAAAAATCGTTCCGATGGCATGAGGTTCCAGCGGAATAAGTTCATTTTCTGGATCGTGCCAAACTAATTACTTTTCCGGGTACGAATTGTGGCGTTCGAGTTTCCTTGATGCGCTTTTTGGTTTGATAAGGCACCTCCAGTTGCGGGCCTTCATAAAACACGCGTAGAGATTTAGCAATAATATGGTTACTCCGTAAGAATGACGCTAACTTTTCTGATTGTAGAGGCTTAAGAGTTCTGGTGAAAAACGCATAATGTCGATCATTCCGATTCGTGCGGTGGGTGGGTGTGTGCGAGCTAGCTTTGGGGTACGAGTGGTCTGGCAAATTCGCTACCACAAACTAAGTTCACGTCAACCAGCCTCTTCGTTATACAGGTCGGAATAACGCGGGGGATCTGTGTCCGTTAAAACAAGTACGTATACGATAGGCTACAGGCGGTGCTTGGTGTTATTTCTTAAGAACTCCTGCTAAGGGAGACAAGTGAGGTGCTATAACACTTGGATGACGTTACCAGGCGCAAAATGAATATGAATTCATTCTAAACTTCATGGAGGGGGATTTTTTTGTCAGCAGGGCACTCAGGCGGCCCATTTGCTTCAAGACGGTCAACCGAGAATTGTCTTGATCGCTTTCTACTAAGCGGTATACGAGGGGCACTACACAAGTAAGCCATCATAACATTGAATATAGCAAAGAGTCCGCGACATTTAATATAGCAAACAAGCTTACATCAGGTTGCGGTGAATACAGAATATACATTATCCGCTTGGGTTTTATAAACACTGCGCCCCATCGGCAAATGCCGTCTCACTGACTGCTTGAGGAGTTTAAGGACATTTACCGAATGATAAGGCTCTTTTTAAGAGCATTTTAACGTTAAAGAACGACCCAGTGGCGTTTCAGCGTCGAAACCATACCTATTCCTTTATCTTTCGTGAACTATGCAGACACTCACTTCTACCAAAGCACACGGACTCGGCGCGCGTCTCCTAGATCTAATAAACTACATACATTCAAGCATCCTGAAACCAAGAAAAAACTAAAGGAAGTCCTAAAAACAAACCATTTAGGCGCGCTCACGCAAAACAAGATCCAAAGTTCATCACTCATTCACGCACTGGAGGTCGCTTAATGTAAGAGGCTTAGTGGAGTAAGAGAGTTGTTGCGATTCAGCGCGCCGCTACCCTGTGCACGTGTGCTGCAAGTTTGGAGTATTGGGGCGAAGATTCCCTGTGCTTGGCGGCAAAGCTCGCCTTCCTCAGACATGTTCAGACAAACCGCAGTGCGTCCATCACGCCGGCCATCGCTGGCGGGTAAATCACGCCTGCGGCAATTGCAAAACAAGCCGTTCTACCGGGGCTGTGTTGAGACTTGCATGTGCGAGCGAACGCCACCTGCTGAGATCTCTCCTCTCCCCCTACTCTCAGACCCAACGTACACCGGTTATAACGAGACTGTAAGAGACTGTGAGAGAGTTCATGTGCTTTGTTTCATGTGCTGTGCTTTGTTCATGTGCTGTGCTTTGTTCAGGCCGTGTGCAAAGCACTAGGAAGGCGATGAAGCCGTTGAGGCTTCTGTGTTTACGTTCAGCGCTTTCAGTGACCGATGTTAGACCGCATCGCGCTTCCTTAAGGAGCGATGCTCCGTCCAAGAACTGCTGCAAGCTCGCTCGCAAGTGTGCTGTTCCAGTATCGTGGCTGTTCATCTCTTGCCATTCACTAAAGCCAGTTAAATTTTGCTGTCGGCACTGTTTCGTCAACGCCAACAGAGCACTTGTGCTCGCCGCTCGTCGACCACGCTGCCACTACATGACGGAGGCGACGGAGCTCGGTACGGGGACGCCTTCACCAGTGTAACAGAGTTAAAACGTGACGTTTGTAATAACTCGAATAGACGTCTGCTAAGAATATTTGCCAATAAAGGAAGATTTATGACTACTCTAAGTTGTGGGTGTACTAGATTTGTTTCTAACGTTGTTTACAGACCATGATTACGTGGCTTTTTCGTGTCAACAGAATTCTGGGAAGAGCATATGCATTGAACAGCATTAGACCAGAGCAATGACCTGAAAAAAGCTTTTTCGCTGGCACAACTAGTTTGCGCTTGCAAGTGGCACGTAGCACCAGCATTCAAGCATCCCTTTCAAGCACGCGTCAGATGCTTGGTGGACGGAATAATATAAATTAACTTCATAGGGAAAACAATATGAGCTAGTTATTTGTCCTACTACCATATTTCTTCCATCAGTTTTCGTCAAAGCTTTTTCCATCAATAAAAAAAATTATAGCGTTGGTGAGCAGATTATAAAAATGAAGACTGCTGAAAATGCAAAAAAGTGCTCATGGCAACGCGTTCCTGCTTTCGTTTCGTGAAACTCTCGACACCAGTGGCATAAAATTGTGCAAGGCATTACACTGAAGAAATGTATGGCTTGGGCAACCAAGTTGAGTCCTCTAAAACAAATTCCAAAATGAAAATACCAGTACGCTCGGATAGAGATTACGATCGGGAAAGGAGCGAGCCACATAGATAACGAACAACGAATCCAAGGTTGTTTAGACAGAAGTACAGGACAGTTGCTGTTGCGGGGTTGGGACGAGAACCAAATCAGGATTGCAAGTCGCAAGATTTCGACATGGCAAAGGGCTGCTTATGTTGATCCTTAGAGCGTGGGGTCGCTTTCTCTGGATGGTGACGTCTGCTCGGTTGCCGCAGGGTTTGCGACACCGTTGTACCCGTAACCCTTGCTCAAATGGCTCTGTGCTTGCACGCAAAGACAGAAAAAAAGAAGCATTCTTTTTCTTTTACATATCTTACGGTGCAGAAGAATAACAAAAACCGAAAAAAAAAAGCTTACACCACTCTGTCTAACGACGGCGATAGTTGAACGCGCTCTCTCTCGGGAGGAATTATTTGCTTGGTCAATCCCACACTGCGAGTATGGGCTACTCTGGGGGTAACGCACCACTTTTCTGGAATACCCACAGCAACTCTCGGGGGTGCACTCCGGAGGCTTAACGTTTGAGTTTGGGGTGTACAGCACGAATCGGTACCTGCTGCTTGGCGTTCGCTCCGACCATATTGAAATGAAGCAATCAGATAGACACGCTCTTCACAACGCGAGGGATACACGTATTGATTCCGGCCACGATCATTTATCATCATCGTCTGAGAAAGTTGGATTTTATTCAGGGCGTTTTGGCGTGCAGCGGCATCAGTGAGGACGCTGAAGCTTAGTTTTAAAGGACCATCACAAATATTGACCTGCTTTATTTAGAAAATGCTTAAGGGGAAAAGTTCTGAGAAGTGTGGAAGAGTGTAAATACACGAATGTACGTTTATACTAGTGAATCTTGGTTCCATGACTCTGTGAATAAGTTGAAAAAGTGAAATCGTAAATAAGTCGTTGATATGCTGCGGGGGTGTGCATAAATGCACCCACCCTTTATGAACGGTAAGTGATAGGCCTAAAATATTTTTGGGGAAACTTACACGTCTTAGGTTCCGCGTATTTTTGAAATGTCTTCAAACAAAACTCGCGATGCTTCTCGTCCCATTGAAGCATGAGGCATTTTAAAGCGCGGGGCTTTGGAAGACAAACGTTTGTGTGCGTGCGCTGTTCGTACGCGGTTCGATACACGATTTGGATGTGAAGCTTCATCGCCCCAATATGCATCTTGAGTGGATAGGTACTAGTAGGCACTACAGGAAAGATCCAAACAAAATTTCGATCTCAAGCCTATGGGTCTCGTCACCTGTATATGCACCTTGAGCCGGTTAGTTTTTAATAGGTACTATTTTCAACATGAGTAGAGTCAATTTAATAGTGTGTCTGCGTGTGTTCGTATGTATGTGTTTGTGGGGGAAGGCGGCCGTCAACACAAAGCACAAATAAATTTTTCTTGTACCTTTGACCTAAATTTTCTTTTACTACTATATATGGCGTGCTGAACAGTTTCTATCGTCAGAGTGGCACGCGTATTCCCTTCGCAGAGAGGGATCACTCATGACTATTTTTTGTCTTCAGCCTCAGCTAGCGCATATACGTGGTCCAACAATAGCGTGCATTTAAATTTTTGCGGTTCCAAGCGGATGCTCCTCGTTCTTGATTTGTGGGTGCAACTCTGTGTCTTCCTATTCCTTCACTTACACATTGTTCTGCTTGGCCACTAAACGTCTTGCTGTATGCAAGGGATGCTATGTTGATGGCCTCTTGTTTGCATCCTATCACTTTTGTTATGTCAGGAATCTTAGATGACTCATTTCAGTTTTTATTTTTTGAAGAGTGGTTGATTTTCTGGGATATAATTTACATCTTGGATGGTGCTGGAAATCGGATGACGGGAGCCTGGTGTGTTTCTGCTTTCTATTTAACCCCTTTAAATTAACAGCAGTGAACCTGAGGTAATTGCCGACTCTTAACTAATGTACTTTTATTACCTGACATCTCCTCAAGCTCATCCAATAAACGTCCATAATATATTTTCTGGAGCTTTGTTGGTCGGTTTGTCGGTTTATTGTATCCCCGGCTTAAAGCACAATTAAAACTTTATTTCAGGCGTCCTCCGATCACGTGGCCTAAGAAGACTCGGTTCCTGCAAAAGTACAACTTAACGTGCAAGTTCGCGCAACCGACAGCCCTGTCACCGACTGCAGGACAAAGATTCGAGCCGATAGCGGAAGCTTCGTCCACACTAAGGTTGAGGTTAAACTATTCAACGTTCCCTAAACGTTTTTGGTCTGGTGAACCAGGCTTACGTAGTGTATGCGGGAATAATTGGCTCTCCGCGGACACATTTACGGTCGGCTATCACTCTGAATCTTCTTGTTTTCACGCTGGTGCTCCGATAGTCGATGCCATACCTGCGGCTTCCCGACGTGATTGTCCCCCGTATTCTCTTTTAGGCGAGGAATAACAGTTCTTTTCTGACTGGGAAAATCTTGTGTAGCGTCTGTGACCCTGGCCAATTTCTTTTTCCCCGACGGCAGCTCAACGCCGTCACAACTTTCTTAAAATGTTTTGGGGACTTGGAGCAGAATAGATATTAGGTGCAATTTAAATTCCGGTTTCAAAGTGCGCGAAAGAAAATGTGGGCCAGCCGCAACAGCAGATAACCTGCTGGAAGGCAGCCACTGCGAAAACGCTGGCCTGCTCTGTGGTGGTGCTGACGGTGAACGTTCATTGTTTGCAATATCCGGCCGCTGCACACAGTGTGAAAAATTAGGATTCCCAAACGCAGGTGGAAAATATGAATAACGCGGATGTCTTTTATTTGTGCCATATAGGCCCAAATGAAGATGCGTGTTGAATTCGTGAGACTTTATTGCGTTTGGTGTAGCTGCTGATTTTTAAGAATGGTAAACGGTGGCTGTGTGCGTCGAGAAAAATTCCGGGCCATCTCCACTAACGTGAAACCTGGGGAGGGGCAAAGCATGCCGTATACAAGTGTATTCTTGGTTTTTGCCAACGGAGATGAAACCGTCGTGGAATAGAGGTATACAGCTTTGCTGTAAAAGTCTCGTGTCTTTGAAGCACGAAGCTGTCTAGCGCGAGGCAAAAACAAGTGTACTGGTGTTTCTTTAGTACGCGTTAGGAAGCGCTCCATCGCGAGGGGTAAACGAGTGTTCCAGTGCTTTTTTAGTACGTGTTACGTTCTAGCGCGAGGCGTAAACACGTTCCCCAGTGTTTTAATACCGTGATTACATGAGACGACGATTACGAGGCTGATGAAGACAGGAGACACTAACAGCCCCAGCAACCTTACCGGGGGCTTCGCCCGTAATATCGCACGTGAGAAGGAGAGGACGTTCAAAGATTCGAATCACAGTTGCTAAAAGAACAACAGCTCCAAGAAATGAGATCGTGATATACCAAAAATCTGGGGATTCCCAGGGCGCTGTGCCGCCAGTCATTTTCCCGACTGGTCCCTGAGTCCTCGTATGAGGAAGCCAGCGTTATGTGGTTGTGCAAACTCCTCTGGCACCCCAGACCCACCGCGCGCGCTCCGCAAACCGATTTCCCGCCTCCACGCGGCCCGCAATAGGCCTTGGCAAGCGTTATTCGGTTAGGACAAAACAAAGCGTTGCACTTCTCAAGAATGCCAACAGGAGCAGCAACTGTCTGAAACCAGGGAGAAAAGAAAAAAAGACAGCTTCGCTTTAAAAACAAAGCGAAAAAAGAAAGGAGGACCCAAACTGAGTCGCGAAGCGTTTTTACTTTTGCCTATGCTGTATGTTGCTGTATACCGTTTCGAGTATAGTTTCGGCCGACTAGTTTATTCGCACGTTACTTTACAAACAGTCGCGAAACAACCTATAGCCGTGTAATCTCCCAGTCTCAAATTATAGCGACCTGCGGAGTTGCGCAGTGCGAGTCCCACCGCAAGTGCGTATTTACGCAAATGTATTGAACGGTGGCGAACAGATGGTCGTGATGCCACCGGGGGATACAGTAACGCACATGTGGGATGAGGGCGGCTTCGTAATATCCATGGGTTAGATCGATCACCGGGACGAACTAATCCCTACTCCCATTCGTTAAAAGCTGGCAGGATGGAAAGAGGAGGGGTTCTATGCAATTGTGATACCAAAGCATGCCCCGCGAAATGAATAGGACAGAGCGTAATGAGCCTGGCGTTCCACATGAAAGGTGTAATATTAATAATGAAGGTCTGGGAAGGGGATTAAGAGCTTAGCGAATGTTCGTAAATTTGCCCGCAAAAAAAAAAATCAGCAGGTTAGGTAGTTGTAAAAAATGAATAAAAATAGAGGGGTAGGGCAATTAGGCTGCGCCCTTAGACCTAGAACGTGGGTAAATTTATAAGGGCCGTTCCCATCCGGCCAAAACGTCTAGGTAGACAAACTGACAGGATCTTCAAACTTCTAGGATTACATTTGGTACGATTTTCTTGTATCGCTCGTGAAAAACGAAGTAGTACTAGCTCTGATGAAAGGACAGCCCGGAACATCAGCGCGCAGAGTAAATTTTCCTTTCCTGTTTCCGTTAATCCTCCCTCGCTGAGTGTACCTCAAACTGTATCTCTGAATTTTGAAACAAGCATATGGTCATTTTTGTCAGATATGCACTACTACTCAAAATGAATTCAATTCCTCACTTAAACACCAACTTTTGCAGCTGTTTCGCAAGGAGTTAGGCAGTCATACATGGAGGTTCTAGTTTTGATTAACTCTACTCGCAAGAACTCAGAGGACGTGCCTCATCTCTCCGCTTTCATACAGTGCAGACGCCTACGTCCTTAATATGATTGCCCGTGCGCCGAAAGTAATTATTTTTCAGCAAGTAGGTAGCACTTTAAGACGGACGACATGCACGGCCTTTTTCTACGAGCAATATTCTTAATGACATGCTGTCCTCGGTGATAGCTCTCACTGAATTTGCAACCAAATTTAAAATGTCGCCGGTGCTTAAAAGTAAAAGAAAGGGGGCTTTGTTGCGAAGAAATGTAAATCACGTTATGCGTTCTCCCGTTTTTATGATAGACTCTGCATTATCGTCACAAATACACCAGACGGAGTGTCAGTAATGTGAAGTGAAAGCGGACGAAAAGATTGTAACGTCAAGCAGAGGTAAAACTGAAAGAATTGATCTTTATTTGTTCTCATTCCTGCTGACATTGGTGCCAAAAGGAAAGAAAAGCGACTAAGTTTTTGCAATCATGCATTTCAAACAGGAAAATGAAGACAAGAACTGTAGCAAGCAAAATACGAAATCGGAGCCAAAAGACGCGTGTTCGATCCCGGCCGCTGTGCCTGCTTTTCTGATGGAAGCGAAAAGCGAAAACGCACGTTTGTCGATATTTTGGTGGCCGTTAAAGATCTCCAAGGTGGTCAAATTAATCCGCAGCCCTCCACTACGCTGCGCCTCCCATCCATGTGTGCTTCTGCGCGTTAAACTCCAGAATCATCAAGCAAATACCACAATATTCTCGGTTCATGATCATTATAGCCGTGGTTATTGTATGTGGATCAATCGTTGTTTCAGTGCGTAACTACGGTTACTGAGCTGTATAATATTACCATTTATCCGAAGAACAGCCCTGCAGTTACTGTTTCCAACTTCGTAAGTATGCAAGGCATTAGCTATCCCTCGAAAATCGGTCTTGTTTACACGGACGTATTTTGCGCATATGGTTAAGTTTTTACAATGCAGCTGTGTTTGTTACATTGCTTCTGCTTAAACTGTCATTTTAATCGTTAATGTGAACAAACAAAAACACTGGTAACTCTTATTCGCGTCTTCAGCATCTTTTTGCATTAATGTAGAACTGTAAAACTTTTTAATTTTGACTTTACCAGCATTGCTTAGCAGCTGCACAAGGTGATTTTAGAGGAGCATCACTTGTGTTTAGCAACGGAAAAAAAATCGAACCCGTTTTCTTAAGACAAAGGTTGGTCACACTCGAAGCTTTCTCCCGTGATCTCTGAGTCAAAGTCTGAGTACAAAGTCCAAATTGCTTCCGTCGTTTCGGTATGGCAGCATTGTATAGACGTCGAATTCATAGCGCTAGTGACCAAGGTTCGATTCTTAACACGGGCAGCATTTGTTTCTTGAGGCGCTGGATGTGCCTTAGCTTATTATCACCATCGTCTTGTGAAACTCATTGTGTAGCGTTGACGTTCCTGCAGTGCATTTTGAGGACGGGACAGCGGCCATCCCTGAGGCATAGCGAGCTTCGCTTTAAAGATCACTCGAATTGCTTTATCCACAGAAGCTCCCCATATACGAAGCATCACGACGGCTCTATGCTTGCGGATATATAAAGGGTGCATTGAAGGCGTCAAAGACATGATGTCACAACTACAGGTGCGCGCGCCGACTTCAAACTGCATTGAATATAGCTTGCAGAACAACCTTAGTTTACAATCTTCTCTTTGTCTCAACTCGATGGACATGCAAGCAATGTACTCGCATTGCGCAAGCGTGATCAGGCCCCCAGTATCTATTTTGAACGCGGAGCATGAAAAAGGCTCGACGGAAGCTTTTTTATTGTGTAGATTGTGGGATTTCTGTGCCCGTCTCCTTCTGCGTCACAGGTGCGCCATGAACTACCTTTCGTACCTACGGACATGTGTTGTGGTTTTTGCTTGGTCTTCCGGTTCCCTACGCGTATTTATTGACAGCGTACACGGGAGAGGTGTTTGTCTTCCGATCTTCTACGGGGGGTTCAATATAGGCTTAACGTGGTGGGCCCGGGGTTGGCGCGTACGACCGAAAGAGCATGGGCGCTCACGATCGTTTACAGCAATCGTTCGCTTGACTACCATGCAATTGTCGACTGCGGTACGCTGGCGGCCACCTGCTGCTAAGGCGGGGGTCGCTCATAACGCCACTCGCCACGGTATGAACTCGAAGCTCACCCACGGACCTGTCGGAAGTTTATCGCTTGCATATGTAGGGGGTGAACGAGCCGAGATCGCGCACTGGACGGCCGTCGAAGTGGCGGCGCCATCCCTCGGCCCAACGGGGAACCTTTGCCTGGCGTGACGAGCATCGACGAACTTGGGGTCCCCTAAACAGCTCCGCTGCTGAAAGACATTTGGGGTCGTATGGGGTTTGAACCCGAGTCTCCACAGTAGGAGCCTAGGCTTTGCCCCTGCGCTACCCTGCAGGCTGCCAGCGGTGGGCGTTACGTTTAACCCAGTGCGTGTCGCGCGATAATTGTCTCTTCAGTGAGGAAATAAAAGAGCACCCCCCCCCCTTTCAAAAGCTGTGGCGTGTGTGCCCGTCTGACTGCTGATGCATTCTGTGACAAAAGATGAAGAAACGAAATCGAAGACAGAGGCGCAAACACGGCGTAGCAGTAAAGTTGGCTGTGTAAGTGATTACCATCAAAAGGCAATGAAACAAACAGCGAAGGCTAAACAAATGCGATGTGGAAGTAAACTCGTTCAGATGTATATAAAGATTCCCGCCTTCGAAGTACGTAGGCCTAATTAAGTGCCAAGAAAAAAATTAATGCTTGGTCGTGCGTTCTGTATTGGCTTATATGGATCAAGATAGCTTCTCCATAAGATAAGGATCGGGGAAAAGCTCCTACTAGTTCCAGAAACTCTTTCTGTGGAAGCCCAGTCCCACATACTCGTCGAATATAATACTGAAGAGATATTGCTTAAAAAGAGCACTAAAAACCACTGCAGAAAAAAAGAAGAACCACAAGACAGATGCGCATCTGTCTCGTCGTTCTCCGTTTTTTTCTGTCGTGGTTTGTTGCGCACTTTTTCTTGAAGCAGCAATACGCACCAACTAGCCCAACAGCAAATTTTCCTGGAGGGATATCTTTAACGGCGTCATTTTCTCTTTTTTTTTGCAGGAAGACCGCTTCGCATTCTTTGTCCAACCTTCCGGTTCTTGTGCGGCAATTTTTTAAATTCCCTACCTTATTTGCGAGATCCTAATATTCCTAGTGCTCCATTTCCTTATTTTCCCTTTCTACAGACGAGTGCCGAACGCCCCAAGGGAATGAAAAAGAACATCGCCAAAAGGGCGCAGGAGAAAGTAATAACGCCGCTCCACCAGAGTGAGAATATCGGATTTCGCAACTTTTCCCCAACTGACGCAAATCTGACGCCCAGCGTCAGACGGTTGTTAGCGTCCACAGCGGTTTCGCAAAAATCTCTGCTATGATGAAGCCGTCTTAGATGATCCGAAAGTGTTTGTTGATTTACTTTGGGGCTCCGGGCTTCCTGTCTGCTTTCAAGCCAGCTTAGGATGACATACAGCCTTTTTCGGCCTGTCTTAATGAACCTCGTGCCAATAAAGAAGTCCCCCCTCCTTGCGCATCACCGATTTCATGTTCATGAGACAACTTCGAAGAGAAAAACTTTCGTCTTTCTTCTTTTGTTTAGGTGCCCAGGGCTGTACAAAAGATTTTGTCAACTTTTCACGTTGCTTACACTTGTTATTACGTTCGTTTAGCGTCGTCAGTGAGGGATGTCGCCCCTGGTTTTCTTACAGTAAGATATGGTTAGATAGCCTTGCCATTTTAGCGAGAGCAGCATGCGGCAAATGAACCGGTTTCATGGCGATGGTTTTTATTACCAGTTTATTGAAGGCAAACACCGTTTTTTTTGTTTCTTGCAAAAGATCAACATTGCATAGATCTCCTCATTAAATATGGGCTGATGTTGCGACGTTACAGGAGAAAAAATACAAGCAAACAAGCGTAGTCGGTATATTACCGGTGTCGGGTGCTGCAGAATCGGGAGCATTAACGAGTAAAAAACACTTCTTTGCCTTCGCTTCTTGACAAGCCATATTTAGTTTTCCTTATAATATTAGGCCTCTGAGGTAAAAACTCCATACCCTAATTATAGATTTGGCAGTGATCAACGCCTAATACTTGCTTTGGTGATGCTTTCCCGCAGCTGTTTTTTGGTGACGTCGCACCCACGTGATGTCTACGTCATTGGGAAAGCAAAACTAATTGATGTTTTCTCTAAAGCACTCACTGTTAAGAGCGTCCTGGGAAAGCATATAGTGGAAGGATTATCAGGTAAGGACAACAAAAGCACAGAGTGCCGCTGCGTGCTGGTGATAACCATAACTTTTGAAGTTCTTCCAAGCACAAGTGAAAGAATGAAAGCGTTTATCAGATGAGTTCCAGGAGGTTTTGAAAGAAAAACTTTACTTCGCATTTTTAGAGGCTCTTATGAAGGTGTAAGAGTTAGTTTAGAAGAAGACTAGTTGGACACAGTGGAAAAAAGTTTTTACAGGGACAGCGCCTCTAAGCTACATCTTTTAAGGTCATTTACCGCTCCGCAACGACCTTCACCACGTCGCGTGCGTCCGGTTTGTCGCAAGGAAATTTATACAACTAGGCGACGGTTTTTAACATTGATATTTGAAAACGCCATGCTGACCAAGTTTACAGGAGCGGCAACTAGAGAAACACACTATGCACCCACATGAAACCACTGCTTTGCTAGCGCTTGGTTCCTCCGTCTTGCAACAGATGGCGCACCGGCTGGGCAGCGTGTGCGTGCCTGTCAGCGCAAGGGAACGAATGAAGCTAATCATCCAGTAGATATAGCTAGACGTCAGGCTGCGGAATATCAACCTACGGCAATCTTTCAGGAAACGCTGTGGGTACGCACTCTACTTTCGCTGGTAATAAGTGAGTTTAAAAGCACTAATCCTGAGTGGTTTTTGCTAGATAAGTTTTTAATGTGCGATGGTAGTCACAGAGTGATTTGGGCGTTTTATTCCGTACTCACCGCAGCCGCGCTAGAAGCACTAAAACAACAGGGAATAGAGGAGACCTATATAAGACTTCTAGAAGATATATACAAGGAATCCACGGGCAGGACATATCCCTCCACGAGGAAAGCGATAAATTTCCGATGCGAAAAGGAGTAAGATAAGGAGATGCCATCTCTTTAAAACTATTTACAGCATGTCTGGAGAGAGTACTTAGAAAGATTGAGAGGGGAAACATAGAAATATTGAAAAACAGGGAATACTTGAGCCACTTGAAGTTTGCGGACAAAATAGTCTTGCTGAGTGAAACTGCAGAACATATGCAAACAATGCTCGAGGAACTACAATCCGGAACCATGGCCGCGAGGCTAAAAATGAATATCAATATATCCAAAGTAATGAAAAATCAGCAGTCCAATAACGTCCCATTCAGTTTAGGGAACGAAACACTAGAAGAAGTAAAATAATGTAACTAAGTCTGACAGACGGCTAGTGCTGACCCCAACCACGAGAAAGAAATCCAGCGCAGAATAGGTATGGCTTAGGAAGCACTCGGAGAGCACTCCAAAATAATGAAAAATACGCTACCTCTGTCAGTCAAAGGAAAAATATACACCCGGTGCATACTGCCGGTGATGACGTACGGAGCTGAAACTTGGTGCCTTACTAAACATATAGAAAGCAAACTTTGGTAGGCCTAACGGCCATAGAACGAATAAAGCTAGGAGCAAACTCGGGGTGAAGGAAGAAGCTATCTGGAACAGAGAATAAACTAGATAGAAGGTGTCATAGTTCAAATAAAGAAAAAGGAAATGGCCTTGAGCTGGTCATGTAGTAGAAGAACCGACAAAAGGTGGACAATTAGGGTAACAGAGTGGATACCAACAGATGGATCTAGAAGAAGCTGAAGGCGATTAATCCGACGGAGAGATGAAATAAAAAAATTCGGTGGTAAACTGTGGACTCGAGAAGCGCAGGACAGGAGCAGTTTGAGGTCAATTAGAGAGGCCTTCATCCAGCAGTGGACCTGAGTAGACTGATGATGTTTACCAAAACGATGCTTTCAAATTTTTCATGGTATAAATGGATTTGAAATGGCAATTTTATTGCGGTAAAATTCTTTTTCATTGTTCGTAGTCTAATTACTTTGTTTTGCCTCGCGAACACGCGCAGTTGTAGCCAACATATTCAGGACAGGTCGCTTACTTTTGGTAAAGACTGGATATGCCAAAAGCAAGTACAGCATAAATGTATCTTCGAACCTTTTCTTGCTCTCCTTGGTTTCGAAAGAAATTATTTAACACAAACATTCTGAATATATTTGTAAAGTAGCTTTAGGCATGAGAAAACAATTTTAGGATAATTATTGGGCCCACCAATGTATGCGAGAACAATTAAAGTCTCCGCAAAAAAACAGAGCTAACAAAAGAAACGATTTAGAATGACGTTTTTTGGGTCGTGAAGGAAGTCAAGGAAAGTTTGTTATGACAAAAAAGGCCCGTGTCTAACGCTGAGCATTACGTTTAGTGAATATATGTACTTTCCCCGCATTATGTCAAGGTTCCTAGTAGTGCCCCATCTAAGGGCTAGCTTGTTCACTACAGCTGAAAAGACAGATCGCGGGAAAAAAAAAGATTGTTTAAGAGTTGTGCATAGGAAAAATTAGTGCCCTGTCAAGGTTTATTTTAACCCATCTTGTGTTTGAAATAGCGTTGCTTACTTTTAATAGTAGGTAACGTTTATTGTGAAGTTACCTAATGCAATAGTGTTACAAAATGTTTGTTACCAACGCTACCAAAGCAGGGATAAATAAAGTTGCCTGTGACTAGCGTTCGGTCCAGACGGAACGATACACAAGTGCTAAAGTTCCGTCCAGACGGAATGGAGCGCTGCGGGTTATGCTTCTGTCCAGACGGAATACAACTGAGAGCTTTGCGTTCCGTCCAGACGGAGCTGGCGTGAAATTTGTACAGTTCCGTCCAGACGAAAGTAAAACGGGCTGATTAGACGCCATCTTGAGTATTCATATTTGGTGTAGGGTTTGCGCCTTGAATATTGGCACTACCGTACAGGGTTCGATTCCCCCCGTACATGCTTTTCTTTTTTGCGTGGTGGTGCCAGCTTGTTGTAACAGCTAACTTCGCGCCAACTTTACAATTGACGTGGTGAGAGCGGTCGGTCTAAATTTTGTACTCAACAGAGCAAGGGCCGACGTAGCCATCGCTGCTTGTCAGCGATGGCTACGTCTAGTCAGCGAGCTAGTCAGTGAGCGGAAGCTGTTTGGCCGTTTGGGTAAAAATCAAAAAAGACTCGTCTCACTGAAATATTGTGAATTGGCGGCGGGCGGCGGCTTGGAGATCCGTTTGGATTGAGCTAGTGTTAGTCTTATCATCTGTGATTATTAATAATGATAAATTATAAACACTGTCTCTATAGTCAGTGACTGGAAGTGGTTTGGCTGGTTGGGTAAAAATAAAAAGACTGCTCTCAATGCGAATTGTGTTTCCTCTGGACGAACTTTAGTGACAGTTGCCTTTCCGTCTGCACAGAACTCGACACTTTTCTCTTCGAGGAATGATTCACGCTGACTCTGGCTAGTCAGTGAGTGGAGGTGATTCGAGAGGTTGTTTAAAAATAAAAAAAAGACTGTTCTCAACGCGAGTTGTAATTCCTCTGGACTGAACTTTAGTGACAGTTGCCTTCCGGTCTGGACGGAACTCAACACTTTTCCCTTCGCGTTCCGTCCAGACGGAATGGCAACTGTCACTTAAGTTCTGTCTAGAGGAAACATAACTCGTGTTGAGAGCAGTCTTTTTTATCTTTACCCAACCGGCCAAACCGCTTCCGCTCACTGAATAGCCTGATTCACTCTAAATCACTGGTGATAATTACAGGAGATCGGGTGTAACTAGCGATGGCTACGTCGGCCTTGGATCTTGTTGAGTACAAATCAAGACCGACCGCTTTCACCGCGTCAATTGTAAGTGGGCACGAAGTTAGCTGTTACAAAACGCTGACACAACCACGCAAAAAAGCATGTCCGAGGTGAATCGAACCCGGTACGGTAGTGGCATTATTCGAGGCGCAACCCCTACACCCCATATGAATACTCAAGATGGCGTCTAATCAGCCAGATTTACTTTCGTCTGGACGGAAGTGGGCAAATTTCACGCCGGCTCTGTCTGGACGGAACGCTAAGCTCTCAGTTGTATTCCGTCTGGACGGAAGGATAACCGGCAGCGCTCCGTTCCGTCTGGACTGAACTTTAGCACTTGTATATCGTTCCGCCTGGACGGAACGCTAGCCAGAGCCAATAAAGTTACCAAAGGGCCTGTGTCTCCTCAGTGACGACACACAACACCTCTTTGTTTCCTTCGCAAAAATTTTCTGGGCTACTTATTGTTTTCTGTCCCACTTTACTGCTGTGTATTTCAATGCATGTTGAGTCTATCATAATAAAATAAACAAATTTGTGTTGATCTGGATGCACATTGAAGAAAGTTTGCGTGCTACTTTTTTTTACTGTGTCAAAGACTAGATCATGAGCATTAAAACTGTTGAGCTTTATTTTTGTAGTCTGGCAGCCTGTGTTGCCTGACGTACATTCTCACATCTCATGCTGCGCTCAAAAATATTCTTGGGGAGTGAGTAGAAAACGTCGTATCGCCTTGTAAAGCATTTGCCTTTGGTAATAAGCATCGAAATAAAACTAATTCTCCTCACACTTTGAAAACAACAGCAAGGCTCTTGTTTGCCTGCTCGAAAGGCTACCGTAAATTCAATAAAGAATTCACCATCTTCGAAAAGTAGGGCAACTGTCAGTACTGCTCTACCTCAACGAGGCCTTCGATTTTCTACTAGCTTTGCCCATTCATCCGATGAAAGCGTCTGAATCTCTGCTTTTCTTCCTTTCGCTGGAGCTGACAGCAAAGTTTTATTGATTTCTTGTTTTCGCCTTCCCTCACTCCCTATCTACGTATATGAGTTTCCGCTTCTTCCTGAATTTTATGCAACTTATACTCTCTGAACATCGTCCAACCGATTGTCAAAGAAGACAAGCGTAAAACCCCGCCTGTAGGGAGTTGTTGGTAGGACTTTGCTGCGGCTCTTGTAAAAATGTGCTAAAGTGCCTTTTGTCCGTTTTTTTATTTCTCTGTTTCCGATTAGTCTGCTCTTCCATGAAAATCAGCTGCAGCGATTCTTTTGTGAGAAGCACGCGCGTAAGTGGAAATTTATTGACTTTGATAGGTGATTTCGGCCCCAGCGTCTAGCCTTTACAATTTCGCTTTTTTATCGACGCTGTTTGTAATGCACGCAAAAATTGAATATATTCGATATTCGTCGTACATAGTGGCAGTAGCCGCTATTCCCTTTAAAGGTGGTAACCTCGCTTTCCATCGTAGCTGCTTCAACGTAAGCGGAGATATTTCGTGGAAATGGTGGAAAACAGTTAAAACAAAACAACTCTCGCGACAAGCATGTGGCGAGATACGGCAATACAACATCCACATAAATTTAAAGCACCTGAAACGGCTGTCATTTAGTAGAAACGGAAGAGCACTCATGACGCAGCAACGGGCTCGAATTGATCTCAGCACGAACGTAAACATTGCATTATTTATCACATCGTATAATCATCTTTATAATTCAGTTTACTCCAATCATGTCACTCCTTTTACTCTTGGAAAGCTTTCATGCCATAATAGTACGTACGGATACACGAATGAAACTATGTTCTTTGTTTAAGGCATTCCGAATCAAAAACAATTCACCCAAGACGCTAACACAAGTGTGTGACGAGTCAATAATTCCAGCAAGTTTTGCCGAGTTTCAAGTGTTGCATAGCTTCTTAGCCTCACTTTTAAAGCAAAACTTTACTAGTATCGCGGAGTGGTGTTCACGTCGCCGTAAATTTGACCTTCAGTTGACCGCAGCTGGGCTGTAGTCTTGCCGACGCATCACGTGAGCCTCCGGGCCGAGCTCCAGCGGCGGCAGTGGCGAACGCAGAATGGAAGAACGTGGCTGCCGCACTGACCACAGATGCCGCCGCAGCTGGCCTGGCGCATGCGCTCTCCACAGATGGTTCGCTCCTGACCACGTGACTGGCCGCGTGCCGGCGAGCTTGGCCATGAATGAGAGCGAGCCCGTGCCACCTTCTCTAAGGCTTGCGCGGGAGCTGGAGGCTGTGAGCCGTCGTCGGCAAGCGGTGTCTAATCACCCCGCAGACGTCGACCGGCGATTCGTGAGGCTCGGGAAACGCCGTACGCGGGCCCAAAACCGTCGATGAAGGCAGGATTTGGACGAATAGTATGATGATTACATATAAATCAAAGGATAACCGAGTGAAGCAAAGACTTAACCAGGCTAAGCCAAGCTTTTGCTTTGCATGTCCTGGATTAAGTGAGCTAAGCCGCTGCCATTTTGTCGGAGTATTTAAACAACGGGGTGGTGTTCGTATAAAGTTTGCTGCCGCAATAAACCAGAACGTTTTTTGCAAGGAGTGTTTCAAATCAGCTCTGAAGACCATGAGTAAAAACTTCCCTTAAGGGGCCATGCAGACAATATACAAGTTTGATTTATTCAAAACCGTTCGTGTTTTCTAGTGCCCCAGCGCTTCTCCGGAAGCAAATGATGCTTTATTCACTGAGAAATTATTCAACTGAAGTTAAAATTTCGATTCTCCCGCCAGAACGTGTGTTTTCGTGACGTCTGCAAATGACATCACAAGAAAAGGCCAACAAGCAAAACCTAGTGCCCACTTATGCTCGGCAGCCTTCTTTGAAGGCCTGATTACCATCAGTCCTAGGTGGCGCCGCCATACCATGCCGGGCGTTCTCTGACTTTGCTTTGTTTTTGACCACATTTGCATCTGGCTTGTTTTTGTTGAGTTAGAAAATACTCGTTTCGGGAAACATGGTGTTCGCTCAACAAATATGGTCACGTAAGACAGCGTCGTTTACGCCAATCAGCCAGTGTCGTCTGAGAAAACCCCAAAGCGTCGCACAGCTGTGCAGCTAAAAGAAGCATAGTGCACCCAGTACCAACAGCAGCAGACTTGGGTACTTCTGTGTTTACGTGTACTTTCGCAACGTCCACTGTTTACCTCAGCCTTCTTACTCCATAAAAGGAATGTGCCCTAAATTTAAGCGCAAATAGCTCGTTCGACAAGCTTAGAAGCCCTGCTTAATTTTCGTTTGATTTTTCTGGCTTCGCCAATTGCAGAACTGGGAATTTGGCATCAAAAGTTTAGTGGCGCGAAATGAGCTAGTGGGGAGCATGGCCATTAACTTTTTTCGTAATTATTTAGCTTTTTTGGGCGAAGTTTACGTTAAAAACGGTGTCAGGGTGATTCCACCGAGGCAATATTTCGAATGAACCAATGTTGTGTTTTGACTGCATGGCCCATATAAACCTCTTTATATGCAAGAAATAAAAAAATAGCCTTATCTAATTAAGTTAATTGAAGTCCCTTTTCCAGGCACCACCTTGTTTTTTCCACCTTTGCTACGATTGAATCCGATAGAAAAGCACAAGAATAGAGCTGATGCTAATATAAAGCGTTGTTTGGGTTAACGAATGAACAGTGACTAAGAGAGGGTTCAAAACGTCTGTTTTTTAGAATACTTGAGCACCGTAATTTCCCAACTGACAGCATCAGGATGTAGAGAAATTTCAGATTGTTTCCGGATCAGTTCTCCAGCGATTATTACTGACGACAGCAGCTGCGGAAGATGCCTGTTCCTTGTGCGCGCTCTTCCATTTTTGTGTTCCTGCAGCCCTGAAATCATGTCTTGTTCAAGCCCAGACTTTCAGCCGTAACAGAAAATTTATAGTAATGGCTGCTTTTCCGAAGTAGCAGCTGGCGGGGGGGTAGGGGGGATAGCAAAACACTTTCTATTGCAGCTTTTACAGGAACAGAAAAACTAAAATACACGCCTATCCAAAAGCAGATGCAGAAACATTACAATACGCCGTATGTTAAATTTATGCGGTAGGGAAATGCCGAAGCTAGTCAAGTTAGGGCCACCACACGGTAATAAAGTGCATTTGTGCAGAATGTAGAAACATGCTTTGTACTGCAGCCTTTCGCTAAAGGAGAAGCTACCCCACTTTTGTGCCCTTGCGAGAAAGTTGACAAAAGTTGGCTGACAATTACTACACCAAGATGGCAAGCTGGGCGAGTTGGTATTGGTTCATGGTGATAGAAAATAGCCAGCGCAAGGAAGACGAGGACGAGGAAGGTAACGACAGCCGCGCTGTGTCTGTTGTTACCTTCCTCGTCCTCGTCTTCCTTGCGCTGGGTATTTTCTATCACCATGACAATTACTATGTCGGTAATACGAAATTTGTGCGCAGCGCGTACTGTAGTCTTCTCGGTCACTCCGCATAGCTGCCCGGTCTCCGGAAGTGATCGCATGATCAGCGAACGCAGAGCGGAACGTGCTTCTTTGCCGTTATCTCGCAGCTCGTCGCCGCTGCCAAGGGTATTGTAAATCGTGTTTGAACCACCCGCGCACGCAAATATCACGTGGGTCAGATTAGCCACACAATGAGGAGGTCTACGAAGGACTGATGCACGTGCAGCATGCGGCGCGTGCTGGCTTCTGTAGCGCGGCGTCGTTATAATTCCCTCCTTTGACACTTTCGCCATTCCTCTACCCTCCGCTTTCCTGTGGGATCATATTCGGTGGTCTCTTTTTCGTTATTTTCATCTTCTTTGCCGTCATCGGCAGCATCTCGCGCCGACTACGGCGGATCGCCACCGGAGACACAAGAAATAAACCGTGACGTTCACCCGCATGGACATCGGGGCAGCCACCACTGCAGTGACGGAATGCTGGCGGCAAATAATGAGGAAAATTCAAAAGATTGTGGTTACTTTTGCAGCATCTTTCGCGGCAGTTTTTGAGCTCACGCTACACGTGCACGTGTAATATTTGGCTCAGGTATTTCTGGCAGTCGGATCTAAACGTACCGTTGTTTTTTGTTGCTCTGCTGAAAGCGTGCTTCCGTGTCCCTTGAAGTGATTTTTACAGAAAAAGCAAGTGTGAATAAAGTCTGCGACAATGAATGAATCAATAAATGAATGAATGATTGATTGAATGAATGAATGAATGAATGAATGAATGAATGAATGAATGAATGAATGAATGAATGAATTATTTTCTCGTGGGTAGCGCTGGATATCTGCAGGTTCGGGCAAGACTGCAAGACATTGGTAATAGTCAGAAGAGTTACTGGATATATGCCAGTTGCGAAACTCCCCATAGGCCCCATGTATCAAAAGCCGGTCTTCGGTTGCCCCCCTGCACCGGGACAAGCACGGGGCACGTTGACTAACCAGTAGTCTGTCGACCGAAAGCTGAGGTTGTACTCAACTGCTAGCGGCTGCTGCCGTAAGCCATAAAACGAAACGCAGTAAGAATACGAGTATATTTCAGCTAAATAATGCCTCTTTATTTTGAAGGCAAGCTTTACTTCACAATATTATTAGTAAAATAGTTTACTGAAGTTTAGTTCTTATCCCCTAGGGGCGCGACTGTATTCTTTCCCCTGGAGCAGGGGGGCCTGCGCCGCCCGGATCCGGAAGCGGAGTTTCGCAACTGGTATCTATTAGAGAACTCCGGTGGTAAGCCGTTGTCGGTGACATTGATGGCAAAGGAGGTTGTCAGGCGGAATTCGCATTTTTTTCTTGCCCATAGTGAGTACAATATTCCACTAAATCGTCAGCGATGGCGTCGCAAGCCTGTGATTTGGTAAGCATCCCTTGGGCCGCCCTCCGAATGTTACGGGATACGGGGTGCTCCAATTTAGTAATGGTAGTTTTGAGATCCTCCTTGGAGATTTTTTTAAGTGTCATTCGTTTTTCTTCCGGCTGTAGCTCGTTCGGAAGGCAAGGAACCGCTGATTCCGAGGGGTGAGAGAAAGGGTCCACCCTCGCGAGTCTGTGGGCCTCCTCATAGCCCGTCGGGCCACTATGGCCAGGAATTCACCTGATCTTAACTTCAATATTGCTGCCATGGAAATTGTTTTGCTGCTTTCTTTTATGTGACGAGGTACAGAATTTCGCTTAGGTGGTCCCCTTACAGTGATTGATGATTGTAAGGTTTAACGCACCGGCGCAACGCAGGCGATGAGGCGCGCCGCAATGGAGAGCTCTGGATTATTTTTGACCACCTGGCGATCTTTAAGATGCGCCGAAATCTCGTACACACGGGTGTTTCCCTTTTCGCCTCAATCAGAAAAGCGGCCGGCGCGACCGGGAATCGAACCCGCGACCTCGTGTTCAGCAACAGAACGCCTTAGCCAGTGAGTCATCGCGGCGGGTCCCCTTAGAGTCTTGAGAGCTTCCAACCTGTCGGTATATACTATTGCCTTCGATGTGTTTGGCGATTTCAACGTCATCACGGTCTTCATTCCAAGGAGAAGGGCTTAAAATACTGGACGTAAAACAAATGGGAAGGAATGGCTGAGCCGTCATAGAATTCGACACAGTGCTTATCCCGAAGCACATCAAGCACTACAGCGAAGTATGTACAGTGCAAGAATAAAAGCTCTTTCTTAAGCTGGGTGGCAAATCTTCAGATTGCGAGGGGGATACGTAAAAATTAATTGATCTGTGTTTTGCTTGCTTTTGTAGAATATTTTCAGTAAAAAATGACTTTCGCGAACTTGTGGTTCTGTGCTTGTGGCTTCGTTACTACCTCTTTACGTCTGAACAGGCTGATAACACTGTGATGTCATCTTTGCTACTCACTGCAATGTTTATGTTACAGCAATAATAAAAAGTATTTTACAAAAGTACGCCCCTTCTGTGCGCCCATGATAATATTATGTGTGGGCGTCTGCTTCCTGCTTTACTTATGAGAAAAGGGTGGGGTGCGCGTAGTGGCGTAACCGTAAAAAAAACAACTCGTCGTCTAACTATATCATTCCTTGCTTAATGTGAAGAACCTACTCAGAAGTAAATTTGCGGAAGTTTTCTGCCGAGCGATGGTGAGAAGGGCATGAAGCGCAATACTGCACCAAAGGCCGCGGAAAAAAAAAGCGAACACACCTATGCTCAGATTCAAGGAACTTAAATAGCTCACACAGTGCATTACTCTGCCGATGCGATGGACCCGAATGTCAACTCGCGCGCATGTTCTGAAATGAGATTGCGCTTAATGCGTAGCATTGCCTTCTTTTTCACACCTAGTTTTTTTCGTCGTCGTTGCAAAACGTATAAACAGATTAAGTGTCGGAAATACCAGAAACGACCCGTGCCACGTGCAAAACATTCGCGGTACGCAGCTTTTTACGCCGCATGTAGTAACAGCCGGCTGCTATTATGAGGGGCAGGTTCAACTTCCATTGTCAAAGCTGTTCCCACGTATAGCACGCCCTAGTGTTTAAACGGAATAAAATTAGATGAATAAAAGGGAACAAACAATAGTTAGCTAGGTAAAACTACACAATGTTTTGTCCGTGGTATTTATCTACATTTTGGCACCTAAACTGACGATCTAATGGCTCAAAACGTGGGAGAAAGTGTCGAACTGTGCTGGACAATTGTCGACTGCGTTTGAACAGCAGTGACACCTAGGCGAGAATATCTAACAAAACAGTCACCGAAACTTGATTTGGTAATCTCCCCCAGCGCTTCCGTATGCCTTGAGGATGCCTTCGCATGCGACTGCTTAAACTATTGCTTGGCATGCTAATTAAACCGAGAACGCCGGCACTGCGTTATGTTTCACCGTCTCTGCAACTACAAACAGAGAGATGAGTATGGGACTAGAAAATGCTGTCTCCGCCTTCGATTGCACCGTGAGAATGATATTTCCCAGTCGACAAGCACAACAAAAATTTCTGTCACCCCAAAAAAATTTCTGTTGTACAACAGGAATATCTCGGTGGGGACTACAGGATGGTCTGTTGTGCGACAGGAATCTCTGTTGTAGAACTACATATTGCCTGTCGCACGACAGAGATTTCTGTTGTACAAAGGACAGAATTCCCCATTCACTTACAGGATAAACTGTCGTATTTTCTTTTGGGTTTTAATTTGGTCACGCCTATTTGCATAACCGCGTGCCGAAAAACAACCAAATGTTTAAATTAGCACACGCTGTGGTCCCATTTCTGCGCAACCGACCTTTTCAGCTGCGGGGAAAATGGAAAGATACGTTACATGAACACGAGCCAAACAACTCAACAAAAGGCAGCACTCGCAGAAAATTCTAGAGTTAAAACCTAGCGAATCGAATATAGTTCGAATAGCATGGATGAGGGCTTAACGTACAATGGTGTAGGGATTATAGCTAGTGCCTTCAAAAGAAAAAAAAAGAATGATGACGGAATGTGGTCTACTTTAAGTGCATTCCCCGAGAACTGTGCGGAGAAAAAGGAGCTTCATTACCTCGGTTTCTTTTAGTGCCGGTACTTTGGACCACTCAGTGCCACTTAGGGCGATGATCAATTTACCCTCCTGAAAGTCCACCCACTTCCCGGAGGCTGTATCTCTAGGCCAAGAAAACCTAAGCCCGAAAAGACGATTAGTTCTACCTGGTACTCAGGAGAGACAGTTTTCACCGGAAACTTGCAGTTGGGCTGTGTTCCTCGTTTTTTTTCTCACCAGGTAATTCTGTTTGCCAGAAGGCAGTGAAAAATTCCGAAAAGGATCTACTCTACCTTGAAATAATATTCCTGCGTTGATTATACCGCATTTCACGCGCTTAAGCCACCCTTCACAGAAGCCTGTCTCAGAAGGGATGGTCATCGGCCACCCACACGCACACAAAGTCCAGAAATAAAATAGAAAACATGAACAGTTTATGCATTGTACCACCTCTTAAAATGATGCCATGTTGCTTGAACGCAATGAATTTTATGGATGGATGGATGGATGGATGGATGGATGGATGGATGGATGGATGGATGGATGGATGGATGGGTAGGCAGGCAGGCAGGCAGGTGAGTGGGTGGGCGGGTAGGTAGGTAGTAGGTATGTAGGTAGGTGGGTGGCCGGACGGGCGTGTGGTAGGGAGACAGGCAGGTAGGCAGGCAGGCAGACAGACAGGCAGGCAGGCAGGTAGGCAGGTAGGCAGGGAGGCGGGCGGGCAGGCAGGCAGGCAGGCAGAGAGGCAGGCAGGCAGGCAGGCAGGCAGGCAGGCAGGCAGGCAGGCAGGCAGGCAGGCAGGCAGGCAGGCAGGCAGGCAGGCGGCGGGCGCGCGGGCAGGCGGGCAGGCGGGCAGGCGGGCAGGCAGGCAGGCAGGCAGGCAGGCAGGCAGGCAGGCAGGCAGGCAGGCAGGCAGGCAGGCAGGCAGGCAGGGCGGGCAGGCAGGCAGGCAGGCAGGCAAGCAGGGAGGCATATGGATAGATGGATCGACAGATGTTCACAGTGGCACAGGAAGTTTCCTCAGCGTTTACAATTACGCCCTTTCTTCTGAAATTGGTGAAGCCAGATGAAACCTGCTCAAGAGAACACGGCGTAAGGTTAAAATATTAATAAAAAAGTCATTTTGGTTAAGCACTGTCCCCTACATTACAAACGTCTGACGTAAGCGCTAAAGACAACATTGACTGTTTTAAATCAGAGTGATCAATTCGATGTAAACACAAAAGACAGCTCATTGCCGGATGCTCTAGTGGGCGGCTCCGTAACTGCCAATATAAACGGTGTTTCTTAGTTTTTGATTGCGAAATTGGTAAAAACACCAAACCCTCATAACGGCTTAATTTGGGCAAAATGGTGGAATTACATACGTGTAACAGTCTCATACGCAAAAACAATAGGAATATGGGTTTGAAGCTTTTACACCGAGTGGCGTGCAAAGTGAAGCTGTTTGTAATCTGTGTGTTCTCTGCATCGTTAAGCGTATTTACCGTATTCTAACGTGGGTAACGTGAAGCCGCACAATGGGAGGACGAACTAATCAATGATCGCTCGGCATGTGCCATTGCATAAATTTACTAAAGCATTTTGTTGGCTAGTTGGTTATTAAAAGTTGCGCATACGGGCGGGACAGGGTAGAGATCTGCGCTCGTCTTGTCTCTTCTCCCCGCGCCATTCGTATGCCCAGTTTTACGTACAAACATAACTTCACCACACAGCCTACCTAATTAGACAGGAAATATATCCTCTTAGGTCAATGAGGAATAATTTTAGTTGCCTACACTCGTAGTTTAAGCAGAAAGTTCTTAACGATGACGTGTCTTGTTAGTCGACTATTGTCCCATGTTGCAGTATTGTGGCGCAAATTTAGTAGAATTAGTTTATGCTGAGAAGCAGGACTGGTCAACAGAAGAAAACAACGTCCAAAGACTGCCCCAAACCTTAAACCTTACGCAAGTGAAAACTTGTTGCTTACTCCCGGCGGCCCTTGCCATGCTCTTGTTGACAAATAAAGTTTACTTAGGGGGCTTGAGCTCTGCTGAATGGCATGCGTTACTCGATTTAATATATTGAGGTATATTAGGGAGTTTTAGCTGACCGTTTTTCACTCTCCGCTCCGCTCCGATAGCAAGCACGAGCGCCACTGCGCATGCGTGGTGCGCTCGGCGGCGAACGGCATTGGCTCCGGTTGCGCTGAGCGGGACGCCGCTACCGGAGCGGACCGTCAAAAACGGTCATCTAAAACTCTCTATTATTACAAATGTTTTCATAGTGCTTGCTGTGAAACAGACAGCCAAACCATATGAGTTAGGTATCTCAACCGGATGTGGCTATATTGCGTGCAGCCGCAGCTCGCTAAGTGCTCTCCAAATATTTATATTTATGCTCCCCTCCCCCCCCCCCCCCCCCAGAGCCATTACCCGAACCAAAATAGAAAAAAGAAACCTGTAAAGCCCCTGCTTATGCACGCGTGTTTTCGGCTGCCACCCTTCCAATCTTGGCAATGGATGCTGCCAGCGCTTCCCTCCCAAGGGAGTTTCCCCCTCGGGCTGTACTCACGGCGAATTACGATGTGTCCGGCATCCCGCTCGGAAAGTGAAGCGGTGCACGGTTTAAAGTCTTCAGGGTTTTAAGTCCACGTGAGAGCATGGTAATCCAGTTGTTTTAGAAAGGCGGAACAAAAAACTATTAACAAGACGATAGTGTAAGTGTAGCAAAAAAGAAATAGTTTTTATGTTCACCGTGGTCCTCACAAATTTGCTGCCATTGAACGTTGGAAGAGCCGTGCTGAACTCACCGTCACATCGAGTTAGCGAAAGCAATAATCTAGGTAAACTTCAGCTATACAGAGCTGGACGGACTAATCAAGTAACGTTGTAAGCTGGACCTTCGCGCACACTCGAATAAGATCACCAAGATTTTAAGATCTTTCTTGTTTGCGAGATGTAGTGGTTGGTGCCCTACAAGGGTTGTTGTACTTTCTGAATTACGCAATGTTGGTGTTGAATCACAGAGCATCAACAATTTCTTTGTAGGCCTAGAGGTCTGAGGGGGAAGGTGGCGGTATGAGCTGGTGATAAAAAAAGCATGAAAGGGTGGAACATGGTCTTACGTTCTGAAGACGTGAAGAAGAAGCCCCTTTCGCGCTCCTTGAGGCCTATTTGAAGTACTTAAACTGAGACGAAGAGGTGTTTTGGGCAAGTTCTAAACAAAATCCACTACGAAGAATTAAAGCAGTCATAAGGGGACATTTTTTACAGCTTGTAGTCATATTTTCGCTTATTGAATGGATTTCACTAACTAAAACCAAAGCGAAAGCAACATTACTAGTATTTCGGGCATAAAATTCCAGAGGTCCAGTTGTTTTTATATTAATGAAGTCTAGTAGATACAGGCGCAGAACAAATACCAGGAACGAAAGTTTCATAGGTGCATTGGAACGTTGAGACAAGCCGGATGGAAATATACCACAACGAAGGTCAGCAAATTGGCGCATTTTCTATTTTATGGACACAAAAAAATCGAGTGAAATGTTTTGGTGTGGATTTGAACGCTGACATTTCAAGATACAGCCAACATCCGGTACAATAAACTCATGGCATCTTCCTACATGTGTTTTAATTATGAAACCTTTGCGCTGAAGTAAACCTAATTGTTTAAAAAACGTTTTCTTTTCCGTAGCAAAATATTTTACTGAAAGTAGCAATAAAACGCATTAGAACGGGCTTAACTTTACACCAGCATTATGACTGCGCAATGTTATAAACATTTCATCCTTATGTTGTTCTCTTAAGGGTCACAATTTGAACGTGAAAGTTGATAAGGACAGCCAGGAGCTGTCCTTAAAACACGGGATGAGCGGTTTGTGGGCGACCCAATGCGGTTGGTACGTAAGTGTACATTCAAATGGGCGAGGGTCTTCTGTGGCGAACCTTTGCCGCAAACCAAAACGGTAGTTTTATAAATGTATGTATGTATGTATGTATGTAGTATGTATGTATGTATGTATGTATGTACATATCATTACAGTCCAGAAGGGTGTATTTACAGAAAGAGACGGGAACAAGTAAGTTGAAGGATGTGCGATACTGGGCGGCAGTACGAGCGTGCACCGACTTTGAGCGCGTAGTCGGCTATCCAGCACCAATTGACACGTACCCTTTCAAGGGGATCGATTCCCATAAGCGTTCCATTACTTCCCGACGGGACTTTTCCCCCGGTCGCAAACGATGCGCGAAATATGTATGCATGTATGTATGTATGTATGTATGTATGTATGTAATGTATGTATGTATGTATGTATGTATGTATGTATGTATGTATGTGCAGGTGCCGCAAAAAGTAAACGGAGCACGGGTTGGAGATTTCGAGGGGATTTCTACACCATGTGCATAGCAGTGACCTCTAAGTGACTTTTGGGGAAAGCCATTATAGAATAAAAAACGCGCCGCGCATATTCTATTTACCTGGCGGCCGCGTAAAATAGAAATTATTCTAATTTTACTAAGCCATGCTCCGTTTACTTTTTGCGGCACCAGTACGTAGTATGTATGTATGTATGTATGTATGTATGTATGTATGTATGTATGTATGTATGTATGTATGTATGTATGTATGTATGTATGTATGTATGTATGTATTCATGTAGGTATGTATGGATTTAGAATGTATGTTTGTGTGCATGTACCCTGAAACCTCTATGGGACATCAATTTTTCTGGGAACCCATACATCCAGTATGCAGAATTTGCACTGCCTGCTGGTGACATGGTCAAAATGAGTTTATATACGTCCCGCAGCCAGCTTAATGTTATTGCGATTTAATTTTCCAATCTAGAAATTTATTATATCGTGCGCGATAATAATCAATTTGACTAGTCGGGCGTACGAAGAAACCTTTGTTGTATTCGTAGCCATGGTGGCACGAAAATGAAGAAACCAGTACATTTGGCCATGCCAGAAATGGTTGGTGATTGCGGGAACATAATGCGAACATTTAGCCGTGGATTTCTTTCAAGCTTTCGGCCTCATGGGAGTGAAGTTACCGTAAGTTATCGAAATTGTTGAGAAAGACTTGCCTAATATTTTGGTCGATCTTGTAGCAATTCGATCTGCTGGCATCCATGCGTGCATACTTTAAACTCGACCCTTAATAGAAACTTCACCGTCTCTTCCTTTAGAAACCCGAGAGAAGTGCGAGAGGTAAAATACGTTCAAACTTGGCGAAAGTGCGTCCAATCGATCGTAGAACCTCCAAAGAGCGAAATCGCAAACGAAGAACGAACGCTTGCAACGATTTTTTGCGGACTAAGGAAATGCACCTTCTAACGATATAAATGCATAGCGATACGTGGTTTATAAAATAAAGGTATACAATTGTACTCCTTCTATGCGATGTATGCCGGTATTGTAGTATCTAGAACCATTCTATTTTCACGGTTTTCAAGAACAGTCGCACAATGGAAGGCCGGTTTCACGCACTCGCAGTGTCAAGAGATCACATCAGAGCTGTTCGGCCAATAACTGGTCCAAGAAGAATGCATTACTTTTTATATGCGGAGCTGTTCTACAAGCCGTACGTTCAGTGTAGCAGCCAAAATACGACGAAATGATGATGTTTGGGTTTAATGGCGCAAGGCCAACAAGGGCAAAGAGCGCCAATACGAGGGAAATGCGGGGCGCTCGTGAGCGCGTGCCTCGCGGCAACCGCCGAGTGTTCTCGGCACGGACAGCGGCTTCAGCAAAAAAAAAATTGGCCGCGTATCTGCTCCTTTCGTTGCAAATGCCGTCAAAAGACGATTGTCTTTATCGGCTTTTGCCAAGTAAATGCCTCCCTTCGCTTTCCCTCTCACCTCTCATGTTGTTCCTCTTGCGTCGCGCTCCTCCTAAGGTAAATACGCCAAATGTTTGCTTAAATCATTTTAAATTTCCCGCGTTCCACTGCTCCAAACCGGGTGTCTCGATGCGAACGCTGCCGTACGGTGAAGACGAGCGTTAATCGAGGCGCCCTACTCCAACGTTTATAGAACCGCGTTTCCCTACTCCACGTGCGTTGCAAGCAGAACGTGAAACCTGTAGTGGAACATGGCGTAACTGTTGCCGGTTGATTTCTTAAAATGGTGCCAGAAGCTGTAGTGGCGCGGGCGACAGCAGGCGACGGCGGAGTGAATTCTTTTCCTGCAGTTGATGAAGTATTTAATTTCGCAAAAGTCAAGCATGTTTGATTTTTTTATAAGGAACACTGCAAATATCACTTCTTTATTGATTTGTTGTCTCATATTTGCGTAATGCTTGTTCTTCTTCAACAATGTTGACAAGTATGAACATTACACCGGACATAGACGGGTAGATTTAGCTGTGACTATATAAGACTATTGCGCAGGCATTGTTTTGCTTTGGCCGGGTGGCTGAATCGAGTCACAGACAGACAGACGGACGGACAGAGAGACAGACAGACAGACAGGCATACAGACATACAGACAGACCAAAATTCCTGGTTTAAGTAGCCCAAGAAAGACTATCCTCTTTAAAAACTGGCAAAAACTACGAGGAACGAGAAAATGCCGAGCGCTCGTGAGCGCGTGCTCCGTGACAACTGTTGACTCCCGGGCTCGCGCAGCGTCTCTAGCAAAAATAAGCACAAAAGAAAATCCCTACGCTGTCGTCAAGTGCCACCGCCCATGACATTGCTCGATATATTGTCGTGTTGCTCAAGCATGACATTGCTTGAGATGAGGAACACGACAATATCAATGCATATGACGATGACTACTAATAGCGCCTGTTGAGCTCGTGGAATTCTCCAATGCAGAGGATGATTTTGCATCCACCACTCGCCGGGATGAAGACGACGACCTCTTCGATGCGTATGACGACGATTACTAGAAGCACAACTACGCAAATAAACATTGATATTGAAAGTTGACTATTTCACCGGTAATGCTTACCTACAACAGCTTCGCTATTCAAGTGTTGCATGTGAGTGCAAGCTTCTATGAATTTTTTCGACAGAACGTCATCGGTTCCACAAAGAAAGCTTTCGCTATGATATGCTACCCAGCAGCAGGACAGGGGATACGAATCATGATGGATGAGGCGAGGATTCAATGGACAGCCATGACCGCCCTTACGCCGGGGCTAGGCCAAAGGCAGCTCGTGTTCTTCTCTAATTGTGTTTCTGCCGACTTTCTTCGTTCTCGTAGCATTTCCTTTCGGTTGAAGGTGACCGTCAAGGTCGAAGTCGCAGTTCATGAACGGGTGCAGTAAAGATGACAACGATGAGTTTGCAAAGTCCTTGCCGCCACAGATCAAGTTGATTAGCCGCATATTTTATTATTATCATCATCATGATCATAATCACCATCAGCGTGTCCACGCCCTCTGCCTCTCCATAGATCTCCAATTACCCCGATCCTAAGCAAACTGCCACCAATTTATCCCCGCAAACGTGTTGATCTCATTTGCCCATCTAACGTTTTGCCGCCCCCTGCCACGGTTTCCTTCTCTAGGGATCCAATCTGTTCCCCTTGATGACCGACGGTTATCTTGCCTCCGCATTAGATTCCCTGCCCACGTCCATTTCTTCTTCGTAATTTTTACAAAGGCGACCTTAGCACACTTTTGTTCCCTGACCCACTCCGCTCTCTTCTTGCCCTTAATGTTACACCTATAATCCTCCGTTCCATTGCTCGCTGAGTGGTCCTCAATTTAAGTTGAACCTTTTTAGTGAACCTTCAAGTTTCTCCCCCGTAAAGGTACCGATAATATGCCGCTGTTATAGACTTTCATCTTGAGGGACAATGGTAGGCTACCATTCTTTAACTGGGAGACCTGCCCAATTCACTCACCCCATTCTTATCCTTCTAATTATCTTTGCGTCATGGTTGGGATCCTTGGTCACTACTTGTCCTAAGTAGGTATATTCGCTTACCACAATGCTGTGCTCGGCCGGGGCTATTGAGGATTGGTTTAGTTTTCTGCGTTAATAATTTTCAGGCCCATGGTTCTACTCTGCTCGTCCAGTGCGGAAAGCGTGCTTTGGAATTCGTCCCCCGAGTTACTTAGCAAGCAACGTCATCAGCAAATCTGAGGTTACTGAGGTATTCTTCATTGACCCTTACTTCCACCTGTTCCCAATCCAATGTTCTAATACCGCTTGTAAACATGCTGCAAATAACATTAGAGGGATTGTGTCTCTTTGTCTGAGGTCTTTCCTTATAGGTATTTTACGGCTCTCCTTATGAGGACTATAGTACCTGTGTACCCATTGTAGGTATCCGCTGGTATTCTTTTGTAATCTAGTATTCTAGAATTACTCTGAAGTACTCAGTATCCTCCTGGAGCATATCACATACCTAAAAAGTGATTCCCGCCATGGCCGAGTACAGTCCTTGAGGCATTTGAGCACACCGGAAGAAAATGAGAAGGGGTCACTGCAAACCTCTTCTGGTCTGGTCATGGCTGGCTTCGTCTAATTTTCATCGTCGGATAACAGACAGGCGGGGAACACTGGACTGCTTCCTTCTCCTAGGAGTATTTTTAAATGCCAAAATCTTCACTATAACTGCCAACGCTAATGAATAGTATCTATGCTGTGAAGTTATAAGGAATAGTGATGTCAGTTGTGCCTGGGGATTCTCGCTAAGAACGAATGATATTAGTGCAGCCGTCAAACGGTTCCACCAAGGAAGAGGCGGAGCGTTGGCTTGCTCCTTATTTTAAACTTCGACAAGCAAGCTTAGCAAACGCAGTCCTTTGAAAACAAACTTAGGTCGGCCCAACGGGCCGTAGAACGAATAATGATCGGTGTAACACTTACAGACAGGAAAGCTTCCTGAATCAGAGAACAAACTAGAGTAGGCGATATCATAGTTCAAGTAAAGATAAAAAAATGGACTTGGGCAGGCCACGTAGTTAAGCGAAATGACAATCGGTGGACTACCATTGTGATAACGTGGACACCGAGAGGCGGGTCTAGAAAAGAAGGAAGGCCAATTACTCGACTACAGAACGAAATAGGAAAATTCGGAAACACTCTAGCGGCGCGGTACAGTTGCGGTTGGAGGTCCGTTGGGAGAGGCTTTCGTTCTGCAGTGTACCTAGTTGCTGTTAAGGATGATGATGAACCTACAGGAATTTATCTACATTCAAGAAATGCGAAACAACCGAAGTCTTAGAATGGGAGACATAGCTTTGTCAATGGGCACGAGCAACCAAATGTTGTTACCTCAGAATGACTAGGGTGATTATGCTCACGCAGTCTTTTTACATTTTTTACTGCAGAGCTGCTACACGCTCGGTTTCTGGTCGAAGCTGCTTGATTCGACAGTGTGTTTAGAAAATGTCGCATTGACAAAATGTAGTCTCACGGCAAAGACGATGTCTTGGCGAATACTCTGTAGATCTCAATCACATAACTAGGTTATGATAACCTGAACAATAAATTAAACGCTGGTTCGTAATAGTGTATAAGGTATAATTGTTTGGATGTATGTCTGCCGATTTGGAACATTTGTTTGTAAATTGTACGCCTGCAATAATGACTAAACCGCTAATCTTAATCACTTGTCATACATTCAATAATAAGAGGTCCCTCGGCAGTGCTTCACTTCGGGACCTCTTTCTGTACCACTCCAATGTATTTGTGCACTATCATGTAACTAATAAACTTTGATTTGATTTGATTTGATTTGAACAAATTATGCTGAAATTTGTTGCTAATACGGCTCCGTCAGTATTCCCAGTTTCGTTTATTTATTATAATAAGTTAGTTCACCCTGAAGGGGTCACCATTACCGAGATCCCGGCTTCTGCCAATGAGGTGCTGTCTACGGAGGGAATATTGTAATAAAACCCCGACTGGACTTTTATTTTAACAAAATATTATGAAATAGTTATTATATGACAAATAACCGGTAAGATGACTGTAAAGTTACACCAAGTTTGTATCTGCTTTTGAAGATTACGCAGTTCACAATGAAGCTGTAAATACTGTGGAGTTTAATGTTCTACTAATGCATGAACTTCTAGGCGAGGGAAACGGGCAGGTCTATGTGTTTTTGCTAGAGTGGAAGTATATTCGCGCGAAGTTTCATTCGTCTAAAAAGCCAGGAAGTAAGGTCTATCGAAAATTGCAAACAACACGCATGCTTCGTGCCCGTTTTGAACTGCGCCCAAGCTCGCCTGGACATCCTTCTTCACAGAGGGCAAAGACACTGAATTTTTTTAATATGTGTCTTTTAAGTTTTTTTGCATGGCACTTGTTACCATGAATGAATTATAGCTTTCCGTAAATAGAAAAACCGGCCTTCAAGTTTCGAAGTTTATTCAAAATGCCTTTTGAATGAACGTCAAAGAAAAGAAAACTAATCATGTTTCGACCTGGGACGATTACGGTTGGCCCAAATCGGTTTTGAATGACTCTGCGGTTTGTAATGACTTCAGGGCTTCTGAACCGCCTTAAGATATCGTTCTTGATTATAAAAAGCAAGATCAAAAAAGGTGAGTGGTTGTGATGGTTTTTTTTTTTTTGCAAAAGCACGTTGCTTTTTTTCCGAAAAAACAAACGGTCTTTCGGTAAACAAAGGGCGGTTATACGGCATTATAAAGAATGAAGGACGGTTGAATGCTCTTTGAAGCAAACTAACGATCTGACGTGGGCTTATCTTCCAGCTAAAAACTCGTTACACCTCCGTTTTCCTCAAAATGATAACTTTAACGTATACATTATTTATGTCCGATGGGAAAATGTCTTTTATCAAACGAACTGGAGTTCAAGATAGGCTTCATGTTGGGCTATACACCATCAGTTTGATATTTGAAAACATGAACGTACGTTGAGAAATGTGAAAACGATTCTCATGAAAAAATTGGGGCACTCCGCACTAGTGGTGCAAGGCTGGATAAACCGCCGAGCCAGTGGCTCCTCTCCCTTAGTCGGCTGTTGCACATCACATAGATTTCAGAACTTGCGCTGGAAGTTCTCCATGACTCGCACGCGCGGACTGTTTCTTCCGCAGGCTTTCACATTTCTCTCAGAGTAAACCACGTTAGCACACGCTAGAACTCGCGGCAACCGGCTTTCGAGCTCGACGTCAGTAGGCAAAGTACGCGCCTTTGCTTCCCTTTTTCTGTCCGAGCGCACGTGAACTGGGGAAAAGAACAGCGCGCGAGAACTGACGACGCGTACGCTGGTCAGAGTTTTCTCCAGGGTCAAGCTGGCCGATGGCGGTGGTTCCGCACGAAGCGCGCGCACACGTGCGCTCGGTATTTTTTCTTGGTATTTTTGCGAGCTCCTCGTGTGGCACAGGGTCACGCGAAGCCGGGAGGACGACGGTACTCCTCACGAGGCACACGCTCAGGTGAGATCCGCTGTGCTGATTTTTCTGGTAAGGCTCCACGGGGAACTTAAAGCCCCGTTGTTAAAATCAAAATGTCTTTTACCATTTTGCATATGCAACTATCATGTTTTTAGCAGGTCATGTGTAAAAATAAAATTCAGCTGCGGTGGCTCATACCACACACTTGGCAATAAAACTAAGGTTTAAACTTTAGCAAGCCGCTTTTCAGTTTGTACGAAGGTCGCTTTCCCCTGATGTCCTTACTGCGTGGCAGGGAAATTTGGTCTCCAGATTATTGAGGGACACACTAAACTTCTTACAGACTTTTTGTCCGAAAAGGGTGTAAGAATCTTGTCCCATGGCGAACACCTTGAAAAAGTGTTTTGGCTAAAAAAAAGTGTGCGGACGAAAAAAGGGTATTCGTGTGAACATCCTGAAAGAAAGGGTGTAAGGCTGCCAAAACACTAAAATAAGGGTGTGAGCAGCGGAGCTACGCGTAACGGTGTGGATGGGCCGAGAGTGCAGCATCACATACAGACACATTCAACACGCACAAGTGGCATCGGCCGTCAGTTGAATTGAGCACTCGCGGAAGAAAACCAACGTGATGCATCGGGACGGAGTACATACATACTTGGAAATACATCTGCTCTTCTCGCTTTTATAGCCAGCAGAGGAAAGTCCTCCGACAAAGTCGGTGGGCGTGTCACAAAAATTAGATATTTTAGCGCTAATTTCGGAATTAGGCATTTTAATGTGAGAATATACAAATCAGCATAAGTAGTTGCAAGAACGTTTTAATCGCAAGGTAGTTATTATGCTCAGTAAGTCATAGAATTTTATTAAATACAAACAAATATTCCCCGCCATCCCAACACCCTTCAAGAAGTGTGTTCGTTATTTCAACACCCTTTTCCCCAAAAGGGTGTAAAGCTACAAATGAGGTTGTAAAGTGTACAAAGAAAAACGGCGTGAGGGAAAGGGTGTAAGAGACCTCCAAATTCGGAGGTGTTTAATACCCGTTTACACGGTGGACAGAAACTTTTCTACAAGCGGATATGTTTGTACCTTTAACGGAAGGGGACCCTCGCTTAGGAATACAATTGGCATAATTTATTGTAAGTTGAGCTGTTCAAGCTTGAACTAGCTTCGGTGGCGTTAGCAAAAAAAGACAGAGAAAAAGAACGCACCCCTGCAAAGCGTGCACCCCCGCAGATAAGGTTTTATAACAGTGAAGCCGGATTTAGAGCCTCTTCGAGTGTGACCAGAGAAGGCGCAAGCGTATGCGCACCATTTACTACACTATTTTAAAGGTACTAGTCTTCTTGGGGTTCTAAAACGAAAAAAAAAAGAATTTGGTGCAGCTTGCAATGGTGGTGCAAGGCTGGAGAAACAGCATAGCTGGAGGTCGACCTAGCTTGTTTCCCATTTGGATCCGCTTTCAGTGTGGGGGATGCACTGAAACAGTCTTGTAAAATCCGGTTAAACTTGGCCTCAGCGCTTATCCTAGTTCACCAAGAACATCTTAATGTATGGCAGTAGTAGCAGTATATATGGTTGAATAAGGTAGACCTAGCCTTGCATAGCTGCCGGCAATTGCTCCTCCTAAAAATCCCCAATATGATATCAGAGACACGCAAAGTAACCACACCTCACTTAGTCCTGAAATAACAGACACAAACAATGTCACCAAACCTCACTCAGTCCTGTGGACTGCCTGAATCCGAGTTGGAGGTGGGACACCTCTCTTCCCCCAATCCAGTGGTCCCTAGGAAACAATGTCCTCAGATGTAGCATGGGGCACTCCTAGCTTCTGGAGATAACGGAAAAAGTTCGTCCGCTCAGGGTGGTTTTGGAGCAGTTCAAATTGTAATTATCAATGTCACCAGTCACACTGCGCAAGGGGCACAATTGGGATGAAACAATGTTGATTTTATGTAGCCAAGCTGGTGTACGGGCTGAGTCTTCTTACTCGGTGGAGCAGACCGGCGTCGGCTCTTTTGAGGCCTTTCGTCCCGACTGGTTTATGTACTGGTCTCCACAGCAGCCTAAAGTGCTCACGAGTGGTCTGTTTCTGATGCGTTGGAAATCGCTCTGCGTTTGCACCGTCCTTGTAGATGATCAGGTGCCCTTGGCTAAGCTGTCACCATGTTCGTTTCCCGCTACGCCGACGTGTGACGGGATCCACTGGAATTGCACGGTGAAGCCTTTATGCTTGAGCAGCTTTAGTAGAACTAGAAATAGTTGACAGGTCTTTTCAACCGGTATACCCCGCTGCAACAGGTGAAGGCTGACATTGAATCGCTGAATATTGTGACTTTGTGCCTTTCAAACGATGACAGCTGGCGCAACGCAGCTTCTATGGCAACACACAAACTCCCTGCAGGTGAAGCCTAGCAAACGTAGCAAAACTTAGCAACACCGGAAGAAACTAGGTCGACCGCCAGCTCCGCTGTTCTTTTTTCGCAACTGAACACTTATTCCCACCGTTTCAGCAACCTACAGAAAGCCCAACGTATTGCAGTTGGTCAGTACCCTTTTCGCTACACAACTGTAGTCTTTTAATTTAAAGGTTCAAATTGATATATCACGTGCCAAAGCTGAACTCGGGCGTGAACGCACCGTATATGGAAAGGAGCGATCATTGCAGACGAACCATTTTCTTTTGCTTTCGAACATTTCGTACGAGTACAGGAGGATATGAAGATGTCTTGCTCTTTACAGTGCAATAAAATATGCATGAATGGCCTATTTCAATGAACAGCCGAACACCTTTCCCACACCCTTTCAACAAACTAAGAAAAACCAAAGGTGTTGAAGTTGATCGACACCTTTTTTGCACAGAAAAAGGGTGTAGAGCTAGGCAAAGGGTGCTTGAGATTCAAAGAAAAGGGGTGTAATGGGCCTCCAACAGAGTTTTTCCACTTATGCTACCGTTTTTGGCCAAAACGGGTGTAAGGAAGTTTAGTGTGCTAGCTTCTCCGTAACAATGAGTAGCCTTTACAACATTCACCCGATAGTTCTGCAGCTATGGCGAGATTTCCGACTAAGCATCCTCGGCCAGTTATGTAATGGCGAGATATGTAAGGACAAACAGAGTTCTGCGTGCACCGCCGTTGCGCAAAACTTTACGCCAGCAGGTCCGATGCCTCCCTGTTCTTCCTTACTCCGCATTTTATTGGGGTTACCACCGCACCTCTCAATACTTCAAGCCAAAGACACAGCCTCAAACGGGAAGCGCATGCGTAGACTTATGCCTTAACATATTGGGCTACAATATTGTTATTCATTCACACTCCTCTCTGGTGGTGGCCAGTGAGGACGTCCTGTATTGCAGGGTGTTTTACTTGCGGGCGTTCTATACATGCTTACCGTACCCTCAGATTTAACGCAGTGTCGCAGGTCATAGCACCTGTCTCTGAACGATCTGCCGGTCAAGTTCTTTCCAATAAATTTTGCTGGCTCATCCTCAATTCTGGTCAGAATCAAAATACCTTAACGTAATGTACAGAGTCTTCATTCCGAAAGCTAAACAGTGGCACCCTCAATTATGTGCAATTCAGAAAAAACGGCGATAGTTTTATTCAGCGGTATACATTCTGTGCGGTAATTCTGTCATTCCAAACATCAGTAACCTCGAGAAGTTTGAACAGTCTTCGAGATGCAGACCCACTCGATATTGAACAAAGACGCACGGCAACCTATTTTCCTGTATGGCCTCCTAATACTTTTTCTTTACGTCAACTTCTGGCAGCATAATTACTTCGTTCAGTCGTCCGTTGCACTGTCTCAAGACGGTCCCCTTAATGAGTGCCTCTCCTAATTAGGCAAGCGAGGGGGGAA